>OY728163.1:1460651964-1461901964 GCA_963277665.1 Viscum album | reverse complement strand
TGTTTAAAACATTGCAAAAGATTAAATTTATTTAACCTACGAATTCAATATAAATCAAGGCTAATGAAATAAATTATATTAAATGGTAAAAATATATTATATTTATACTTTAAAACAATTCAATATTATAATTCAACCACTTATGTTATTACGATGAAAAAAGTTGTTTTTAATTAAAATATACCGTGTTTTTACTATTTATTAAAATATGAATGTTATCAGAATAATATGAAAATTTTATCTGAGGTAAAATTTTATTTCCTGATTCAAAATAATAATTTTATTTTGTAAAATTAAACTTATTAACATTTCAAAAACTAGATTTAGAGTGGGTGCACCATCAAAATGCGGAAAAACTGCATTTTATGAAAAATACTTATTTTACCCGAAAAATTTATTTTGGTGTTATATCGTGTTCTAGAAAGTGTGTAAGATGAATAATAATGTAATAAAATTAAAAATTTATTTAATACTAATCATAATGGCTAGGTCATAATAATATTTTAATAATATATCATTGTTTAGTAAAACCCGGTGTTGCGTAAAACACACGCTATCGAGGAAGGTCGTGATTGCGAGTAATGCAAGCCAAGTCAGGGTTGAGTGTTGTGCAGGAATCCTTCATTGTTTCATTTAAAAGAATACATCCATATCTCATTTATACATTGAATATATATATATATATATATAAACACACTCAATGTTGCGTATAATGACTATTATAAAACGAACATGAAATTGTGTGTAACATGAATCAAGAATAGTGTTGCGTATACTGCAAGCTAATACAGTGTTGCGTATAGTACAAGATAAACTTGGTGTGGTGTACAATAGAAGACATCAATGAAATAAAAAAAATATTTTTCATAAAATCTCGGGGTGTTAAATTCACGGCTTCACAACGCCTCAGACCATTGCGATCACACAATTCCACATTCCATCATTCTCTATTTGTGGGATATATATGTATTTATGAATTGTTTAGTTAGTGATTTTTACATTTCATAATTTTGTGCACATAGAGTTGTGTTTGTGCATACAGGTACATTGTTAATGCCTCCCATGTTAGTGATATTCCTACTTAGTGATAGTCACCATCCATTGTCCTATTGGATGAGGGATTGGAGAATCACGAAATGGGCCCCACTAGGACAGGTCATTACATTATTTCTCTTCCATATTATTTGAATATAAAATAATTTCATATATAAGTACAACAAAAATATAATCTTTGTAATCGATAAAGACTCAATTAAATAAATATAGAAAAATAGTAGGGGAATTAGTAAGATGAAATGGGACCACTAAAAATTCATTATGTCAATACCTTGTATGGAATTCTATTTTGGTAATTTCTCCTTAATAACACTCAATTAATGATATCTAGAATAGAGGAAAATCATAAAAAATTATTGAGATATCTGTGATTGATCAAAAAAGTCAACAATATAGAGTAGATGTTACTTTTTCTTGATAGTTATTTTATTAAATTCCTGATAATCAATGAAAAGTATCATCCAACCATAATTATTCACAACATAATGAACTGGTGCTCCACATGGTGATGTAGTTATCCAAATTAATCACATGTCAATATTCTCTTGGAGTTTCATCATCAATTATTACAACTCAATCAGACCAATTCTATGTGGGTTTTTTCAAAAGGTGTAGAACTAGGTATAATTTTTATCAAGAACTTGACTACATGATTCATTTTAAGACTATGCAATTATTCTATAAATACATCAGTAATATCCTACATTATTAGAATATAAATGTTGTTGAGTTTCTCTCAAACCATCTATGATAAAAACCCCTTTTGAATAGGAATAAAGATCCACACGACAGATTACATTTTCTTAAAAGGTTCGTATTTATCATCACAATGATATAAGATCATTGATTTGTATGGAATATAAAAATTTAATTTCCTACCTCAATAATTTTTCTTGTCTTTGTGTCGAAATGTAAAATCTATGACTAAGAGGATATCAAAATCATCCTAAGGGAGAATAATATGATTTAACACAAGCACATTCCCATAAACATCAATAAGTGAGAAATCATATATTTGAGATTTGATCATCATATAATTGTTATTTTTCACTACTAAATCAACATCTATTCTCTATGTTATTGTAGAAGATCGAACTATTCATCAATTTGGGCTTTCAGGTTGGTCCACGGGTTCTTCAAGACCTTTAGTCCAGAAATAATTTTTGGCCACCTCAAGACCTTAAGGATACCTCAAGGCTTTCAGGCCACCTCCGGGATTTCAAAACACGTGAAATTGTATTGAATGGACCAAGAAGACTCTACAAAGGATGATACTTCAGATGAGGATTCAGAGCGGGGATATTCAATAGATCAGAAGCTAATGGATGTAGAAGAAAGAGACAGTATGTTGTTTTTATAAGGACTCTTCCTTAAAACATTACATAATCTTGAAATAAATGAATAATTCACATTTAGGATCTCTTCAGGTATAGAGCTTTAGAGAATTAGCCCATAAATGTTACAATACATCTCAATAATTAAAAATTAGACACTTGTACTTATTTTCCATTTTTTCAATAAAATAAAACAACACTCTTGAAATAAAGAGTCATGTCTAGTTCAATGTTTTAGACAGAAAGACTTTTACTTGATATCAACCTTGACCCTATTCATATTTAAGTCCTGTGTAAAACATTTCAAATATTGGGATGAGGATAAAAAGCTTAGAAAGTGTTATAAAACAAATAAGAATAACATTAGTTCATCTTTACATACAAAAAATAAGTTCATTATCTTACCTCATGAAATCATAAGATTTATGAATAACACATAGAAATCATAAATCATAAAGTTAACTTTTTTCATCCATGTCATACTTACATTATAGCTATCACAACTATGTAGGGTGTTACATTTGGATTACACATCACAATATTTTCCCTAAATCATATAGTAGAAACTTTCACATTTACCTCTATCACGTCATCCAATGCATTGGAGAGATATCTCGGGAACACCCACCCTAGGTTTAGCACAGAACCACATGTATATGTAATAATTCCAAAGAACCATACCATAATCATAACACATAAAACAAACATAAAATAAGTATAACATTTCCATATTTCAATCAAAATATATCATCTAAATATATTGAAATAACAAATCGATTATCAAAACAATTTTAAATACCAAAATATGTAAAAGAGAATATGGTATATATTTTCCTTTTAAAAAAATTATGTCTTGTTAAAGAAACCATAGGTCAAATAATACACACGACGGCGGAAAGGTCATTGTCTCCTCTCACATAATTTTTTTGTAGTTTAGTAAAAATCCTTGTAGAAAAAAAATCCCATTCAATGAAATGAAAATTCAAAGGTGTTTATATAGTTTATAAAAAAATTCAAGTATTAAAACAAAATATGCCTCAACAAAAGGAGATTGAGATGAAGTCCCTTACCTCGTGTCCAAATTGGCACGTTCATTCTCTAATCTCATGAATAATAATATAACATTAATTTCTAATATATTAAGAACCTTTTAAATTTTGTTTTCCTATTATATTAATTATGACCATGTTATAAGCATTATGTATTCATTTATGTTAAAAATGGTCATTTTGTCAATATTTCATACTTGAGTCAAAAATGAACTTCTTATAATTACATGTTGTTCATGTGGTCAAATATCTATTACCTCCGGAATGATATTCATGATGTAGATATTATATATATCTTATATATCTAGTATATGTATCTATTTGAAATAGTACTTAAACTTTAAAGATAAGAAATTAAATGCACCGTTCATGGAGACGGTAAGCTGTACGTACGCATGAACGCTACTTTAATTTTTATTTTTTATTTTAATGGAATTAGAAAATAATTATACATTGGTATATTATAATTCCAGAGTAATATAATATATAATATCATTATGATAATCGTTTATAAATCCCACGTATGGCATTAACGATTCACATCACTTTGAGGGGGCTTAAGTCTGCACTTCCTCCAATAAAATTATCACATTTACCCATAATGGAAACCATAAAGGCATGCTATAAATGGAAAATAAATAAGCATAAAGATAACATAAACATAAAATATATCATATATATATACAATTCCATCTTAATGTCTACCATGAGAGGTGGTAGGAGATAATTGAAAAATCATCTTTCCGTGAGGTACTGGTTCGCCATCCACAAAAAACAATGTTTTCTTTACCCATTGGATAAAGGATTGGATAGGTTTAGTAAAAATCCTTCTCATAAGAACATAATTTTATATTAAGGATACTTTTTTTATCTTAAAATAAAGTAATAAAAAGTGTTTTGGGGGTTGAAGAAGTCAAATAAAACAAAAGAACATAAGAAAAGATGTTACCTTTAAATCGGGTAACTCTCTTTGGATTGAACGAAAAGGGTTTGTTGAAGTGACTTATGACTATGTTAAGGCTTCCCGAAGGAGGATATGGATATGTGGAGATTAATTGGGAATATGGTTTACCATTAAATGGTCTTGATACATGTGAGGAATGGGTTATATTTGAGGGCTTTTTATAAGGGGGGAGGGGCTCTTTAAGAAAGTGTGAAAATATAATTTTATTATATAATTATATTGAGTTTATAAAGGTAAAAAACTTATTAAATTCAAATATATAATGACTAATGGTCTAAATAAAATCATCCAATAATAATTGGATAGGTTTTTAATATTATATTAATCTTTATAATCTTATTTATTTAAATAATATATTACTGAGATAAAAACTTCATCGTTATTGTGTCATAAATAATTTAATTTATATGATGGGAAAAAATTATAAACCAAATAACATAATGTAAGAAATATTATTATCTTTCTAAAGAATATTTATAGTTGAAAGTATAACTTATATAATCCTAGGTAAAAATTAATTTACTAAATGATATTTGTTTAAGACATTTTTGTCTTTACTTTTAGTTATTTAAAATAAAGTGTCATTATCACTCCCATGTGGCCCTGTGGGGTCCCCATATCGATCCAAGGATGCTCACAGTCGGAATTGTATCAAACAATATGATTAGGACTCATGTTGAGGTAAATTTTTATTATTATAGTAAAATTTATTTTCCATTAATTACCATATTTACCCTTTAACCATGGTAATTAAAATAGTTATTGAAGTAGATTATCATAATGTATTAAAATTAAAGTTACCTATTTACATAATTTTGACCTCTTGATTCAAAATATAGAATCTATTTTTCTAAATTCAAAACAAATAATTTGGGGAAAATAATTTTAAATTAATTCCTGTTGTCTAAATAAAAGGTGTGTTTTAATGAAATAATAACTATAAAACGATTGACACTAGCTTATGTCCAATTTCCAAGTGAAATTAATTCCAATAACAAAAATTGAATAGAATGGTAAAAATATAATCTAATTACACTTTAAAACCAATTATAATGATAATATACCCATATAAATAAATTATATTTAAAGGCATTTATGAATTAAAATACAGTATTTTTCCTATTCATCAAAAATAAATTTTTATCAGAAAAAAAATCAATTTATGTAAAATGAATTTTGATGTCCCGATTCTAAAGAAAAATTTTATTTTGTAAAATAGAACATATGAATGTGGCCAAAAGTATATTTAATTGGGGTTCTCCATTAAAAGGTCGTAAATCAACCTTTTAAAAAATATTAGAGTATTTATGCTTAAAATCAGATTATTTCTTATTTTAAGCCTCTAAATTATTATTGGATAAATGTAAAAACATTTAACAAACATGTATAATCATCTTGTAGTTAGTTCTATTTATTTCCACCTTTACAACGGCTAGGTGTTAACTATAATTTAAATTAATAATTTTATATTGTTATTATGCAACGTAAGAATTCAAATAAACTCTTTATTGCGTATTGGGTACACCATAGAACATACCATCCCCTTTTAAAGGAAAATTAATATTTAATTCAAAAATATTAATATATTTGAAAATACCATATTTCATTATTTACATGGGATGTTACGTCCTTCCCCCATTTTGGAAATTGCATCCTCTCAATTTTATTGAATTATCAAATAAATGGGGGTATTTATCCTTCATAGCATTTTCTGATTACCACTTTTCCTCTTCAACCATAGAGTCTTTTTCACAAAACCTTTACCTTGTGAAATACATTATTCCATAATAATTGCTCTTTTCGGTCAAGAATCTTGATTGGTTATTCCTCATAAGGGATATTATCTTCAAACTAAACTACGACTGGACATAAAAAATGATATGGATATGGAATATACTTTCTAAAAATCAAAACATTTAAAAAAATTGTGTACCCTGGATAAACATGGAGGTAAAGAAACTCTGTACGCAATTGATCCAACTTTCTCTAGGATTTCATAAGGTCCAATGATCCTCGAACTAAACATTCCCTTCTTACCCAAACCCAACACACTTTTCCAAAGAGAAATGTCGAGAAGACATGATCACATTCCTCAAAATAATGAACCTTCCTCCGATTATCTACATTACTTTTCTGCCTACTCGGATCTATTCTCCTGTGATTTGGAATCAACAAAACCTTTTCTGCCATCTCTTCTTCAATTCTGGTCCCATCATCTTTCTTTCACCAATATCATCATAAAAAGCTAGTGTTTTACACCACTTGCGATATAATGATACAAATGGAAACATATGTATACAGGAATGAAACAGTTATTATAAAAAAATTCAACCCATGAAAGATGTTGGTCCCATCATCCATGGTAATCCTATGAACAAGCATGTGTTGTATCCTCCACGGTCTGAATTTTTCATTTTGACCGCCCATCTTATTGCAGATGAAAAGTTGTACTATAGTTTTATTCAGTACCCAAAGAATTCTGAAGGCCTTTACAAAAGTTAGAAGTAAACCTGTGATCACAATCAGATAAAATGGAGGGGGAACTCCATGAAACTTGACTACCTCTTTAACATACAACCGAGAAAGTTAATCTAGAGACAATGTGTCTCGAATTGGAATGGAATGAGCAGATTTAGTCAATTGATCAATAATAACACATATTGCATTTTTAACTCAATATTTCTTCAGTAATCTCCCAATGAAGTCCATGGATATATTTTTTGATTTCCACTCTGTAACCGGTAAACAATGAAGGATCCCTTTCGGTAACTATTTCTCTACATTAACCTATTGAAATGTAAAATACATCACACTAAAATAAACAATATATCTATTCATTTCATTCCACCAGTAATACTCTTAAATATCTCTGTACATCTTATTACATTTAGGATGAACATAAAATGAGGAACTAGGAACGTGACATAATAACTCTTTCTTCAACTATGAATCACAATGCATGAATAATATTTTCTCCATCCTCAAAACACATACATTATAAATGTTAAATTCAGGAAACAAAACCTTCTAAACATACTCTACCTTTTTATGCAACTCACTATCTTCCTTTTGCACATGCTTTATTCTGTCTGGTAGACATGATTTCATTGAAAACTGAAATAAAAAAAATTTTCCTGCACCAAAAACTTCTATGCCAATGTTAATCAAATCAAAAACCAAAGGATCTCATTCTAAGCATAGCATGGTTAATGAAGCATTACTTTTTCGACTCAAATTATCAGCCACTTTATTTACATTTTATAGATGGTAAAGGATCATATAATCATAATCCTTGATTAGTTGAAACCATCTCCTATGTCTCATGTTCAATTCTTTTTTGGTGAATATATACTTCAAAATTTAGTGATCAATATATATTTCATAATTTATTCCATACAAATGATGCCTCCAAATTTTTAAAGAAAATATAATGACGACGGATTCCAAATCATTTATAGTGTAATTTAACTCATGAGGTCTCAACTGACGTGATGCTTTAGAAATTACATGATAATTCACCATTAGGACACAACCATGTCCTCTCAACGAAGCATCACTATAGATGAAAAACTCACAATTTCTAAAAGGTAGTTCCAAAAATAGAGGTTTAAGCAATGTTTTTTTAATTCCTGAAAACAATCAACACACTCTTTTTTCAAATGAACGTAACACCTTTTCAAGTTAACATAGTCATTGGGCTAGATAATTGTGATAATTTCTCAAGAATCCTCTTTTAATAACCATCCAAACCAAGAAAACTATGGTTCTCAGTTATATTTGTGGGTCATGGCCATTTTTCAAAAAAAAAAATTGGTAGAATCAACAGTTATTCCATCTTTTGAAACAATATGACCAAAATGAAAACAACCACAAACATTTCAGAACAATAAACATTTTTATAATAAAACTAAATTTCATCAATGAACACAACCACAAACATTCCAAGAACTCATGGAAAATTATATTCATAAGATCAATGAATACAGCAGGTGCTATGGTTAAACCAAAATGCATAACTAAGAATTCATAATGGCCATATCTAGTATTAAACATGGTCATTAGAATGTCTTTTTCCATTAATTTCAACTAATGGTACCCCGACCTCAATTCAATCTTTGAAAAATACTTAGCTCCATGGAACTTGTCATACAAATAATGTACCTAATACTACTTCATTAGTGGGTAAGCCATACATACACATGAATGATATTTTCATTTCTATTTATTATTTTACTAGAATTAAAACAAAATTATACATAGGTACATTATAATTCCAATATAATATCATATAAAATATCATTAACTTCAGCCTTTATGCGTCTCACATATGGCATTAATGTGTCATATCACTTTGAGGCGGTGGTAGTCCGCACTTACTCAAATGAAATTATCACGTTTAACCATAATGGAAACCATAATGGTGTTCTATAAATGGAAAATAAAGAAGCATAAATAAACCATAAATATAATATATATCATATATAAATACAGTTCTATCTTAATGGCCACCATGAGAGGCATTAGGAGATAATTGAACATTCATCGTTTTGTGAGGCAATAGTTCACCGTCCACAAAAACAGTATGTTCCATACCAATTAGATGGAGGTGCATGTATGTTTTGATCGAATAATTATCATAAAAACATCTTAGTATATTGAGTATAATTGATTTTTTATAAAATAAATTAATAAAAATAATTTAGGGGGTTGGAGAAGTAAAATAAAACAAAAGAACTTCAGAGAAGAGGCTACCTTTAAATTAGGGAACTCCCTTTGGTTTGACCAAAAAGATTTTCTTGAAGTGTCTTATACCTATGTTAAGGCTTCTATGAGAAATTGATGGATGCAGGGTGATTAATTAGAATAATTTTGGATGATCCAATAGGCTGGGGAGGTGTGAGGAATTTGTTAGAGTTGAGGTCTTTTTATATGGTGGAGGAGGGCCTCTTTAGGGATTTGTGAAAGTATTATTTTATTATATAATTAATTTAGTATTATAAAGGTCCATAACTTATTTAAGTCGAATATAAAATGACTCATTATATAAATATAAACATAGAACTATAATTGGACAGGTTTGGGATATTATTTTAATCATTATGATCTGATTTTTTTTAAATCATTTATTAATGATGTAAACACTGCATCATTATTGTGTCATAAATAATTTAATTTATTTGATGTTTAAAATTTATAAAAGAAATATCATGACGTAGGAAAGAATTTTACATTTCTAACTAATATTTATAGTTCAAAGGATAAGA
The DNA here is from genome assembly GCA_963277665.1 of Viscum album. Lineage (NCBI taxonomy): Eukaryota > Viridiplantae > Streptophyta > Magnoliopsida > Santalales > Viscaceae > Viscum > Viscum album. The sequence continues at coordinate 1,461,892,297 of OY728163.1, read as the reverse complement.
TAGTTAACCCCATGTAAAAAATTAATTTACTAAATGATAATTGATTTTACCATTTTGGTCTTTAGTTTTAGTTAATTAGAATAATGTGTCATTATCACTCCCATGTGGCCCTATGGGGTTACAAAATCTACAAAAGGATGATCAAGGTCATAATTGTGTCAACAAATAGTACTAGGATACATATTATGGTAATTTTATGTTATGAAAGTATTATTGGATTACCCTTATTTACAATATTTACCCTTTACCCATGGTAAATAAAATATTTACTAAAGTAAATAGTCATAATGCCTTAGAATAAAATATAAATATTTACAAAATTTTGAAGTAATAAATCCAAACATGGAATCTATTTTTCCAAATTAAAAACACATAAGTTTCTGAAATTTATTTAAAATTTATTCCCACTATCAGAACAAAAGACATGGTTCTTAAGAAATAATAACTATCAAAAGATTGACACTTGTTTATGTTAAATTTCAATGTGAAATTAATTAAAATAACCAAAATTTGATTAAATGGTAATAATATAATCTAATTAAACTTTAAAGTCAACTAAAAGGATAATATAACCATTTAAATAGATTATATTATAAGGCATTTTTGAATTAAAATACAGTATTTTTCACTATTCATCGAAATATGAATTTTTGTCAGAGTAATTATCCTTAAAATCAAATTATTTCTAATTTTATGCCTCTAATTTTTTTGGATAAATGTAAAGAAATTTAACAAACATATATCATCATATTTTAGTTATTTATATTTACTCCCGCCATTTCAACATCTATGCATTAACTACGATTTTAAAAAATAAAATTATATTGTCTGTGTGTGATGTAAGCATTTAAAGAAACTCGTTATTGCATATTGGGAACTCCATCGAACATAGGAACCACTTTTAAAGTAAAATTAATATTTAACTCCAAAATATTAATAAATAAGAAAATTTAATATTTCTTTATTTACCTGATATGTTATAGTTTCTATCAATAATAGCATGTGCATGCATGACAAGCCTAGACGAATATACATGTAAAGTTGGAGAGACGATATCATGATGATGATGTTGGGGATGAGTAGTTCCATGTAGATATTGTTTTGATATTTCCATTAATCCCTATAGGTCATGTAAAATCTAGAAATCATATGACCTTTTAAGGGTTCCCCCACATCCCTTGAGGGGGGGGCATCAAAAATCCATAAAACATGCCTTTGGGATATTTGGGTCTGTTATTATGGTGTTACCCTTAGACAATAATTTTCAAATAAGGAGTGGTTACATATAGAATATTATTAGAAATTATTTTTTCTAGATTAGATTTTATTCATACCAACCACAATATAGACATCATACCCCACACTAGAAATAGTGATCGCATGAGATTTCCCTTTCTTGCTGGGATAAATAGGTTTTTTGCAATCGATAAATCATCGTCATCCTTCAGATTTTGGACGTAGTTTGAATAATTACCATACATAATGAATTTAAAACAATAGAGCGTGTGTAGTTAATTTTTAATGATTTATATCTACTTGAATCATTAAATAACATATTCATATAAATATAGAATTTAATTTCTTAAAGACATTCCATTCTACACATAAAATATTTACTATTTCCCTTAAAATAATTTCTTCCATGTTTCATTCCACACATTGTGCATAAAGGAATGCACATATTCTTCTCTCCTTAGGACATAGAATTTCATTTTAATTTCATCCTTATTTTATTATAAAAACCAATAAATTTATTATTATTTCTAATTTTTATCTATACCTTGTTTTCATATTTGAAATTTCTTTTGAGTTAGTGATATCCATTTTCGCTAAGTTTTAATGAAGTCTAGGTTTTAAGACACTAAAAAATCAGTAAACATTACCTTAATGTCCGAAGATAATTCTAGAATATTACCTCACAAGTCATGTAAATATTTCCTAATTTGTAGAAACATATTTATCATTCATACATTTAATATCAATTATATACTTCTCTATTTCCACGAAATAAATATGAAAACATTATTTAGAAAAAAAAACTCTTAAACACATCTCACTCCATCAAGTAAATTTATTCTATTTTCCTAATATTATTACAAGAGTCTACCATTTATTTTACAAACAATATAAATAATAAAGAGCTAGAATAAAATATCATGTTATTGACAATTTATAACCACAAATATCTTTTTAATGTTATTGATCCAATTCTTAGTGACTAGTGGATTAATAGTGCCACTAAATGAAGGTGAATGTTATCTCATGATGGAATCAACAAAAAAATCTTATATTTAAACATTTGGATGGTCAGTAAGATTCATATATTGATAATGAAGTATGATAAAAGAACAACATATTTTTTACCATCTCCCATTAAATTTGGTTGCATGGGAAGAAAATCAATGCACTTCCCATCACATTCAACATTAACATGATTCCTCCATGTTCAAATATATTAAATAAAAATAAAAAAACATAGTGTGAGAAAAATTATCTTAGTGGAATTCCACATATTCATAAATAACTTCTATTGGTTTTTTACATTATGATACATTTTTCTATGACACCATAGGTTTAACATATTTCATTCATGATCATTATAAAAATTAATATTTAAACATATTAATGGACCAATCCTCATGGGTCTCACTAATTTTTTTTAATAAGAGTTTCAATATATTAACTAAACAATGATATGATATCAAATATAAATACTAAGGATTTTCTTACATAGATATCACATTATAGTATTTGAATATTCATTAAATACAGTAGTGATCTAATACCTAGTAATATAGAACTAGTTCCTTTGAAAACATTGAAACATCAATAAATAATTCATAAATGGTCTACATCATATCCAAATATGTTCTTAAAAACTATCAATATTCTATGCATATCATATAATAAACATTTTTTACAACCCCGAGAATGGAAACAAATGAAATGGTGAGCTCAAATGCTCTGTAAGTGTAAAAAATTTAAATATAAATGATCACATAAGATTAACATGAAAACAAGGGTATGAGAACTTGGGAATTAAATTATAAAATAATACATTGTATATCATAAATAATAAAATTAATTCTTATTACAAATATATGTAGTATATGGAATAAATATGGGATGTTAAAAAGACATGATTCATATTCTAATGAAATTGCGTAATCCATAGAAGCATTCCATTTTCATATGAAATAGAATTGTGCACATATATTAGTTTTGAAACTAATTTCCATAGTATTTGATGATCATTTCTAAGACTATCATAGTGAATTGAGTATACTCTCCAAAAGAAAATTTTTAATCAATGTTGACTCCCAGTATTATAATAGTGGATTAGGTTCACTCACCAAACTATTATAGTAGTCAAGGTTGACATCAATGACTATTGTAGTTTACAAAGTCCACTAACAAACGTGGTTTAAGCCCAATTATAGTCATTTTTTTCATGAGATATAATTATTTACCCAATTAATTAGATATAGATAAATGTACCACAGATTTGTAGTTATAATTTGACAACCACCCTTAGTTTTAACTTAGCCACTATACTTGGATATAATGTAAAAAAATATTTTATTCTGATATAACCACCATCCTTGGTTATAACATAACTAATATCACATAATGAAAACCATAAATATGTGTTTCCTGAGATAATAATACATTTATCATATCATCGCATCGTAAATTGTGCAAATAAAATGGGTTTTATAAACATTTCATCAATTTACTAAAGCATAAACCATGTAAAATAAATTGGTTACATAAAAATATCATAAAAAATAGAAATCTAAAAAATTATTATTAATGGTATCAATGGGTCATATAATTAGTAAATCATAATTAAAAAAGTTGTTCCATTTATGAAAACTCTTTTAGAGGATCACTATAATATTTCAGGAGGAAAAAACCATTCCATTATGAAAATAACGTATAAAATATAAATATTCAGAAAATATTGTCGAAACAAATTTCATTCAAAATTACCTTGGAAATATTTTATGAAGATTCAAAACATTTATCAGACATGATGGTGTTAAATTTTATTAATTCTATATAATTTTGAAGAAAACATTCCTTACATATTTTCAGAAAAAATTTAACATCACCTTGTTCAGAAAAAACCTGGAAGATTCATTTTAAACCATTTTTAAAAAATAAAAAATTGGTCAATATAAATATAAAAAATAATATATTAACATTAAAAAAATTCTTCATAATATTTACAGAAATCATGGATAAGGGAGAAAAGGGATTTTGGCTGAAGAGATATATGAAGTCTATTTTCCATACCAAAATATCTTTGGTCATTTGAGTGCATATAGTGAGGATAATGAATAATAATCATGTATATTACCTTAATATTAACATAAGAATAAAATTCAAGTGTTAATTGACATTTAAATCATAATATTTGTCCATTAATAGCATAATCATAAGAAATCCCAATAAATAATGAAATTATAATAATAAATCCCCACCACAGTGGTTTATTCTGATTCATAATCCCCATGAAATAAATCAACATAGTTTTATATGTATATCTCATGAATTTTTTAATATTAATTACAAAATACATTCATTGGATGTTTTTACAACACATGAAAAGAAAAATTGGTGAATATTGCATGTAACCCACTGAAATAAATGTGAGATGAAAATATCATACCTTAGGTTCAACTTCTATTGTATGTATTGTGTAATCCTGTATAAAAAATTGATTTATTTACATATATTGTATAACCATACTTATATATTTATAATAACATAAATTATTTACTCATAACCTTTTATAACACCCTTGTTATAAATTTATTATTAAAATCTCTCTTGCGGGTGATATCTTCTTTATTTTTCTTGTATATTTTGGTTCGGTAGTATTGGTAATTTCTTTTCATATTTATATATTATATAGAATTTTAATCATTATATTAATATAATATATACTCATTAAATACATTTTTAGAGTTTTTTATAATGTATTAACAATGAAAATTTAATCGCAACATTCTTGGAGATAATATGAATTACATATTCTTGAACATTGTTTCCATTTTATGACAGATTTAGAAAAGAATTTAAATTATAAATAAAATTATTTGAATAATTATTAGATTATAAATATCAAATATATTAATTAAATATATCCAGTCTACATCAAATAAAATATGAATTAAAAATGAATCACATCACTCGGGGGATGTGGTAGTCCCAACGTACTCACGGTTGACGTTATCATTTTCCAACATTCTGTAAGGAAAGGAGGTAGATTTTATATTATCAATGTTGAAGTATAATTATATCATATGTATTATATATAATAACAAAACCCATTATAATTACCATCCATAAAATATGGTTATGAGAAAAAAAATTGTTTCTCTATTCGGAGATGGTAACTTGTACAAACACATGAATGATATTTTCACTTCCTATTTTATTGAAAGAGGGTGAATAAAGGTTTATTAAAAATAATAATAACATTTATGTATATATAGGATCCTTATGTTATTTTTTTACTACGAATATACTACATTTATATTAATTAAAAGAATAATTAAAGATAAACTTATTGATTAAGGTGATTACCACTCCTCTGAAATAGACCATTCAAATATCTTAAGGGCTATAGGTAACTATTTTGGGAAGAAAAGAACTTATATAATGTGGATTGGGGAGTGTAGAAGTGAAAATTTTATCAGGTTTTCCAGATAGATGGCTCAATGTTTTCTGCTGAATAAAAGTTGGTGTATCCCTTTTGTAATATAGGTGATGATCACTCTTACAATATCAAATATATTTAAATGTGTTAACGTACTTTTCATAAATAATGGATCCAAATGACCGATTGATGGAAATTTAATGAAAACAATTACAATGAATTTTCCCCAATTCTCTTTTATACTGTGTTAGTGATTTATATGTAATTTATAAAAATATTACTTTCATTTAATATTATTGTTTTAAATATATAGAATATTTTAATAATTTGACTTAAAATTCATATAACACAATTCTCAATTCGAATATAATTATTTAAAATAACACTAATATGTAATAGCCTTATATAAAATTAATTTAATGTTGTAAATAATTAATATTATAATAATTTTAAAACATTAAAATTGAATTATAATATTTTTTAAAAATTTCAAAATACTACATCATTATTGAATAAGAAGTTAGTTTCATTAGAGAAAGATAAAAATCTAGAAATAAATTTAAATCCTTAAAATTATTTCATTAAGATCAATTTATCCACTTATATTCTTTCATAAATTTCTTTTCTCTCGATGTGGATATATAAGAGATTTTTAATACTAAGAGAGTGGAATTTTTTAATTTTTTTCATTAAATATTATATTGACCATTTTTAGGGACATGTGTCCATTATGCATATAAATTTAGAAAATAAGGTGATATTATTCAAATTAACATCATCTAATTATAATTAATATTAAAATGTATGGCCTTATCAAATAGTTGTAACCTATATTAACCTAATTTAACATTTATCGGGGTGATACAATTTATGATAGTTACTCATCATATTTTTAAAAAATAAAGGGGAACTATTTGCCAAATTTTATCCACTTGATTAAAAATATTTAATATATTTTAAAAAAAAATCATTTTCTATAAGTGGAATAAATAAATATTAAATTATAACACACCATGTGAGAAATAAATCATTTTAATTAAATATAATTTTAATTATAAAACTGGATTTATTCATATCCCATGACTAGAAAAAATATAATACGAATTGTAATGCATTTCATTAAATATAGAATTTGTAGATAATATCCTTCATAACATATCACAATTAACGAAATAAAATTTCTGTAAAACACTAGTAGTTATTAATTTAATTAATTTAGTTAAAAATGCATTGTGTTCATAAAAACAAATATTCAATAATATATTTTTCATACTTTTAGAGTATTTTTTATTTTATTTTTATGTAATTCATAACCAAATAATTAACTTATACATATGTAAAAATACATTATTTTTGTTTTTTTTCAGTCCTATCGATACCCTCGAGTCAAAAATATACAAGATAACATTAATTTAAAAGTATATTGAGTTTTGTTTAAATTTGTTGTCAGATGTAACACAATCTATCAAAGAAATTTATTTTTTTACTATTAGTATGTTATAGTCTTTTAGATAAAACTATACTTTAGAAAATAATATAGAAGAAATACATTAACAATAATATCATTGTAAAATCAGTTAAGAACAACGTTATTAATAACTTTTGTAATTTCTTTTCATTCTTTTAAAAAATAAGACTATTTTCATTTGATATATTTTTTAATAAAAACTCAGAAAACATTGTGTAAATTAATTTCATTGAAAATAAGAATAAAATATTTTACTGTAACCATAAATGAAAATAATGCTCATAATGGCGGGAAAATTTTTTTATAGTGTATATGTTAAAAGAGTTCACTATTTATTGAAATTTAATATAACGTTTAAAAATAATATTTTTAGAAAAATATTCTCTTCTAATATTTTTTTTAAATAATTATGAATAATGAAACATTTAATGAATGTGAAAGTTTTATATCATTTCAAAAAAACGGTTAAAAATTTCTATAAAACAACGTTTAAGAGCATGGAAATGGAAGACAATGTTCATCCACAAAATATGAAACTAAGTAATATTTTATTCAAAATCAATTTTCTATCATTTTTAGTATCAAGGAGATTAAAAAGTACTAATAAACAATGATCTTGGAATCAATATAGGATAATAAAATATATTGGTTTTAAAGAAGAATACCCATATAATTTCACTAAATATAAATTTAGTTTGGACAAACCTAAATGGAAATGATACTGTAACAGAAACCCTTACAGCTCAAGTAAATTTTTAACCCAAAAATCATAAATAGAAGACATGAATATAAAAAATTATATACAATAACGAAATAGGTTTTAATTATATTAGTTAAAAAAATGGAAATACTAACATCACGAATGATAAATTGTGTGCCTAATGTTAAACATGTCCAGTTTAAGTGGAAATGAGAAGAAAGTAACCCCATCGCAAGTCCAAAATTCTTCATATGAATTATTAACCACATGTATAATAAATTTATATTTCATATAAATATACTGAAACACCATTTTTGTATTTATAATAAAATATATCATTCAATTAAAATATTTGTTATAATATTTATTAACTATTCATTATTAACAACATCATATTGGGTTTCAAAAGTTCTGTTTTCCATATATGTACTGGTTCAGTAGATATGGTACTTGAATATTGGTCAGGTTTCATTATTTATATTTTTTAGTCATAAAATATTTATCATATTTATTCATTAAATATAATTTTATAACCATTCATAAATGGTGGACATGAAAAACAAATTTCATATATTCATGGAGGTGGTACTCCGCAGATATGCACGAGTGACATTTTTATTTTCCAATGAATGGAAGTGTAATAAGGTAGAAAATATAACAGATTAATTGAATCAGAATTTTTTAATAAAAATTATATACATATAAATATATTCTAAAATTATAACCATCCATGTAAATAAGTGAAGAAAAAATAATTACATTTCTACATAGAGATGGTAGGCTATAGGTAAGTATGAATGATGTTTTCGTTTTCCATATGATATAAAAGGTGATAAAAATTATTTTAACATAAAATTTATATTATATAAGAATATTATTTATATTGTCATAATTATTTTAGTATATATAATATTGATTTAATGGATTTATAGGAAGATATAAACATTAATAATGTTTGGTTTTAGGATTACTTTTTTTTCGAGAAAAATTCTTCAGAATACATGTTAAGTAATCATATTAGGTTATTAGGGTAAGAAATGAAGCTAAATAAACTTTTTATTAATATTTGAAGGTTGTTTGGATGGGTCTGTTTGACCAATAAGGATCAAACGTCATAAATAATCAAGGGTATGCTTCCATTAATATTCGAGGATGGGACACACATATAATTACTTAAAACAAGTAAATATAATTCATTTATTCCTCATGTTTGATGCTTAAAAATTACAATGAATTAAATTTAAATTTTCTGTAAGGTATATGTATAACCATTCAATCAAATTTGGGTAGTTTTTGTTGTCATTTTAACAATCATCTTTTGGTTTAACCAATTCATTTTCCATAATTATCCTGAACTATATAAACAAATTATCTTGACATTAAAGGTTATTAATTTAATTATAATGTATCATTTTTCTAAAAAATAGTACATGTGTGAAATTATAGAGCATTTCCCATCCAATTATTCTTTATTAGTCATGTTTTTTAATTTTTAAATCACTTAATAAAATATTACTGAATATAAAATATCATCAAAGTTGTGTTTGGTAATATTAATTTAATGTACCTTTAAAGCCATCAAGACAATAAAAAATGGAATATGAAGGATTTTATCTTTAACTGTACCTTATAATTAACCGTAATTTATTTTAGTAAAATTGTATATCCAGGAAATATTCTTTTAACATTTCTGAACTCATTTACTATATTTCCCCTACTATTTCCACTAGTAATGAGGTAGTCTTGTGTAAGAATTTCTGATAATTATACTATACAAAAAAATGAAAAAAAAATCATCAATGAAAATAAATTGATTGTCTTCAAAATAACCTTTTATATTCTTTAATAACATATTATAACCATATAAATTCATACAAGATATTGATGTTTGGTATTTATTGCTTCCTTAAAATAATATAAATGTTGAAAGAAAAAGAAAGTGGAATTAAATAGTCATATTTTCATATATAGGATATAATGGGTTTAAAAAACTCTTATAATATTATCAAATAAATAATTCTAGATATTTTATAGCCTTATGTGATAGTTTAATCCTTGATTAGTTATTTTACACTTAATGAGGTGACAAATGTTTACACTAGTTTCTGTTCATAATGGATGACAATAAAAATGATCTATTTACCAAATTTGAAACTCTTAATTCCATTAATTCATATAGTTGTTTAGATCAAATTAATAGAAGGTGAGGAATTAAATTTTAATATAAGTTTGTATGAAATTATGAAAAACTATTTTTAGAAAACTATCATCTTATCCTAGAATTTTATATTAAAAAAAATAAAGCATCATTTTCATTCTTGGGTAATAAATTATATTATTTTTAATTAAAGTAAAATTAAGGTATTTTAATTTAAAATTAGAAATATTATAATAATTTTAAATTAATTTATCTAATAAAAATAAAATATTATTTCATAAAACACTATTTTATTTCAATATTAACTCAAAAAGTAAAATCGTCCGATTAATCTCAAAAATTATTTATAAGGTTATGATAACATACCTATTAAAAAAACAATATCCATTTTCATGAATAATATTTATAAAATTCCAAATCATTCATTACATAATCCATTTATAAAAATCAGTACAAACCATGTTGGAAAAAAACATTAAATCATATAATAAGTATACTCTTATTTATTACCTAGTAATAAAAATATGATGAATGTTATATTTTATTTATTTTTTTATTAATTAAAAACTCTCTATATATATTCCATAATTTATTAATTATTTTTCAAACCTATTAAACCCATAGATAGGTTATTATAGTCATGTTTAAATAATATAATTTTGTTGTAGCTTTTTTATCAGGGGTGTGTGTGGTGTATTTGATCAAACATAATGTTATTGTGTGTGAAATTTTAAACTACAATATCAAGGTATTACAATCTACCCTCCTAATAGAAATTTTATACTCAAATATTCAATTATACTTTATTAAACTAAATAGATCATAATGTATTGATAATATTGTACATAGAATATATCATGATATTCACCATTGACATTATGACCGACAACCTTATTATGCATGTACCTCTATAAGAATCAAACATTAAAATGAGTATTTGAAAATCTAAATTTCTAGTTTAGTGTAAATTCTCACCTAAAACACAATAGATTTATCATCATTTTTCTTAATCATATGAAATTAATTTACCATTTACAAACAAAATATGATCAAATATTCATACATAAGTTTTTTCCACTATATTAGTATGATTTCATCAATTTATGTGAATAGTCATGTTTAGGATTTATATTTCATTCTTGACGAATTAAAATAACATTTTAGTTTAATATAAAATTATCTAAATTATTATGAGTCATCCCATCTATATAAAACCATAATTGTTGGCACAAGAAAAAATTATAACAAATATCATTTAAAATTCATTAAAATAAATATCCAAAATAATAATATTAAACAAATATCATTTTTAAATTCCTCTAATACACATATTTTGAAAGAAAAATAAAATATTTTGATCACTTAATCTTAAAAATAATTTTAATTTTTTTCCCTAAACAACCATTATCACTCAAATATGTATATAACATAATTATAAATTCAAAAGTGTTATTGCTCCCAAATAAAATAAAATTAATTTTTTAACAAATTCCCAAAGTATAAAATTGAAATATCACATAATATCTTCAAAGTAAATCTATACATTATTCAATAAATATCTCCATGAATATAACATTTTCATAAAAATAACTTTTTTGGGTGTTTGATACCATTCAATAAATGTTTCTAAAATGTATAATTTCTAAACTTTCTATATAGGTAAATTTTATTAGAAATATCTTGGGATTGTTTTTCTTAATCCTCAGACCTAACTACCATTGATAAATACCACTACATCATAAACATATATTATCCCAATTGTCCACAATTACCCAGAATAATTATACTTAACAGTTTCATTCACCCATGAGTGTTATTATTCTAATTACTATTTTATAAAATTTACCCATATTCCTTCTATAAAGGAAATATTTTCCTGAAACTAAACATACTAATATTAAAAGTCACACTTAAAATATTTCTCTTGAAACTCATTTTCACAAAAATATATAGAAATGATTTTCATGTAATAATCATTCTCTTTATAATAATTAAATTATTTTCAAGATGTCATCAATTGAAAATATTATCAGGGTCGTCTTGATGTTTGGGGAATTGGAATTAATTATTCCATATCACTATATAGTCTAATCACTAGGTATTAGTATATTATTTCGTGTAATTAAATTTATGAGAATTATAATTTGTTTCTCCATACAAGTAAGGAACTCCAAATCTGTTTTATCATTTACCCAATTGTTATTTTTAAGAATTTAAATATAAAAGATAGAAAAGTGGGAGTGAATTGGCCTTCTTAAAATTTAATTATGGAATTTAAATATATAATGTTTATTTCAATGCGATAAAAATAAATGTATTGAAAAACATAAAAATTAAATATATATATATATATATATATTAATGGTTTATATCTAAATGGTCATTCTCTACTCTCCACCCCTACAATGAACTGAGAGTGATGAAACTAGTTATATCAACTATATTGGAATCTTACAATGGGGTTTTCAACCTATAATCACAAAAATAAATAAACACCTATTCTTTGGTTGTTTAATCCCCAATAGAACTTTTTTCCCAACCTGGAGGAACATTTCAAACAACCTTCCTTTTTCCACCTGAATAAACAACCTAATTCCCATAATTTTTTGGAGTCACAACCCATGACAGTACCTTTTAATGGGTAGTATATCCATTTAAAATTATGAACAGAGAATAATAATAAGTAAAATAAGATATACATAACTAGAAAAAAATCCACAGTTTGAGATTTATGGCATCAGGATTCATTCCATTAGAAAAGAATCAAATGATTTTAAATCAACTCTGATAAATAGTAGTTTAACAAAAAATAATTAAACTATTATCTATTTAAAAAACATCAACATTATATAACTATCTCATGTTTACTTCTTATTCTCACTATATATATAATTTACCATTCCATAGTAAGTATATTTTTGAATTTGAAATATGATGCTACATTATTTTCAAAACTATCTATTTCAGAGTTGTCCATGATAATTTCAATGATAAATATACAAATATCAATCATATATCAATAAATTATATAATTCCTATTAAAATTTCCATTATCCGACAAAAAAAATAAATAATACACCACTGAATTCATTATATTAATTTATAACATAGTAAATAATATGAATTAATATCTTCGATCTAATTTTTTAAAATAATCTCGATTAACCCTTCATATTTATTCCAATATAATTTTTGATATTTAAATTTCATAATTTTTAGCATGAATTTCAATACATTCTTTATCCCATGAATGTCACAATTAATTTATTATGAAAAAATTAAAATTAGTTCACATGAGTTGTAATTAATTAAGAATTATTTTTACAAAATATAAAAAAATAATTATATTCATAAAACACAAGTATAAAAACAAAACATGAAATATTATAAAAAATGAGCATATTGCATATTTTTACAGAGTCCTATAGAAATATGAACAACCACCTATGAGACTTCATATAGGGTGTTTTCACATATATGTTTTTCTCTACATAAGTGAATCAATATAGTAGGATTCAGAAAATTTATTCATATAATAAACTCAAATAGGAGATTCATGTAAATAAACTCACATAGTATAATTCATGTATTTTGATTCATGTAACCAATTCTGAATATTTTTATTTATCTTTCTTATAAAATATAATACCTAAATAATTCATTTAAAATAAAAAAATAATTTTTTGTTCCAGTTGAATTATAATTTTAAAATTTAATTATATATATAAAGAATAAATATTTACCATAATATGAATAACATAACTCTTTTTATCATAAAAATTCAATATAAAAATAGTTTTAAAAAATTTTATAGTTCATACCAATAACGTCCATTGAATTATAACATAATTTTTTATATAAATAAATTGAAAATTTTATGTCTTATATTATAATGTATATAATTATCTAATCTTTATAAATCATAAACAACGAAACAATTTTTAATTTATATACCATGTTATAACTGAAGTATTGAAGGTAACCTAAAACAAAAATTCATATATTGGGGTTCAAAATTGGCCATGTGGTGACCATTACATTGGCTACATGTGAATAGTAAAATCCTGAAAAAATGTTACTTAAAGGTCCCAATTGACATATAATTCCTATTAAAATATCATGAAATTTTTCAAAACAATTATAGACAAATAATTACTTATATCTATAATATTTTAAGAAATTAATTATTCTGATATGATCATGATTAATCATAGTTTAATCATTATGAAATTCAAAGTATTAATACTTATAATGGAAATTAAAAAATAAATCATTTTTATTATCAAATTAAATAATGGTTTGAGAGACCACTCAAAATTATCCCATTTTAATATGAAAAAAATTATTATAATTTTAAAAACATTACCCAGTTGTTGAAATTTCCAGAAATAAAATTATTCATTTTAAAAATTATCCTGAATATAATTAATTGAAAATGTGTAATAAATGTTTTAAATATTCACATTTAAAAACATGTTTCATGGAACCGTGATGAATGTATCAATTTTTTAAAACATTTTTTAAGAATCTACTTTATAGTAAGTAGAATTTTATAATATAATTGTAAAAAATAATATGATTCCCTTTATTAAATAACCATTTATATAAACTGAATGTTTAAAAAGTTTGTTAAAATAATCTAGTATATATAGAATTTCTTATTAAAAATTATAATAAAAAAATATTCATAGATTATAGGGAATAATAATATGAATAATAGATTCTAGATTTCAAATATTTTGTCTAATTCTGAAAATTAATGAATATAATCATACTAAATCTCTATATAAAATCATTCGAAATTAATATGATTTTAAAAAATTTACAATACCAGGTTTATACATGTATTTTTCACATATTGTAAAATATGGGGTGCTAGTAATGTTTACAAAAGGTAAATTCTATGTTGAAATAAATTCTATATTTGTATAACCTTTTTGAACACGATCTCTCAAAAAATGAAATTTAACAAGAAGTGTCTTAGTATTATAGTATTACAATAGATTTTTAGATATTTTATTTAAAGAATTATTTTATATATTGGTACAAATTTTTCAACATAAAAACCAAAAATTAAAATTGTTTGACAAATCTGTATAGATTGAGAAAAACTAGATGAAAAGAGAATATATTATGTTTCACCAGTTGAAATAGAAACAATCTTTTTGTTGAATCCAAATAAAAAAATTATACCAAATAAATAGAATAAAACTTATTTTATATATATATTAATATTTCATCCCCTAAACACAAAATCAAAATAGATTTTCAAATAAAAACATCTTTCAGTAGGATAATAAAAACAGAGCTACAAATATCCTTTAACATATATAATGATCCATTATATATATTTTATGTCACATTTCTTATAATCACTTTTAAATCATTAACATTTAGAAATTAAAATATTAAATCATGCCTAGATATGTTTAATATAATTGCATTATAATCTTTCTTATATAGGTTTTAAGATTAACATACTTTTTAATCTATCAAACTCTAATTTTCAGTTTTTAATCATGAGGGTATTTTCATTTTTAGAAGAATCTATACCAAGACCCATAAAAAATCATTATAATAATTTCATTAATTTAAAAATATAAAATCATTTATTTGAAATATTTTCAAATGAAATAATAATTTCAATTCCACCATTATACAAACAAAAAATTCAAAATTTTCCAATTCTAAAAATTTAGTACATATATATTAATATAGAGACCTAAAAATAATTTAATTAAAATAAATTTTCACAATCTAGATAGAATTTCAATATTTATAAATTTAAAATAGTAAAAACCTTCCCTTATTTTTTTTAAAATAAATCTATTTCACTATTCCAACCATTATTTAGTAGTCTATTTTACACCTTATAAAACCTTATACAAATTAAAAACATGATTGGGATAAATTTTAATTTAAAAAACAGGGGTTGTCAAAAAAAATAATTTTTCTGAAATATAACTTTCTATAAATGTTTTTTTATATCTATTTTAAATAATATGAATCAATTAAAAGAATAATAAGCTAAAAATTTACCAATTACATCTAATATAGAAAAATGTGTAAATAATTCCTAAAAATTAATTCTATATTCAGGAGGGTATCCTTGAGAAACTAATATTGTATTATTCATAACTATATTTCTTGATTCATCACTCTTGTTTCTAAAGATTCATTTAGTTTCGATAACATTAAAATCATTTATTGGAGTAACTATTGTCAACAAATTATTTCTATAAAAATATAGTAGTTTTTATCAAATATCAATTATATAATTCGAATAATATAAAGCCTCATAAACATTCATAGGTACAAAATATTAAATAAATGAATGATAAGAAAAAAGTTTCACAATACATTTTCTCGTTTGAAATTGGGATTCAACATTACTAATGAAATTATTTATTGTATGATCCTTGTTATCCATACATGATAATTCATAAACATTGACAAATTGAGAGTACATTTTCTCCCTATTAATATGTTAATATTCCCCTTGAGTTTTTTCATCAAAATTAAATTATTTAAATCATTCCTCATGTTTTTCAATATCATTATTCCTTTTATAAGAAGATTTTCATCAAATTTAATATGTAATTATTCCTTAATGACCATAGTTATATTATTATATAATATATATAAATATTAATATAATTTTAATATCCAAAATAATAACTTTGTCATTTTTTTTTGTAATTTTATTCAATTAATCTTTACTATTATTAATAACCACCATATATCAAATGTCTCTAAAATAGCCAATTTTTTTATTTCTCCCCTTCTAGAGATCATAACATCTATTTTTCAACAAGTGTCACATACCAAGATGTATTAAATGATTTATTCTATAAATATTTTTTTTGATTAATATAATTTAACATGTTTTTAACAATTAATTTAAGTGTTATGTTTTTTATTTTCTACTACAAAATTTTTTGTGTTATAGAGGGAAAATCTTTTTGAAAATACATATTTTCTTCACAATAATTTATAAATTCTGGAATTTTTAATTGACACCAATTATTACTTATAAATAATATAATTTTGTATACTTTATCATTTTTATGAAATTTAAAAAAAAAATTAGACCTATATAAAATTTCAAAATTATGATTAAGAAAGTAAACCCATATGTATCTAGTAAAATCATTTGTAATTAAAAAACAGTAATTATTACATCCCAAACTAATAGTCTTGATATTATTAATAACTCTAAATGAATATGATCAATAGGCTTTATAGGTTATTATGTGTTAATTGACTTACAATACGTTTATGTTGTTTACCATTATTGAATGATTCAAAAAAGGTGATTTCCTCTTTGTGTTATGGTACCAACAAAACTTTTTAGTTCATTAAAATCTCATTCATAAAATAGAAATTATTATTTCTTGGCCTCCTTTTCCAAAATATTTTATCTAATTGTGTAACAATCAATAATTTTTCATTTTTATCATTTAATAATGAAAAGTTAATTGAATAAGTATTTTCTTTTTGGTTTTTTAAAACATAATAGGTTATTCATTTAAAATAAATAATGTATCATTTTTAAATTTAACAAACATTACATCATCGCATATTTGTGAAATTATAGTTAAATGTTGTTTTGATCCTTCAATATATAAAACATCTGAAATGATAACCAAATTTAAAATTCCAACCTCACTAGAACATTTTTCCTTTCTATAAGAATTATGAACAAAAGTAACATCAACTTTACCACAGTTATTAAATTATTGAATGTTTCATATATCCCCATTAATGTTTCTTGACCATACACTTTACATGAAACAAATATTCTTTTTGATGTTTTCAATGCATATTAAATTAAATATATATTTAATAGAACATTAGTGCCAATGAAAATATAGTTCCAACCGTATTAGATTATGAAATCTTGCAAATACCAAATGATTTCAAATTATTTTTAACAACTAATTTTGATGAATAAGTATTAAAAACTAAATCCATGTAAATATATGAGATTGTAAATATCTCATGAGACAATTATCTTCAAAATAACCTTTCATATGACATCTAAAACATGTACCAGTATATATGCTTCTATTAGTGCTTTTAAAACAGTGTCTTATACTTTTTTGGTAAATTATTTTAATAAAAAAGAAAATGTTCTTTTTTTATATTTATATGAACTCTTAATTTTTTTTAATTTATTTCTACCTTGAAAAAAATAGTCCGAATTTTATTTCAACTGTCATCTTCTTTTTTGGGAAATTTAGTCACTTGAAGAACATTATCAATATTTATTCTCTCAAATTTATGTCACATTCAAATAAAATAATGTTATATTTAAAATATTATATTTTGAGTAAGATAAGAAGTAGTTATTAACTTAAGAAATATCCAAATACAAAAGAGTATAATTTTTTTCATCCTGTATATATTTCTCTATATTTTTATTAACCATGAGAATAACCTTATGTTGTCTCTTATGATTCTTATGTAAACTAGACATCCTATAAACATAGTGATTATGTTCTTCAAATTATTTAATAAATTCATCAATAGTATGTTATTTATGAATCCCTTTAAATTGATTAAAGACGAAAAGATACACATGATTTTATGAAGTCATTATTAAAATAAAGTTCTAAATTTTATCTGAACTGTTTTCCTAGGCTGAACTTGAATCCCTTGTTAAACTTCATCGGTCTATAATTTTCATTAATAATTTTTTTTATTGAATTATATTATTATTTTACTTATATAATCAATATAAATAAATCTTTAATTTCCCCCTTTTACTACACCCTTGAAAAATTCATTTTTTTCATCAATATAAATTATATTTCATTTCTTCTTCTCCATGTGATTATCCTTATGATAGTCTTTTTGATATTTCTTTCAGTATCTGTTCTTTCCTAAATATCATTATTTTGTATAATATGAAGTATAACACATGTCCCTAATTGGTAAATATAAAAAAATCGTATGTATTTAATTAAAATAAATAAATTACCTCTATTATTTAATTATTTTCCTGTGAAATATTTTTTAGTTCAAACTCATATTGTAAAAATGATCCCATAAACATGTTAAGAGTACATTCCTTTGAGTTAAAACTTTTATTTATGGTATCCTTTTTAGAATTTCACATTATTGTATTTTCAATATGTTATCAATCAATAGGGATTATATTTTCAATTATTTCTCTAAAAAACTAAAATTGCTTACTATACCGGAAAATCTATGGAAGAATTGGTAAATAGTTCTATCTTCAGCCATTTTAAATTATTTATATTAATCTAATAACATGATGAACATAGTTCTAATATGTGTATTCAAGCTAAGATGTGTAATTTGTAGAATATTATAGATTTAATTTGCAGTTTCATAAGCTGAATAATTACTATATATATTTTTATTGATTTCACAATATAATATATTCATCTCATTATGGTTCAAAATGTACTTTACAGTATCATTGAAAACTAATGATTCTGGTTCAACATTTGTAATACTTTATATATTTTCCAAGACTATCCAATGATAAATGCTACATATCATTAATACTGTTTCCATATAGGATTTCAAATACCCAAAATTTGTTCCATAAAAATGATTTTGGTTTTCTGGAATCCATCATCCATTTGAAAAAGTTTCTTCCATCTCTAACTGAATTGATCCCCTTGACGGTTGGGTCATGAACTTGTTTGATTAAAAAAAATTATACAAATATCTATCATTAATGATTAGTATCATGATTTTATAATAAATATTATCCCCATATAGATTATATAAGATAACCAATATGGGGTTTATTTTCTAGTTTTAAAATTATATTATTGAATTAAAATATTTAATGGTTATTTTGAAGCTCTAAAAATAAATTCAAGGAAAATAAAATAAATGGTCATAATGTATTTTTATGGCGATTTAGATATAAATGAATATAGTATATTCATCACCTATCTCATAAACTAAGAGTGATTATACCCATTATATACATGATAATGGAATATTACAATGACCTTTTCCACCTGGAGTCACAATCAATTTTCAAATCCTACTTCCTATAAGGCTTAAACCTAAACTGAACAACCTATTTCCCACCATGTTGTATAATCCATACATCCTTAATTTTTCCACTTATAGGAACAACAAAAATATTTATTATATATTTATACTCACAACCCATGACATTATCTATTAATGGGTTGTATAGCGCTTTATATTTTGTGTAGAAAAGATAAATAAAAAGAAGTAGATCTATAAAACTAGAAATAATGCTTCATCTTATGATTGTTGAGGTAGCATGAAACTCTCTATTAGAAAAGGATCAAGTGACTTTAGTTTGGTCAGGAGTAGTAGTTAATAAATGAAAAAATGTATTTATTTTATAGATTTAAAAAATACTCAATAATATATATATATATCAGTGTGTGTGTGTGTGTGTGTTGTATAATTGTTATCTAAAATCGTTACATAAATATATAGTCCCATTTTTCACAGTATTTTTCAAATTTGAAATCTATTGCTTCTTCAATTTTCAAATGACCAACATTAGAGTTTACCATATTATTTTTCCAAAAAAATATCCAAATACAAATCATTCAAATATGAAAATAAAATTACTATAAGTCTTCCTTGATATCTTTTATAAAAAATAAAAAATACATAGTGGAATTTTATAGATAAATTAATAAAATGGAAATTAACTAGAATTTGTATTGTTGAAATACATTCAGATAATAATAAATATTTACTCTTTAAAATTCATTCAATTATGATTTATATATTTCATCATCCAAAATATTACTATTAATATCAATGTATAGTTAATCTCATGTAAATAACATCCAATACATCATAAAATAAATTTAAAAATATTTTCATGAGTTATACATAATTAATTAGTAATTTTCAAACAGATAAAATGAAAATTATATTCATAATAAATTTTCAGTAAATGGAAATATGAAATATCTTGAAAAAAAAGATAAAATTTCCATTCATTAGAACAAATATAGAAACTTGAATAACCCTAAAAGAAAAATTAATATAGAGGATTTTCATTTAGCTTTTTATCTCCATATAAGTGAGTCGAGGTAGCCAAATTCTTGTAACTGATTCACATAGTGGAATATACATATATAATTTATGTAATCGAATTCAGGTTTTGGAATTAAAATCGATGAATTCACATAGACAACTTTGGATAGTTAAAAAATGATTGAATTATCAAATTTTTAACAAAGATAAGGTAGTCAAACTGATAGGATCGTATTTGGATCCGGTTGAATTATAAATATCCATTTTATTTTATATATAAATAATCAATAATAACCTTAATTTGGATTTTATAACTCATATTGTCGAATTATAGAGTATAAAATAGTCATAAAAATAATATATTTAAAACTAAAGACATGCAATGACGTATAACCTAATTTATGGCATAAAAATAACATTTTATAATTTTATATAATCTAATGAAATTCAGATAAATATATTATAATTCTCAGTAATAAAAATCCCTATAATTGGAGTTTTTATAACATGTTATGTTTCAAATACAAAAGGTAACAAAATCTAGACATTTATCTATGTCGATTTGGAATTCTCTTCATGGATTTACAATCGGCTACATAGTGAACAGTACATTGGTTACATATGAATCATAAAAATATGGTGAAAATTATATTTCATGGTCCCCACTGACATATTTATCTAAGTAACACTTTATGAAACTTATACAAAATGTTATGACCTATCAAAAAAATCATATCTAACGGTATTTTATTTATGTAAATTTACTGATTTAATCATGATTTAGCATACTTTAATCAATATGAAATTGAATTTATAATGAATTGTTATGGAAATAAAATGAATAAATATTTTTAATTATAAAAACATAATGTTGTTCAATTAAACAATTAATAATTAATTTACCTAAAATTCATGACATGTGGGATGTTGAATATTTTTCCATCCATTTTCATTATCACATGATCATTCAAGAGACTTGAATTTTATCTTATTATTATGAAAGTAATTATGATTCATTTTTATTTTTACAACTCAAGATGTTTTTGATTGAATAATCATAAAATCATCACTCTATATTCTCTCAGTTTTGGTTCCTCCACATGGAAAAAAATTTAAATCAGAACATGAGTTAGTTTTCCTAATATTTCTATAGTCATATAAACTCCAAAAACCACTTAGATACCCCAAATTCATCATTAATAGCGATCTATGGAAATAATGCAGTAAATTTTCACAAATATTCTAATAATGTTTCATATTTCTCATGTTAACTATATTAATCAAATACACGGTTCTCTACGTTCCTATTGACAATTATTTGATACCAACCATGACCCAAAAAATCAAGTAACTTATAGTTTCTATTTACTTTATTATATGGTTGCAATATAAAAGGAATCTCACTCTTCATGATTGATTAGTGTATTATGTTTTGGAAAGCTAGATGCACACATTATTCAAATATTAAATAGAAATATAAAAAAACATTAAAAAAATCATGAATCCTTGTGATCATTTATAATATCCTAATTCATTTATTTGGTAATGGAAAACAACTAATGGGTTATCTTAGATACTCAATAAGGGTTACATACAGTAGAATCTATCATTAATAAAAAATTCATAATAAATATTGTAGAGTATACAATCAAAACAAATGTTTTCAATCAAAATCATGAGAACAAAGAATATCCCTAGATATTATCAACATATCAATCACAATTTTAATGGAAACTAAATTAAAAATAATTTAATTATATAAATATAGAGACTAAAGAACCTTCCATCAATGCATTGGACATGGATTAATTAATTTTACCATTAAGGCCTCTCAACTAAGACATCATTGATAATATATGGGAAGGAGTAACCCGAATTCCCATCTAACATGGCCACTAATTTTTTTATCATGATACATGTCAATTAAATTGAGTGGATTCTAATAACCAGGCCCCACCCATAAGTTTCATTATCATCCCTAACATATTTAATGTTCAATAAAATTCATTCCCAAAAAATCCTTAGAAGTGGTTAAATTTTCATATTTAATTAATAATATAGAAAATAAAAAATTTCATAGTTAATTAAAAAAAATTTAACCTTTAACAGATAATATAAATTAAAATGGTATATAGTTTATATATCATCAATTTAATATAAATTACATTTTACACATCCATGATAATGAAAATATATATATAAAGAGAAAAACAATATTCAGTGAATAATGGAGGGTGATAGAGAAAAAGAACACAAGAAAGTCACATATCTCAAAATAATGTGCAATATATTGTTCATAAATGATGATATTAGAAAAATTATTAATCATAAGTGAATGAATTGTTGTAAACCCATTTTAAGAACCCAGAACTTCTTTTCAGGTATGTTTTTCATTTTTTGATCATTTTTGAGAAAAAGAAGAAAATCTGGAAATTTTCAATGTACAAGCAGTTCACTTTATGAGTACACGCCATGTACTATGATGCTACTGGAAGCCATGTGCTGGCCATTTCATGTCCACACATACTACCTTGTAGGGGTGACACGAAGGCTACCTAATGCGGAGTACGTAAAATGTGAGTACACGCAGTGTACTTCAAAAGTACACGTCGTTTACTTTCCTTTTTTTCATTAAATGCATTGGGGTCAGGTATAATCACCAGAACGAACATCTTCTAGGTATTCTTTTTTCCAGAGAACCCATATGGTTATGGAAATTCAACGATCTCTCAAGTATCTTTCCATCCTCCGAATTGAACACTGTTGATTGTGTGGGAATCAAAACGGTCAGTTATTCCTTCTCCTAGAGCATCGTTTTTCAATTTCACTTCTTTTCCAAGATGTCGTTGGTTCAATGTTTTAGAAGTTTTTGTAGATCTACGAAATTCTAAAAGAGATTCAAGGCTCTATGTTCCATTACATTGATATCCTAATCTCGTGTATGGTGGTCTGTGCCCTTCCGTTGAAAGTCATTGAATATTTTGTGCAAATTCCACCAATACCCTTGTATGAGTTACTGCATGTTTTCTGTTTTAGACCTATTGTTTTCCTGGTTTAATTATATTCTATAGTAGAGGATGCTTTATGAAAGCAGGGTTAATTTTTATTCTTTAGAAATGTTTTCCATTAATGTTTTTCTTTTCAATACAGTTGGGTCTAGTTTTCCCTTTTGGATGATGTTTAATTTCCATGCCTAGTATGTAGGATGGTATGACTATGGTTTCAATGTGCCGATATATCCTTGAATGTTATCCAAATTGTTCTTGAGGTTTAGTTTGGTAGTTACGTGAACTATACTTTTTTCTTACGCATGGCCATGAGAACCTACTGTAGTAGACCACAAGGAGAATGGACGTAAGTGATTCTCCATGGAGTCTTATAATTTTACGATGCGAGACCACTGGGGGAATTGACTTTTACTGATTCCTTAGAGTGTCTATAGTTCCTCGAAATGGGCCACAGGGGGAATGAGGTGTTGAGTGCTTCCCCAGATCACCTTTAGTACGATACAAGACTATAGGGGTAATGAACTTTGAGTGATTCCCCAGAGAGTATATACATTAACTAAACCAGAGGGGTGAGATTGTGTGGGACTCCAAGAGGGATGCTAGTACTTGTTGGTTGAACCATAGGGGTCAATATGTGAGAACTACAGAGAGGGTTACCTATTTGTTTTTACTTTCATTAGTATCTATTTAAATGTGTGATTTAAATGCAGGAAACTATGGATTGATTATTGTTGAGAACTTTCATGATTACTTCTTTCTGTATTGTTGCCGCTATATTCACTAACTGTTAGGCATATATCTCGTGGTGGATGACTACTAGGATTTGGTCTCACACCCTATTTGGGCCATGATTTTGGTCCCAATCAGATTATATTGTTTCAGGTATAGAGAAGGGAAAGCTCACTTCTACTTCAGGTACTTGACATGCTGGGGAGCTGGAGAGAAAGGGAACAATCATAGGCGTGCGATGATAAGGAGTTGGCTTCTGTTTTTCTATTGAACATGGTTTAGTAATGTATTTGAGAATTTTTTATTGTTTGGCTGCTTTTTGAGAAATATATGTATCATGCATCGTTATATATATATATATTCTCTAGTTTTTTCTTTATCAGTCTTCTGATTTTAATGTTTTTTTGGTATTATTACTACTTTTTCTATTGTATATATTGTTATTTCCGATGTGTACTCTGCCGATGAGGGGATAGTTTCCCCACTATCACATCCAAGGCCATCAGTTCTAGTCGGAAGCCTCTGAATTTGGGGAAATGCACATGAGGTCATGTGACTAACCGAGTATGGGGGCCTTTGGGTGGCTTCCGGAACCGGGACATTAGAAATTGGTATCAGAGGAATTCATTTTTTTTTTGACAAACTATTTGGAGCCAATAGCCAGGGATAAGATGGAATAGGTACATAGTAAAAATTTGTGCCCGGGAGTAGCTAACCCGTGTACAGGGAAAATCCATACTACCTCGTTTATTTCAATTTTACAGTTGATTTGATTTCACTGTTGGGTGATTCACATGTATTGTGTTTTTATCATTGTACTTATTGCAATTCTACTTCTGTTGAAACCCGATGAGATGAGGTTATTCCATCTCATGCAGCATATATGCACTTGTTAGAAATCACAAACCATGTATTTTTTCCATTCTATCTAGGATGAATTAGTTATTTCATTTTTTTGTGATAGATGATGCGTAAAATATGCATGATGTTGTGATTTTTGCCTTGATAGAAATACTTGTTGTTTGATAAGGTATTTGTTTTATAGATTTTCTTGAATGAATGCAAACATGGGTTCTTGAGGTGTTATGGGCCATCATGGACCAGAATTTAGTGAATCATTGCCTTTTTTTCAATGATATATTGGGTATAAGATGCTAAACTTTGATTCATCTGGACTATAGACCCTAAAGGATCTTAATTTGGAACATTCAATGTTCGCTTCATTGTTTTTCTGGGTTCCGGAGTAGTTTTTGAGGCTTAGTATCTGGAAAATCCTAAAATACACATCGTGTATTGTTAAGTACATTCCATGTGTTCTTCTGTTCGAGAAGAAATAGTTTTCTTAAATACATGAAGTGTAACCTATGTACACATCGGTTAGTATCTGAAAGTGTTGTTGGCCGTGTGGCTAGAGACACGGGATGGGAAAATCTGTAGTGAAGACACCAGGTATCTTCACTACACACCTTGTCGTGTCGACCCCATGCCCACCGTGTCACCAACAACACAGGTCGACTAAGTCGTGTCTAATAAACACTATGTGACATCTATACACACCATGTAGACTAACCTAGGTACCCGGCCGTGTCACAAACAACATGGGTCGGTGTTATCCCTTGTCGTACACATCATGTTTTTATGGAACATGTCGGGTAGTGTCATCCATGTAGCTGACCATGTAAAGAACAACACAGGTTGTTGTTATCCTTTCTTAGTAAACACCATGTTTTTTTGGAACACACCGTGTAGTGTAGCCCAGGTACACAGGCTGTGTCACTAACAACATGGGCTGGAGAAGCTTGTCGAGTACAGTTGTGTTCTCCTTAAACACATCGTGTAGTATTTTCTAAAGAGATCTGTGTGGCTTGACCCTGTAGAATGACTCATACAAGGAAGAGGATTCAAGTAAACACCATGTGTTTGGACAAAAAGTTGTGTATTTGGGGTGTTAAATGACCAGTTTTAGCTAAATTACACGCCCATGTGAATGGCGTAAGGGAACATGCCATGTATGAAAAGTACAGGTCGCGTCGTCATGTTTTGCAAACATGAATGCTTACCATATTCTTCTCATTTCCTATCCTTATTGTTTTCAGTATTTGATAATCTTGAATCTAAGGTGTGGGTTTGACCATGTAGTTTCATGCCACTGAGACGTCCTCTGGTTGTCGACCAGTTGTAGGGAAGCAATTAGAGGGCAAAT
The DNA here is from genome assembly GCA_963277665.1 of Viscum album. Lineage (NCBI taxonomy): Eukaryota > Viridiplantae > Streptophyta > Magnoliopsida > Santalales > Viscaceae > Viscum > Viscum album. The sequence goes on along the minus strand of OY728163.1, from coordinate 1,461,865,347 downwards.
ATGGCTGATCAGGGACTTCCTGTAGATCCACCTATTCTTCCAGCCTTGGAACTAGCAGTGATACTAGTTATAGGTGCTGATGTGAAGTTTAGGGAAGGATTTTTGAGGATGATTCAGACCTTCTAGGGAGTACCGCCTCATGCCTCATCTATGGAATACTTGACGCAGTTTTTCTAGAAGCAGCATCCTCCCACCATCTTCGGGGATGGAGGACCTCATACTATAGAGCCATGTCTAGAAGCCATGATGAAAGTCATTGAGAATCTGGAGATGCATCCAGAAATGAAGGTGAAGCTCGCTACCTACATGTTATGAGACTCCTCCAATTGGTGGTGGGACGTGATCTCACAGGCGGGTCATCGACAGGTTATGGCTTGGGAGAAGTTTCCGTGCGTCTTCTATGACTAATTCTATTCGGAGACCATGAGGTACAATCAAGCCTAGTAGTTCTTGAGTCTGAAGAAGGTTAATCATTCAGTTGTGAAATATTCCTCTCGTTTCACCGAGCTTCAATGTTTCACACCACTCCTAGGAGGAGATGTGTTGTTCATGGAAAGGAAGTTTGAGGATGGTTTCAGATGGGATATCCACTCGCTGGTGAATATCATCAGGTTTAATTCCATTGATTCCATCGTCAACCAAGCGCTGATTGCAGAGCACAATATGAGTGATTTCGGAGCTGAGATCCAGTGTGGTTCCACTTCCAGAGTTCGTGCTCCACCGGATGACAACCAGATGCGTGGTAGGGAGTATATGCCCGGTGATACATGTTAGCGAGACACACCTTCAGGTAGCCATGTGGTATGCTACCAGTGTGGAAGGGCTGGGCATACGAGGTCATAGTACCAGAGAGACCCAATGGAGTGACAATCTTGCAGGAAGATGGGTTACCTTCAGTGTTTCTGTTAGGTTTTCTCACCATCAGTTGGTGATAGAGGTTCGTCTATGACCCATTGGTCAGGTGTAGTGCCACCAGTTTCTCACTAGTCTGGGAACTAGAGTTCATCAGGCCATTCAGGTTGAGGTGGAGGTCATGGACGTGGTGGTCAGTCGCCGGTCTTTCAATGAAAGTAACATGGATCAGATCAGAGTGTTCAAGCAGGGTCATAGGACGCGGTGCAGGATAGACTTTTGTAGTGGAGCAGACCCAGCTGGAGTAGTATCTCAGAACCTCTATAGTTCGAGGTACGATCTTAGTAGCCTCAGTTTTATCTTCTTCCCTTTTCGATACAGGGTCTTCCCATAGCTTTATCTATGTTGCTGTTGTGAAGAGCCTTGGTCTCTGCATCTTTTCCCCTGCTGATATCTTGAAGTTAGATGCACTGTTGGGGACTAGGAAGACTAGTGTAAATTATTTCAAGGAGTTCCCTATAGAGGTTGTTGGGTGTCACTTTCTAAGGGACATCAATATCCTAGAAATGACAGGCTATGATTTCATTCTCAGGATGGACTGGTTAGTTCCCTTCTAGTCAATCATCGACTGTTATCATCTTAGGATGAGCTTCGTATCACCAGAGGGTTGATCATTTCTTTATAGAGGTGAGTGGGATGTTCAGAAGTGTAGAGCAGGACCCGAGTAACATGGCCTAGGAGGAGTTACAGCCTAGATTTCTTGTCTCTATCTGGATGAGCAAGGGACTTTGTAGTTATACTTTCCTCTAGTAGTAGATCATTTCAGGGATTTCTTTCTAGAGGACTTTTTATGTTTACCTCAAGAGCGTGAGGTAGACTTTTATATTGAGCTCATGCCCGGTGCAGAACCAGTGTCCATTACTACTTATAGTATGGCTACGCCTGAGTTACATGAGCTCAAGAAGTAGTTGGAAGAGTTGTGGGCAAATGGTTTTATCGAACCCAGTACTTCTCCTTGGGGATCTCTTGTCCGGATTGTGAACAAGGCAGATAGTACCATTAGGCTTTGTGTAGATTATTAGAAGCTGAACCAGTTGACGTTAATGAACTTATATCCCATACCCAGGATTGATGATCTCTTTGATTAGCTTCAAGGAGGCCAGATATTCTCAAAGACTGACTTGAGGTTCGGTTAGCATCAGTTTCACGTCAGACCATCAGATATACCTCTTACAGCCTTTCAGAGTAGGTATGGTCTACATGAGTATACTGTAATGCAGTTTGGTCTCATGAACATGCCAGTAATATTCATGGCACTGATGAACTGAGTGTTCCATCCATACTTGGATTCTTTCGTAGTGGTCTTCGTGGATGATATCTTGGTGTACTCTCACACTCTACACGACCATGATACACATCTTGAGAAAATTTTGAGTACAATGAGGTAGCATCAGTTATATACTAATATCTTGAAGTGACACTTTTGGATACACCATATTCACTTCTTTGGTCATGTTATCTGAGAGACAAGAGTATCAGTAGACCCAGAGAAAGTGAGGTAAGTTGTTTTCTGGGAGAAGCCGAATAACGTCTTTGAGGTACGGATTTTTCTAGGGCTAGCTTGATACTAAGGGATCTTCATATATGACTTTTCACAATTATCAGCAATACTGACAGGTCTTACCAAAAATGGTAAGAAATTCTTATGGTCAGATTCTTATGAGCAAGCCTTTCAGGATCTGAAAGGGAGGTAAAATTCAGCACTGATACTGGTCTTTCTAGAGCTGGGAAAGAGATATACTATTTACTATGATGCTTCAGGTTTCAAGATGAGAGATGTTCTTATGAAGGGAGATAGAGTCATTGCGTACAAGTCTCGGCAGTTGAGGCCACATGAGAGGAATTACCTGGCGCATGATCTAGAGTTGGTAGTTGTGGTTCATGCCCTATGTTGTTAGATAAATTACCTTCTGGGGGGAATTTTTTAGTTTTCACCGACCACAAGAGTCTCAAGTACATTTTCGCTTTGCGTGATTTGAATTTGAGACAGCGAAGGTGGGTTGTGTACCTTTAGTTCTTTGACTTCAAGCTTGCCTATACGCCTGGGAAAGGCAACGTTGTGGCTGATGCGTTGAGCAGCAGGACTCAAATTAATGTAGTTCAAGAGGCCAGAAGTGAGTGGAAGCTTATGGATCTGTTCTCTGAGATGCATTTGGTGGTGCATGACAGACAGGGGTAGACTTTTATATCTTCTGTAGTTTTTACCTCTACCCTTATTGATCGGGTGCAGATGAGGTAGCTAACAGACTCGGAGAGCCTAGTCCTACTGGAGAGTGTGTCAAGAGAGAAACCTCTTCCTAGATGGACAGTTGGTGAGGATGAGATCTTGCATTTCTAGGGGAGTGTATGGGTACTAGTAGATATACTTGAGGAGATGATGCAGGATTTTCATTCCCCTATTTGGGAAGTTCATCCTGGCGTCACCAAGAAGTATTGCAATCTACACTGCCGATATAGGAGGCCAGGTTTGAAGAGAGATGTTGCTGGTTTCTTCATGAGGTGTTCTACATGTCAGCAAGTGAAGGTGGAGCATCACTAACCAGTAGTTATTTTACATCAGTTACCAATTCCTGAGTGGAAGTGGAATGACATCGCGAAGGACTTCGTGACAGGGTTGTCGATATCATCTCAATGGAATGATGTTGTATTGGTTGTTGTTGACAGAATTACGAAGGATTCTCACTTCATTCCAATCATGGAAAACATCAGTGTTGATCATATGGGGAGGTTGTACATCTGGTAGATTGTACATCTTCATGGAGTTCCACACGCCAATGTTTCAGATAGTGATTCATGTTTTACTTCTCGGGTCTGGAAGGGGCTTCTGAAGGCTTTGGGTACACATGTACTTTTGAGTACAGCATACCATCACCAAACCGATGTCCAGTATGAGCCTAAAATTTAGGTGCTCGAGTACATTATCATAACATGTATTCAATATTTTTGAGGTTCTTCGAAGAAGCATATACCTCTTTTAGAGTTTTCCTACAACAATATTGTTCAATCAACTATTCAGATGGCACCTTATGAAGCTTTGTACGGTAGGCCATTCCGATCACCTTTAAGTTGGATTGAGGCAAGAGAGGTAGCTTTTCTGGGACCTCTTCTCGTTCAAGAAACCATAGTGAAAATTTAGTTAATTCATAAGACGATAGCGACTACACATTCTCGACAGACGTATTATTATGATCAACGGAGATGACCTCTGGAGTTCGAGGTCAGGGATCTGGTTTTCCTATGTGTCACGCTGAACTTGGGGCATAGGAGGACATGGAGACAGTGTAAGATTTAACCAAGTTACGTCAGACCATTTGAGGTGTTGGAGACAGTTGCGTCGGTCGCTTATCAGTTGCAGTTACCTCAGAGGTACCGGGCTATACACGACATTTTTCACGTTTCTCAACTCTGATGTTACTTTTCAGACCCATCTCATGTCCTTAAACATGATGAGGTTGTTCTAGATGTGGATGCATCTTTCAAGGAGCATTCAATCCAGATTTTAGATTGCAGTACAATAGTTCTCCATGGCCAGTCTGTTCCACTTGTATGAGTGCTATAGCATCACGACCATGTACAAGACGAATCATGGGAGAGTGAGGCTGATGTACATGCACAGTGGTCGGAGCTGTTCAGTGTTTCTTCTTCTACGCTGCTCTAGGGAAATTCAGGGATGAATTTCTTTAAGGTGGGAAGTTTGTAAGAACCCGGATCTTCTTTTCATATATGTTTTTCCTTTTCTGATCTTTTCTGATAAAAAGAGGAAAATCTAGAAATTTTTTTAATTACACACTGTGTAATTTTTTAGTACACGTAGTATACTGTGTTGTTGGAGGCTGTGTGTTGGCCGTGTCTTGTCCACACACATGACCATGTAGGGGTGACATGGAGGCCGCCTAATGAGATGTACAAAAAATGTGAGGGCACACCGTGTACTTCAAAAGTACACTCTATGTACTTTATTTTTTCATTAAACGCACTGGGTTTTCATCTAACCGCCAGAACAAACTTCTTATAGGTCGTCTTTTTCCGAGAGAATCCATATGGCCACTGATGGTCGACGAGCCCTCGATCCTCCGTCCATCCTCCGAATTGAACACCGTTGATTGCGTTGGAATCACAACGGTGATTTCTTCCTTCACCTAGAGTATCATTTTCCAATTTCTCTTATTTTCCATGTTGTCATGGGTTGAACATTTTAGATGTTTTCCTAGATCTAGAGTGTTCTAAGGAGATTCAAGCTTTCAGGTGTAAGTTTAATAATCTCCTAAACCCAAGGTAGGTGGTTTATGCCCTTCTATTGAAAGTCATTGATTATTTTGTTCTAATTCCGCCAATTCCCTTCAACGGGGAATTGCGTGTTTACCATTTTAGACTTATTGTTTTCTTGCTTTGCTTATATTATAGAGTAAAGGATACTATATTTGAAAAGAGTTAATTGTTATCCTTTACAAATGTTTTCCTTGCAGTTTTTCCTATCTGGACCATTGGGTCCAGTTTACCCTTTTGGCTGTTGTTTACTTTCCATGAATAGTATTTTAGGATGGTATGAATGTAGTTCCAATGTGATGATATGCCATATAATGCTACCAAAGTAGTTCATTATTTTTAGTTTCGCTATTATGCACACTATACTTTAGACTCGCACCAGGACGTGAGAACCTAGTGTAGTAGACTACATGGAGAATGGACGTAAGGGATTCTCTAGAGAGTCTTATAATTTCACAATGCGAGACCCCAAGGGGAATTGATGTTGGGTTCTTCCTCAGAGTGTATGTAGTTCCTCGATGTGGGCCAAAGGGGTAATGAGACGTTGAGTGCTTCCCCAGAGCACCATTAGTATGACACGAGACTATAGGAGGAACTAACGGTGAGTGCTACCCCATAGAATCTAAACAATAGCTTTACTAGAGAGGTGAGACTGTGTGGGCCTCCTAGAGTGTTGCTAGTAATTGTTGGTTGAACCATAGGGTCCAGGTTGTGAGATTTACCTAAAGGGTTACCTATTTTTTTTCTATATGATTGAGTAGATGTTTACTTGTATGATTGAAATACTTGAAACTATGTATTTTTTACTGTTGAGTGCCTTCCTTTTTACTACTTCTTGTAATTTTACCTCTATATATTCACCGACTAGAAGGCACATATCTCGTTGTGGTTGCCTATTTGGATTTAGTGTCACACCCTGTTTGGGACATTCTTTTGGTCCTAAACAGATTATATTATTGCAGGTAGAGACAAGGGAAAGTTCCTTCTACTTTAGGTACATGACATGCTGGGGAGCTGGAGATTAAGGGACCCATCTTAGGCATGCAATGCTAAGGAGCTGACTTCTGTTTTTCATTTGTACTTGGTTTAGTACTATATTTCAGAATTATTCTTTGTTTGGATACTTTCCTAAGAAAATATATATCATGCATCCTTATATATATATATATATATATATATATATACGGTCTATTCGTTTATTTAGCAGTCATCCGTTATTATTGTTGTTTGTTATTATTACTACATCTGCTATTTTATATCTTTTTATTTCTGTTGTGTGCTCTACCAATGAGGGAATTTTTTTCCCACTATCACACCCAATGTCTTTGCTTCTAGTCGACAGCCTCTAGCATTTGGGGAAATGTGCTTGTGGCCATGTGACCAACCGTATACGGGGCGCCTTTCGGTGGCTTCTGGAACTGGGACGTTACACCCATTCCATTTGAAAATAATATATAAGAAATAAATTTAAAGTAATTTCAATTTGACTTTGTGAAATAATGCAATAGTAAATCATTTTTCGAAAAAAAACATTACTTTATGAAAATAATTTCATTTTCTTTTGATAGAATTTTAAAAATTATTATAAAAATATAGTGACAAATATTTTTATTGAAAATAAACATGGAGAAATATAATATAAGATTAAAATAAAATAAGATATATGATGGTTTTAATTTCCATTCACACTATATAAATTGAAATAAATAATTTTTTAAATATTTAGAAAATTACAAAAATTGTATTTTCTATAAAATATTTATTTAAAAATATTACATTTAAAATATCAAAAATAAATTAAATGGAAATGAAAAAAAACATTTTATGTATAGTTAAGACCTTCTATAGAAAAAATTGAAGGGGAATGATATGGAATAAATATTTCATCGACAAGAGAGTACATAAGGTAAAATTTTATTTAACAACATTCACTTGGACATTTTAAGTACTAATGAGATACAAATAGTAATAATAATACAAAATTATAGAAATAACTTCTATAGAATAAAATATATGGTGTTTAATTTGAAATATCCATATAATTTATCTCATTGTAAATTTGTAACACCCAGAGATTTTATGAAAAATATTCTTTTAATTTCATTAATGTCTTGTGTTGTATTCTACACCAAGATTACCTTCCTCTATACGCAACACTGTATTAGCTTGCAGTATACACAACACTATATTTGGATCGTGTTACACACAATTTTGATAATAGTTATTCTGCGCAACATTGAGAATATATATATATATATATTCAAAGTATAAATGAAATATGGTTGGATTCTGTTATATGAAACAATGAAGGATTCTTTCACAACACGCAACCCTGACTTGGCTTGCATTTCACGCAATCGCGACCTTTCTCGATAGCGTGTGTTGTACGCAATAACGGGTTTTAAAAAACAACGATATATTATTATAATATTGTCATGAACTAGCCGTTTTGAATAGTATTAACTAAATTTTTAATTTTATAACATTATTATTCATCTTACGCATTTTCTAGAACATGGTATAAGAATAAAATAAATTTTTCAGGTAAAATAAGTATTTTTCAAAAAAATGCATTTTTGTCGCCTTTTGATGGCGCACCCACTTTAAATCTAGTTTTTGACATGTTTATAGGTTCAATTTGAAAAAAATGAAATTCTTATTTTGAATCAGGATATAAAAATTTACATTAGATAATGTTTTGATATTTTTCCGATAACTTTCATATTTTAATGAATAGTAAAAACACGCTATATTTTAATTAAAAACAACTTTTTTCATCGTAATATCTTATGTGGTTAAATTATAATATTTTATGGTTTTAATGTATAAATAGAATATATTTTTACCATTTAATATAATGTATGTCATTATCATTTATTTTAATTTGAATTCGTGGGTTAAATCAATTCAATCTTTTGCAATGTTTTAAAGAAAAACCCGTTCTCTTTCGACAACGGGATTAATTTTAATTTAATTTCTGCAACTTTTTTGTATTGAATTTGAAAAAATGGATTCCATATTTGGAATCAGTGGGTCCAAATTATGTTAATAAGCTACTTTTTATTTTTGGGCATTGTGAATAGTAACTACGGTAAATTTTATTTACTATAGTTAAAGATAAATCGGGTAAATAAAGGTAAATATAAGATTATAAAATTACCCTAAAACTTGTAAAAATCCTATTGGATGGCTAAAGGTAGAGCCATATAATCTAAGGGTCGGATTATATTCATTTTATGGACCATTTTCCATGAAAATAATTTAATTAGTATTAAAACCAAAAATGTGACAACAAGTCACTTTCTTAAATCTTATAAGTATAATAATTTTAATTCAGTGATAAAATTCATGAAACTTCTAACATGAATAGTATAAAGATAGATAATACAATTATCTACATCATAGGAATTTATTTAGAATTTTTAGGGATTAAAAAATTATCATTTGTTATGACACAAAGATGATGCAGTAATTGTCTTATTAATGAAATATTGACATAATTGATGTTATAAATGCCCAAATAAATGTAATTTGAGACTTTTTATGACTTAAATTACTTTTCTAGGTTAATATGACATTTTATTGCTGATATAAACAACTTGGGGTTCGTTTGGCTTGTTATGGTAAGTTTATTAACCATATAGTGTAAGAAAACAAAAAGACACGGTAAAAGTTAAATTATTTAACTTAGTGTTAAATCTAATTGATAAGGTTAAAATAATAACCTAAACTTTTCTAAATCATATTGGATGAGAGGATTTCGACCAATACCCACTTTATCTTCCAAATAAGTCCCTTTGGAACCATTATAATCCGAATTTGACCTTAATATAAAATAATATTTTGAGATTTTCCTATGGTGCCCCTCTCCTCCATTATAAAAGGGCACCTCCTCCCCCACTTCCTCACACCACATTGAGCATTAAATCTCGGCCAACCCCTGCCAAAATCTGTTCTCCACTTCCCTTGTATCATCCTAGAGGTTCTGGTCTTCTTCAAAGACCATCCATAGTTTTTTAAGTGGAGGTTAAGAAAAGGCGCTTCAAAAAGAGGTAATATACATTACCGATCTTTTTCAATTTCTATGTTCTTCAACTTATTCTTATTTAGTTGTTTCATGATAAAGTAAAAACATCAGTATTTATTATATACTGATATGTTATTATAAATATGAAACAACTCTAATTAACCTTCTATCCATCCAATGGAAAAAGGAAATCACCGCGCGTGCGTACGTACGGAATACCGTCTCCACGCCGTGGTGTAATCTATTTTCCACCACCACCTTAATTGGATGGGTATAATGGTGTAATGAGTAACTATATATGATTATTATAAAGTGATAGTGATACTGAAATAGTATACTTACACTTCAACACAAGTTCACGATCATGAGAATGATATCATCGCTCGTGCGTACGTACGGACTACCGTCTCCACGACGCGATGAGATTCATTCTCCACATTAACCATTAATGAATGATTATAAAGTATATATAATGAATTATAATGAAATATATGGCATGTTAAATCTAATGGATTTATTTATATATTTATATATATATATATTTATGTCATCTACTTACTTCCATTCAATACAATAAGGAAAGGAAAACAACATTCATGCGTACGTACGGACTACCGTCTCCATGGATGGTGTGTTTCATTTCATTTATCTATCTATTATATATATATATACTGAATATATATGATATATAAATCATTTTTTATATTCTGGATGTAAGTAAATCATGACATAAGTAATAATAATGTCAAGAACAAGAAGTCCAAACACCTACGATAAATGAAACGATTTTACCCAAAACGCTTCTTTAACATGGAATTTACAAAAGAACGGGTAATATAAAGTCATAAATGAACCATATATGATATCATAACAATGAATATGAATCTGTATTAAGTTAATGACAATATTTAAATCATTATACAGGAGGTTCGGATACGTACAAAGCATATCAGACATAAGGTAAGGGAAATATCACAATCTCATTTTTATCTGAGATTGTTTATACTTTGGTATTTACTGGGGTGTATTTTATCATCCACATCCATGTTTCCTCAATATGTAATATTATTTCCATCCACCTACAACTTATTAAATCCAATTTTACCCTTCGGTTAGTTTTTAGTAAAAGATATGAAATGAATCTTTTGTCGTTTTTCGTACGAGGTACTTTTTGACTTTTCCGACAAAAGTACGAAGAATGTTTTTTTAACTTATACGGCATGAATGGATTTTTAAAACATTATTTCAAAGAAGATTCCTTTAAAAGTTTTCAAGTTTAATTTTAATCAACTTCTTTTAGTTTATAATTTTATGACATGTTAAGAAAGGAAAAGTGTTTTTGAAGTAGAAAGGATATTTTCCTCAAGAATGGAGTTCAAGTGTTTTATCGAAATTATTTTCCATATAAGATAATATAGGGTTCTGTTTCTATCCCTATTATTACATTTATTTGATTATGTTGTGATGGAATTATTTTTATGAATTCCTTTATCTTATATGAGTTGTTTTATGATGTCACAGTGTTTAAGATTCCCATTTTTATTACATTGGTTATGCTATAATGTATGGTTTATGATTTTGTGGAACACATAAGAATGGTATCATTATGAGATGGGTGGGACCTATATCTCCCTCCAATGCATTGGGTAATGATTTTATATCTAATGATATAGACATGGATGGAATGGTAGGTTATACTGGTTCAGTGAAACATGACTAAAACGAGGAGTGAACTCGGTTCAGAAAGGGACTTTGTCCACTAAGATAGTCTGGGCAATGAGTCTTGACTAATAAGAAATGATTCTCTATGATTATGTGTGTATGCCACAAAGTTTCATGTTTTATGTTATGATTATTGGGATTACATTTCACTGCTATGATTTATCCCATGTTATGAAATTATGATCTCTTTTGCAGGTTATGATTTCCAAAAGATATGTTCTTATGAATATGATGCGATTGATATTTCCTTTGTTTACCCTTACTGAGCATTTGAGCTCACCCTTTTATGTTTTTTTCCAGAACATAAAGAAATTAATTAGGTTTAAAAAAAGAGATCTTTATGGGAGATATTGAAAATCTTTCACCACGATTAGAAGATTATATTCCGAGTTTCCAAAGACACTAAACTATTACGGTCCTTGTGTGTGTGTTTTTTTTATGTACTAAGTATTCCGAAAATGTAATGTAATGTCTATGTACATTAACAATCATGTCTCTATAGTTGGTATCAGAGGAAAGGTTTAGTCAACCTTTGGAAACTAGGATGCGAAAACGTTAGTGAGATCCCTAGAGATATTTCTAAGGTATGTCTAGGGATGTCTCATAGGTTAAGTATATGTATAGGATATAGTCCTAGAATTGCACTAACGATCTTAGAATTTAACCTAAGATGTTAGATATTAAGGGTACTCCCCCTTTACTATGTTGTTTTCTCTAGCTTGATTTTTGCCTTTCACATAATTATTTTTTTGTTTTAATGAGTGGAGGGAACCAGAAGGAATTCAGTTAACATTGAATCCAATGGAAAAATTGGTGGCTATGAGCAACGAAATTACGTAATGCCTAGAGAGAATGATATTGTGATTATGCCGAATCAGTCATCGCGATATATGATTAACAAGGTGAAATTTAGTGGTATTCCTATGTCATAAAATAAGAGGAAGATGGAATTTTATGCATGTTCTCACAGTGAGGAGCATAGAGAAAGTAAGATTTAGATTTCTAAAGAAGGGAAGAAGAACCTTGAGGAATACCTCAAATGGATGGACAGATGTTATCTGTGTGGATAAAAGGGACATAGAGTGACCAACAGTTATGGAGTTCAATGTCTTATTTGTGGAGAACATGGTCATTACCCAACTCAATGTCCTGACCTAAAAAGTTACTTTTAAATCAAGGAAGGACTTATTCCAGGACAATAATTGAAGAGGATGGATTGAATTGTTTATGTATTGGTATTCAAGAATAATGTTGTTGAGGTACTTTTATTTTTTATTAGAATATTTTTGTATTATTCTATTTTGGTTTTCAATAATTTTAAGGTACCGGTAACCATGAAATGTGATTCAAATATTTTGGAAAGCAGATGATATACACATAATGAAGGGATAAGGAAAAAATGAAATGTTTGATAGTATTCATGAGCTAATGATTGATATAATGACCAAGTGATATCATAGTTTGAGTATATAGAATTTTGAGGATTTTGGTATGTGGAAAGTTTTAACTTTTAACTGTATTCATGTTTTCACTAAGGTTCAATGGGTATTCACTTTTAAAGAGAATACATGATTAAGGCCTTCGACTGTTTGGAATATGACCAACAAGACATATCTTATGATATATGGGGATCAATGATGGTATTAAATCTCTGGTAATCATTTTTACTATATTATGAGAGTGGAATGCAGTATTATGGATAAGCCTAAAGATTGGAATGGATTATGTTGGACATAAGTTAGTATTGTTTAAGGATAAATTTTTTTTTGATATTGTTGATGGGATGTTATAATAATGTAGTTTTAGAAAAATGAAAACCTGCAGGATGTGTGACAACCCATCGCGTTGGCCAAGGCTGTGGGAGTCGAACCCACAACTAAATTGTGATGGGCCTTTATCGCATACCACTGGCCTACAGAAAGTCCCTGGTTAGTAGAAACTATTTTTATTTTATTAAGCGGTATGATATATGAAGTATAAGTTCACTTTTGGAATCGTATATGATTAACCTCACTAAAGGAGGACTTATGTATATTTGATAACTATTGCTAAACTTTTTTTTGAAAAAGATGGAATGACCCATCATTCTATCACATGATATGTTAACACCTCACGAATAACAAATTCAACTTCATTTCTTTAAGAGATGAAGTGGAAATTGTTCAAAGCATGAACAACAGTGATATTGTACGAAAATCAAGAAAGTATTTCTTCTAATTCAAATTTTTCCACTTTAGGGAAATGATATTGAAAACCAAAAATGTTGTCCTAGTGATCTTATATCTGATGAATCAGATGGTACCCTAGATCATCACAAATTTATGGCTTTGTGATTGTTGGATTTTTCATAACCATGTTCTCTACCACTCTCCATCAGAACTTGATGGTTAGATTTTTCTTCCATATCCATATTTTCACCTATGTTCTCCTACGTGGAAACCCAGTGATGAGTTAATTTGGGTAATCGTTACATTTCATACATTTGTTTTTAAAGCCATGTTTTTGTATTCCTTTTTACGATGTGGGTTTCTATTAAACAAACTTTTGAGTAGTAAACCATTTATAACCCCGACGAATTTCGAGGGAGAAATTCATTTTAAGGGGGGTAGAATGTAACACTCCGAGATTTTATGAAAAAATATTCTTTTAATTTCATTAATATCTTGTGTTGTATTCTACACCTAGATTACCTTGCGCTATACGCAACACCATATTAGCTTGCAGTATACGCAACACTATTCTTGGATCGTGTTACACACAATTTTGATAATAGTTATTCTACGAAACATTGAGTATATATATATATATATATATTCAATATATAAATGAAATATGGTTGGATTCTGTTATACGAAACAATGAAGGATTCTTTCACAACATGGAACCCTGACTTGGCTTGCATTACACACAATCGCAACCTTCCTCGATTGCGTGTATTGTACGCAATACCAGGTTTTAATAAACAAGGATATAATATTATAATATTGTCATGAAATAGCCGTTATGAATAGTATTAACTAAATTTTTAATTTTATAACCTTATTATTCATCTTACACATTTTCTAAAACATGGTATAAGAACAGAATAAATGTTTCGGGTAAAATAACTATTTTTCAAAAAATGCAGTTCTGCCGCCTTTTGATGGCGCACCCACATTAAATATAGTATTTGACATTTTTATATGTTCAATTTGACAAAATAAAATTCTTATTTTGAATCAGGATATAAAAATTTACATTAGATAAAGTTTTGATATTTTTCGGATAACTTTCATATTTTAATGAATAGTAAAAACACGCTATATTATAATTAAAAACAACTTTTTTCATCGTAATATCTTATGTGGATAAATTATAATATTGAATGGTTTTAAACTATAAATAGAATATATTTTTACCATTTAATATAATTTATGTCATTAGGATTGATTTTACCTTGAATTCGTAGGTTAAATCAATTCAATATTTTCCAATGTTTTAAAGAAAAACCCGTTTTCTTTTGACAACGGGATTAATTTTAATTTAATTTTTGCATATTTTGTGTATTGAATTTGGAAAAATGGATTCCATATTTGGAATAATTGGGTCCAAATTATGTTAATAAGATTCTTTTTATTTTTGGGCATTGTGAATAGTAATTACGGTATATTTTATTTATTATAGTTAAAGGTAAATCGGGTATTTAAAGGTAAATATAAGATTATAAAATTATCCTACCACTTGTAAAAATCCTATTGGATGGCTAAAGGTAGACCCATATAACCTAAGGGTCGGATTAGATTCATTTTATGGTCTTTTGTCCATGAAAATAATTTAATTAGTATTAAACCCAAAGAATGTGACAACATGTCACTGTCTTAAATCTTATAAGTATAATAATTTTCATTTAATGATAAACTTCATGAAACGTCAAAAATGAATAGTCTCTAGAAATCTAATAAAATTATCTACATCATAAAAATTTATTTAGAATTTTTAGGGATTAAATAATTATCATTTATTATGACACAAAGATGATGCAGTAATTGTCTTATTAATGAAATATTGAAATAATTGATGTTATAATTGCCCAAATAAATGTAATTTGAGACGTTTTATGACTTAAATTAATTTTATATGTTAATATGACATGTTATTGTTGATATAAGTAACTTGGTTCGAACTTATAATTCTGTTATGAATTTTATAAAAATCATGTACCAAATAGTGTCAAAATTGACATAAATTAGTTTTTAAAACAAATATTATATTATTAATTGTTATTTAATTCCTAAAAATCTAAGGTTCGGCCAAATGACTTAGATTAGGATATATATATTAATAATAAACAACTTGGGGTTCTTTTGGCTTGTTATGGTAAGTTTATTAACCATATAGTGTAAGAAAACAAAAAGACACGGTAAAAGTTAAATTATTTAACTTAGAGTTAAATCTAATTGATAAGGTTAAAATAATAACCTAAACTTGTATAAATCCTATTGGATGAGAGTATTGAGACCCATACCCACTTTATCTTCGAAATAGTACCATTTGGATATAAGGCCCCAGCCTTAATCCTTACTTAAAATTGAATTAAATGAATAATTCACATTGAGGATCTTTTCTGGTTTAGAGTTTTAGAGAATTAGGACATAACTATTACATCTCAAAAGATTACAAAGTAGTCTCTTCTACTAAATTTCCAAAAAAAAACTCTTAAAAGAAACGTGTCTAGTTCCATGTTTTATATATCATGACATTCCCTTGATCCCATCCTTGACCTTATTCCACATTAAGTCCTGTGAAAAACATTTCAAAAAAACTTGGGGTGAGCATAAAAAGCTCAGTAAGGGATACACAAAGAATGAAAACTGTTTAGTTTTTCAAAATCAAGTAAACCATTTATACTCTATCAAAGTAATACCTTCACCTTCATGAAGTTGTAAAAAACTCTTCACTGAATAAAGTATCATTACTTACCTTTTTGTAACCAAAGGATTACCATAAAATCCATAAAAAGAACACATAACATTTATAAAGGTAACTTGGGACATAAACATACTTAAGTGGAATAACCATACGGTCCACTTCCACACATATCACTTAATGGAATAGCCATACGACCAATTTCCATACATACTTAATGGAATAGCCATACGGCCGACTTCCATACCCAATGCATTGGAGGTTATAAGGTAACCACCTGTCCCGGTATTCACGGCACCACCCGTCATATGGTTTATAACGTAACCACCCGTTAAAATGTCCAAGTACCAGTATAAAATCATAAAACATAAAACCAATATAAAGGAATGATAAAATGTCCACATTTCAATCACAATATATCGTAAATATATTGACATAAAAGAATCCTTTTTCAAAACCATTTCCAATACCAAATTACATAAAAGAGTATATGGTATTTATTTTATTCTAAAAACATTACGGCTTGTTGAGAAAGCCAAAGACCAAATAATACTCGCGACGGAGGAAAAGGTCGTTGTTCTGGCATACATTAAAAGAAACATTCCTTTTTGTCGTTTTGTAAAACGCTTCGTAGAAAAAGATTCCTTTTCTATAAAAGTAAAAGTCAAAGGGGTTTATACACCGTATAAGTGAAAGTTGTGTATAAAACGAAATATGCCTCAATGAAAGGAGATTGAGACGAAGTCCCTTACCTCGTATCCGACTTGACCCGACCGTTCTTTAATCTCCTGAATAATAAACTTGAGTTAATTTATACTTGATTAAGAACCTTTTTAAATTTCATTATTCCTTTTATATCACTTATTTCCATGTTATAAAAATTATGTAACCATTTAAGTTAATAATGTTTGTTTTGTCAATATTTGGTTCTTAAGTCGAAAGTTGACTTCTTACAATTACATGTTGTTCGTGTGGTCAAAAGTTATTTATATCCAGAATACAATTCCTGATTTGGATATCATATATATCATATATATACAGCATATACATGTATTTATATTATTACATAATCATTTAGAGGTATAAAATGAAATGCACCGTTCATGGAGACGGTAAGCCGTACGTACGCATGAACGCTACTTTCATTTCTTTGTCATATTAATGGAATTAAAACTAAATGAGAGGTATGTATATTTTAATTCCAGAATTATATTCATCATTTAGATATATCATTAATTATATATATCCATTATATACATTTACTTTTAATAGTTCATTACATTTGGGGATAAGAAATAAAATGCACCGTTCATGGAGACGGTAAGCCGTACGTACGCATGAACGCTACTTTCATTTCTATCTCATACTTTAATGGAAAGAAATAATAATGATATAGAGGTATATTATAATTCCAGTATAATATCATATATAATAACTTTAAATCCATCCTTTACACGTCCCACATATGGCATTAACGAATAACATCACTTTGAGGGGGCGGTAGTCCGCACTTCCTTAAATGAAGATATCGTGTTTACCCATAATGGAAACCATAAAGGTATGCCCAAAATGAAAAATACAGAAGCTTAAAGAAACAATAAACATATTATATATCTTAAAAAAAAATATTAACATCATAATGGCCACCTTTGAAGGTGTTAAATGAGTATTGAACAATCATCGTTTCGGGAGGCAGAATTTCGCCATCCACGGAAACCGTATGTTCTTTAACCATTTGATGTAGTTGTGTGAGAGTGTAGCTCGAATAAATCTTATAAAAACATCCTAGTATATTTAATATACTGGTGTTGTTACAAAATAAGTAAATAAAAAGAGTTTAGAGGGTTGGAGAAGCAAAATAAAACAAATGAACAAGAGAGAATGAATTACCTTTAAAAGTGTAACTCCTTTTGATTTGAGCCTAAAGGCTTCCTTTGAAAGGATTCTTCCCAAAGGGAATCCTCTAGGATGAGGAGAGGGATGTGGAGAGAGTAAATGGACAGGGGTTGGCCGAGCCAAAGGCTTGAGGAGTGTGTGAAATGAGGTAGAGGTGGGGGCCTTTTATAAGAGGATAGGAGGGGCACTTTTGGAAAGTAATGAAATATTACTTTATTTGAATATGTGTTTCGGTTTTAAAAGGTCCCACATTGATATAATACATGGATAAGGTGATAAAGGTTCGAAATCCACCCATCCAATATGTTTTGGACATGTGTAGTTCATAGATTTTACATTATATTTCCATTTTATTTAAATCGTTAAATAATGAGGTCATCACTGCATCATCATTATGTCATAAATAATTTAATTTATTTAATGTCTAAAAATTAAAAAAAAATACTATGATGTAGGAAATATTTTTATATTTCCAATTACTATTTATAATCAAAAATATGACTTGTATAACCCCATTTAAAATTGTTTTAGTAAAACATATCATGTTTGTGTCATTTTTACCTTTACATTAAATAAAAAGTTATTTATGTCATTTCCCAACCAAAGTGTCCCCATGGGGTCCCCAAGTTGACCCATTACTTGTCTTGGTCGGCCATGACACAACCAATGAGGGTAGGAAATGTTTCAAGCTAATCTTATTTTACTAAAGCATTATTTTTACCTTAAACTACACTAATAACCACTAATCGCGATTAAAAACTTAATAAGTTACTATTCACCAAAAAAATTATTTTAATCTCATTGAACCACATTTTTACTTCTTAATGACAACCATGTATGTCGGATTTTTGAAATTAAAAACACAATGACGGCAAAATTTCATTTAAACAGAAAATCAGTCTTTATAAGTACCATTTAGTGGTTTCACTATTCATCAAAAATTGAAGTTTTTCAGAAAATTACCAAAAATTCACCCTAAGCTATATATGATATTATGAATTCAAAAATGAAGTCTATTTTACAAAATTAATAACATATAAGTCACATTAATTAATTTAATAATTAATTCCCGCTGTCAGAGCAAATAGCGTGTTTTTATGAAACAATAAGTATCAAAAGATTGACACTAGTTTAAGTCCGATTTCAAAGTGAAATTAATTCCAACGACCACTATTGGATTTATTTGTAAAAATATTTTCTAATTTCACTTTTAAACCAATTCAAAAGATAATCTAATCATATAAATAAATTATATTAAAAAGAGGTTTGGAATTAAAATACAACATTTTACACTATTCATAAAAAATGAACTTTATCAGAAAGGTACCAAAAATTTACACAAAGTAAATTTTGATGTCCCGATTATAAAGAAGAGTTATATTTGGTCCAATAGAATTTATAAGTTCGATCAAAACTATATTTAATGAAGGTTCTCCGTCAAAAGGTGATAAGTGGACCTTTCGTGAAAATTAAGGTATAAATGCCTAAAATTGAACTCTTTCCGTATTTTAAGCCTTTATCATTTATTGGGTAAATGTAAAAACATTTAAAAAAATATATAATCATATTTTAGTTATTTCTATATATTCCCGCTAGTACAACGGCTAATCGTTAACTAACATTTAAAATAATATTCTTTTATTACTTGTGTGCAACGTATGTTTTCAAAGAAACTCATCGTTGCATACCGAGTACGCTATCGAACGTAGAAACCCCTTTTAATTAAAATTAATATTTAATTCGTAAATATTAATAAATATGAAAATTATTTATTCTTTATTTACCTGGGATGTTACATCCTTCCCCCCTTTTGGTAATTGCATCCTCGTAATTTTATTCACTTATCAAAATAAGTGGGGGTATTTATCTCTCATAGCATTTTCAGATTCCCACGTTGCCTCTTCAATCACATGGTTTTTCCACAAAACCTTTACCTGATGAATCACCTTATTCTGTAACACCTGCTCCCTGTGGTCAAGAATCTAGACTGGTTGTTCTTCATAAGATAGGTTCTCTTCCAGCTGAACTACCTATGGACTCAAAACATGAGATGGATCTGGCATATACTTTCTCAACATTGAAACATGAAAATGATTGTGTACCTGAGATAAACTCGGAGGTAAAGCCACCCGGTATGCAACTGATCCAACTCTCTCCAGAATTTCATATGGTCCAATAAACCTTGGACTCAACTTTCCTTTCTTACCAAATCTCATCACACTTTTCCAAGGAGAAACCTTGAGAAAAACATGATCACCTACCTCGAAAGATAGATCCTTACTCCGGTTATCCGCATAACTCTTCTGCCTGCTCTGATCTGTTCTCATGTGCTTCTAAATCAAATGAACTTTTTCTTCCATCTCTTCTACCAATTCTGGTCCCATCAGCTTCCTTTCACCCACTTCATTCCAAAATGTTGGAGTTCGACACCGCTTCCCATATAATGCCTCAAATGGTGCCATCTGTATACTAGAATGAAAACTGTCATTATAAAAAAACTCAACCAAAGAAATTTGTTGGTCCCAACTTCCCTGATAATCCATAGAACAAGCTCATATCATATCCTCCAATGTCAGGATTGTTCGTTCTAACTGCCCATCTGATTGAGGATGAAAATCTGTACTAAAATTTAATTCAGTACCCAACGACTTCTGAAGGCCTTTCCAAAAGTTAGAAGTAAACTTGGGATCACGATCCGATACAATGGAGAGAAGAAATCCATGTAACCTGACTATATCATTAAGATACAAATGGGAAAGTTGATCTAGGGAGAAAGTATCTCATATAGAAAGGAAATGAGCAGATTTGGTCAAGCGATCAACAATAACCAAGATTGCATTATTACCTCGAGATGTCCTCGGTAATCCCACAAAAAATTCCATGGATATGTTTTCCCATTTCCACTGTGGCACTGGTAAAGGCTGAAGCATCCCTTCCGCTCTTCTTTAACCTGTTGACATGTCAAACACTTCACAGTAAAATCAGCAATGTCTCTTTTCATTCCATCCCACCAGTAATACTCCCACAGATCTCTGTACATCTTAGTACTGCCTGGATGAACTGAAAACGGAGAACTATGGGATTCACATAACAACTCTCTCTTCAACTGTGAATCACAAGACACACAAAATCTCTTCCCAAATCTCAAAACACAATCATTATCAATGTTGAATTCAGGAAACTTACCTTTCTAAACCAGCTCTACCTTTTTCTACAACTCACAGTCTTGCTTCTGTGCTTGCTTGATTCTATCTGATAGAGAAGATATCACTGATACCTGAAACAAAACAGAAGGACTTCCTGCACCAACAACTTCTATGCCAAATTTCATCAAATCCTTAACCAAAGGATCACGTTCCAAACACAACATTGTTAATGAAGCATTACTTTTTCGACTCAAAGCATCAGCCACTTAATCATCCTCCTGCCTCAATTCTAGGAACTGTTTTTCCATCCTAAGATGAACCACCTTAGGAAAATATTTCTCAAGAAACATACCTTTGAATTCGTCACAGTTAAGATCCTCAATCTCATCACTATCCCTTATATTTTTCACCATCGACCACCACTGATCAGCTTCACCTTCAAAACGGTAAACAGCAAGACTATCCTTTTGATGTTCTGAACACCCCATGACATCAAAAATCTTCTCCAGTGATTTAATCCACCCTTCAGCTTGCACAGGTTCAGATGATCCTCTGAATGATGGGGGATGTTTCCTCATGAAATGTTCCACCACTGACATGTTCCTCTGCGATTGATCTGG
This sequence comes from Viscum album, assembly GCA_963277665.1. NCBI lineage: Eukaryota > Viridiplantae > Streptophyta > Magnoliopsida > Santalales > Viscaceae > Viscum > Viscum album. Next base: position 1,461,843,853 of record OY728163.1, on the reverse strand, counting down.
CTGATCTCGTGCATGGATACCACCACCATTTATATCCTGATTCAATTATGCCATCACTGTAACAAACTGTTCAGTTCTGATTCCGACCATCTCAGGTTGCTGATTTGGAAGGTTATCTTCCTCCTGATGTCGTCCCAATATAGATACTTTGTTTCCTTTGCGGAAAACCATTCTGAACACAGAAATATCTTAGGTGAAGCAACATGGTAATCCTCAAATGCTATATCATTTCAATCATATCAAAATTTAACACTTTTCTAACTCCTAAAGTTGTCTAAACCGACCTCTGATACCAACTATAAGGCCCCAGCCTTAAACCTTACTTAAAATTGAATTAAATGAATAATTCACATTGAGGATCTTTTCAGGTTTAGAGTTTTAGAGAATTAGGACTTAACTATTACATCTCAAAAGATTACAAAGTAGTCTCTTCTACTAAATTTCCAAAAAAAACTCTTAAAAGAAACGTGTCTAGTTCCATGTTTTATATAGCATGACATTCCCATGATCCCATCCTTGAACTTATTCCACATTAAGTCATGTGAAAAACATTTCAAAAAAACTTGGGGTGAGTATAAAAAGCTCAGTAAGGGATACACAAAGAATGAAAACTGTTAGTTTTTCAAAATCAAGTAAACCATGTATACTCTATCAAAGTAATACCTTCACCTTCATGAAGTTGTAAAAAACTCTTCACTGAATAAAGTATCATTAATTAACTTTTTGTAACCAAGGGATTACCATAAAATCCATAAAAATAACACATAACATTTATAAAGGTAACATGGGACATAATCATACTTAAGTGGAATAACCATACGGTCCACTTCCACACATACCACTTAATGGAATAGCCATACGGCCAATTTCCATACATACATAATGGAATAGCCATACGGCCGACTTCCATACCCAATGCATTGGAGGTTATAACGTAAACACCCATCCTGGTATTCACGACACCACTCGTCATATGGTTTATAACGTAACCACCCGTTAAAATGTCCACGTACCAGTATAAAATCATAAAACATAAAACCAATATAAAGGAATGATAACATTTCCACATTTCAATCACAATATATCATAAATATATTGACATAATTGAATCCTTTTTCAAAACCATTTTCAATACCAAAATACATAAAAGAGTATATTGTATTTATTTTACTCTAAAAACATTACGGCTTGTTGAGAAAGCCAAAGACCAAATAATACTCGCGGCGGAAGAAAAGGTCGTTGTTTCCGCGTACGTTAAAAGAAACATTCCTTTTTGTCGTTTTGTAAAACGCTTCATTGAAAAATATTCCTTTTGTATAAAAGTAAAAGTCAAAGGGGCTTATACACCGTATAAGTGAAAGTTGTGTATAAAACTAAATATGCCTCAATGAAAGGAGATTGAGACGAAGTCCCTTACCTCGTATCCGACTTGACCCGACCGTTATTTAATCTCCTGAATAATAAACTTGAGTTAATTTATACTTGATTAAGAATATTTTTAAAGTTCATTATTCCTTTTATATCACTTATTTCCATGTTATAAAAATTATGTAACCATTTAAGTTAATAATGTATGTTTTTTCAATATTTGGTTCTTAAGTCGAAAGTTGACTTCTTACAATTACATGTTGTTCGTGTGGTCAAAATTTATTTATATCCAGAATGAAATTCCTGATTTGGATATCATATATATCATATATATCCAGCATATACATGTATTTATAATATTACATAATCATTTATAGGTATGAAATGAAATGCACCGTTCATGGAGACGGTAAGCCGTACGTACGCATGAACGCTACTTTCATTTATTTGTCATATTAATGGAATTAAAACTAAATGGGAGGTATGTATATTTTAATTAAAGAATTATATTAATCATTTAGATATATCATTAATTATATATATCCATTATATACAGTTACTTTTAATAGTACATTACATTTGGGGATAAGAAATGAAATGCACCGTTCATGGAGACGGTAAGCCGTACGTACGCATGAACGCTACTTTCATTTCTATCTCATACTTTAATGGAAAGAAATAATAATGATATAGAGGTATATTATAATTCCAGTATAATATCATATATAATAACTTTAAATCCATCCTTTACACATCCCACATATGGCATTAACGAATCACATCACTTTGAGGGGGCGGTAGTCCGCACTTCCATAAATGAAGATATCGTGTTTACCCATCATGGAAACCATAAAGGTATGCCCAAAATGAAAAATACAGAAGCTTAAAGAAGAAATAAACATATTATATATCATATATAAAAATAGTGACATCATAATGGCCACCTTTGAAGGTGTTAAATGAGTATTGAACAATCATCATTTCGGGAGGCATAATTTCGGCATCCACAGAAACCGTATGTTCTTTAACCATTTGATGTAGTTGTGTGAGAGTGTAGCTCGAATGAATCTTATAACAACATCCTAGTATATTGAAGATACTGGTGTTGTTACAAAATAAGTAAATAAAAAGAGTTTAGAGGGTTGGAGAAGCAAAATAAAACAAATGAACAAGAGAGAATGAATTACCTTTAAAAGTGTAACTCCTTTTGATTTGAGCCTAAAGGCTTCCTTTGAAAGGATTCTGCCTAAAGGGAATCCTCTATGATGAGGAGAGGGATGTGGAGAGAGTAAATGGGAAGGGTTTGGCCGAGCCAAAGGCTTGAGGATTGAGAGAAATGAGGTAGAGGTGGGGGCCTTTTATACGAGGAGAGGAGGGTCACTTTTGGAAAGTAAAGAAATATTACTTTATTTGGAAATGTGTTTCAGTTTTCAAAGGTCCCACATTGATATAATTCGTGGATAAGGTGATAAGGGTTCGAAATCCACCCATCCAATATGTTTTGGACATGTGTAGTTCATAGATTTTACATTATCTTTCCATTTTATTTAAATCGTTAAATAATGAGGTCATCGCTGCATCATCATTATGTCATAAATAATTTAATTTATTTAATGTCTAAAAATTATAAAAAAATACTATGATGTAGGAAATATTTTTAGCTTTCCAATGACTATTTATAATAAAAAATATGACTTGTATAACCCCATTTAAAAATTGTTTTAGTAAAACATATCATGTTTGTGTCATTTTTAACTATACATTAAATAAAAAGTTATTTATGTCATTTCACAACCAAAGTGTCCCCATGGGGTCCCCAAGTTGACCAATGGCTTGTCTTGGTCGGCCATGACACAACCAATTAGGCTAAGACATGTGTCAACCTCATCTTATTTTATTAAAGCATTATTTTTACCTTAAACTACACTAATTACCACTAATCGCGATTAAAAACTTAATAAGTTACTATTCACCAAAAAAATTATTTTAATCTCATTGAACCACATTTTACTTCTTAATGACAACCATGTATGTCGGATTTTTGAAATTCAAAACACAATGATGGCAAAATTTCATTTAAACGGAAAATCAGTCTTTATAAGTACCACTTAGTGGTTCACTATTAATCAAAAATTGATGTTTTCCAGAAAATTACCAAAAATTCACCCTAAGCTATATATGATATTATGAATTAAAAAATGAAGTCTATTTTACAAAATTCAAAACATATAAGTCACATTAATTAATTTAATAATTAATTCCCGATGTCAGAGCAAATAACGTGTTTTTATGAAACAATAAGTATCAAAAGATTGACACTAGTTTAAGTCTGATTTCAAAGTGAAATTAATTCCAACGACCACTATTGGATTTAATGGTAAAAATATTTTCTAATTTCACTTTTAAACCAATTCAAAAGATAATCTAATCATATAAATAAATTATATTAAAAAGAGGTTTTGAATTAAAATACAACATTTTACACTATTCATAAAAAATGAACTTTATCAGAAAGGTACCAAAAATTTACACAAAGTAAATTTTGATGTCCCGATTATAAAGAAGAGTTATATTTGGTCCAATAGAATTTATAAGATCGATCAAAACTATATTTAATGACGGTTCTCCGTTAAAAGGTGATAAGTGGACCTTTCGTGAAAATTAGGGTATAAATGCCTAAAATTGAACTCTTTCCGTATTTTAAGCCTTTATCTTTTATTGGGTAAATGTAAAAACATTTAAAAACATATATAATCATATTATAGTTATTCCTATATATTCCATCCAGAACAACGGCTACTCGTTAACTAAAATTTAAAATAATATTATTTTATTACTTGTGTGCAACGTAAGTTTTCAAAGAAACTCATCGTTACGTACCGAGTATGCTATCGAACGTAGAAATCCCTTTTAATTAAAATTAATATTTAATTATTAAATATTAATAAATATGAAAATTCATTATTCTCTATTTACCAGGTATGTTACATTGGAACCATTATAAACAGAATTTGACCTTAATATAAAATGATATTTTGAGATTTTCCTAAGGTGCCCCTCTCCTCCCTTATGAAAGGGCACCTCCTCCCCCTCTTCCTCACACCACTTTGAGCCTTCACGCTCGGCCAAACCCTGCCAAAATCTCTTCTCCACTTCCCTAGTATAATCCTATAGGTCGTAGTCTTCTTCAAAGACCATCCTTAGTTATTTAAGTGGAGGTTATGAAAAGGCGCATCAAAAAGAGGTAATATCCATTACCGATATTTTTCCATTTCTTTCTTCTTCAACTTCTTCTTCTTTAGTTTTTTCATGATAAAGTAATAACATCATTATTTATTATATACTGATATGTTATTATAAATATGAAAAAACTATAATTAACCTTCTATCCATCCTACGGAAAAAATGAAATCACCGCGCGTGCGTACGTACGGAATACCGTCTCCACGCCGTGGTGTAATATATTTTCCTCCACCACCTTAATTGGATGGGTATAATGGTGTAATGAGTAACTATATATGATTATAATAAATTGATATTTATTCTAAAATAGTATACATACACTTCAACACATTTTCACGATCATGAGAACGATATCATCGCTCGTGTGTACTTACGGACTAACGTCTCCACGACGCGATGAGATTCATTCTCCACATTAACCATTCATGAATGATTATAAAGTATATTTAATGAATAATAATGAAATATATGACATGTTAAATCTGCTGGATTTATGTATATATATATATGTATGTCATCTACTTACTTCCATTCAAGACAATAAGGAAAGGAAAACATCGTTCATGTGTACGTACGGACTACCATCTCCATGAACGGTGTGTTTCATTTCATTTATCTATCTTTTATATATATATATATATACTGAATATATATGATATATAAATCATGTTTTATATTCTGGAAGTATGTAAATCAGGATATAAGAAATAATAATGTCAAGAACAACAAGTACAAACACCTACGATAAATGAAAGGATTTTACCCAAAACGCTTCTTTAACATGGAATTTACAAAAGAACGGGTAATATAAAGTCATAAGTGAACCATATATGATATCATAACAATGAATATGATTCTGTAATAAGATAATGACATTATTTAAATAATTATACAGGAGGTTCAGATACGTACAAAGCATATCAGACATAAGGTAAGGGAAATATCAAAATCTCATTTTAATCGGAGATTGTTTATACTTTGGTATTTACTAGGGTGTATTTTATCATCCACATCAATGTTTCCTCGATATGTAATATTATTTCCATCCACATACAATTTTTTAAATCCAATTTTACCCTTCGTTGAGTTTTTAGTAAAAGATATGAAAGGAATCTTTTGTCGTTTTTCTTACGAGCTACTTTTTGACTTTTCTAACAAAAGTACGAAGACTGTTTTTTTAACTTATACAGCATGAATGGATTTTTAAAACATTATTTCAAAGAAGCTTCCTTTAAAAGTTTTCATGTTCATTTTTAATCAACTTCATTTAGTTTATAATTGTATGACATGTTAATAAAGGAAAAGTGTTTTTGAAGTAGAAAGGATATTTTCCTCAAGAATGGAGTTCAAGTGTTTTATCAAAATTATTTTTCATCTAAGATAATATAGGGTTCTGTTTCTATCCCTATTATTACATTGATTTGATTATGTTGTGATGGAATTATTTTTATGAATTCCTTTATCTTATATTAGTTGTTTTATGATGTCACAATGTTTAAGATTCCCATTTTTATTACATGGTTTATTCTATAATGTATGGTTTATGATTTTGTGGCACACATAAAAATGGTATAATTATGAGATGTGTGGGACCTATATCTCCCTCCAATGAATTGGGTAATGATTTTATATATCATGAGATAGACATGGCCGGAACGGTAGGTTATTCCGGTTCAGTGAAACAGGTTTGAAATGAGGAGTGAACTCGGTTCAGAAAGCGACATTGTCCACTAAGATAGTCTTGGCAATGAGTCTTGACTAATAAGAAATGATTCTCTATGATTATGTGTGTATGCCACAAAGTTTCATGTTTTATGTTATGATTATTGGGATTACATTTCACTACTATTATTTATCCCATGATATGAAATTATGATCTCTTTTGCATATTAAGATTTCCAAAAGATATGTTCTTATGAATATGACGTGATTGATATTTCTTTTATTTACCATTACTGAGCATTTGAGCTCACCCGTTTATGTTCTTTTTTTAGGACATAAATAAAGGAATTAGGTTTAAAAAAAGAAGATCTTTATGGGAGATGTTGAAGATCTTTCACCACGATTAGAAGATTATATTCAGAGTTTCCAAAGACACTAAACTATTACGGTCCTTGTGTGTGTGTTTTTGTTATGTACTAAGTATTCCGCAAAAGTTATGTAATGTCTATGTACTTTAAGCTTCGGGTCTCTACAAAATTTCTCATTGATAATCCATAAAATAAATGAGATTGTAACTTCAATCATTGCTACTTTATTAGATTTTGAATCAAAACCCCTTAAAGAGATAAATTATATAAAAATATAACACGAATAAAGAAGAAATGTTTTTATAACATTTAAAATGGAAATTATACACATCATGTAGATAAAATTTGGTTCCTAATGTTTAACATGTTCCATTGAAGTGGAAATGAGACAAAATTAACCATACCTCATGTCCAAATTTCCCCCATTTCACTCTTGTCAACTTATATTATAAATATAGATTTATTATACATCTATAACAGAAAAAAATTAATATATATCATAACATATTGGATTTAATGAAAAATTATATCAACTATTTATTAGTAGTTTTTTGTTAGAATCATAATATAGTGTGTTAACAATTTTTTTTCTTAAACATTTTCTTATGGTAGTTTTTGGTCCTTGCATATTGTGAATGGTTTAATTATATATATATATATATATATATATATATATATATATCTATTTTTTATACATTAAAAATTATTTTTGAACAATCAATGAACGTTTTAAATGAAAAATTAATCAAAACTATTTGTGGAGGTGGTTGTCCACACATACAGACGAGGGATGTTATCCTTTTCCAGTAGATAGAAACGAATGATGGTAGAAAATATATTTTATTTATAAAAAAATAATTATGTAAATAATTTCATATATATTAATCAATTAAACATTTATAACCATCCATGTATTTTTTGATGAAAAATAAATTACAATACAATATTGAAATGGAAGGTCATACTTGTGTAAGAGTGATATTTTTATTTTCCATATGATGATCAAGAGGTTAAAAATATTTTATTGAAAATAAAAATAATATATTAGTATATTATTTATATTTTATTATATATTAATTCACTGATAAAATATATTGTTATAGGATTTATAAGACAAAATAAAAAATGAATGGTTCGGGTATGAAGATTACCTCTTCTCTAAGAGACCTGATTTGGAAAACACCAAAATCCTTCATAGGATAGTAGAAGGGTAACAGTTAGATCTCAACAATGAAGGAAATCAATCAAGAATTTATTTTTTTTATTTTATGATAAATAAGGCTCACATATTGTGAATAAATAAGGAGGGTTGGTTCACTTTTATAATATAGGAGTGAACACATATAGTGTTATATATAATATTTTAAAAAATTAATATCCTTGTCATGTATAATCAATTAAAGTGGAAATTGATTCAAATATAATTATTCTAATGTTGAAACATAATAATTTGATAATATTTATATAAGTTTTTCATAACTTGAAACCTTACTTTTTAGTATTACCCCTTTCACAAACATTTTTAAACATAACTGTGGGAATAAGATTATTTTCCATTGATGGTTATAAATTTAATTATAAATTAAAAAATTATTCATAAATACTACATAGTACATTTTGAAAATTTAATATCCCAATTTTCTTCTTTTAAGTATTTTATTTATTTTATAATAATTTTGTATGATATAATTTAACGTAATATATGATTGATGTTATTGTTGGTACTATTAATTTAATTTTACATTAAATTCATCAAGATAATATTGGATTGACAACATAAACTATTTTACTATAAATTATAAATTATTATCTATCATTAAATTGGTGTAATGCAATAATTTATTAAAAATATTTATCTTTTAATGTTTTTAAAAACAGTTTCAAGGTTTTTTCATTTGTTTTCACAAGCACAAAGTCAGAGTTGTCTTGCATGTAAGAAAGTTATACCATAAAAAATTTTAAAATAAGTAAATAATAAAAAAAATTATTTATGTTTAAAATAAACTTTTACTTTAATTTATAAATTATTTTAATACCTATGAAAAAAATATTAGAAATTAATGTCTACGGAGTGAAACTTTTTATTTTTCCATTTCTCAAAATAATAGAAATTATATAATGAAAAGAATGAGGCAATAAATTTAAAACCTAACATATAAAGGATTTAATTTCAAAAAAACCTATTCTCTAATAGGATATAATCATTCTTTGGATATATTTTAAATCCCAAACCCCAATATTTAACGCTATTTTCTTTAGTTTACCCATAATGAGGTGAAAAATATTTAGCATTTTTATAATTCATAATTACCGAATATAAAAGATGAATATATTTAAAATTTTAAAATCATAATTATAAATATTTGATCGATTTTTTAATTTTCAATTTATATAATTGTCAAAAATATTTTTTAATAAAAATGAAAAAAATGAATTGAATGCCCTTTTTCTGAAATAACAATTTTTAAGCTAAATAATTGAACTAATAAAAAAACCAAATAAAATGTTAATAATTTTTCAATTTGGGTTATTATTTATAATTATAGGACAGTTATATTACCTTCAATGTTTTTCAAAAACTTTACAGGTCTACTAAACTATTTTATGTAATGTAATGAAATGAAATATTTACAAAAAATGCTATTTTTCACTATTCTCTCATAAGTCAACCATTTCATAAAAATATAAGATTCTAAACCAATAATATTATCACATGATGATTCCAAAAATGATATATCATTTTTAGAATACTTTTTTATAAAATTGAAGGAAAATATTTATAATATTTCTTCCCAAAATAGAAAAAAACTCATTTTTGAAGAAAACTAAAATTAAACAATAAAATTAATTTATTCTTATTATTTTCGTAATGATAAAAAATAAATTTAATTTTGTTTTTTTATTTAAATATTTAATTTTATTAAGTAAATACATTATTCAAATATTTTCTAATTTTCTAATTTCTATTCATACTATCCAACCTAGCATATTAGTTTTAAAAGGCTTGTTTAAATAATAATATTATTAGGTAGGTTTAATCTTAGGGTTATGTGTGGTTTACATTATCAAAAATTGTGTAATTTCACAAGAAAATATGAACTAAAATATCATTTCATTACATTCACCACCTCCACCTTGGGTTTTTTGGTGACCTAATAATTGTTATCAGACAGAAATGAATAATATAGTCTTTAACCTCTATTTTTTATCATGAATTTTCTACATGCATGAAATAACATATAAATGCAAAATATTTTAGAGGTATTAAATTTCATGTGTGGGAAAACAAATTCAAGGAATATATAGAAGAAATCATTATATTACCTCATGAATAATTTATTATAGTAGTTGACCTATTGATTAGATATGGATTAATATTTGAAACAGATGAAATAAATCTAATAATTGATGCTACAGTTCATGAGGGGTTTGATAGGGATCCTTAAGAATAAATGTTCAATAATGTGGATCACAAAAAAATTTATAAAGATATTCTTATCACATTAAAATATTAATTGGTTATGGAATCCAAATCAAAAGAAGTTTATAAATCTGAAATACATGAAAATACATATGAACATTTCCTAATGTAAAATGGATTACGTAAGAGTTACTCCATGAAGAGGGTATACAATCCCATTTTGTTAACAATGTCTATATATATTAATATTTCAAATTCTAAACCTATTTAAGATGAAATATTTTAATTACAATACTCGTCCACTATTATATGGTTGGAAAGGACATGCCATTATTGTGAATATGTTGAAAGAACATCAAAATGCTAACCTATAAAGTATTCATTTGTCCACTAATAAATGTTTTAATGCCTATAATAATAGTTTGATCAATATATAATCATAGATTATGTTTATATTCAATGTGATGAGGATTAATCATAAAACAGAAGAGGCTAAAAAAGAGAAGTGTTTTCTAGGAAATCATAGAATAAGGAAATATGAGCTAAAATGGAAGAATAAAGAGACATTCATATATAGATATTCTTTGATATCATATATAATATATAAAATGCATAATATTTGATCAAAGAATAATTTAACTAATAATATAGATTAATATTAAATACAATAATTAATGGAACAAACATTATTTATAAAATAGATTACTATAAGACATAAAAATAATATTTAGGAGACTGGGGAACATGAGGAAGAAACCAATTACCTAAAAAGAAAATGTTGAATACATCCTCTGGAATATCCTAAACAATTACATTTTTGAATAAATTAGGTCTTGAATCTATAATAATATGGTATCTCTATTAAAAATTTAGATTAAATGATCCAAAAACGTAGGAACCTCATAAATTCTACTATATTTTAGAACTTAGGAACATTGTAATTTAGTTTTTAAAATCTCTAAATGATCAATGTGGATGAAAAAAATACTACCCAAACATCTCAATCAAGATAAGAGAAAATAGGGAATTATTATATGGTAATTTTCTTAGATTTATTAAACATATAAATATGGAAAGTTATTTTTGTTTTAATGATGTATGAAATGGAAAAACTAGTAGCTTTAGTTCCTCCACTCCTATTATATACCCAGGAAGTGTTTATTCAAGAAAAGGATTGTAAAGTTGAAAATTTTGTTCAATATTTGTGATTAAAAAGGGGAATATCTATATAGTGTGCATTATTCGCCAATATCTGAACACTCATAAACAAATCCTGGATAAAAATATACTTAATCTAAGAAAACATGGAACTATTACAACTGAGAGGATGTTGGATGAACATGGGATGTAAAATACACCAATAAAAGTGAATTTTGAGATGGAATTCATTACCATGATAAAAGATTCATGTATATATATTTCTTAAAAAATGACTAGGAGGAAGTAGATGATTAAAAGTGTATTTTTCCTAAAATTGTAGTGGAAACAAGATATATAATGAATTATAATGGTATTAGAGATGGAGGAATGAAAATTTTTCATTTCACACTCTTTTATATATAATCATGATCTAAAGAAGAAAATATTCTAAAATAGAAGTATTTATGTGTGATCACAAAAATAAATCCTCTTGTAATTAATTTTATAATATCAATTTATAATTTTAACAAGATGAAGAGGATATTGATAATTTGTATATATTTCATTCCATAAATTTGAAAAAGGGAAAATGAAAGGTGTAAAATTAATGGTTGGTAAAATCTAACAAACCTTATTTTGTACTATGAGTAAATTCAATGTATCGCTCCCCCATATGATTTTTTTACTAAATATGATATGATTGGGTGTTTAATTTTTATAAAATATGTTACCAATGGAGTAAATATACTGAAAATATACATAAAGTATATATTTAATATAGATCTATTGATGATTAGTAGATGTACGAACCAAGTGGTATATAAATTATTTTAGGACCAACATAAAATTAATCATTAACATTCATACATTACATATCTTTTATTATGAAAAATATAATGACAAAACAAATGATAAATGAAACAAATATGTTTCAAATCATTATATGTTGAAAACAATGGTAGAATGATTGATAAATTGTATCATCCACTTAAATCGATGGTATCATGCCACTAAACGGATGATATAGTTTTGGTTGAAGGGGTAGGGATGTTTATTTTATTAACATATATTATAAAAAAATTTATTATATTTTTATTGATTTAGGATATCAAAAAATATTGAATAAGAGATGTTTTTCCATCATGTGGTGTCCTATATTGATAAAATTCATAGAATAAATGTAGGTATATTGGTGTTGGGGGTTATTCTTAATTAATGGAACCAAAGAATTATGAAAAAATTATTTTTTATAAGAGATGATGATTCTAGGGAAGCTTGTGATAGAATTTCAATGGTTTTTAAACTTAATATTTAGATGGAAATACCTGTGAATTATTGAATGACATAGATTTCAAGTGGTATAAAATTTATTTTTTACCGGTCGTATTATTTGACTCTTTATGTGGTATTTTCACTCTTATATTTATATTTTTTCACCAAAAATCAGGTTTGAGAAATGGATTGATATTATAGGATGCGGTTTTATTGGGAAATGTAAAGACTATGCTATTATAGATATAATTATTTCATTGGGTTACACAGATAGATTTTTGGAGGATAAAACGGACTTGTGTTTCCTATACCAAGCCATTCCTCAAAAGAAATGGAGTAATTGGTTACATCCCATATTCTATATGGTAAAATAACTATTTTTATTTATTTGAGTTGGCATATTTTTTATAGATATTATATCATGTATGTTTTTTTAATTTTATATTCAATATAAAATACTATAATTTTTGTCATATAGAAAATTTGGTTATGAAATAGGTGGTCAAATCAAAATGATTAATGTATATTGGTGTAGTGTTACATTTCAACCGATGTAGATTTTCACAAAAGTGGAATTTTGTGAAACCCTATAATAATACCTTCCCAAATATAAAAACATAGGGGAGATAAATCTAGTGCAAGGAAATTATCACTAAAGGGGGGATCGATGATAATGTGTGCACCCTTTTAATTTCTCTTGAATTTTTTTTAGTGTGTAACCAATTGAGATTACGATTTATTCCTATGACACCCACATATTAAGGGGGTGAAAGATATAAATTTTAAGATAAATTCCACCGTAATGTATTTAATTTAAAAATTTGGATATGATTTTTTATTTTCAACCAAATTGAAACTTATGGGTTGTTTCTTCGAAATAGGTGTATATAATTTGTTGAAAGTAATTTTCGATGATAATTGAATGATGATTCTTAGAGTATGTTTTGGAAATACGTTTTAATTGTTTTTATGTTGGTTTTTTTGATATATTAATTATGAGTAGATATTGAAATAAAGTGATGGTTCTCATATTTAATAGAAAGTCTAGTTTGAAATACTAAGATGATCTGTTGGAAAAATCCATGAATATTTGAGGTATATCGACCCAAGAATAACATACAAGGTTATTAAAAGGTTTTTTGAAAATTCAAAACATTACAAAAGTACATTATCAATGACTATAATAGTTTTTTGACTTTGAAACATGGGAAAAAAACTTCTAATATAGTGGAATATCTTCAATTATTCACACAAAGATCTTACATTTTAGTAATTCTACTTAAATCCATTCTTTATAACCTAGTTAACGGTAACATAATAATGGGGTGATCATGAATGCTTATTAGGGATAAATAAGGCAACCATGTAAGCATAACACTAACAAAGGTATGAAAACATGAGCATAAAATTTGGAGATCATAACACATATCTCAAATATCATAAACATGAGACATGCCGTATTGATTTGAAGCTCATAAGAAATGAATAACAATATAATAATGAACATGAACCTTTTGAGAATATCATTATCATAAGAGAAAAAAAATTGAACACACATATACATATAATATTCTTTTATATAGTAAATTCGTATTTCTAAAAACTTATTAGGGAACTTTTTGGGGACTACAACTATATGGATAGACACACTACCATCCCTAGTCATAGTCCTTTCCATGTAAGGGTCTAGGATTCAACATCTTCCCATAGTGTATCATCTTTCCCCATCTTCCCATAGTGGATCGGGTTTCCCCATTATCCATAGTAGATCAGGTTTCCCCATATTCCAAAGTGGATCATTCTCATCGGCTTTAATCACATCATTATATAATGAGATATAAATCATTACCCAATTCATTTCAGGGAGATATTATTCCCACCCATCTCAGAATTAAATAATACATAATTTTTCCAAAAAAATTAAGAAACAACGATATGATAACCCATTAAATAAAATGGATTTCATAATCCTATAATAATATCTTATCTTGTGTAATAAGGTAGGTTTTATAATCATTTCATTATATCATAATTTATGAAAATATGCGTGCTGCATAGGAATATAACATGCGAAAGATAAATAAATTTCATAAAAAATATATCAAAACATAAAACAGTAAGAAAATTAATATGAATAGTGTCATTAGATAATATCCATAAATAATAACAAACAATAACCAAGGATTTCATATTCTATGAAGTAGTATTTTGAAAAAGAACTTAGCACATCGCTTTTGAAAAAAAATTTATAATAGAATATTGAAAAAAAAATTAAAAAATGTTATAGACCTAAAACTATTTTTACAAAAAATTTCTTTTAAAATATATTTGAAAACCTTTAACAAAATATTTTTGAATCATTTAAAACTCTTCACGAGCATAAAAAATTTATAAAATTTATTTTCAATGAAAAAACGAATGAATGTAAGGATTGTTTGTAAAATAATATATCTTATAAAATGTATTCTTGTAATCTTCAATGGACTATTTGATAGAATTATAGTTGTTATTGTAGATAAATCCATACATCCCAAACATTTATTTTTCATCATAAAATGATTTGAAAACTTCATCAATCCGAAATGGAAAATCAGATTAATTATTTTGAAACAATTTTTCTAAAAATGTAAAACAAGGTTAATATTTTATTTTAGACATAATAGGATAATATTATAACATTCATTAAAAAAATTATAGAAAACATTGTTTTGACAGAACACGTATTTCTAATTGAAAGGATAAATATAGTGGTATTTTTATAAGAATTTTATTCTTAATTATATTAAGTACAAAATAGTTTATAATGTTAGTAATATTTTAATATATCAAGGATAAAAAAATGATGCCAAATGTAATGAGTTTTCTTGAGAGATGGATCATAATATTTTATCATTGGAAGCACAGTTTGAAATAATTTCAATAAAAGATGAGATTGTAGTAATAAACTATTAGTAATTTAGTTACATTGAATCATAATCCCCATTAAATAATTGTATTAATTGTATAAAAAATAAATATTATGTAAATACACCCCATTGAAAAATATATTTTCCTAACATGGTATGAATCTCAAAGAAATAAAATTGAGACACAAGTACTTTACTGATTTGGTAAGTTTTGACTCATAATCACCATGAAATATATATGATAAAATGAGTTTTAAATACAAATATATTTAAATATATGAATCATATAATATATTCTTGGCCATTATATATACCACACCAATGAAATTAATTGTGAATAAGGCATCAATCTCATAGAAATAAAAGTGAACAATAAAACATGTAACTTAAGTCTTGACTCTCTTTGTAAAAATTCAAACCTATAGTATAATAAATATTAGTTTATTTTAAATATAACAAGAAAAATTATATTATATATAATACCATATACTATTTTTATGACATTATACAACCATTTTATTAACAACTCCATGTTAATGTTATGTTTTGGGTAATATCTCCTCCGTTTTTCATATGTGTTATGTCTTGTTATTCTATATCCTCTTATATAGAACATTTTATACATATTTCTAGAATATAAAACAAGATATAAATATCATATATATTCATTATATATTTATTTATAACAACCAATGAAATATATAAATACAAAATGGAATATAGCATTCATCGAGATTGTAGGTCATATGTACTCGCGAATACTATTTCAGTTTTATTGATTTATTTAAAGAAAGAGTATAAATGAAATAAAAATATATATATTAAATAAATACCAATTATTACTTCATATTTATTATATGAGTTCACTAAATATATCCTTCATACATTCTATGTGTATTATGGATTGATTATATCAATTTGAGGAGGCGGTAGTCCACACATCCACAAATAATGATATTGTATTTACGCGGAATGGAAATAATGAAAGAATGTTTTATATAATAACTCTATAAGCTTAAATACATCATTAATAATATATATATAATATAAAAATATAGTTTCAATCTTAATTCCCACCCATTAGAGGTGGTAAAGGAAAAATGAACAACATCATTTCGCGGGGCGATAGTTCTCTATACACAAGAATTGAATTTCCTTACACATTAGATGGATGATTGAGTATGATTAGGTAGAAAACATATAATAAAAAGTATCATTATTTTTATGATAAAAATTTTCTTATATGATAATGTAATAATAAGATTTTATGGGATAGATAATTAAAATAAAATAATGGAACTTGAGGAAGGGTGTTACCTCTTCTTTGGGTAACTCCTCTCGGGCTTCACCAAAGGGCATCTTTGATTATAATTATTACCAAATAAAGTATAGTAGTTGTAAATAATGGTGTTGTGAGATTATTTTAGTAGATTTTGGGTGATCCATGGGGCTAGTTATGTGTTAATTAGACGGAGGGATGAGTTCCTCTTTATACTGGATGAGGAGGGGAATTATTGTAAATTTTTTAAGGGAATTACACCCATGTTTTATCCAAGAAATTTCGATCCAATATTGGTCAGAAATAGAGATAATGTATTATAGTGTCTCTATATGAACATAAAATATATTTTGGAAAAGTTTATAGCTCATTTTGGATCTTATGTATAAGGTTTAGTCCTTTGTTATGATAATTTTTCTTTTTATCGTTATAATTAATTATAATCAAATTAACTAATTGTTTTTATTATTAATTAATTTTACCTTTTTATACAATATAAATTATTAAAACTCCACATATTTTTTAAATTTTTTCATATTAAAATCAGTTATGTGGTAGAAAATAATTTAAAATTTGTCTCATAGACACCCCACAATAAGAGGTTTTTAATTGAATAGTTCCAAAAGATTGAAAAATTTCTATATCAAATTTCAATGTTAAATTGGATAAAATTATAGAAATTGAATTAATTGAGGTAAAAATTATATAATTAAACATTAAAAAATATATAGATTTACTGTATAAATAAGTTAGATGAAAAATATGTTTTCAATTAAAATTTTGTGTTATCAATATTCATAAAAAAATTAAACATCTCAAAAAATACCAAATACTCAAACAATAGTAAATTTTCATATTCTATATCAAAAATTGAACTAAATTTTTTCAAATAAACCATTTAAAATTCTCAAAAAATTATATTTAATATGGTTTCTCCGTTAAAAATTTGTCAAATTACCTTTTAGAATATATATCTTTTATTCATAAAAGTGGAATTATTGTTATAAAATAGCTATAAAAACATCTTGGATGAGTATCCAAAATCATTATTGAGTATATAAAAAATAAATTTTATTTAAAAAATTAATCATAATTTGTTTTTTACAATTTAATAATATAAAATTGTTTTTGAACATCAACGAATAGTTTTCTTAGAAATATAATTTCATTATTTTCAATTAGTTGTTTTGTTCAATTATACAAATTGGTAACCAAAGGATTTACATTATATGAAAATAAATATAATATTTCAGAATTTTAGTTAATATTATTCATAAAATCCATTCTAACAACTATTTAGTAGCTATAATAATATTTTAATTATAATATTTATAATATATTTTTTCCGTAAATATTTTCTTTTCTTGTAAAAAAAAGCTTTCGAAGGGGCTCAAGATTTTATGTAATTCCCACAAAAAATATTTTCCTGTGAAACTAATTCTAATATAAGTGTTTTATGTTTATTAATATTAATATGGTGTTGTGAAAAATTAATGCAAGCCATACATATTTATTTTATACATAAAAAAGATATATTCAGTGTTTCATGAAATAGTAAATATTTTTATATTAAATTAAATAAAAAAATAAAAAAAATTATTAATGATTAAAAAATATCTATGTATTACATTATAACCCCCCCCCCCCTTAAAATGAATTTGTCCCTTGAAATTATTTTGGGTTTTCATAGGATTAATACTTGAAATATTCTTTCATATAAATCCTCATCGTATAAATGAATAATAAAACATACATTAAAAAGGGACAGTTAGAATCATTACATCAACCAAAGTGAATAGGAAAAAAGGCTTCCATATTGAAGAAAACCATTGGGATGTGAAGACAAGGACATGGATGTGGTATCTAACTATCATGTTTTGATGGAGAGTGATATAGAACATGGAAAGGAAAAACGTAAGAATAAAAAATCCAAAAACCTATGATGATCTAAGGGGCCATTTCAATAATTGGAAATGATGGAACTGGGATTACATTTTTTGTTTCAATATCCTTTTTCCTACATTTCAATAATTTTAATGAGAATATATACTAATATGACTATAAGACATTTTCACCATTTTTTCTGTCTCTATAAATTCCCACTTCATCTTTTATTAAATAAATGATGGTAAATTTTCTATTCCTAAAAAATTAACTAATCATGAGATCCATAAATAGAATGAAATTTCATTTTATATTCTTTAGTATACATCACAAAAAATGGATATCCCATGTTATAGAATATGTATAATTCCACATAAGGTGAGATAACACTTTTATCACTAAAACCTCATCCAAGGTTTATTACAAACTGTTCAATAAATGGTTCAAATGTTAACCCTTCAAAAAGATGAAAAACAAAAAACTTATAAATAATGTCACTAAATTATCTTAACATTGATCCCCTATATATCATAATGTATCTCTTTGTTGTCACATTCGAACCACATGAATACCTTCATCATATAATCTCTCGAAACATTGTAATATTTTAAATTACCATAAATCCATATTGAAAACATGTATGTTTCTTTATTCCAATTTTTATTTGATAAATTTAAAAAAATTAAACTTCATTAATGATAGCCTAATAAACTTGTCAACAAGTCCATAATTAGTTTCAAGTTCATCAGTACCGTGAAATTTATTTATTTATATTCAAGATATCTTTTTCTAATAAACATTATATTAACATAATGAATGTATTAATGGTTACCATTCACTTAATAAATTTTTTCCGTGGACATAATATTTCCAAAAAATATCTTTTCTAGACAATTGAAAAAATTCAACTTATTCTTGTAAAAACATATTGAAAATCAGAAATGTAAAAATTGATAGATATATATATATATATATTATTTTCATAATTATTTAATTTAAATACATAAAAAACTTCTATTTTCCACAAAATCCATAGTCCATTAACATGTATACCTCATCCTATTACTTAATACCTAATTCCTTCCACATTTGATCTGTATTATCATCCTCATTAGTAATATATCCATTACTCATATCACCATATTGATCTTCTTCATAATCCTTCCTTAAGGGACATCGATCTATATAATGACTATTCATTCCACACATAGAACACTTAATATTCTATGATTTCATATTGAGGGAAATATTCAAATCCACTATATTAACATGACGCTTCATTTTTCCTCTGTAGTTTCATTCTTTGTGTGCTTATTTTCGAGAGTCAAAACATCTTCATGTATCTCTATGGAATTAAATTAGGTGATTCTTTCCACATTACATAAACAAAGGAAACTTAATCTTCTTTCCTACGTGATCTTCATTACCCGATCTCTTATAAAACTCCTTACTTTACATATTTAGTGAGTTCAAGATTTGGTTAAGGTTGAAAATTTCAATAATGTTCAATGAAAACTGATTGGGAATGACCAAAACATCCATCACTACAATGATAATGCCATTAACCTTCTCATAAAAAAATTCCATCACATAAAATGTTAATCCAATTCTGTATTGTTCCATCCATTAAATAAAACTAATAAAAATAATATGATCATAACATTTCATACCATAAAACCACATAATCCTAAAAAAATTATTATAGGATCCCTAAATTATAAAAAATAGATATTTAATCTATGAAACCTTATTTTTATCCATGTTCATTAATATTCATACTCTATTTCAATATTTAGTGATGTTTCATAATGGTTTTTTGAATTCCCAAATCATAAGAATCAGGAGTGTTGAACTAGGTGTGCAATAAGGCCATCCATTGTTCACCATTTCTGGATCGAGTCTAGCTCAATATGGTGTCAATGGGGTTTTTACCCCAATATAAATCTTTATGAGATACACATCAACATATAGAATCCATATATGTATTTTTTCGTAGAAACAAAATCGTCAATCCATTACAAAATTTCTAGGACAACTTCATAAGCATTAACTCATCCTTAGACTCGTCCTTGGAGACATCCGTAGACATATCCTTATAAATATCCATAGGGTTCACAGTAATTTTTTTATCCCAGTTTCTAATAATTGACTTTACCCTTCCATATATATCAACTATAGATACCTAGGATAAATACAAATTGATAGTGCATCATTTTTATGAATATTTAGGACATTAAAAACTTTATTTCATGGGGATTTTAATTGGTTAGTCTCTTTACCAAGATAGTACAAAATCTATTAACTTGGTGAAAGATCTTCACTGTTTCACAAAATGATATTTGCCTTTATTACATAAAAATATAACCAATATTCATAACTGGGGGAAGGGAAACATATTATATGGGTGATAGAAAAATGTTAATAAGGGTAGTCAAAGAAATATGTATGCATAACATGAATATATTGGTATGATTACATGATTATACCATTTGAAGATCATACCACTAAAATAAAATATCAGAAACATGAGACATGGAATAATTATTTTCAGTTTATAAGATATGAATCATACAATAATCAAGAACATGAAAAAATTTCTAATATTATAGGAATGTGACATAGAATTTTTTGAGAACACATATGCATTTACTATCTGTCAAAATTAGTTGAGGATCATTGCCAAAAACTTATCAGGGCACTTCATGGGGACTACATACACTAGGAAGGACACACCAGTATCCACATTCATATTAATTTAGTTGTAATGGATTTGGTTTCCACTTATTCCAATATTGTATTGGGTTTCCCCAACTTCCTATAGTGGATCAAGTTCCCCATCATTCATAGTATGTTAGGATTACATATCATCCATTGTGGATAAATGGAATTTACCTGTTTTCCATCATTATCTCATGAAATATAAATCTTTACCCAACAAATTAGCGAGAGATTTATGTCCCACCCATCTCGAAAAGAAAATCATACATTCATGTTCTAAAAATTCATAAAACATCATATCATATAGCCTGAAACAAATTTCATGTCATAACCATGATATTGTATCATAACTCATGAAAAAATATAGGTTTTATAATCTTTTCATCAAATAATAACCTATGGAAATATTAGGGTTTCATACGATTATAACCCATGAAATAGAATCTGATTTCATAAAAATTATGACATAAAAATACCACTGAGTGAAGTAATATTAATTGTGTCCTTGTATCATATCATTATTAAATTTTAATCTATAACCAAGGATATAATCTTTTATAGATAAGGAATTTTAATTTCATATGGGACAGAATTTATTAAAAAATATAACATTTTGAATATATTTTTCATTGAAACAACTTTGGAAAAATATAATAGAATAATTTGAACAATTCTTCTTTCTGTAAATATCTTTTCCACACCGAAAAAAGTTCAATTTTAAACATAAAGTACTTTATATGTATTTTTCATTGAAAATATATTTGAAAACATATAATGGAATATTGGAATCATCTTGGAAAACATAATATTTAGAAACATATAAATAAATCCTGAATAAATTTTAAAATTATTTTAAGAATAAAATATTTTTAAAACATTTTTCATTGAAAATAGTTTTGATTACCTTTAATGGATGATTTTAAAATCCAATGAAGTATTTCATGGAAATAAAACATTTATAAAAACCTTTTTATTTGAAAACCACATTTGAAAAATGAATTTCATGATTATTAAGAAAACAATTTCTTATAAAAAGTAATCTTCAAACATTCAATGTATGCTTCAAAAAATTATGTTCATAAAGGAAAAAAATTTGTACATTCCAAACTTTCAATTTTCACCATAAATGGTTTATAAAAGTGTATCCTTTAGAAAATTTAAAAATATTCCTTTCCTAAAATATATTTATTTAAAAAATTTAAAAATGTCAAAACTGTATTTTATATGTCATAGTAGATGTATAAAGTTTTTGTAAACATTTTTATAAAAGATGTTTCTAAGGGAACAGATATTTCTGATCGAAATGGAAAATAAAGTAGTATTTTAATATATAAAAAGTCATTGTTATATTAATTACCCTAGAGTGAAAACTGTAGTAATATAATAATATATTATTGATAACATAAGGAGAATTAACGTTGTGAGTGTTATTTTGATATTGATCAAAATATTTAATCAATGAATGTAAAGTCAAAAACAATATCGATAAATGATGAGAATGCATAAATAAATTGTTTCCACTTCTGTAACATTAAATCATAATCTCCATGAAAGAATAAAATTTAACAAAGAATAAAATATTTTGAAAATAAAGATATTAAAGGTATAACATTTAAATGGGTATTATATTCACTTCATATAAAAATATAGTTTCATATTATAGAATGTTTATCGAGGAATGAAAAATGAGACAAATTTAACATACCAATTTTGTAAAATTTAATCCAAAACCCCCCATGAAATAAAGATCATAATATTCATATCTAAAAAAAGATTAAATTATGTATATGAATCATGGAATATATTCATGGTATGTATACCCACCACACAAAATAAATTATTGGTGAATAAGGCATAAGTCTCACAAAACTAAAAGTTAGACAAGAAAACCCTTACCATAAGTCTTGTCTTTATTCAGACACATTAAAAAATCCTAATTAATAAATATAATTTTATTATAAACAAACATAGAACCATATTATTATATACTTATGAATTTATATTACTCATTAAATTATACATTCATTTTAATGTTTTGGTTTGGGTAATATCCACTTTGTTTTCGTATATGTTTTGGGTTTTCATTCTTGATCCTCTTAACTACATTCTGGTTTAATGATTTAAACAACTTAAAAAAAGATATAAAATTCATATATATAAATTATATATGTATTTATACTAATTTATAATATATATGTATATATATTAAATGGAATACATTGTTCATTGAGATAGTAGGCCACATGTACGTAAGAACGTGGTTTCCGTTGTATTATCATATTAAAAGAAAGAAAGTAAATGAAAAATATGTTTTTTTAATATATAATATCATTATTTTATTTTTATTTTTTTATTTTTATTATATAATTTCACTAAACCCATACTTATTACATTCCATGTAGAGTGTGAATGAATCACATCTGTTTGAAGATGTTGTTGTCCACACTTACAAAAATGAAGTTATCATATTTAATAAAAATAAAAAAAAATAAAGGTATGTATTATATAATAAATTATTAAGAATAAATACATAATAAATATAATATATATCATATAAAAACATATTTTCCACAATAATATTTTACAATGAGATGTGGTAAATTAAAGATGAACAACATAATTTTGTGATGCAGTAGTTCGTCGAATACATGAATAGTATGTTCGTTGCCTATTAGATGAATGTGTGTGTAATATTGGGTATAACCTTTATAAAAATATATATTTATATTGTATAATTTATTTATTATATAATCATGGAGTATGAATATTTTAGGTGGGAGAGAATTAAAATACAATAAATGAGCTTGAGGAAGGATGTAACCACTTCTTTGGGTAACTTTCATTAGTTTTCACCAACGTTCTTCATTGATTAGATTTTTGACCAAAGGTTGGATTATATTATTAATTTAGATATTTTAGATAGATTATATGAGAATGTTTTTTTCGAGAAAAATGGATTGTGATGTGTTAATAAGTTGGTTTAGTGAGTTCATTTTTATAGTGGTGGTGGAGTGGCATTCCAATAAATTTTTGAAAAGAGAATTACACCAAAATATTCCCATGAATGGTGGATCATATAATCGTAAAACCACAATAAAATGGATTATATGTTCGAAATATGAATATTATGTGTCTTTTGAAAACGTTTCTAGGTCATTATGGGCATTAAGTATAAGGTTTAGTCCTTTGTTAAGCTAATCTTTCTCCAAATCAATCTAATTAATTTAAATCATGTTAACTTATAATTTTAAACAAAAACTAAGATGATCTCATTATATATTATAAATTATTATTATTCCTAATATGTAATTCATTCAAAAAAATTCACATCACAAAAGTGGATGAATTAATTTTTTATTAATCTCTCACAAATGCCACGATAGTAGATTTTAATGTGAAACGATCCAAATGTTTTAAATGTTTTCAAAAATAATTTTAATGTGATGTTGGGTAAAATTATATATTTTGGATTAAATTTTGTCAAATTAATTTAATTAAAATTTAAAACAAAACTAAAATCTAATTTAAAAATAAAAACTAATTATATTAAAAAAATGAATTTAAATTCATTATTTTTCACTATTGGTCAAAAAAATAATACTTTGAACAAAAACACAAAAAATTCACCAAAATTAAATTTTGATATTATAATTCCAAAATTTAAATATATTTTTCAAATAAAAATTATTATTGTTTCTATAATCATATTTAAAATGGGTTCTCCCTTAAAATGCTGTAAAATTCCCTTTTAGAGAAAACATCTTTTTATATTTATAATTTTTTTTATTTTTAACTTATACATAAAAAATATATTAGATTATTCTGAAATATAATTTATTAATTATATCAAATATAAAATATATATATATAATTAATTGAATGTTTTTTGTTTAATTTATTGAGATAAAATTGTGTTCAAAATTTGAAAAATAGTTTTCTTAGATATATAATTTATTTATTTATAAATACCTCATACGTTCAATTCTACTAATTTATAACCAAATAATTAAATTTATTTGATATTGTAAATAATATTTTCAAAATTTAAAAATTCTTATTCATACCATCCAATTAACTGAGTACGTGGTTGCTAAAATAATATTTTAAAAACAATATTAATACTATATTGTAGTTCGCTAAAACTTATACAGGTATAATATAAAAGCTATCAAATGGTCATGGTATTGTGTGTAATAAAATTTAAATATAGTTTTTTTATTCAAAAATATAATCGAAGTGTTCTGTGTGGCCCATGATTAATTTTTGGTTATTTCTGATGCATTCCAAACTTAGTTCTATTATATATATATAAATATTTACTATTTCTGGTAATGATAATATTAAAATATTTAATTAATTTGAAAAATTCTAGTAATAATTCACAAAACCATGGGGTCTTTTAAGATAACTATATATTTTATTCAGGAAGATAGGGTAACCATACTAGTGAAGGATATAATCACCAGAACATAAACAATACCATGGTGAAATTATGCAAGAAATTTTGGATAATAAAAATAATGTAATGGATTACTAGGGATAATTATATGTAATTTCAACTAGGATAAATCCCTATGAAAAACTATTGATCCCAACAAGGGTGTGTTGGAGCTCGAGGTGGTTGTGGTTGAAAAATATATAAAAATGCCGAGAACCATGCCATTTCTCTTACCTCTATAGTAAGAGATATTCCCCATGTGAAATTATGAGTCCTAATTTGGGTTTAGATAGTGGCATGATGAGTTTCATCCATTGAAGATGAATTAAAAATAGTCAATTGGGAGTGATCGTGTTCTGGGGCATAGAATTTTGGTGTTAGGTTTATACCTGTAAAAATGATTTTTTATATGGTAAATTTAGTTAATGTGGTGGACACACTCTTATCCAGTCGAGGTATTTCATTGGAGACATCATTATCCCATTATACATACATAAATGTGTTTTATAGGTCTTTTGAGTATCATTTCATAAGTGGAATTTAAAATGTACAGTTATTATTATGATGATAATTTCAAATGGATTTTACCTACTAATTTACAATACTATATCATATTGACATTATGTAGGGTGTTTCAATGGGAATATATTCAAAGATATGTAATGTAAGTGAAATGGAGATGGATATTTAAAAATTGGATCTTTCCTCCACCACTTTTGTTAATGCATGAACCAATCATAAATGATTCAAAATCACGAATCCTCATATTTTATTATTGATTTAGGAAATATTAAATAAGAATTTTGTTATAAATTAATTGTTATATGTAACACTAATACCACACTAAAAGAGAGATAAAGGATCCATGAATTATTTACATGCCTAAATTTCTATGAGAGTTGGGGAGGTAATTTAATTTTTTGAAACTAAATGTCGGAACGTTTTCATGGTCGTTTATATATTTTAAAAATATAGAAAGAATTTACTGTAGAAACATTATTACATGTTGATTGAGAAAAGTTAAATATTCACAAATATGGAAGAAATTACTTTTAAATTATTCTCACACATGTGCCACTATAGTGGATTTTAATGTGAAAAGTTCCAATGGTTAGAGATGTTTTCATTAATATTTTCTTTGTGAAATTAATTAAAATGAACATTTTTGGTTTAAATGATATAAAATTTATCTAATTAAACCATAAATCAAAACTAAAATATAATTTTACTGTATAAATTAATTTGATGAAAAATCAATTTTGAATTAAAATTCATTGTTTTCACTATTGATCAAAAAATGAAACTTCTTAGAAAATGACCAAAAATTCCCCCAAAATACATTTGGATATTCTGAATCTAAATTTAAATATATTTTTAAAATAAAATGTTTAAATCATTCTAAAATCATATTTAAAATAGGTTCTCCCTTAAAATGTTAAAAAATTACCTTTATGAAAAAAATACATTTTGTATATAAAATTTGATTTATTCCTATATTATACCTGTAAAATATATTGGATGATTATAAAAAATAAATTATTTAATATATCACATGTAAATTATATTTATAAAATTAATTAATAGTTTTTTCTTAGTATATTAAGATAAAATTGTGTTTTAATATTGAAAAATATTTTTCCTATTTACGTAATCTCATTATTTAGAAATAAGTCATACGATCACTTCTACTAGTTCAAAACAAACGAAATCATTTTATATGGTAGTGTTAATCATATTTTTAAAATTTACATATTCATATTCATATCATTTAATTAACAGAGTAGGCAGTAGGTAAAATAATATTTCAATAACAATATTAATACTATATTGAAGTTAATTAAAACTTTGCCTTACATATTATAGAAGGTATCAAAGGGACTGGGTATTTTGTGTAATAAAATTCAAATATAGTGTTTTTATTCCGCAATATAATATAAGTGTTTTTTGTGGCCCATGATAAAGTTTTGGTAATTTATAATGCATTCCAAACATAGTTCTTTTATATATAAAAAATGTTGACTATTATAGGAAATAAAAATTATTAATATATTAAATTAATTTGAAAAATACAAATAATAATTAACAAATTCATGTTGTGATTTAAGAATACTATACATTTTATTCGGGAATATATGGTAACCATACTAGTGATAGAGAGGGTCAACAAAACATACACTATACCATAGTGAAATTATCCAAGAAATTTTGGATGAGAAAAACGATGTAATGAATTATAAGTGAGAATTATATGTAATTTCAACTTGGAGAAATCCCTATGAAACCCATTGATCTCAACAAGGGTGTTTTGGTAGTATAGGTGGTTGTAGTTGAAAAATTAATGAAAATGGGGAGAACCATTCCATTTCACTTATCGATATGGTTTGGTGATATTCCCCATATGAAATGATGAGTCCTAATTTCGGTGTGGATCATCAGATGATGAGTTTCAACCATTCATGATGAAGCCGAAATAGTCAATTGGGAATGACCGTTTTGTGAAGCATAGAATGTCGGTGTTTGTTTATACTTGTGAAAACATTTTATTCAATGGTAAATTTATTTGATGTGGTGGACTCACTCTTATCCAGTCAATTAATTTCATTGGAGAAATAATTATCCCATTGTACTGAGATAAATGGTATTTTTATAGGTATGTTGAGTATCATTTTTAGATGGAATTTGAAATGTACAATTACTATTATTATGAGAATTTCAAATATATTTTACCTGCTAATTTACTATACTATATCATGATGAAAATATGTAGGGGTTTCCAAAAATAATTTTTTTATAGAGAGGTAATTGAAGTGAAATGGTGATGGATATTTAAAAATGGATCTTTTCCCCCACCACTTTAGATAATGCATAAACCAATCATAAATGATTCAAAATCAGGATGTGTTAAATTTTATCAGTGATTCTTGAAAATTTAAATTGGATTTTTCTAGAAATAATTTTTATATGTAACACTAATACAACCCTAAAAAGAGATATAAATAATCCCCAAATTAGATACATTCATGTATATATATGAGAGTTATGAAGATCATTGATTTTAAAGATACATAATGTTACACATTTTTCTTGGTGTATTAAATATTTTCAAAATATAGAAATAATATCCTTTTCAAAAATTATTACATGTTGATAGATAAAAGTTGAATCTTCCCAAAATAGGATGAAATTAATTTTTAATTAATCTCACATGTGTTCCATGATAGTGGATTTTAATGTGAAAATTTCCAAATCTGTGAAATGTTCCCATAAATAATTCCAATGTGAAATTGGTGAAAATGATCAATTTTGGATTAAATGAAGAATAACTTTATATAATAAAACATAAAAGCAAAACTAAAATATAATTGTGTTGTATAAATTAATAAGATGATAAACTAGTGTTGAATTAAAATTAAATTGTTTTTACAATTGATCAAAAAATGAAACTTCGTATTAAAATAAAAAAAATCACCCCAAGTAAATTTTGATCTTCTAATTCAAAAATTTAAATATATTTTTCAAATATAAATTATAAATGTTTCTAAATACATATTTAAAATGGTTTCTCACTTAAAATTATCTAAAATTATATTTTAGAAATAAAAATATTTTTATACATAAAATTTCATTTATTATTATCATATATCAATAAATTCTACTCGATGAATAAAAAAAATTATTAAATATATCAGAAATAAATTTTATTTATAAATTTTATTAAATATTTTTTGTTTTGTTTATTAAGATAAAATTGTGTTTGAACATTGAAAAATATTTTTATTATATACATAATTTAATTATTTAGAAATAGCTCATATGTTCACTTCTACTAATTTAAAACCAAAGAATTAATTTTTTATTATAGTGTACATACTATGTTCAAAATTTAATTATTCGTAATAATAACTTCTAATTAAATGAGTTGTTGGTAGCTAAAATAATATTTTAATTACAGTATTAATACTATATTGTAGTTCTCTAATACTCGGACATGCATATTATAAAAGATATAAAAGGGACTTGGTATTTTGTGTAAAAAAATTCAAATACAGTGTTTTTTATTCAGTAATATAATATAACTGTTCTGTGTGGCCCCTGATTAGATTTTTTATGTATAATGAATTAAAATATTAGATTATATATATATATATTGACTGTTTAAGGTAATGAAAAATATTAAAATATTAAATTAATTTAAAAAATATGAATAATAAATCAAAAAATCATGGGGTGTTTGAAGATGACTATATGTTTTATTCAGTATGATATGGTAACCATTCGAGTGAAGAGTCACTAACCATAACATGAACCATACCATGGTGATGTTATCCCAGAAAGTTTTCATAAGAAAAATTATTTAATTTATTATAAGAGAGGATTATATGGAAATTTCAACTAGGAGGAATCCCTGTGAAAAAAATAGATCCCAACAAGGGTGTTTTGGTGCTCGAGGTGGTTCTGGTTGAAAAATGTATTAAAATGGGGAGAACCATTCCATTTCACTTAACAGTATAGTCGGGGAGATACCCCATGTGAAATGATACGTCCTAAGTTGGGTGTGGATCATAGAATGATGAGTTTCATCCATTGAATAGGATGTCGAAACTGTCAATTGGGAATGACCATGTTGTGGATAAAATAATGTTGGTGTTACATTTTTTCATTTAAAAAAAATTATTCAATTTTAAATTTAGTTGATGTGGTGGACTCACTCTTAGATAGTTGATTAAGTTCATTGGAGAAATCATTGTCCCATTATACGGAGATAAATAATATATTTTTAGGTATGTTGTGTAACAATATTCATGTTGAATTAAAAATGTATATTTATTTTTATAATGAGAATTTCAAATGTATTTTACCTTCTAATTTACTATACTATATCATGGTGACAATATGTATGGTGTTTCAATAGGAATTGTTTTATAGAGAGGTAATGAAAGTGAAATGGTGATGGATATTGAAAAATGGAGCTTTCCCCCTCCATATTAGATATTGCATGAACCTATCATAAATGATTCAAAATCAAGATGTGTCAATTTTTATTGGTGATTCAAGAAAAATTATTTGGGATTTGTTTTAGAATTCATTGTTATATGTAACAGTAATACATCCCTAAAAATATAGATAAATGATCCATGCAATACATACATGAATGGATATCAATGAGAGTTGTAGAGGTCATTTATTTTATTGGAACATAATGTGGGAGAGTTTTCATTGTGCTTTGTATATTTTAAAAATATATAAAAAATTTAATATTGAAAAATTATTACATATTAATCGAGAAAAGTTGATTCTTCAGGGAGTAATAATTATCGTGATTCCATATTTATAAACATGGAAAGAGAAGTATTATTTGGGAATTATTTTCTATTTTAAAGTAGTTTAAAGAGGATGAAGGATTATGTTAAATATATTATTCCATTAGTATTATTATATGTTGATGAAATGTGGAACCCAACGCTATATTGAACACTTTTATTCCAAGGAAGATAATAGGATTGATGTGAAATAGTGAATAGATTTTCCTACAGATATCAAAGGTATTTTCATCAGTACAACTAGAATGAAAGGGTTATAAATATAATTTTGGAATAAAAAGTTCTTATAATTTCTAGAGGGATTCATAATATATTTATAAAGGAGTATCTTGGTAATATCAAGAGATCATATCGATAGATATGAGGATATATTCAACTAAATATATATTACTAGTAATATAAGGACCTATATGTCTAAAAACTATAGAAGTGATCTTCCTAGAGAAGCATGATTTGGAATATGTGTCCAATGGGCCTTTGGAGACAATGGTTCTACCAAAAACATGTGTAAGGAAGAAATCCTAGTCAAGTAGTTACCACAAACTTTAAATCCACTAAACTAGTGTAGGAGTTGATTTTTTCACAATGAATAATATTTAATGTGTGCTCTGTAAATGTCTATAAGTGTAGGTCATAAATTAATGTCTTAGTGTCGCAAGAAAAATTTACATTACTACATATATTCATGGGATTTTGAGTGGGTGACTGGATATTATTTTTTAAATGGGTTAAACATAGTTACCATGAATGTGGGAAATTCATCAGAATTATAAAATCAATTAAATAGGTAAAATTGTTATTAAAATGTTTTTCCATTAACACCCAATTTTTATTGGGGTCATATCAAAATACAATTGAATGATTAATCAAAAGCAAAAAAAATTAATGTGAATGATATATCCTAAAACTCATGTGAGGGTAAGGATTTAAATGACAACTATCGTTTTAATCATCCAAACTCAGAAAAAAAAACATAACTATCCAAGATTAAAAATAAGAAAATATCTACTATAGAGCACATTGGGGAATAATAAATTGATTATATGGCTCGATATCAATTATAACAACACCATTAAGGACTTTAATCATAGATTAATATTATATCTCAAAAGAGAATTAATCATCGTTGACCAATGGTGTTGAAAAAACCATCACTCATGACCATGATATCGTAATGGGTTCCAATTTTATAAATGGAAAGAAACAAAAATTATTCAAATTAATTTTTTTGTGTATTAAATGAATCAAAATTTTCATTATTTCATATGATTCATAAATTTTATGATAATACAATATATAAAGTGATTGGACCACCTAACTTATTCTTTTATGTAACTTATCATCGAAGACCATGAACTGATTAGTATATAATGGTAAGAATAAATAAATATATAAAAAAACATGTATTTATTAATAAACATGGATATAAAGTGGTAAAAAGAAAAATAAATGTAATAGAGGGACGATAATTAATATCAATTATGTCACAAATCACCTATGATGGAAAAAGCATGAATCCAATGATGAATATTGGATAAAATGTAATTACATATGAATTATAGGAGAGGCCATTGAATGAGACATGGATTTCACTCTTCAAATGTGACTTAAGTCCCATTCTATAAAATTCTAAAACTAATTACTTATATAATATTAATTTAATGTATAATTAAAATTCAGAAGCCTAATGTGTACCTGTTGGAAATTCCCTGAATACATGATGGGATCTGGATACCCACTAAACGGGACCTAACAACAAAGTTTCTTGTATAGTAATATCCAACAAGTTTGAGGCTCCATTAGTTACCCATAACCTAAAAACATAGTATTAATCATTTTGTTACAAAAAATTACACATAGTTAGGGTTAGATATTATGAAATAATCCCTTAACCCCCACCAAAACATCAAACACAAAAAATCAATTGAAATATAAGAGTTGAAATATATAAATTGAAATAATAACTTGAATAGAAATGATTTATTTGATCCTTACCACCATATAAATCCCAATCAGGATGTTGTATCATTAGGCATCATCAAATCTCATTGATGAAAATATCATGGTCTTTAGACTCAGATATCAGACTCTCTCACCCATGTATACTTCATGATACTCTCGTATGACCACTAAACCAACAGTAAATGAATCTTCTTCACATAAAATTTCCCTAATATTTGATCCACTATCTATACCATTCAATCCTCAAATGATGTGTCTAGAAATTGGACAACCTTGTCAACTTTAATTCCATGAGATTTATTGGGATGGTTTCTCTGAAGCAGAGATACATAAAAAATATCATGCATATTACTATATCTTTTGGTAATAAACAACTGATATTCTCTTATTTTGATCAACTCCATGATCTAACACTTCCCTGCACACCTAAGAACCATCTTCCACATCCTTAGAATGCTCATGTATCCCAATTGAGCCATCACTTCATAAAACACCTAGTTTATCACCTCAAACTCCAAAATATAGAGTTATTAATTATACTATGATCATTTACTACTCTAATAATACACTAATAATTGTCTAATTAACTAGATATACTCTAATGTAAAATGTATGTGTCTAGGCCTAATGACCACAAATCTCTATATTTTAGTAAATAATGAATCATTTTTCCTAATATACCATATAAAATCTCAAAATGAGACATCAGATTTTATTCCTATAAATATATATTGTTGGAATTATATTAAAGAGAAAGATTGATTTCCCATGAGCCATAATAATCAAGGAATCGTTCCAAAAATATATCCTAAAACACATGAATATTACACTAAAACATCCCATCAGACAAAGGATGTTATGAATTGATCATATATATCTACTTGTCAAGAACCTTCTATAACCATTTTATTATGATTCATGTAAAACAGGTATCCTAGTTTGAAATAGGGCTCATTATCTCCCCATGTAGATTCTTAAAATCCTATAAATATTTTCATCATATCCTATCAATTGGTTAAGTCTTCTAAATTAGTAAAAAATGTTCTATATTTAAAAACTGTTTCATAATAACACTCACCATATCATAACATCATGAATATTTCTCTCGATAATGGATAATGATTTAAAAAGACACCTGATTTACTCATTCTTAGACTTTACTTGCAGATACGTAAGGTATCATAAAATGAACCCCATTGCATCATTATTCTCCATGGGAAAATTGTATGTCATATGAGTATTAGGATACATAGTGGTAATCCCTAATTTAACAAATAATTTCAAGGTATTTAAATCCTATAAAAACTCTCCAAGAATACTCATAATCTCAAACATGGGA
The DNA here is from genome assembly GCA_963277665.1 of Viscum album. Classification (NCBI taxonomy): domain Eukaryota; kingdom Viridiplantae; phylum Streptophyta; class Magnoliopsida; order Santalales; family Viscaceae; genus Viscum; species Viscum album. Next base: position 1,461,809,532 of record OY728163.1, on the reverse strand, counting down.
CCACAAATGTAATGTCCCTCATCCAGAAACTCTCTCTTGGGGAAAAACATGTTAGTTATGTGACCGCACACACGACTAACCATACATAAAAGGCTTCCAACTAGTATTGAGGATATGGTGAATATATTAGGGATACTATTCCACATGGTATATATTCAAAATTCAAAGAAAAATACGGAAATATAATAGTGGAAAATAATGAAAATTTTACAACATAGTGGACAAAAAAAATTCCAACTTAATAATCAAAAAAATTAAAAAAATAATTTATTGATAGGTTAGAATATCAGTAAAATTCTTTGCGAGAATTAATATTGATAAAATACTAGTAAACTGAAATGTTGACTCAAATGGCCTAGGTCTCAAAACCTATGTTTGGATCGTCTTTAATTTCTAACTCATCCCTCGAGAAACAATCAACTACAAGGTCCTTTTTCATTTTAGAAAACTACATCCATTTAAACTACACTAGTAGAAAATGGAATCCCTAGTATGGTGTTAGTAAAAATGAGTTAGTAAACCCCACAAGGATTAAAAAATAGTTTGATAAAAAGTACATGGAATAATGTGATAAATAGATGTAAAAATTATTCAAAAATTAATATAATAGAAATTTCAACTGACATCAGCACCCTGCAATAATGTCTCTAAGCATGCAGCACCACCATGCTAACAACAACCATGAATTGAAATAGTCTTATACCACACTATGATCGAATTTCAATGATATTTTAGCACAACCATGCCATCTAAAACCATATATATGTGGTTTCACATATCACTAGGACCAACCCATTATATAAAGATATCAACATGTGTTATAGCCTACACAAGTAAATAAGTATCGTATAATGTTTAGTGTCATATCCCGGTATATAACCATTGCATAATGTGTGTGGGCCTAGCCTAGTATATGAGCATCACAACATGTTTAAAAGACCAAATCTCTATATAACAACCACAACAATTGTCAGGACCCAGACCCATATATGAGAATCGCAAAAAGTGTTTGGGCCAAGCCTAGAATAAAAGCCTCACATCATGTGTCAGGAACCAGGATGATATATAAGAATAATAACATGTTTATCATGTTATTATCACAAAATAAATCATATCAAAATATAAAGACATACGAATAAACTTTTAATTCTTCTAATATCCAATTTTCATTGAATTTATCTATTAATAATAATAAAATATTCTATTTTCCAAGGCGAATCTATAACAAGAAATCACCTGATACACATTTCAGGATAATATTATCTACAATTCATTTCAAATTCATTTTTTTCACTATAATATGAATGAAATGTTGCTTCTTAATAGAACCAACATGTTCCAGGGAGTGATCCAATTACACGATTATCATTTCCAATAAATCCATTAATTACAGAACATGTTTCATATGTGAAATCAAAAATATTTCATGCACTTTAGAAATGAAAATAAGACCACAGGGTTAGTTTTTAGACCCACTACAATTATGAGAAAAAAATTTCACATGGAAAACATGTAAATCAAATGAAAATGAAGGCGCTATAGATCAATGAAGAAAAACTTTATCAGAACATATATAGTATAATCTAGATCCAACTGAGTTCTAAAAATGTTCGTTGCACAATTGATAACAAAATAATAGTGGTGAAAGCCTAATAAGAAGCTCACAATAGATCATATGTGGAAACAGAACATCCAGAATAAAGGGAAGGCACCCAAAATCACCTATATCACCTTAGGATGTGATAGGTTGAAGGGTTTAACCAAAATAATAAATGAATCATATGAACAACATACTTGAAACTACTAAATCTAGGACTTACATGAAATGCAACCCTTTCACTTCTTGTATTTATCAATTAATGAGATATAAATAAAATCATATCACCTTAGTTGTTATTTATATCTATCGACTATTATATTTCATGTAATAGTATTTCAACTCTTGTATTCTTTTCATTCCATGGAACATTTCATGGCCTATAATAATTCACGACATGTTTCAAGTATCATTTACGTGTGGTTTAATATATTTACAGAACTTATAAATGATCATTGGAAAATTTTAATCCTATTTTCTACAAAAAGAAATGTACCACCTCCACGACATCCAGAACCATGGAAACAACTAATAAAAAATTTAACCTGATTATACATAGGATCTATTAAATAAAAAAAACATAAATCCTTAATCATTATGTTTTTTCCCCGAACAAAGGCTCCCTATCTCTTCTAAAGACTTATCCATCAATGTCCAATATAAAAACTCAAAGAGGGATGTATCTAGAAAATAATGGGAACATAAAAACCTCAACACTATTAAAACAGCTCATCTTTGAGAAAATCCAAGGTAAATTATGGGGTCTCAAAATATAATTATAGACACTATTCTATCATATCATACTCTTTCTAAGAGGTCTCCTCCTTTACACGCTCTTTCTACTACTACCATCAATCCATAGTTATAGTCTTATATTGGGGATATTTCTCACTACATTCCACAATCTGTATCTGATTTTCCTGAAAGGATGAATCATTAAATAGCACTATATACTTTATTTCAACCTAATTAGAATGGCTAGGATAATATCTCTAATGTTGTGACATGTGTAACATGTCATGTATGATACTATAGAGTTGTGGAATTTCTAATTTCTATTCCACTAGACTAAACCTCTCTAATATCTCAAATGGTCCAAAAGACCTGGTTGCTAGCTTCCCCCTTTTCAAGATTACCATTTCCCCAACCTAGGTGACGTATGATGGAAAACATGATAACCAACCTAAAAATATATAAACCATCTCTAATGGTATGCGTATTATTTAGATTATCTTGGCATGGCATCCAATATCTTTTTGGTCAACTAAAGCTTCTGAGTCATATCCTACCTGATACATGTTCCAATAAGTGTTAACTCTACTACTAGTAACTAACAATGAGGTTAATGGAATAGCCTTCCATAAAGGTACTTTAATGTGGATTTTTGGACTTATTTTTGGATGTTTTTATTATTAGTGAACTCTATGAGTCCATAATGATGCTCCCATAAACCACCAAAATCTAAAACATATACTAGTATCATATCCACCATAACATGAATAGTCCTCTCAAATTCACTATCAATATATGGATGATATGCCATAAAAATTAGAAAATGAGATCCTAGTTCCTTCTAAGGACCCATCTATAACTACAATGTGAAATTAAGATATCTTCCATAAGCAAAAATCCCCAAAACTCAATACATCAAAACTACCTATCATATGTAATGACCACCATGATTGTAAACTATGGTGGTATCACAGGTATTAAAAAATAAGAATACCTCCACTAGTTAATAGTTGATCACCCATACAACATTGTTCATATGGGTTTTACTGGGTAATCCCATCATAATATTCATAGTGAGATCATCCTATTTCCACTCATGAATGGGAAAATGAAACAAAATCCTAATATGTCTCCAATGTCTGGCTTTTACATGTGGAAAAGTAAATAAATTTTCCAAAAATCCATCTATCTTCCCTTCATTTATGACCACAAGTACATTTTACACAGATCATGATACATATTTTTTCAAACTAAGATATACCACCAATTGAGAATAATAAAACTCTCTCATTATATCTCCATGAAATCCCATAGGAACCCATGCATGGATATAGAAAAAAAAGGAACTACTTCTATAGATATACTATTCTAATGGTGTATCCTCACCATATACGAAATCTCTTATTAATAATCCATCCTGATCTGATAACTTCACTATCATTATCTAGACCAAATCACAGGTATCATAGTTGTTAAAGACCGAGTTACTCATCCATGTGACTATTGAACATCTAGAGGCTTGTCTATAATGTGGTTCATCAATAACCACCCATTTCAAAATTCCAAAACATCATGTGTATATGTATTCCAAATCAATGTATTGAAGAAAACCTTTCCATTTAATAGTATGTACGGAAGCTCGAAGTTGAAAGACTGAATATACTCAACCCACTACTATTTATGAAGTTTCAGGTATCTCTATGAAATAATATACCTGAGGATATGTCGGTTTGTGTACTCAAAAAACCATTCCCACCAAAGATATTGTCTCTCGCATCGTAGGGTGGTTACCACCACATATTACTCTTGATTATGAGTATGATAATTTTTCTCATGTGGTTTCAACTGTCTGGATTCATAAGTGACCACACTATCCTCCTATATTAGAAATACTATGAGTCCAACCCCAGAAGCATCACACAAAATATTATACTATTTATTTGACATAGGTATGGTTAGGATTAGTTTTGAGGTCGAACATCTCTTCAACTCCTTAAAATCCCTCTAGTAAACATCTTACCAAAAAAAATCACCATTTTCATGTTAATCCTGAACATCAATTCTTCTATATAAAATAATTCTAAGATAAATGCAAGTAATGACCTATTAAAAGAAAAGACACTAAATATCTTATAAAATATTCACTATCTCCAATGATAACATGGATATGAACTTCTATAGTTCAACATAAAATCTATTCTCTAAGATAACATGTCTAAAGAAGTGTACACTATCAATCCTGAATCTACACATGGATAACTTGGTGTTTATCCAATGTTTTCTCAATGTTTTCAAGAATATTCTAGGATAATGGGAGTGATAATTTTCAAACATAGAGAACACTAACATTTATTCAATGAAAAACACCAATAACTAGTCCATGAATGGATGGAATATTCTATTCATCAAGGCTATGAAGACTGCTAGTGAATTCATCAGACCAAACAATATCACTATGAACTTATATAAGCCATACCTACTTCTAAAATAAATTTAGGGTATGTCTGATGGTATTAACCTAAAATGTTGGAACCCTTACCATAATTATATCTTGGATAAATTTCTGGACATTCTAATCTATTCTATGTGAAAGTAAATGCATAAAAGGGGATAAAACTTGTTGACTATCTCTTAGTTCAGTCCCTGATAATCTACAAATAAGAGAAAAGTCACATCATCATTCATGGAGAAAATGAACTGGATGACCCCAAGGAAATATTATTGGACGTATTAATCCCTTAGCATCTATATCTTTCAACTAAACATTAATCTAATGATTCTCTAATTGTTCCATCCTATATGGTCGAATGGATATTTTCTCAAATCATGGAAGAAACGTGATTGTGAACTCAATCTCCCACTGAAGTGGTTATCCATAGATCTCTTAATGATTGTTCTCTGCAAAATGGTCCTCCTCTATGATAATAATATCCAACTTTATAACCCTATCATCAAAAATAAGGATTTCTATCTAAGCCAAGAGACAATCTAATCTGCACTGTATTGGTCTTATAAGACTAACTGAAGGATCCCACTCACCCTGGTGAGTATAGCTACCCTTGTATAGATATATTAAGGTAAAAATACTTTGTTAACAGATGATATTATCTTAGAATATAACTGCCCAATCTATACCATGATTCAAATTAGATCTTATAATATCTAGTAGAAAAAGTTCTTAAAGAAAATGATGGCCACTAACCTCAAGGTAACACTCCTTGTAGAACCCAATACCCTATGACCCCTCTCCCAATGGTGTGTCAATAGTCACGATCACATCAGTGATCTACACATTCAAACCCACACCATTTGAAAACATAGTAGACTAAAACGAATGTGAATATCAGGTATAAAAAATGCAAGACGAGGTAGATAATATAATAGTCATACCTCATATGATGGTATGTATTGAATCCAAAAACAGTTGGAGTAGAATTTATATAATTAATATAAATTAATCCTCTACCTGGGTCACTAGTTTGATTCCCCCTGTATTATTCCCTCTGAGCGGTACTACTCCTTATGTACTAAGGTACCTTGTCTCCTACCTCATTCTGAATTTTTTGTGGAACTCTAAATTCTTTCCCAATGAGTGGTATTTAATCCCCTTATAGAATTAGGTGTTCTTCTTGATCCCCATCCTATACTATACTACAAAAATAACCGAAAAAATTATAAAGAAGACCCATTATGTTGTAGGAACAACACTATATATCTTTTTATGGACAATGAGTCCACTTATGACCCATATTTCCATACTAATAGCACTATAACTAAACATGGTCCTGAGAGGGATACCCACATCCCAAACTGCCCTATTCACTATTTACCTAGTAATGTGATTATAGTACTTCTATCTACCTAATGAAGGGCTCAATAGTTGGACTTGTAGATATTTTCTAGCCACTTGTCAATTCCTCAATCAGATTTCCTTTCATGATGAGTTTCTGATTTATCACGGCCTCAAAACTACTCAAATGAAAAACTATATCCTAAAACCTAATATACAAGATAATCCCATCCTACATACCCCTTATCCTTGGAAACTCACCTTCTTATAGAGATAGTGCAATGCATATTAAGTCAATTAAATAACTAACATAGTTTAGGACTGAAAATCACTTCTATATCATATGCATGAACTTGTGAGACTTCACATACCTTAATGTGTTAGGATAGAAATGGATCAGGAAATATTTCTCAAATTCCATCCATGATAACTCCTATTTCTTCATAGAGTGATCTAAAATATCCCACCAATGAATTTTATGTCCATAGTAAATTTCTGCATAAATAATCACCATATTATTGGATGTGTCTCCATGTGTTGAAAAATTTTGTGGAATAAATCAATCTAGAACTAAGTTACATGGGGTAATTACACCCTAGTGAATCTAGGTGGATATCATTGTTGAAAATATATTTTTTGTTCATACATCAGATGCACAGTGTAAAAATTATTCCTTTCAATGGATCACATGACCCATATGAAGCTATCGTGGAGCTGAACAACCATCAGATCCTCTAGATAAATGGGAGTCTTCAGTCTAGATTTATTATGATAGTATTTATTACCACTCTCCTAATGCTCAACTTCAAAATGATGAGGCATTTTTTCTATAAGACAACCCAATCAGTATAACACTAGCTAAAAATATGTGAACCTCAACAGAAATCAACAATGCAAAACCAATACTATGGGTCTCTCTAAACAAGAATTACAATTATATTATCACGAAATATCAGTTCTTATATTTCAATTATCATATATAATAGGAATCTCATAGCCTATAGGAAATTATATAACCCACATAATAAATAATTCCTTATCATTGAAATTAAATGACAATATATATACTTGTTTTTCTTTTATGATTCATTCATACATAGATCACGCCATAGAAAACCATGAATATAAATATGATAAAACATTACCATCATTAAATAATAACATCACACAACATGTGAATCTCCCCATGTGAAATAACATAAAACTATAACAAAATAAAGTAATGAACAACAATACAATCCATGGGAACTCAGATTCCCCCACGTAAGAGGGGTGTGGTGAATATGGAGGGGAGACTATACTCCCTACATTAGAGTCACAATACATTGAAAATATATAAATATAATAGTGTAGAAATAAATAATAATATACAACATAGCAGATGAACCAAAAACATAAGTCCAATTGAAAATTCTAATAAATAATAAAAGAATAATTTATTGATAGGATGAAATGAAACTAAATTTTAATCTTGATTTAATATATATAAAACACTAGAAAACTAAAATAAAAACTCAAATAACCCTAGTTCCTATCCCCATGACGAATCTATCTACAAGAACCAGTCCATATAGAAAACAGTCTACTAAAAGTTCATCTAAACTAATCTAAACCTAAATAATGTAATATTATTGAGTACCAAATGGAGATCTAAGTGGGTTGTGAGTAAAACAAATTAGGTGAACACCCCTATGTCTAAAAAAATCATTCAGATAATAAGTGAACATTGTAATGATATTAACATGTGTATAAATTAATTTAAAAATTAATATAATAAATCAATCAATCAATAATGTAACCCAAGTGTAATGTCTCTAGTCATGTGTCACCACCATGATAACCACAGCCATGAGACTTATAAACCTGATTCGACACCATGTTGGACTCTCTCTGATCATGTTGCACAACCAATCCAACCACAACTATACACCCATGTTATCAGATAACACTATTCCAAACCCATAATATAGGCATATTAGTATTTGTCAAGTCCTGTCTAAGAATATATTCATCATAGAAAGTATCAGGAAATGGCATAGTATATATGGATCCTAGTAAGTGTTAGGGATTATCCCGTTATATAAGTATCGAAATATGTGTCTGGGCCTAACCTGACATATATGAATCAAAAAATGTGTAAGGGCCTTTCCTGGTATAAAATCATCGTAGAATGTGTTAGGGACTAACCCAATATATAAGAATTGTAAAATGTGTCATGGGCCTAGACTGGAATATAAACATTGAAACATGTGCCATAACTGCATATCAAAATATAAAAACATATGAGAAAATAGTTAATTCTGTTAATTAGCATTTTTCTTTAAATTTAAAAATTTTATTCAGTTAATAAAACAATATATTTTCCATGGTGAATATATAACAATAAATCACTTGAAACACATGTCATGCTTAAATCATATGTTATACATTTCCAATTCATTATTTTCAAAATAATGTGCAATCCACGTCACTTCTCAATATAATCAATGGTATCAGAGATATTATCCAATTACATGATTATAATATTTAATTAATCCGCAAATTGAATCAGTTCAATGAAGTATATTTCTAAAAAATTATTAATTGAAATAATAGTATAGTTTTTGGATTTATACACCATACCATTATGCACAGCAATAATGGGTAACACCGATGTAAATGAAGGTGGTGGAGATCAATGAAGAAATTATAGATTACACATCATCAATTTTAAACTAGATATAACTATATTTAAAATTTCCAAAAAAAGTGAGGAAAAAAATGAAGAGAGAGAAAAACCTATGTAGAAAAAATCACTATGGATCAGATGTGGAAAAAGACATCTGTAATGGATAGATGGGACGAAAAATGACATAGAGAACCTTATGTTTTGATAGAAGTAAATGCTTCACTGAAAAAATTAAATAATCATACAAATAGAAAACTTATAACTTTTGTAACCAAGACTTATAAAATGTGTAACCCTTTAACATCTTGTATTTCTCAATTAATGACATATAAAAAAAGTATAACCTCAATTAACATTTATCCCGATAATTTATTAAACATCATGTTATAATATTTCACAACAGGTATTCATTTCCTTCTATGAAAAATTTCACATCCATCTTCCATTTATGGAATGTTTCAGGTTCCATTTACACATAGTTTGAATCATTTACTCTAGCGAAAATTGATTTTGAATCAATTTTCAGCATAATTTCTATAAATGGACCTAAAAAACCTCTAATAAATCTCAAACCCTAGAAAACCCTCATAAACTATTTAACACATTATGTCTTAGAAACCAATAATTCATAAAATCTTGAATCCATAAACATTAGGTCTAATGAAAAATAGATATATGAACATACCTAAAAACATGCGATCTTAAAAAAACATGTCAAACTTCATCAAAATTCGAAGGCTACCTAGTTTGAAACTCCACACCATATATTTTTTCCATCATCAGCAAGTATTATAATTCTGATATCTATCTCTCAATCACCCTCTCAATGTTTGATTACATCATAATTATGTGTGATAGGATTACTTTTACTTATTATTTCTATATGGAATGGAATATACCGAGGGAGCATCTCATCAAAAATTTCTCATTCATAGTGATATCAATAACCAATACATGATATGTATTTCATTGTGAATCAACCATCACATTCCTTATCCCAATAATATCTTCAATCTCAATGTAAAAATTCTATAGGAAACTAACTAGCATCTACATTAAAATGATTATGTTCCTCTATGAAATGAAATATATAAGTATCTTATAGTCATTATACACCATGAAGCTTTCTCTTATAATCCATGTATTCAAGTATTGTACCACATGTAATGAAACCACTAGTTTTATATCATGTGTTAGGTAATTTCTATCATGCATCCCCAAATACCTAGATCTATCAGAAATAACACACTCTTCTTATATAATAATAGTTCTTATAACAACCCCATATGTATAATAATACAACTGATAGATATTTTAAAGATTAATTTAGTTCAGGATTTATATATATAAAAACATCACTTTCTACTTATAAAATGATATATCAAGAGAATTATACTAGAGGAACATCACCCCTTCTCAGTCAGGGCTATCATTAGCACCACCATTTTAACGAAGTCCTAAATAATTATTTTTAATAATATTCCAAAACTGTAAATCTAAAATCATAAACAAAATTCATAAGAAACTCTTTTGAAATCACAGTGCCAATATTCTCTAGGTTCCCTAATATACCAACCTCAAATAACACATGCTATAATATGTACAAATCGGTAATTTAGAGCTAGATTTTCAAAATCAAAACATATAATTTATGAATCCTCATTGTACTCATACTATATTCTAAATAGATAGAATGATTATCCCATTACTATGAGTACAATAAAAATCGTTGATTAATATGATCATTAATGAATCCAAATTAGGATTGAAAACCACTATTCATCGATTCCTTAAACACCATTTCTGTGTTCATCAACCTGAAGGGAATCAAGATTTATTAAAACAGTCTATACCAACTCCTAAAATAAATACATGGAATATTATAAGGCCTCACTCTCAAACATAGATAACCTAAATATTAATCAGTCTAATATATCAACATGATATATCTTAGATAATCAATTTGGTCACCGATATGAGGAAGAGGATACATGTTCTTAATTGTCACGGGGTTCAACCTCTTGTCGTATAATAAAATATAGTTATATATCAAACATCATGAATATCAACTCAATAGAACACTATAGGGATGTTCTTCAGTGAATAAAACCCTTAATCTACAAATCCTCAAGTCTTTACTTCTTTACTCAAAGATATGTTAAAGCCAATATATAATGAAAAATTGACATTTTTTTTAAAACATATAATATTGATTGCCACCTCGATCACATACTCAGGGAATCCCTGAGAAATCCTAATGAAGTGAATTCTGGTACTAATCAATAATAGGGAGAAAGAATACCACATGTATCACATAATATCTCTGATAAATATAGGAAAACTAGTTAATAATCTCCATATGTTATTGATGGATTTGTCCCAAACAGTCTATTTGCCATTCAAACACAAAAAAGTAAGTATAATAATCATAATTTATAAATATTAATGATACCCATTTTTGATAATATTCTATGTGTACTTAAGAATCATCAATCCAATCCATCCTAAGGAACACATAAAAACAATGCATCTCCAACATAATGAATCCATAATGAAACATATGCCAACAAATTGTGAGGGTGTACTTAATACATTTATAGAAATTCTAGGATTTCTCCCATAAGCAATATTAATGTCTTTCACCTATTATAAACAATATACAGTGTGCCTAATATTTTTTAACATCTTCTCATATATAAAGGAGTGTGTCACAATTTAATAAAATAAAGTAGAAAATGAGGTCAATGTTAGAAGAAACATACCTTAAACTATAAACATATCCCCACCATGTACAGAAGGATTATATTTATTTTTTGGAAGCTATATTGAACCATATATCTAATCTCCCATCACATAACTCTATATATGTACCACACACTTATAGAGTTTCTTACCCTGATTAGTAAAAACACTTATACTACATCAATTCATAGAAGACCATAATCAAAATTATTATTCCTACACCAATGATATGACCCTTGAACTCATGTTCAAAATAAATAAACTCCCTCTATATAGTGGTGGAATTATTCTATAAACCCCTATTAGGTTCCCCAACTCCACCTATGATAATAACTCCTTTAAAATCATAAAAGTGTGTGGTTGTAAATTCCCCAACTAACTACATAAATAACACTCAACTGAGAATCACCTATACAATGTAATGAAACACTATTATGACTACTCTTCTGGTCACTACCCAAGTAGACTAATAAAATATCTACATCCAACAAACAAATAAACCTCTCTTAACCCAAATTTAAGATTTTTTCTAGACGCGACAATCAACTCTCTATAAGGTTCTATTAAATAAAATAGTTTTTTTTTTCAAAATCTCTAAATATTATATAAACCTAAATATATTCAACTGGGATAGAACACAATGTCTTAGTATATCATAAAAGTATCTAAACCCAGTATCCTCCATACCCTTAACTCAGGTCAAAATCGAAATAGATCTGCAAAGCAAAATGAATAGTCCTTCTTAGAAATTACACCATATTATTGATATATAAAGTAATTTAATATATAAGGAATCATGAATTTAACCCCATACAGTTCATACCAACATACTGGTCTTTATGGAAAAAAAAATCCCAAAATGCCATCACTGGTTCTTATAGAATATAAGATATAAGGTTTATCCCCCTACTAATGGGTGTCAAGAGATAATCAAATATCATCTTGATAGACTCAATCCAAAATTTTCAAGCACATAGTCCACCATTACCTAAAATTCATTGAGTATGTTATAGATAAAAATCGTACGTCAAGTCAAACATGTGTTGTTAGGAACCATTCTAATTCACCTCCACATTGACCTAATTATGAATAACATAAACCATAGAAAAAATTCCCTATATTCTATAGGATTTTGAAATATGTTGAGGGATTATATTTACTATGTAGGGAAAGGTTACCCTTGTTAAATATTATGATAAAAATATAAAAAGTCGTAATATAAAACCAATTTTATTTTAAGTAGAAAAAATATTATAAATTCCATATAAAAATTATATCCAAAAATGAAAAACAACAACATTTTGTATGAAGAAGAACAACTATATATCTCATAAAATTCATATATTATAACTATATTCACCCATTTGTGGACCAAAAACAATTTATTTCAAAAATAAACAAAAAATAGAAATCAACATCAGGTTGTAAGTACTTCCACAATTCTAACTTTTAACTCACACCAAGACCCACTCTTCCAATTATCCAAATCTATAATGTCATTTCCCTTTAATGGGTTCTAAAACATGATGTCTTCTTAAGTACTAGGGTTCCTATAAATGGAATTATTACAACATAGTATGACTCCAAAAATAGAGTCCCTCAAAATTATAGAAAAATACATTGTTATTCGCAAAATTAAAATATAATAGAGTAAACATTAAAAAAATAAATATATTATCCATCCATAGATTACTTCCCCAAATCTATGGGTGGATATACCAACATTATATATTCCAAAATTTGATAACATCCCCAATTTATAGACTCACAACTTAATGAAAAATTATATATCACAGTTAATCTAATTCTTGTACATTTTTGAATGACTTTGTTATATAGATTGTGGGTTTATGTAATGTATCCATGACCATTCTATTTTCCTACTATTCCATAAAAGTAATTTTTAAAATAAAATATATATTATAAGTTTTATAAAGAACCCAAAATCCATTCCATATATGTGAATGATATTTTATATGCATCACCTCATAATGGATGATCTACCACAATCTCAAGTCCCCAATTAGATGATGCTATATAGGGATGACTTACATAATTGGATCATGTACCATAGATATTGTCAAATGTTTAGATTATGAACCACCCATATAACATATCAAGTACACAAAAACCCTACAGAATCATGTCTAGTGTTGATACAATTAGAATAGATCTTTGAATGAATGATGTAACATCATGATTGATTACATGAGTAGATGATGTTTAACTATTGTGAACTCCCGAGCGACTGATATACCAAAAATATCAAAATCACTTGATCAATGAAAATCCACAACCATAAATGGCCTAAGTATATGATTTTCCATAAGAAAAATGACTAAATAGTGTGACACATAATCCAAAAAATAGTCATGGCCGATATATCACCATATGAAATCTCTAGTGAATATTACCTCAGTAGTCATCTACCACATATGAACGATGTAGCACACATATTGTAATTTAAGTGATCATTATATCAAAATTTAAATAATTTATGAATACTATCAAACAAATTTTTAAATATTTAATTCAATTGAAAATTTTTTCACAATATACATAGATAAGGTGAATCATATATCACACAACTAATGCAAGAGGTTATTATCCAAAAACCTACCAAACTCTCAAGGCTATAATATGTGTCGAAATCATTACTAGATTATATCATAAAAATGAAAACCTAGTTGAAATAAATAAATAATGAAACACACTTGGCTACTTGGGTTGGTTATGAATCATAGGAACCCATATTGATTCTAATGTTATGATACAATAATGTGAATCATAAGATAATAGTTCATTAGTGACCTAAAATATTAGTACACTCCTCAAAGAGGCCCCTCATGAACTAAGAGGTTAATATTATTCCAAAATAAAGAAACCGTATTTATATTAATTCTAAGGAATACTTATGAAAGAAATACGGCTCACATTGCTTTTGATCCATCTGTGATTAGAAAATAATATCCAGAAATAAATGGCACCACATACCTTAGAATTGTAGAGTCCTAATTGTTGAATAAACACACTGATTTGTACTAAATTGGAGTGTATCTATAAATGTTAAAAAAATAAATAGAATTATTCCTAATAAATTATATACAATTATTTTGTAATGGAATAAAATAGATAAACGGTGTAATAGAATTACCGGTGTTGACATTCTAGGATGAAAGGGATGAAAAAAATATGTAAAATTAAAGTTTACTAGTAATTTATAAAATAGGAGGGAGAGAGGATAAAGGGATATCCATGGATTATATTATCAAATTTTGTATTAATTTCCATTTTATAATATTATTAAATAAAAATAAGAATTAGTTTTAATTTAATATCCCAAAAATGAAGGTGGACAATAGGTACATGTTATCCATGAACTGGATACCTAGTAGGCATTATGGACCCTTCAAAGGTGATCCATTAACAATTATCCCTCAAATAATTCTCCCATAACCTATGGTATCAACTATATACTTGAAAAAGGATCATCAAACTCCTAGTGGAGTCTATCTGAAGACACACAACCCATAGATTTAGTTCAACATCACAAAATAATTACCCAAGAACCCAACGATACACCCATCACTAAACAATGTGTACAAAATGAAAAATAAAATGAAAATATTTTTAATATTATAGGGACCACATAACTTAGGATTAATTGGGTTATCTCATCTAGGATATAATTTTTATTCTACCGCATTCACTATAATTTGATATGTCAAAAAGAATGTACCCTAAAATGTAATTTACACATGAAAAAATAAAATAGGAAGAAAAACATTAAAAAGGACATATATGGATTATTTTATCTTCTGATGTAGATATTCAGTTCCATATATAGAAAATTTATTATGAAACTAACAAATTGAAGGGTGGAATAAAATATTGGGTGAGGGTGAAAGAAAATGAAAAATTGGTTTCCTAGGTTCTATGGTTCAGTATCCAAGTGGGTTATAATGTTTTTATTCAATAAATTAGTTAACTATAATGATAATAAAATATTTAACTAAACCACTAATTATCTCATGGGTCACTAGACTACAGGTAGAAAACATGGATATACTACACCCTTTAATATCCACAT
Organism: Viscum album; assembly: GCA_963277665.1. NCBI lineage: Eukaryota > Viridiplantae > Streptophyta > Magnoliopsida > Santalales > Viscaceae > Viscum > Viscum album. The sequence continues at coordinate 1,461,793,913 of OY728163.1, read as the reverse complement.
GGATCCCTATGAGCCCCCACCGAGTACCTGGTGCAATCATGTATTATATTCAATACAACACAAAAAGTATTTTTTTCTTCTGTAAAAACCCAAAATTTAATTAATTCAGGTAATCATTTCTTTAAATAAACTGTCAAGGAATCCCAAGTCATAAAAATAAAATATGAAACATAAATCTGGATAGAATTCTATAATTAAATTCATGAAATTACTAGATTTGAAATAATCTATAAACATTTATTTATGTGGGTTAATACATCATCCCAACCATATTGATTATCATTCCCATGAATCATTTAAAAATATCATTTAATGATTTATTTTCCCCATAAATTTGATATCATACCTTAATCTTATCATTAATATAAAATATTAATATCCAATCAATACACTAGATCTAATCAATATTTCATTTCTCTCTAAAATCGAAATTTAATAATTTATACACATCAATCATAGCTAAGATGAAATATAAAGAAAAAATTATTCTTTATCACAATAAATTACCCATGAAATCATTGGTCATTCATCAACTATAATTGTGATCCCTATGCCGCATATCCACTAAATAAAATTACTAAAATAAGTTATTTAGAACAAGAAATTCATTTTGGTAGTAACACTGACGAATCATGAGTTTTTTAATTTCATGGAAATAATATTATTCATTCTATATCCTACCCAATGAAGATTACATTCATCACTCTCTTGATAGAATTTTTCATTACACGCATTAAAATAGATGATAGTCATAACCAACTCAACTCAAGGCTCATACTCTTCTTGATCCAGATAGTTTTTTATGCTATTGCATATATGACATAATCACCTAAAGAATACTGTTATAATTTTTTTTTGAAATTCCATGATGATTACAATTCACAGATATAGCCTAAATAATGTTAACTAAGTCACTCCATATCTCAAAAATTAAAACATTTCATGCATCTAACAAAAAATTAATATATTAATTAAAAAGGATAAATCAAACTTCTTTAATATTACCATTTCCATGACAAGATATGTAATTATTCAAGGAAATGAGATCTCTTTTCACCCCCAATTCCATTATCAAATATTCTTTATTTACTTAAAAAATCAATATATATGCCAATTTTTCTTCTTTTGTGGTACTCTATAAGTCCATAAAGTAATTATGAATTCCCATGGACCAGTCATGCGAAATTGAAACGTTCTAAAACACACATGATCTATAATATAAATTCCAAGAAACTTTTTTTTACTATCTTCTCAAACACATCTCCAATTTTTTTCAACCGACAACAAATACTATTAAGATTCCACATTTCATTCCGTTTCCAAGAATGATAAAATAAAATTTCCTCTATAATCAATTTCTATTTTCCACCAATAAGTATGCATCAATAGAAAATGAGGCTGCTCATTCCAATTATATGTAATTTTAGATATTTTTTTATTGTTCCTTCATGAAATCATCACCCTTGAATGATTAGATAATATATAATATCTAATCAATGTCATTTATATACTCTATAATAGAATTGAAAATTTTCAGTAGCTTCGTGAATAGATAGACCTTATCCAAGTGAATTAATTTTTTGAAGAATTATTCGTTACATATATAATTAATATCATTCATATATATCACACCATATTTTATCCATACTCAAAGGTATCCCACCATCTTAATTCTTCAACATCAAATTTATAAAGATAAAAATACCCATCTATCTCTCTCAGGGTACCAATACACTTGATTAAAAAGTTAACATTGTCTAACCAACAATCAACATATTGATTTATGAGGTAACATAGAAAAATTAGATAATGAAAAATCTATATCTTATAAATTGATTTATAATCCAATAATTTTATTTTAATAAGAACCAAAATAAATGTTAGGGTCCCAATATTTGATTAATGTGGATGTAACATCAATGTATGGAATAACATTATGAATATGTTCACTTATATTTGGTTGATAATCCACTGAAGTTTATCAATTAATAATCACCCAATGGTAACATCATTTCCCATCACACATCCTTCTAATACCAACTCAAACATTTAAATACCAAATCATTTCATAAGACTAAGAATCTATTATTTCTATATTGGTATGAAATCCCTTTTCATCCTTAGTCATCATGGTAATAACATCTCAAAAAGACAATCACGATTAGGATTCCCCAAATGATCCAGTGTATACTACCTGATATACCTCAGGCAATGAATAACAACCACCAGCCTACCTTAATGATTGAATAGAACTAACCAAATCAATTACTAAACATGTACTAAAAAACACCTGGAAGTCCATGACAAAAGTATTACACTTCTACAAACTCAACTCACACTATTGTTAATAAAATTACTATTTTTCAAATAAATTATACAAAAAATCTCACTAATACCCTATATCTCATAATAATAAAAAACTATACATAAAATACACATTTCTAGTACACGAGTAAAATTTAGTATATTAAATACCCAAACTACATTTTATAGGGATATCTGGCTGTGCACAGGCATAACTTTAATATCAAAATAACAAATATATAATTGAAAAATTAAATCACTATATATTTGATTATTAAAAATCCCCTTAATTGATTATTTAATATAAATACTGAATAAATTATTATTCATGTTTTAATTTACTAAATCCTCTTTCTAAAACATTTTTGAAAATATTTATTTATTTATAACCACATTTTCTATACTATTTTATATTTCAAAAATAATTTTCCACAGACCAGGATTCATGAACATGTTAGGTATACTAATGTGTTTAGTCTGATGTATGATCATACACACCCTTTCGACCCAAGGAAAATTGTAAAAACAATAGAACAAAAATAATACTCTAGAAAATCATAATTCAACAAATATATCAATGATAATAAAATAAATAAATAATAATAGTCCCATACCCTATATAAGATGGATTTACCCTATAATTGATTTCATGGTGTATAATGACATTATACATCTTAATATTATAGTGTTAATACCACTATCTATAATCAATCGAATAATATGACAACAAAAATAGTTTTCTAATATCATTTGTATATCTTCATATTGGGTTCACGGATAGTGGTAAATATATAGACTCTAGACGATCATAAGCATGCCTCCCTATATGTAAAAGGATACATAATACTGGTGAGAGTATACAACTATCCTTGTAGAAATTACTCTTTATATCGAAATGAAAACTCTTAGAGAAATATTAAATATATCAACTAAAATGGAAAAAAGAGTACATAAGGGATTTACCACGTAAATATGACCATAAATAATATAAAAAAATAATTTATAAAAATAGATACACTTGATTATTATTTACAAAATAAATAAAAAACATATCTAGATATCTAATAATATAATAAATTAAAATATTTATAAAAATATTGGGATGCATATCCAATAAAATTTAGTCTTTTTTACTTCATATATCACCTATGCATTATCATACACCCACATGATCCCTTTTAAAACCAAAAAACCAACATGCATAATTGATAAAAAGTATATATATTAGTTGGTGTGTAGATATATAGTTTTATCATCTCACCCAATTAGCCTACACAAAATGTGTCCCTAATATATATTTAATGTTTTTGTATGTATGAAAAAATATATAATGAAATAACTTATAACATTTAAGTAAAAGTATTTGTCTATTTTATTATTAATAGGCCACCAAAAACCATAATCCCACTTAGTTTACCCCATTGTTGTGAATAATATCAATTATACCAATATTTAATAAAGGTTTTAATTTATTTCTATGAGACTATCATATATGAATATATTCAGGAGAAGGGAATAACATAGAAAATCCAACATAAATAGAATTTTTTTTGGGAATGGTATAACAAAGAAGGACCCAAATATAATTTGAATTCCACTAGGAAATATTTAATGTTAGAATATAATATTTTATAATTAATTTTGATTTCAATAAAATGAATATGTTTGATAGCCTTCGTTAAACACAACCATGAGTATATATAATATAGGATATACTAAACCATTATATAAATGTAGTTACATAAGAAGTTAATAATATTAATAACAAAAATTTGAAATAAAAAAATGTTATATATTTTTTAAAAAATTAAAATTCATTGATTAATTTTTAATTAATAAGTAATTATTTATAAGTTAAATGATTTTAATCTTAAAAAGCATGCCTTCTTGAAAAATCTTTTAATGCATTTTCAACAAAAAATTTATAGTTAATTTATAAAATATTAAGAAATGTTATTTTAGGTAATTAATATAATTTTTTAAATATTAATATCAATTATATCTTCATGTTAAATTTTATGATTTTTTAAAAAATATTAATTTTTAAGGGATTAGTAAAAAAATATTGGATTTTTGTAAAAACATGAAATATATTTTAGTATAGAGTCATAATATTTTTTAAAATTGATATCAAACTTACGTAAGAATAAATTATATATAAATAATCTAATTAATTACATTATAATCACAATTATAATTGATTTTTATATATGTTTATTTTTTTCTTAAAAACACATTTTTTAAAAAACTTTATTAACGTGCGCAATGTGTTTTTATCTTAATAAATTAATTTAATTTATATTAATTTATATATTTAATGAAAATGAAATATTATAAGATCAATAATATATTATAAAATTCATTTTATTTTGTATGGAATGAAATGTATTTAAATTATGTTTTATGCATACAGATTTTTTTTTATAAAATATGTTTTCTTTAAGAGATTCATGCTTAATTAACATTATTTACATCAAATAATTGAAATTTATTATATTAAAAAATAAAATTTTTTAAAAAAATAAAATATTAAAATCTAACAAGGACAAACAACTTATTTCATAGTAAATTGTAAACATTGTAAAAATATGTTACCACGTTTATGGATAAAACATGTTTACTGAGGTTTATACCAAGAGACATGGATTTCATTTCCATGCCCAAAAATGTATCTTTTTTTAAAGATAATTAAACCTTAACCTATCAAACATTTTAATCATTGAACATTTTAATGAACATTCCCTTTAAATTGAACTTATATAATTGAGTTTTTTTAGAAATTCCATGTGTGTCCCCCCTAGACTTCTAAAAGAGGTAATATCCTCCTCCTTTATTAAACAAATTGGAACCATAAATAATAAAAAATAACTACCAAAAAATAATCAAATAATACTCCCCAAAACCATATATCATCTTTTTTCCAACTGATAATGATCCCTCATTGCTTATTGTGTATGCTAAAAGAGGTCTCTCAAAAAATTGGTATAAATATTGACAAAAAACATCCAACTTTATTTTTTCACACTCGTATAAAAATTTTTCTCAAAGAAAAATATTATTAATATATTATAATAAATATATTTATAGGTTATTATATTGATGGCAGAACCATATACCTCCTCTTCTCAATTGTATGGGAGATGAATGTATTGATTGTGCATACGTGTGGATAATTGGCTCCACGTAGAAATATAATACATTTTTCATTACCACATTAATGGATGGTTATTATGATGGGATTTATTTCAAAAAATTATATCTATGAAAAAGTTATTCATATAGAATTATAATATCTTATCTAACTCCATACCTTCTGATTTGATTATTTGGTAAATTATAATGTCGCTCGGGCATACGTGTGGACTACCACTCAACTAATTGATATTATTTATTTATCATATTCACCTTACATGGTAGGTAAAAAATACATATTTGATTAATTTATATTATATTTATGACTTAGTAATGAATTTTTAATGGTTAATTATCATTTAATTTTATTTTATCTAATTCATTGAATCATGGAAACATCTCTTTTGTGTGCATATAGATAGTCGTCTCCACGAAGTGAAGTAATTCATTATCCATCACCCCTTAATATGAATAGTTATAAATATATAAATAATGAATTAATATTATATTTATATCATGATTTACATTATGTATATTGATTAAGAATTATCATATTTCAAGTATTGTAGCTTCCAATTTAAAACATACGTGAAAAACGACGTAGTTAACACCCAAATGTACATCTTCAAATGAAAATTATTAATAAACCAGTGTTGGAATATTATAAGTGGATAATATTTGATATTATCTATATTAATATTGATTTCTAAAAAGGATAATAAATTTAAATTTATTATACATGAGTTTATCTCACTTACAAATCATGGGAGACATCACGTCATATTTTCGTATCAATTTATCTTGATTAATAAATGTTTTAATGTTATGAAATAGTTGATTACTTATATGGTATATATACTTTCCAATAATATATTTTTTGTAATATATAATTAAATTAAAATTATTTTAATAAATATATGATTTTTTAATATTCCAATAACATTCATTTCAAAAAATATTTAAGCTGTATGGGTTATCCATCTCAATTACATTTCATTATGACATAAATTATATTATAGGGTTATTATCCTTTGTGAGGTGTATATACATCTCCAAATATATTTTTTAAAATTAATATCATTATTTTTATGGTATTTAATGTTTCATTTTATCTTATTTATTTTATGTGGTCATGATTAGCAATTTACCAGATTGGTAAGGGTTTTATATAACAATTTGATTTTTTTGGGATTCATAATGAATAAATATTCCAATGATATAATTTTATAACACATCACACAATAATATTAAGTAATATATTATCTATGTTTATTTTATAATTGTTCGCTTTTTATGTTCATTTTCCTCTCTTTATGAACTCAATATAGAAAAATAATGTTTTTAAGAACAATCAACCTTTCTTTTCCCTTTGGTAAATAATCATTTATTCCATATCAAAAATTTTCATTAAAAGCTTTCAAAGAATAATTATTATTACTCTAGAAATAATATTTAAATTATATTTTCCTTATATTTTAATTTCATTTACATTGTTTAAAAGTATCCTTGTTATCTTTTTTCGGATGTTGAACTTTTGAGTTATTATTAATAATGGGAAAGGATTTGTTTTAACAAACACTGCATGAATGACTTCCCCATCCACTGTGAATAATCATTTATTTAAAGGATTCAATTACTTGTTTCATTTTAAAAAAATAAAATTCTTTCAGTAATATTATTGGAAATATGATGATTATGAATTATTTATTTTGATAAAATAATGGTTTATTTTACTAACTAAATGTTCAATATATACATCAATGGTACTTTTTCTATAATAAAATACTTTTATGTATATTAAATTTTACTTGGGGTGTGATATATTTATAACATATTTATTTATTATCTTGAAAGATAATTATTATGTTGATTTTTTTTATGAAACTCAATTCCTTTCTTTGGGTTTAAATCAAGTGAGATGGTGAATATTTAATGATCTTGTGGAACAGATATATATTGTTTTAATTGAGAATCTGTTATGCTTGAAATTATATATCTCACCAATTAATTGGGTTGAGATAGATATATGATGATATAATAAGAACTATAATTGGTATTAACCCTAATTTTCAAGGCACTGTATCTAATAATATAGTCTTAGGAGCGACTATTGACTAAGGAATTGATGGAATGGGGAGGGAATTCAGTCCACTATTATTGTCTTGGTAGTAGACCTTGACTACGGAAATGATTTTATATCCTCGTGTGTATAAAAAAAACTGAAAGCATATTATTATGATATATTGATATGGGTGATGACTTATTATTGTTGATTCCGAACACTTATATATTTTATATTTATATTGATAAAAAAAATTTAATTTATATCTTGATTGTGTTCTATGAATTCATGGGTATATGTTTATATTTTTAAGATCATGTTTTTATAACCTTATTCTTATCATATGATCATTGAGTGATATCTAGTGTGTTTACCCATGATGAGCATCTAGCTCACCTTTTCTATGATTGTCTTCCCATTGTTATGGAAATTGTTTTTAAGTATGATATTTTCAATAAGGGATATAGTTGAGAAGAACTAGATAGAAAATGTTGTGTATCATTCATGTATATATTATCTATATTTTTATTCTTCAAAATAATCTAAAATTTTATGGTTCTTGAATTGATCATATTGATTTATATTGAATAGTTTACTAATATTATGTAGTATTTATGTATGAAAAATCAAGGAATATATAGTTCGTATTAGATAATGGATTCGTAAAATTTAGAATCTTGGATGAGAAAATTTTTTTGGGAACCCTTAGGATAAATAAAATGGAGTAAAAACTATTTTATTGTGATGGAAGTAGTTTTTTTACCATTCAAATACATCCATTTGTGGATAATAGAAGTGGATTTGGTTTTAGAAAATTTTGATCTAGGTGTATAACCGCAAAAAGTGTTTTGTGTATATCATGAACATCATTATATTGAACCATTAACAGAACCATACTATGAAACTAGTGTGACACTCCCAAGGGATATGATTATGTTAATTAAAATTTTCATTATAAACCATTATGAAGGATTTGGATAGATGGTGACCCTCAATGACCTAGGATAAAAAAAGACTTAAAGAATTAATATAATGTATCATGATATAGACAAAATATGAAAATTTTTCATGATTTGATGATTAATAATTAATATTGGTTAAACTGTGTTTTGGTTTTAATTAATGGTTAGAACTAGGAGGAATTATTTTAACAGTCAATTTTTTGGATTATATAATTATTGTCCTCTCGAGACATCTAATGAAATAAGAAATGGGCCAAAAATTATTATAATTATGAATAAAAATATATCTCAATATATTATTAATAACATTATCATAGATGAGTTTTGGAATAAACAGAATTATAGGAAAAGATAGTTCAATGATTTTAATAGAGAAAAAAGATTCACATTCAAATATATTAAGATTATGGGAACAAGAAACATTGGAAATGATTATATGAATTGAAAGATTTTTTATTTATAAAATAGTAACATAGATCAAGAAATATTTATCTAAATTTAAAGCTCAGTGGATTGAAATAAATCACATCCCATGGATTAATTAATATTTCGTTGACTTCTATGTGTGGATCTTGGGAATTATTTAATCCAGTACGCTAATAAAAATTCAAAATCATAAATCAAAGATGGTACCGGGCCTTTGCAATTAATTAATGGAATAATAAAAGTTTTTATATAATGGTATTTTTTAATTATGATGTAGATGTATATAATTAATGATATTTTGGTAATAATTATCCAGAAACATCTAAGGATTATCCTATAATAGTTTTGAATTATAGGATTAGAAGAATACATCGTATGTTATAGATAAACTAGAAAATATATATATTGGTAAGTGATATTTTTATAAAACTTATGATTGAGTGATAAATAACCCTTAATATAAGCATGATTTTGTGGTTATAACTTTCAGATGGGATAAATAGTTGATATATATAGAGAAGAAAAATTGATTGTATTATAGACCTTGAAATTCATTTTGATTTGTTGACAAACTGATTTATTTTATCTTTGATGAAGTTTATTATTATTTTCCAATTTATCGAATATATTGTATATTATTTTATGTTATTGGAGGTACATGGGTAGAGTTGAATTTTTTTGATGTATCAATGTATTATTTGAGCTATTATGGTGGTTTAGGTAATTATCATGTTTTTAGAGAATATATGATCAAGGTATTCATAAGTTTGGTATGTGACCTTATGAACTAATCTATGTTGTTTGGGGATTAATGTAAACATAACTTTGGAACATTTTTCACCTCTATCTATTTTTTTGGGATTATAATTTATTTTGATATATTTTCGAGGATTCATATGGTTAGCTTTTTATGGGATTGGATAAGTTGAACATTTTGTGTTTTTGCAATGGTTTCATAGATTAACATAGTATTCAATAATATAATGATTTATCCATATTTTATAACTTGTGAAAAACATTTTATTTTGTTAAATTTTTTGAGACAAAAAGAACTAATTCTCAATATTTTATAGATATTATGACTCGTTAAAAGGTAAATTTAGTGCATCATGCATGAAAATTATATATTGTTAAAACATGGATGAAAAGTGGTCGAATATAATTAAAACACATAACCTGAGGATGAAATATCATTTCTATATTTAAAAATACAAATTAATTATATTTTATGTTATTACATATAAAAATAATTCCAATACATTAGGAAACATGATTTTTAAAATGATTTTTGTTTCTTTTTAATGTTCTTTTGGAGGACTTGATAATAATATCAAACCCTCGCTGATTTTTGGTTTGGTGGTCATTAAATTTTCCATAACCATGCTATATAACACTCCATATTATTCGTTTGAAATTTTCTCTCTCCTCCATGTTTATATTTTCACTTCTTTTTAATTTATTCATTATTTACGAACCCAATTATTTGTCATATTTGTAACCATTTTACCACTTTATAATTTCAAAGGAACCCACAGTACAATGTAAATTTATGAAATATTTTTTTATAATATTGAGCCTTTGAGTATGGAGATAAATATTTTTAGTGTGTAATTTAATTAAGTGGAGATAATGTGACACTATGAAATTTTAGAATATATTTTCATCAAAAACATGTAAGTGTTCGGTATATTAGTATACATGAAACAATGAGTTTATATGAGTTCTTATTATGCAAACTATTATAAACTAGCAATTAAATTTGTATGTGTGAACAATAATAACAACCATTTTCAAAAGAACATGTAAAAATGTTTTATATAATGAAAATTAGTAAATCAATTGCTAAAAAATAATTACTAAATTTTAAATAAAATTTTATTATGCTTCAAAATGCGCATTCATCCAAAAAGTTTTTATTGAATTTATTTCACAAAAAATATAATTAATTTATTACATTTATAAAAAGTTAATTTTTCATATTAATATAATTATTCAAATCCTAATTTATATATTATATATGGGTAAATTGTTTTTTATTTTTTAAAAAACATTTATTTATCAGCAGATAGTGAAAAATATCAATTTTAGTAAAAATTATCATTAATTTTGAATTAAATATCCCAATATTTTTATAAATAAATACTATTATAAAATAAGTACCATGTAATGATAATTAATATAATTAATTAAATCATAATACTCATTATACATTCTTTTTGTTTCAGATTATTTTTTCTCTTGAAAGACATTTTTCTAAAAACAGACTTTATTCATTAAATGTGTTTTTATCTTAAATAAATAAATTAATATTAATTTATTAAATTATTTACTAAAATTTATAAATTATACCTTCTATAATATATTATAACTTTCATTTAATTGTTTTTATGAGTGATTGGATGAAATAATATTATGTTTATTCTTAAAGATTCGTTTTTCTAAAACAAGTTTTTACTGCTGGTTTGGTGCTTATGTAAACATAATTTATTCTACTTATAGAAATTTAATATAGTATTTTTTTCATTTGTTGAATTATCTTAATAAATCTAACATTATAAGGTAAAATTAAATGTTTCATAGTAAATAGTAAAAATGTAAAACATTATTTTAGTGGTTAAGGTTAAAATGGGTTTACTAGAGGGTTAAACCAATATATGAGGGAAATATTTCTACCCAATGCTAGATAATTAATATTTTTAAATATATTTAAAAATTATACTATCATATAATGTATTATTTTTTTATTTGGATCCACAAGCCCATGATAGTGACATTGTATCATTGATATCTTTTAGAATATTTGATTGGTGTTTGTGCCCTAATATATAAAAGGGAACATATCCTCCTCTCTTATTCACACTATTTTAGCAATATAAATCTACCATTAACAACTCAAAAGGATTCCTAGATTACTTCCCTTAATAATATATATATTATTTTCTTCTCTAATCACCAATCCTTCAATTATTAATGTTTAATCCAAAGGGGGTTATGCAAAGAAGAGGTATAAATCCTAACTAGGCTCTTTAAATTTTGATTATGATTAAAAAATATATAAAATAGCTATATTAAAGAAATGTGATTAATAATATAACATAAATTTTATAAAAAGGTATATTTATCATAGAACAACCATTTTAACCTCTTTTGAATCAAATGGGAGATGAAATTATCTCTTTTCAGTATGTACGGACTACCGCCTCCACGCAGTAATACAATTTATTTTCCATCACCAACCTTCATGGATTCTTATTGTAATGATTGTAATGATTTAAATATTTATATATTATATTTATGACATAATTAATATTACTCGGTTATAAATTTATATCTAACTTTTTTCCTTTAGATCCTTTATTAAAATATATCCTTGCTCATGCAAAAATGTTGTCTTCAAACAGAACAAAGTGACGTCATTTTTTAACATTTATTATTTACATGGAAGGTAAAATATATATATATATATAATTAACATATTATATTTTATTATATTATAATTATTCCGTAAAACTGAATTATTATTTAAATTTCTTTTTTCTATCCATCAAAAATTTGAAACATGACAAATGTTTACATCTGGGTTACTATCTCAAAAAAGTTATGTAATTAAATTTTCAATAAAAAATAATATAAATTATTATAAATATTTATATAATAATTTTATATGATATTTATATAATTAATAAAATATTTTATATTGATGAAACATTATCCATGTACAATAACTTTCAATCTAAAACATATATGAAAAATAAAGAAATTCACACCTGAACTGAGGCACCTAATAAAGAATTGATATTAAATAGGTGTGTAAATTATATAACTAGATAATATAAAATAATACATGTATTAATATGTTTTTAAATATAATTATAATATATTAAAAATTATTATTCACGGTGTTAGGGTGGTTACAAAAATGAAATATGTGAGTAAAGGGTATGATATCAATTTCTCTTCATTGATACATGTTTTAATGCTATGGAGAGATTTACTATATTTGTGGTGTTTATAATAAAATATAATATATTTGAGAATAATTCATAATTTAATTCATAGGATTTAAAAAATTATATTATTTTAATGCTTCTAATGTATTTCTTTTCAAGTATAACTGAAGCCAAAAGTATTCATCAACTCAATTTAGATTTATTGAGATATGTTTCATGTTATAAATCAATATGATCCTAAAAAGATTATCTATTTTCACATTTATAGGAATTATAAAAAATATAATTATGTTTATGATATTTAATTTTTAATTTTATGTTATTAATTTCATTGGGTAATGATTCAGAATATGCCACATCAGATAGGGTATTATGTTACATTCTCATTTTTACCCGGATTATTTATAACTAATTTTTTAAATGAATAGATTCTATAATATATATCTAAAAGATGATATTTATTTTATTATTCTCAATGTATTCATATAGATTTTATGTTTTACTTTAAATTTTCTATATTTATGTAAACATAATAATGAATGAATTTTTTAAGTAAAACTGTATTGTTTTTTGGCATTGCTCAAAGGTATTTTATTCCATGTCCATATTTTTCCTAAAATTGTTTCAATAATGTTTCTTATTATTCTTAATAAAAAAATTTGTTCCATATTCAATGTACTTTAATTTAGTGAATTGTTTTAAAAATAACATTTCTATCATTTTCTAAATGTGGTACTTTTTACTTTATATTAAAAATGTGAAGTGATTTATTACATCATCAAACATCCCATGAATGACTTTACCCACCATTATAAGTACTATTTTAATTAAATATTCCATTATAATACTCTTATTTTCATTAAAAATTATATTTTATCTCAAATATTATGAAAAATTATTTATTTTAATCAATTAATATCCAAAATGGTATTTTTACCTATAATAAAATAATTTGATGATTTCTATGATTTATTGAGGTGAGATCAAATGATAACATAATTATTCATTAAATAGATGTTTTATGACTATGATGATGAATATTTTACAAAACCCATGTCCATTATAATTTTTTATTTGATTATATAATGAATGTTTTATCATCGTATGTAACATATAAGTATATTTTTCATTATGTGATGGGGGTGTATAGAATTATTTAGCCCCAAAAATACTTAGGTATACATGTATATCTCATGAAATAATACGTTCTGTAATGGTGAGTGAACTTAGTATAGTCAGGTACTTTTTTGAATAATTATTTCTTGGGAGTGATCCTCAGTGAAGGAAATGATAGATTGTGCAATGAACCCAATATACCATGGAAGTCTTTGTAATGAGAATTGACTGTGGAAATGATTTTATATTCTTATGTGTATTCCAAAAAACATTTTTCATGTGCATATTAAATGTTATTAGTGGTCATGAATGATTTTTGATGATTCACTACTCTTATGTCTTATGTCTTTCGAATAGTAAAAGTTTTATCATGTTTCTACATTATAAACTATTAATTGATGGGTGTGATTTTATATTTTTAAGATAATTTTCACATACTAATATTATTATCTTATGATCATTGATTGAGAACTATTTTTCACATACTGAGAATCTAATCTCACTATTTCCTACATTTCCCTCCCCAAGGTTATTATGAATGGTTTTATGTATGATATATTGAAGAAAAATACTAGTAGGAAAGAATTACAATAAAATGATGTAGTTATTTTAGGTTCTTATTTTTTATGTATTCAATATACCAAAGAAACTAAACATTTTTATTCTAGAATGGTTCATATTAATAAGTAATGAATATTTCCATAATAATATGTTGTATTTCTTAATGAAGATTTTTAGTCCCTATATTTTATATATGTATTGAAAAATATATATGAAACATGTATTGTCAATGCACAGTATATCAATTCCAATGTATATGTGTATATAAGGGATCAAATCACAACAGAACAATAACCCTAGAACTCTAGAAGAATGATCACATATGTATTGTACAACAAAACCGTCATCATCAATATTTTCACCGATGTACATGAAACAGAACCAGATTTATGATATAGAAATAATAATTTCATTAAACCTATCCCCATAACAAATTAGTGGTTACTACTAAATCCTCTCTAAGTTATCAATTATAAAACATCATCTGGATAAAACCCATTATGACCTATTTTAATATAATCATTTACCCAAAATAACCCATTTTTATGGTTTTAATCCTTGAAAATACCATTTTCATTTAGTTCATAACCCCTTTAAAACCCCTAAATTACAAGTTGAATCATATTGAGAATATCCACTATACAAATTCAATACGATAAACTGTATCACATTATCATGGAAATCACTAGGAATTCATCATATTTCTAAAATCGGACCACATTTTAACTTCAGATGATCTAAATTCAAATTGGAATAATTACCACCTCCATTAATTATTGAAACATATTGAAGAATCTAAAACATAACGAATATTGTAAAATCCTAAAATGAAAAATATCCATTTATACAAACTATGCCCAGAAAATATTCTCACTTATGGCCCCTACCTAAACAAACTCATATTCTACTTAGTGTTTTCCATTATATAAATAATCCATCCCCATTATTTTTACAAATTTATTACCCATAGTTATAACCAAAATTTCTAAATTCCCGTCCAAAAAAACTATAAAACATCACCATGATAACACTATAGGCCTAAAAGTCTAATTACTTTTCACCACCCATATAACTCTCAATATGACCTATTAATGAGGTGTTTTGTTTAATAATTCATTTCATCATCAATATATAATAAATATTCATGGATATAAATTAGCTATAAAATCTACTCAAGTACCTACCTACTCAGAGCACCTTTAGTCAACACCTTAAAGAAATCTCTACTGTAATTGAAATTATTACATGATTTAAGATCCTATAAGGGACAATTAAAAATTTATAATTGTGGGAACCCTTGGATATTTTTTCACTATGTGTTTTTAAATTAATAAATATAAAGTGGAATTCCTATACAATATATAAGTGTATTTACCTAGAATAATTGAAAATTAAAAACCCTTCCAGTCCTAATTTATTTTCCCTGAACCCAAACATCCAAGAATATGAACATAACATACCCAAATACATCAATCATATTTCTTAATATTAAATGGACCACATAAATAATTTATAATGGAATAATATCAACCATTATTATTGATTTATTTATATCCATTCAATTGAATGTTTAAAATCATAAATATAAGATATTTAATGAAATTTAAACATGAACAATGGTTAAATGATAAAATGGTGATATGAAAATAGGGCCTTTCCGTAGACCCTCAAAGATGGGATTTTTATAACAATAAGTACATCTATTTTAAGATATATTCTACATCATGAAAAAGATGCTGTTTATGGGAAGTGTTGAGAAAATGAAAAATGGTCCCCTTGGGCTGTTTAGTTGATCATCTAGTGTTGTTTATAAGGTTTCTATTAAAAAATTAATTTCTATAAGAAATTAAAAAAATATTACATTCCCACATGGTACTCTAAATCCAAAACCAAGTAACATGTGGACAATCAAGGATCACAACCCCTCCCCCCATTGTCATTTCTATCACATAATTTGGAATTCTCTATTAATTACATGAAGTTATATGCTATTATTTGATGTAGATTTCAGTTTTTCAAATTTAGTCCTTGAATAGAAATAATTCCACTGAGACCTATGAACATCTATACTAATATATCCAAAAAAAATTATTCTTTATGAAAATTTTAATTCATAACTCAAATTAATAAATACATAGAACCCTGAATTTTTTGCAGGTGAAAACAAATCTTAACCAACTAACCTTTAATTGTACAAGTCACTACAACTCATAGATAAAACTTATGTAGTCCTCAATTTGAATTAATATAATAAAGATATAATATATATTTCTAATAAAAAATATAGGACATGAAATAAAAATTTTGAGTAAATGGTAAGGCCTATTGAGTCCAAATGATTTCTTTGGTGGAGAGTGACTTCTTAAACATTTTTCAATCTGAATTATTCATGTAAATTAATTTAATTTAATCAAATTTAAAAAAAATTCTAGGTGGCATCACTTGTGATTTTAGATGGAGAATAAAAAATTATTATTTGTTAAAAAATGAAAAATCCAACGAGAAAGAATTATAACTTGGTAAATTCATAAACCTAAATATTTATATCAAATATATGAACATTATTTCAAAGGAAGATAAAATATTAAATCCCTCAAAAAATATTTTCATGCACCAAATAAGAACTAATATTATTATCTTATATATAAAATATAATCTTAGTGATGGTTCCAAATTATTAGAGAGAAATCACCAAGGTCACACCTAAAAACAAGAAGACTCTATAAAAATATCAATAAAAATAATAAGATAAAAATAAATATACAGAACATTAAATTTTTATAATAAGAAATTGATAATAAAACAATCATTATAATTAACTAAAACCCTATATACAAACAATATAGATAATTGTGGAATCGAAAATCTATTCTAAAAGACTATTTATTTATTATTATTAAATAATCTTTTGATAAAATATAAATCCAATCATCATGGGCACATTAACATATGCATTGCATAGTATATAATCATTAATCATGAAAACCATAAAAGCTATGTAGTTCAAATAATGGCATATCTAAAAAGATATAATATTAAAAAAATTGTTTCAATGTCACCTAAATATTTTTAGTATAACTATTTTATTGGTTTCAGTACTTAAATACAGTTTTTCCAAATAACTAGGGGGAAACTCTTTTAAATTCTAAAAAATTTAAATCATAAATACATTATCTACATAATTACATGATTAATTATTGATATAGATAAAAAACATGTATAAAATTACATTATGTCTTCACAGATATTAATTGGGTATTTGAACATTAGATATTCACCATAAATAATAAATCATTGTATCATAATTTTTTTTTCCTTTTCTAATTTAACAATCTCTTGTAAATAAACCATAACAAACATAAACCAAATGAGATGTAAAATGATTAGAATGTCACAGTTACAACCCCCCCCCCCTCCCCCTTCATAAACTAAACTAACATGTTTCATATATAATTTAATGATATTTAAATAATATAACAGTATTTTAATTCTCATATGAGATAAAATAGTGAAATTAGTCCTTATTATAATATGATTCAAACTATTTTAAATCATAATATTATAAGAACTATAAATTTATTATTTAACTACATAAAAAATTTACCAACATTGATTAAATACAACAATGATCAATGAATAAAATCTAATATAAAAATAATAATTATGGAAATATGTTTTTGAAAACATATTTATAGTTATTTAAACTCTTGAAGGACCTAAAAAATAATGATGGGAATGTTCTCTACATCCAGATGAAACTAAATAGTTATATTTAATTATATCACAAAAGCACAAAGTTCACTCATCCCTAATAGAAGCTAGAAAATGAAAATCGAGAAAAATAGTGATCCCATAATAATCCTCTAAAAATATCTAATTGACCATGCTCCATCCCCTCATCACAAAATGAAATAGATTCTTCGATTGACCAACAAAGGGATCTGACACCACCTGATGAGAAAATTAATTTGTTAAAACTTGACCCAAAAAATAATACCCTATGATCTTATCATAAAACATTTATCCTGTTAAAAATACATGTTAAAATATACTAAATTTAATCATCCATAAAGATGAAGAAAATATGAATCTTAACGTCAAATCATCATAATATATAATCTAAAATCAAGCCGTTTCTAACAAAATGACTTTGACGACTTGATATCAATAAAAATCAATAACCCAAAAACTATTACTTATAAAAAATAACTATTAGTAAACATTATATATTATGTACTGGGATCACCCTTTTATTTAATCATTTATATTGCATATCTAATTTGAATAGATATAATTTATTTCTTATTTGGAAGTCTTCTTTGAGAACAAATTATTTCTATAAATCCTTAGTCTTTTTAGAAAAAATATTCAAATTTCATAGGATCCATGATTAATTTATTAATTTTACAATAGTTATAATATTATATGTGACCTACATAATATTAATATATACTGCATTGGTTCAACACAAAATATACCTCATTCTTAACTTTACAGAAAAGTATTACTATGAACTATATGAATGGGTAAATTACCTATGTATGTTTAAAAATTGTTCTTATGTGTTAAAAATCAATATTCCATTATTTTCCTATAATAATTCATATTAGTTGGTGTTTTCTATGTTAATAT
Organism: Viscum album; assembly: GCA_963277665.1. Taxonomy (NCBI): domain Eukaryota; kingdom Viridiplantae; phylum Streptophyta; class Magnoliopsida; order Santalales; family Viscaceae; genus Viscum; species Viscum album. The sequence goes on along the minus strand of OY728163.1, from coordinate 1,461,774,768 downwards.
TTCATATGTGAGATATATTGGGATGTATAAACCATTTTAAAAATTAAATATTTTATTACAAAAGTGTTCCATAATAGAGTTTAACAACCCATTCAGATTCAATATAATTGATTTAAAACATTAGTAATAATAATTGATGATATTCTTAAGAAAAAAAGTATTAAATTCATATTTTTATAGTATTTTAGATCGTATGATCCCACATTTACTCTTTATTTACCTTAAAATTAATAATAATAATATTATTCACTAACAAAAAGTCCTTTATTTTTCAATTGAGTGGAAATGTTTTCGCTAGGCTTGTGTTTTTCTCACCTAGATATATAAACTAGAATCACCCTTCCTTTATATATACCATGGAATAAGTGGGAAAATTACGTCTTGTGAGTATCAAAAGTCAAGGATGCAACTTTTCAATTAGTGGTGTAACTGAAAACAAACATTCTTTAGGTTTTTAAATGGATGAACATATCAATATAAACCAAATATATAATAAAATTTTACATTCATAAAAATAAGAAATAAATAGAGAATATCAGAATATAAATAATTATATTGATTTGATGTATCATTTATCACATAAATAAATGACTATAAATTTATATTACTTCATGATCAATAATATAGAACAATTTCCATAATATTAGAGATTCAATAGTTAAGAATTTAGTTCTTGTATTAATTGAATAGTATTTAATATAAATATCAGTGATAATTTTTATATATTGTTCCCTTGATCACATTTCAATGAAAATTCCTCTCATAATTAGATATAAAATCTTCTTCATTTTGGAGATATTCTATAGAAATATTACATCTTTTCATGATTGGAGATAATAAATCATAGAATATTATTGTTTACATTTTGGGGAAATAACTCATGATAATTATTCATTAAACAATTAAAAATATCTCTACATAAAATCAATAAAGTATATGAATATATTTTTTTCTTTATAGCGTAAAAATCATGATGTAAGTGAGTTTAGTTTCTAGTAAAACTTCTTTTAAAAATAATTTAAAAAATAAACTACCCATATGAACAAAAACACCATGTTAAAAAAAGTGTAGAATTATAAAATTTAGATTTTGTAAAAGATTCTTAAAATATAGATCACAACTTGGTTATGATTTCTTTTAAAAAACGGTATCTTTTGAAAATAATCTACTGGTATACAAAATTGTATATAAAATATAGAATGAATCTACATATTAATTAATTTTTTGTTGTTTTATAAAGTAGAAACGTTTTTATTGGAAAAAGTAGAAATGAGAAAAATGAATTTTAAAAATGGGTTCCATCCTCTATATGAGACTTAATCCCCTCCATTATGCTGCAACCTACTATGATGTATTTTTTTAAATAAAATAATCCACAACATGGATCATGTTTTTATACAAAATAAATGAAGTATTTTAAATAATAGAGCCTCTTCCTAGGGATAAAAGTTTTTAAATTCACACATGATATCATCTATAGTCATCTGTGTGATTAAAAAAGAAAATTATGTATAGAGAGTTTCTAGTAATATCCAATTTGGTGACAGAGATTGTGTTTACAAATAAAATGAGTAAACAAAAACAAACCAAAAATTTATGCTAATATATAATCAGAAATGAATAACCAGAATGAAGATTTTATGTATCTCAACCTGGCCAACATTAGTAATTTAGGATTTCATTAGTTTATCCTTTAGGATCATAAAATAAAGTTTTTATTGAAATTTAGAAAAATAATGTTTCGTGGAAATATATATATCTCTTTAATCACCGCATGATTTCTAGAAAATGTTCTCCCACACACATGATTACCAATGACTCTCTGTATCTCAGTATTTGTAAATATGAATATATATTCATTATCCACTTTAAAAATCATTCAGATTTTTTTCTGAATTTATATCTTTACAACCATTCCAATTGTTTGTTGTATAATAATAATGGGATAAGAAAAATCCTCAAACTAGGAGATAGATCTTAGAAGTCTACATTTTTCTTTATGATCTCTATTGAGGGTTTTTATGAATAATGATTCTTAAATCAATTTTCCACTAACTATATTAAATGCCTCAATCTAGCCATTATAGAACTAATTTTCATATTAATTCTAGAAAGATTATGTAGAATTAATTACTAGTGGTAGTTCTTCTTATTGTAATATCAATTTTTTGGAGATATAACAAAAGTTATTATCACTAGGAAAAGATAATTTAATGGTAGAATCAATAGAAGTAAATAAATATGATGGTAGATTCACCTAATGGTTATGGAATCTCTCAGTTTTATCTTCACTTAATAGTTTCACATCATTTTAGTTTGAGAGTCCTAAAAGTGGATCGACTTGATAGTCACACCACTTTGAGTAGCATTGTTTTATAGTATCGGAAAATACATGGTAGTATATCTCTCTTGAGATTGATCTTTCTGAGGGTAGATCATATAAAATTAGGGAAGAACATTTGATCTAATGGTATATGGTTATGGTAGATCAAGTCTGAGCAAATTGTTTAAATTTTTTATGAATATAGTTTACTATAATAAAACAGTAAATTCATTAGAATCATAGAAAAAAAAAATTTATCATTAAAATATGGCGGTTCATTGAATTATATAAGAATCTACCCTTTTTTATGATCACAAGTAATTATAACCATACAAAAACATTTAGTTGATAATGAACATGTGAATAAAACAAATACAATAATCCTGAAAATAAATGTTATTATTTATTATAGTTTATATACACGTTCAATTCATATAAGTTCATGCCAAACATTTGTGTCGTATAATATTATATTTCTCCCCATTTTTTGATTATGGAAATGTGAGATGAAATATTAAAATAAATAATATAGAATTATTTATATTGAGAAATGATTTTCATTATTCATAAAATTGTAATACAACACATGAGAAAGGGATAAACAAAAATACAAGCCCTATAAAAACATAGTATATTTATAAGGAATCGTTATTATCTATAGAATATGTAGGATCATTTGACTCCATTACTTGTCCAGTAAAATATTAAAAAGTGGTGAAGAAGTAGGAGCATGATATTTGGATACAATAAATATGAAATTCCTCAAAACCTAAAACAATGTAATTTTAAAAGGATGAACTACAATACAAGTGATCTGTAGGTTTACTATTAAAGGTGTTGAGAAGGAGGCTATCATAGGAACTTCTAGTAGTTCAATGATAAAATTATTTTTTGTATGTAGAAAATACATAATCAAAAATAAAAACTATGTAATAACTTTAACATCATGCTCCATGGATATGAAAAAAGTTTGTCTTTTCCTATGAAAATAATCTGCATGGTTTCTAAGGTTTTCAATTAGGTTACATTCAACATGACAGCCTTAGTCACATGTAGTATTCTCAAATTCTTCTCCAATATTATAAAGTGATAATTAAGAATAGGATTGGTATAAGTTATATAGATATAATACTTGATAACATTATTTATTATTTCAACATAAATTCATGTTTTATTTAAGAATTATCCAACAATCTAATAAATGTGCTCACCAATAGATTTAATCCAGTGAAGATCGTCAATGTGAGATAAAGATAATATAAAAAACATAGGTTGATATTATTATCTCACAACGGATTGTATTAGATAAGAATCATGAAATGAAGATGTAAATGGAGGTGATGATTTTGAGGAATAGTCACCTGTAATAGGAAAATACTCCATCCTCTCAAAAAGAGACAACTTTTTTTATTTCAAACTAGTTCTCATTTTGATTGAGGATAACTGAATAAATGTAACTTATTAAACATCCCTCTTTATCTATATTTGAATATCTCTCATCTTGATCAACTTTCATTGATAGACATGGAACACTACTAAAGAGACTATCATAGATGTATCATCCTCAGTAAGCATATTTTCATGAGAGGAATGGGATCCAAACACTTCCAATTTACATGTATAAAAAACCAATATTAATGGAAAATGGATTTTCTCTAGTTAAAAAGCTAGTGTACGGGGGAGAATAATAATGAGGAGGTGAAGACCTCTCCTCGATAATCAATGTATAATACTCTAGTAAAGGTTCAATAATAGGTACCTCTTAGGAAAAAATCTCCAATCATTCTTCTTGATCAATTCTCTAACACAGTGATCACTTTGGATCTCCGTAATAAATTAATATGGAAACTCCACCATCCTCTGGTGGACCTCCAAGATCATAATCCTTATCATCAACATCATTAGAATCATAAAAATAATTCATAATATATTTTATCCTTGATATTTTTTCACCTGAGTTAATACACCATAAACTCTGTTCACTAAGGCATCTAGATATTTATTTTCCTTTTACACTAGTAGAATCAATATACATATAGGTATTCAGAGATTATTTTTATTCCTAAACATTATCTTCATCATTACCACCATTTCTAGAGTCATAAGAAGCTCAGAAATATCATATGGAGTCACTAAAGTTGATATCTCGGACTGAGCAACATTAGATACATCTGTATCTTTTGTTTCAACATATTTGTTTTGAAAAATATCTCTATTTGGATTGAAAATAGGTGGAATATTAAATTAATACGATATATATGGACACTTAAAAAAATTGGCAACTACCCTTTTCAACTAAAACATGAATATATTAATCCACTTCATCTGTGAATTTCTTTTCTTCATCCTTAGCCTCAACATCTTCATATAAATAATACTCTAATAATTATTCTCAATCCAAGATTGGTTCAGCCATATATTATATTGTAGCATGAATCACAGCTGTGTGGAACTACTCATACATCTTAAAATTTTTTAATATCTATATTTTAAAAAAATTATTTTCATTCACATTCAGTCTTTTTTAGGTTACATGACTAATAAACCACCATACATAGTCCCTTATTCTTCTCATTCATGACATAGAACTCATTATTATGATGAACCCCTTCTTGGTACATAGAATATAATTTATATATATAAATATAAAATCAAATTCAAAATCTAATTTAATTGTTGTAATACTTATAAGAGTTTCATTCTCATTTATCTCATTAAGAGAATCCTCTATAACTAAATATTTCTAATATATAGGGAACAATCCTTGATATTTCTCCTATATCATTTTTAGGAACATAAAATCATCTATACTATATCTGAAAAGAGAAAAAAATAATTTTTTTATTCACTATTACTCTTATCATATTGTTATTTTATGTAAAATCATAATTGGAGAAAAAGTAGAAATCATAGGGTAGAATACCTAGTAATTTTTAAAAACCATCATGCCTATTCCTGGTCTCTAATCACATTCCAACAATGTTATTTTCTAAATAAAAAATAATCATATTTGATTTTTTAATAAATAACTTAAAATGAAATATTATAATTTATCGGTTCTATAAACAGACTCAATTATCTTCTTGACTTCTCTAAAAGTCATTGACTCCTCATATGATTCAATGAGAAGCTTTACTCACACCATTTATAAATGGGTTCAAATGATAATTTTTTAGAGGTCGTATGTCCAGAGAGAATAAGGGGATTAAACTAGGGTTTTTGTGATAAAGAGTGTCCTTATTCTCGTATTTACATATATTTATCATTTAGGTATAAAAATATTAAATGTGAAGTAAAAAAAATACTAATTATAAAGAATTTAATAAATTAATAAATGTAATAACTGAAAATAAAAATGGTAGTTCATACGATATCAAGAAAGAGTAGTACTACCATGATAGCATGTCACAGTTGAAAAGGCATGATAGTAATATAATGGTTGATCATAAAATGGTAGACCATAAATTACTATATCAGCAATGGTTATATCATCCAATTGTCTATTATTCAATGTTGGATCGTCCGATAAATAATTACCTATAGTTAGATTATAATGTTAGATTATATAGCAGTAAAATCTAATGGTAGTGCTGGTTTTCTAATTTTTTTCTGCTAAATCTATAATACAATAGAAAAATGAAATACTATGAAAAATATATCATTCCATGTTCATCTATAATATATCTCATTCTTTGAAAATTAAATATTGTTATGAATATTTCAACATGTTCATCTTTAATAAAAATGAACTCAATAGTTATATAACCTTTATGAAAATGGTCTCTTAATAAGTGATATCTTATATCAATATATTTTATCCTAGAATTAGAAATAGGATTATTAGAATTTTTTATAGACATTTTATTATCAATATTTATATGGAATTAGTAAAATTGATAACCATATTCTAGTAAAGTGTGTTTTATCCACATAAACAATGCAGTACAATGGCCTACAACTATGTTCTCATATTCAATTGTGAATACTAATAAAAATATATGATTTTATACCATACCCTAATGGAATAGATTTTCCCAAATAGATAGTTGTTCTAGATGTGATTTTTCAATAGAACATAAATCCAAAAAAATATATGCATATGAATAACTCACTAAATCAAATGCCAATACTCTATAAAAAACAGTCTGAATGTTGTTGTATTTTTTAGGTCTTTGAAAATTCATTTAATAGATTGAAAATGTGTTTACTTTGGGATAGGTTCAAACTATTGATTTTCTATATCAAGACCATTACCACTTCTTAAATTTATTATCCTATTTATACTAAGAATGTTTGCAGATTTAGCATATTTAGGGAAATAAGATGAAATTCCACTTTTATGAACATGGAAAAACATCGATGTATAACATAAATAATTATCAATTATTATATTAGATTATTATTTTCCTTCTAAATAGAAAACTCAAAGGTCCCAAAAAATCCATTTGAAACTCCTATAATGTTTTAGAATTTATGTCTTTTTCCTTCTTTGAGATATTGTTTTATGTACCCCTTTTTGATAATTGTTACAGACATTGTCTTCTAGGAATTCTAGTTTGGGTTGATTATTGAATAATATATTCCGTATTATACTATTAAAATAGTATATATTTTAATTGATAAATTTCTTATTATAATGTCATGTCTCTTTGTGAAAGATACTTAAACACAAAATATTATGTGAAAATAATGAATTTAAATAAAATATAGAAATATTATCATTAGATATGATAGTAAAAAAATAAAGAATATTTTGGATAATATATGTTGCAAGAATTGTTTTCAAACATAAAATTATAACTATCATCACATTAAAATAAAATTCAAATAATATATTATATTAAACCATATAAAAACAAACCATTATAAATAAAAATATTCATATTCATAACAATTGGTACATGTCCCATGAATTTCCATTTTATATTTTCAACAAAAGTAACTTTTTTTCACACAACAATGATATGTTTTTAAATCATGATCTGTCCCCATCCATGTGTTTTGAATATCCACTATCCAAACACTATATGTTCTTACCACTACACATTAATCAGGTTTCTTAAAATAATTTTTCAACAAGATATGATTTTGCTACCCATAATTTCATGGGTTTAATAATTTTATGTGTCTTGTAATGATAGTAATAATAAATTTAATAACCAAATGTTGGTTAAATGGTTACCTATTAATAAATCTTAAAATTATATATATAAATCATTTGTTTGGACGAAAAAAATGTAATCAATTTATATAACTAGAAGAATTAGAACTATTTAGAAAAATTTTCTTAAAACTTTTTCTCTATCCATGTTTTTAACCAATTCTAGTATTACATAATGTTTTTATAAACTTAGAAATTATATCATGATATTTATTTAATTAATAATTAGAAAATTTCAGCTTGTTATTTTCTATTAACAGTTCTCCATTCATATCCTTATCTATAGAAAAATATTTTTTAATGTGAGAATACAAAGCCTGATTCTTCTTTAAACATTTTAATTTATAATTATGTAAATTAAATATCTCTTTCATAATATTACATTATACAAATATTTCATCACTTGATATAATTATTTCACGGATTTAATTTTTATAAGTTTTACAAATATTTTTAAGAGTTGTAGAAAAATTTGTAGTACAAAAAATGTGTTTTCAAGGAAACAACTATTACCTTGGTCATCTTTGTCTTATTTTATCAAGTCAAAATCAATTGATGTATCTATAGAGTCCCTCAATGTGTATTTTTTATCATTTCTATAAATTTTACATTTTCCCTATACAATTTATTATATTTTATCTTACGATAAACATAATTAATATTTCCCTTTCTTTTTACTTCATAGAAGATTACCTCATTAGGGGAATCATATTTCTTCACCTTTCTAGCCAATTTATTTATTATCAAACTTTCCTCTATAATTCTATTTGATAAATTATATATTATTAATATATAATTTCTTGATTCATCTAACAAGGTGATCTGTTTCTCCATCCCTATCAGATGGTGATTCATCATCACATCAACTCTCAACATTGATATTCTCTTTTAGTTTTGAGTTAGAAGTATTGAAGGAAATTTATATATTCTTTGGTTCATCATGTTTTTCTCTGACATGTAGCTACACCTTGTACATCATGATTTTTCAAGTATATAATTCTACTATAATATTATTTATGTCAAAATATTCTTTTTTATAACTATAAGTTCCCCTCCACCACTAAGGTTGATATATTATTTGTCACATCACATGATCTTAGTATGTAACTATATTTTAGTTGCATTCATTATATTGAATATTTCATTAAACATGATATATATATTAAAAATTTATTTATTATATTTCTTCATGAATGGGTCATTTTTTATATGTAGAATTATTTGACTGAATTTATATAATAATGGATTTTCCTTCCATAGAAACAACTAGTGTATCCCATATTTCCAAAAACATAGTATGAGAAGATATTATATTTAATTTATCATCTCCAAAATCACAATACAAATAATTTACTTCTTTATATTTTTTAACAATATTAATCTTTAATTGTATCATCCCAAGTGTTTCTTTCATTTTTTTTGTATTTAATATTTTTATTCAATTTTATCAAGATATTAAGTATCATCTTCCCAATAGGTATATTTATCTTGCTTTTCAATTTAGAAATATTTGTTCCATTTAATTCAGGATCCTGATTAGTGGAAACTCCCTCAAATATTTTATTTTATGTTATAACTGAAATTTTTATATAATAGATGTTTATGATATTTAGGTAATACATGATCACGGTGAAAATTATTTTTCAAAATTCCCTGATACCAAATGGGGGTCCTAATGGATGAATCAAGTGCAGGTGAATTGAATCTACAATAAAATTCCTATTAAAAAAATTAAATCATAAATTACCTAAAATTATAAATACAACAACAATCCTGAAAGTGTAGAATTATATAATTTTTTATTTTGAAAATATTATGAAAATATTGATCCCAAATCACTTAAAATGAAATTGAAAATACACTTTATTTTTAAACTAGTCTCCAAGTATCCAAAACAATTTATAAAAATATCTTAGAACCAAAAATCAAAGAAATGTTTTGTTATAGTTCTCTCCAAATGAAATAGGTTTTTTTTAATACATGAAAAATAATATAAAATTATTTAAATTGGAATTTTAATGAAGGGATCCAGTCTCAGGACATAACATAATCCCTTTCACATGTAAATAACCAGCAGATAATTATTTAATTTAACAAATAAATTTATCCACAACTAAGATAAAGTTTTTACACACCAGATCACATTGATATCTATCTACATAGTATCTTACGTTTTAGTTACAAGGGATAAATTTTTTATATGTCACACATTTCCTCTTCCAGAATTATAAATGGGACTTAAAGTTAAAATAATAAATAGAGTGTCTAGAACTCTTCAGTTCAATACAAGATACTATCTTTCAATATAAACAATCTAAACTAAATTAATGCTCTAAATTTTTATAATATATAAATTGAAATCAATGAAATAAATTAATATTCAATGTAGTTCAGTCTTACCAGCTTTAGTTTTTTATCATTTCATGAGAATATCTATTATGAGATTCAACCATGATTTCACAAAAATGCATAAAAATATAGTGTTATGGAAATTTTAAAAACTATTTATTCGTAGTGAAACATTTCCAAAAAGTCTAAAATTATTTGTTAGACCTCCAAGGGGTTGTATAAAAATAACCATTATTAAATCCATGCTTATATAAATTCATTAAATTCCTTAATATATCCATTGAAGAGTTATTTTGGAAAATATTTATATAAAGTCGTGGTAGATGGAATTATTTTTGGAATCCCTTCTGGAGATAACATAAATTTTTAATATATATAATATGTAGTAACATCACTGGTAGTTGAAACTCAGATGGTAGCATCATTGTAAGTATATAAACATAATGTTAGATGATTCTAATTGTAGAAGTATCATCTGATGTATGCTTCACTCCATGGTTGTAGGACATTGTGGTAGAAGCAACCTAGTGGTATAACCATATGGGGGCCATGAAATTTGATAGTAGTGGTATATCAAGGGAAATATATTTTTTTGGTGATAAATATTTCCTATGTTATATAATTTCGTAATGGTATATCTTGTGAACTACTCATAGATAGTCACGTTAGATTAAGGATTATCCAATTTTTTTTGTATTTTGGCTTGGATATAATTGACTATCATAAAACATAAAATTAATTTGACATGTAACTATCATGATTTGAGATCCTTAAAATAAAGATGTTTTTAATAGGAAAATACATAGTTTTTAGAAATTAATATATAAAATTATCATAACATGTAGTAAATTAAAATATAAAAATATTATAAAAACATAACATGGAAATTATTTTAAAAAGAAAAATTATTTTTAATATTTCTTCATTCTTATAATTTTAAAAAAATACATTTTCATGAAAACATGGTTTTACACTTTATTATAAGCATCAATAACCATAATAATTATTTTCTAGAATATAATTAAATATTAATCTATATTGTGTAAACTTAGTACACAATTCATGTGACATTGAAAAATAGATCTTTAGTTCTAATAAGTTAAAAAGGATTGTATATCCTTCAAAACAATTTCATATGACCTTCACATTCATTCTGTATGACTTTATGAAATTCATATTACTTGAAAACCAATATCTAATGACATTAATTAAGTTATATGACATTGAATACTATTTATAATAAATTTAATAACATTTTTATTGAGATAAGAATATTTATATTATTTTGAAAAAATCAATAATAAGACGTCCAAATTTCCTGAAAAAATTGAAAAATGCTTTTTTTCTCTATTAATTTTTTATAACATTAAAATATATTTTCCATGATATGAAAAAAGGAAGAATAATATACCATCAATAAACAATTGAAAAAACATTAGCATCATGATTATTAATAAAAAAATTTAAATATAAATACTTTATAAATCAACAAAATTTTATTTAACAATGATGTGAAAATTTTTAACTGACCTATTTAAACATGTGTGGTTTTTTATAAAAAAATTAATGTATTAGAAATATTCAAAGGAAATGAACAAAGAGAAAAACCTCATCATCACCCCAAGAATCAAACACAACAATATCAATTTCCCCCTTTTTCAAATTACAAAAATGACTGATATTTTAATGAAATAATACAAAATTATACATCTTTTATAAATATATAAAAAAATATCAAAAAAATCCCCAATTTTATTGAAAAATTATTTGGTATTTTAACATGGTTAAATAGTTTATATATTAAAAAACTTAACCATTTTCCTAAAAATTACAAAAAATAGATACAAAATCCTTTTTAAGAACAAAATTTTTATGCTTCTATTTAATAATTTGAATAAAAAAATTATGATATAGAAAAGAATATTCCAAAAATCAAAAAAAAAAATCTAATGTTTTTATAATAAGATAAAAATTTACTAAATATAATATATCAATTTCTTTCATCATAAACTTTTTTGACACAAATATATATATAATATTTATTTTCAAATTTTAATAGTAAAATAATTTTACAATTAAACTGTTGAAGTAATATCTCCATTATAGCATGTTGAAAATTTTCTTCCTCAAAACTTCTTTCAATAAACTAGTTTAGTAAATAAATAATGTGGTTCATTTTCTGTTGAAAAGAAATCATGAATTATATCCCCCTTATTAACAATATCTAAAAAAATTAACTTTGACATCAACATGTGTTTTCCATTAATGTTGTATAGGTTTTTTAGTTACTAATATAGAATAATTTTTATCACAATATAAATAAATCTTATCAAAATAAAAATTGAAATTTGATAATGGTTATCTTATGGAAATTAATTAAGCACAATAGTTAGAAACAAGAATATAATCAGAAAAAAATAATGATAATACAATAGTTAATTTCATTTTATATTTCAATGAAATTGAACTTTTAACATTTAAAAGTTAAATATACTAAGTTATATTTTTATCAAGCATATCACAACAAAAATTGGATATAGAATAATATATCAAAAAAAAATCTTATTATAATGAAAAAAATTAAGTATTTATACATCCATTAACATTATAAATTTTATTTTAATTAACTTGAAATTATTTCCCATAGTATTATATTTAATTATATAAAAAAACAGAAAATATAATATTAGGTCTTAAAATTATAAAATAATGTATGCTCCTAATCTTTATTATAAAATATTATTTTCTATACATTTTCCACATTAATCTATATTCCAACTTTTTAGTTCAGTTTTGTATTTTAAAATTATTACATGAATAAATATTAATCCTTTTAATTATATATTTAGAGTTTTTGAATTGATTTAATAAAATTCCATAAATTATTTTCAAAAATATCAATCCAAGAAAAAATTTCAATACCCCATGTGAACACATCTCAAATTCAAATATCATGAATATAGAAAATTCATTACATAACAACTCACATGAGGAACCAAAATAAATGTTATCAAAAAATATTTTGATAATTATTATATCATTATAATAAACCATACAAAACATATTTAGATTAAATGATCCATTATTAAAATATTTTTCTATTAAAAAAATGAAAATATAACATACAAAGCTCTAAGATAATTCTTAAGGACATATAATTAATTTCATTGCTAAATTTTTTTAAAAAAATTATCATTTTAAAATATAAATAGTGTTTCATAAAAATACTTCTTTAGAAATAAAACTATTTGAAAATGAACTTTATCCATCTATTTGATAAAATTTCTTGCATTGAAATAAAAGAAAAAGCTAATAAAACAATAAAAAATTCTATCCTACAAACCATGGAAAATGAATAATCTATATCATTAATTTATTCATAGTTATATACTTATGTAAATGATCATGATTTTTTTAATTTTATTTCAAAATTATTGCAAATTATTCCAAAAAATCTATTTTGATTCTATAACATATTTACCTTTAGGTAGTTTGGCCAGATAAAAAACAATATTTTGTGAAAATTTTTAATCTCATTATTCCTATAAATTGTAAAATTTTAATTATTCAAATAATTGAAAACATTTTTAGTCACATAATAGAAATAATAGCTTAAATAGTTTTTTTATTTCTATTTCATATTCAAAATCTACCATTACATTCCCAATAATATGATCCTTGAGATCATTCTATTTTTTAGAATAACATTGAGAGGATATATGCTCCCCCAAAATTGATATATTGTCTTTTATTTTTTTCACTTCTACAAAATTTATATTCTTTTAATTCTACATCAATATTATCTAAATATTTATTATGAATAAAATCATTCTCATCAAATATAAAATTCACTAATTATTTATCAACTATAATTATATTATTAAAAATTATCTATGCCTAATAAAATTATAATATCCTAGTTATATCCCGTTATCATATTTTGAATCAAATTTATCTTTATTATCATTGGTGATTTAGATAAAAACAAAATTATAAAACACTAAAACATCATAGATTTGGTTTTATTCCCCTATAGAATCCAAAAGGGGTCTAATTGAAAAATAATAGGTTAGAAAAAATTTTGAAACTATAAATTCATCTTTATGAAATTAAATTGAAAAATATTTAGGAAACTTATATTCATAAATAATTATTCCATCCATTTCATGAACACAACTACTTTTTCTTTCTTGAATTCCATTTTTATATAGTTTTCGTAGAGTAAATTCTTTAAATATCCAATATATTTATAGAAATTATAAAATATATATATATTAAAAAAGTCACCTAATATATCACTTATAATATTGATGATAAAATAAACATTATTAATTTTTTTTATTTTAGAGAAATTGACAATTTTAATTAATGTTTCGCTTTTTTGAGAGTTGAAATAAGTCCATGTGAATATGTTATAATCCTAAAATATTAAAAAAATTACTTATTTAAACACAAACTATATTTTTTCATAGAGACGGTTAATTTAGCCTGATAAAATTCAAGAGGTCTGGATGTTTTATCATCATTAAGATAATTTAAACATTCCTTCTATTTATTACATTATAAACATGAATAAAAAATGTCTCCCTTCTATTTTGATTAAATTGAAAACATTTCCATGCATTTCTAGTTAATGAAAAGACTAAAATATTCATGTGTAATCCATTAATTCAAGAATATATCCTCTATTTCCAATGCTTTAAAGTATTTTATATTACAAATATTTAGCTTTGAAGGGTTAATTTAGTAAATATTGTCAATTCTGTGTGTATCAAATAGAAAATTTTCATTCTTATAAATAGTACACCTTTAATTTTAGAATTTTAAATCCATTCCTTCATCCCAGATATATGATATTGTAATTAAATTGTTTAGTAACACATTTAATAATAATCCATCGTGTTGATTAATATTTTTAAAAAACATACATCACCAAAAAAATTATTTTTTCCTTTATAATTATCCTCACTATTTAAATATCCACTTCACTTGATTTAAAATATAATATTTTGGAATTATAAATAGTCATGTTTTTATTGATATTTTTATCCAAGCACCACAAATGTTTAATACTTCTAATATATAATTCATGAAATCAATTAAATATAAGTTTGTTTTAACCCCCATGTTATCATTTCTTCCACGTGATTATTAGTATATCTCATATTCAACCAAATAAACATTAAAACTTTATTTATGGGTAACATAGAAAATAATTTTTTAAAAATTAAATCTTTATTGTGACCAAAATTTTGAATGAATATTATATGTAATTCATTGGAATAATTACCATGTATATTAAACAACAATCATGTAACCCTTGAAACATATCCATTTGATATATTAACAGAAAAATTATTATCAATCCTTAATTCACGACTATTATAACTAAAACACATTCTTCTTTTTTGGATTCATCATAGACATCATGTTATCATAGTTTTTATTACCCAGAAAAAAAGTAGATAAATAATATTTTTAAGTATCTGTTTATTATTATAATTTATCATTTCATTTTTAAAGAGATTTTAAACCATCACAAAATTTCTCATTTGAACATGAAGGTTTAATTATTAGTTTTTTACTAAAATATATTATAATATTTAATTTTTTTCAATTATTTTCATGAATAGTGACAACTTATTGAATTTATGTTATTTGTTTCATCATCCAAATAAATAAAATTTTATATTTTGTAGTTTTCAAAATTATATTTATATATTATTGAATGATTATTTATATAACATTCAAATTCAAGTAGAAATACAATATTCTCTTCAACATGTTCCTTATTTCCCTTAGTAGGTTTATGTTCATTCTATCGTGTTATTTGTGTAACTCATCTATTATAAAACTATATTCAAATAATTTCTTATTTTATTTAGAAATCTATTTATCATGAAAAGAAATTATTTCATATCGTTGAATAATAATTAGAGTTATGTTCATATTTAGAAAACAATTTATGACAATAATTAGTAATTTTTAAAAATAGTTTAAGATTTCAATCAATTACCATAAAAGAAAAAGGCATGAAATCATTGTTACCAGTATCCTTTCCATTTCCACACACATTACTTGAATAATAATTATTAATTATATTTCACCTGCCAAAAAGGGATTAATTTTATTTTTTAATTATCTTTTATTGAATACATTAGTTATGAAAAATTTATCCCAATATATCCCTTATTTATATTGTCATAAGAAGATAAATATTTAACATATTTATTTTTACTAAATTTTTCTTTATTTATTTCTTATAAATTATTATTTATGATCTAATTATTAAATCATTTATTATTTTATTTAAATTTATAAAACACTTTAGTCATGTTATGTATCTCTTCCTTCTAAATTTCTTATGAATCAAATAATGTAGATTTAAAAGAAACATTTATATTATATATATAAAAATAACATTCGTCTTGGAAAAATATTTACTTCTAATTTTTTTCAATCCCATAGTAGTGTTATGACACAATGTGGTCATCTATGTTATAATCCTTAATGTTCCTATTATCAACAATTTCAATATTATTTTCATACCACTTTTTATGTGGAGACAAGAACACTCATTCGACAAAAAAAATACACTCTAATATACCTCTCTTACATAAATCATCCCATTGATGATACTTTTTAATCCTTTTAATATCATGTCACAATATTCTACTTATCAAATTATAAAATACTATTACTCAACATCTAGTATTCCTAATTTTTTTTAATCATGGATGAGTTTTAGTGAGTTACCTAAATTATAATACAAATTTATGGTGTTGTATTAATATATGATACATGGTTAAACATGTTTTTACTAATATAATAGTAAAATATATTCATTATTTTTTTTTTCAAAATATACATTACTACATCATTACATATAAAACTATATCGATCAGTATCTTATTGTTTATATGATTTCACTTTTACCATAATATGATTAATAAAATGTTTCATGTATTCTATCATTGGAACCTATGAATAAACCTAATACATATCATTGATGTATAGTAGTTTTGTGGCATGGAACTATCATTTATGTTCATTATTTCCCCCAAAATAATTCATTATACTATTAATTTAAATTCATGTTCATAACATGTAAAATATTAAAAAAATAATTGGGATAAACTATTATTACAATGGAATTTATTTGATACAAATTATTTTCCCATTTATGATGAAAATGTGGTCTTTAGGGGGTGAATATAAATTTATAATAATTAAATATATTTATACTACAATATAAAATATTTGATTTTAACAACTCATGTTAATTTTTAAGGATAGTTTTAGGATAAAGAGAATAATTAACAGTGATATAAAATGGAAATAAAAAAATATAAACATAGTATTTTTATAGTTGTTTGGATCAAATAATCATACATTTAATCTTAATTAACCTCCATCTCAATGATATTAATTGTACTCACTAAAAAAATAAATCACTTTTAAAAGGAGTGATAACCTTTCATAGGATCTACCTTTCACTCACTTGGAGGTATAACCCAGTAATCACATGCCATTCTATGAATCATATTGAAACCATCATCTTGTTTTTTTAGATTCACAATTTGATTATAGAATTTTTTTTAGTTGTTTAAGAGATAAAAACCATTCATTTCTTATGAAAATAATAATCAAATATTTACAACAAAATTTTATAATAAAATGATAAAACAATAATAAAATAAATTTTTTGAAGAATATAAATTTTTGATGATGTTGTAGTATTGTTGTAGCATCAATCACTTAAACAAATTTTTAATCTTTCATTTTCTTTCTGAATCATAGTAATGGAATTGAATTTCTATTAGTTCTAATTCATAATTTCATAATTTAGTTCTTGTATTCATAATATTTGTATTTATATAGAATATAGGTAAAGTATTGTTTTTTATGATTTTCTCATGATCACATTCCAATGAAAAATCAATCTTATTGATTCCAAGATATTTTTCATCACACCAATGTTTCTGGATAAAAAATAAATTCATTCCATGGTTAGAAATAATAATACATATAATATTATCATTACCTGTTATGTAAATATATCAATCAATTTATTTATGAAACTTTTTAAAATATGGTCATATTTCATCGTTATTATATATATTTATTGTACAAATTATTATGTTAGATAAAAAAATTGGCACAACATGTAGTATATTGAAATATCGAAATGTTAGAAAAGTATGTTATCAAATTTATCATATATTGATAATGTAAATTTTGGGAAATGGTCATGTTTATATCTATATAATCATATTTTTACATTTTTTCTGTAAAATTTAATTTAACCTTTTTTCTAATAATGCAAAATCCATAAAGACATTTCTAAAATCAATGCAAACATGAATCCTTTTTGTAAAAATGACAGACATACATAATCAAATACTGAGAAATAAAAATTCAATCCATATGAAATTAAACTTTTTGGTTTAATACCATTTCAATCAATTTTTTATGACATTAACCTCTAATTTTTTATGACTATAAAAAAAATAATATTACATTGAAAACCATTTTGAATGACTTCATCAAAATACTTTAACATTAAAAAATAATTTGGTATAAAATTTAAAATATATCACATGACTTCCAAAAACTATATAACATTGAAATGTTTTCATGAAATCCAAATTTTCAAATAACTAGTTAAAAAAAATAAAAATGACATCATAATTTTCATTTACCTTTGAAATAGATTTCATAAGACTATAAAATGTTTATATAACATTGAAACATAATAAATAAGACTTTAAAATTATTATATAACTTTGAAAAAAAATTCATAATACATAAAACATAAAATAAAACTAAATTTATATAAATTACATTTGGACATAGTGATTTCAAAATCCATTATAGAATAATTAAAATCCAAAAACACATAATCATTGAATTAAATGGTATTTTACAATTATGGAATAATATTTCATTATCCTATATTAATATGTGAAGTATTTGTATATAATGTGAGGTATTTGTATTATTCAAAATAAAACAAATTATGTAAATACTTAACAATATTCCCATTATTAAAAAAACACTAACATTTTTTAATGTATTTTCTAAATTTTTCCAATATGTCTTAGTTCAAAACTCTATCTTAAAAATTTTTTGGTGAGTGGTAGGTTTTAAATACATTATATGAACAGCTATATTTAAATAGTGATGTTCCCATTTTTATTTTTACAAGTTGTATCCTTTTAACTAATTATGTATTTAGGAATATTGAATATTAAAAAATTAGTGTCAAAAAATATATAATTGTACTAATATTACTGATCATGGAGGATTTTGTTTCAACCCATTTAATGAAAATATGAAATGATATATATTATTATGAAATTATTTCCATGTTTAAAAGAGCATTAATCTATATAAAATTTTATTTGGGCATCCCATTAAACATAGAAATATTTCTAGTGGATTAGAATCACAATAAATATTTATAGAAATCATATATATACCTAAAAATATATTAACCTATAAATCTATAAATAAAAAATATTCTTCTTTTACTATGAGAAACATAGTATTCAATATATGAAGGTTTGTGAAAACTATATGATAAATTAAACATAATTTTTTGTTATTCACATCGAAGTTATATGGTCAATACACATACACAATAAGTTTGGTTAATACTAGAAATTATATTTTAATTAACTTTCTATTTTATTACAATGTTGTTATTTTTAAATTAATTTATATGGATCTCAGATTTTTTTTTTAAATTAGGATGGTTACTGAATTCCATGGTGCTATATCAAGTGATTGTTTTACCATGTATGTATATTTGTTCTTTCAGAATTCTCATTCAACTGGACTCTTTTATTTTTGATACGATAATAAATTTTAGTTTTCATTTATCTCTTATTTGTTCTCGATTGTTTTATTACCAATGAAACATTAGGTTGTGATGATTATTCACCCAAAAATTATTCTATGATGGTTCACTAATAAATTAATGTTATCCTCTTTTTGACCTTCTAATTTATCTTCTCTCTATTAGTTCTTTACTACCGGAAAGACATGATTGTGGGGCATCGAATATGGTACTCTCTATAACATAGTGTCATTAAGTGGCTATGAATCCCTAAATAATCCTATTGATAGGGGCTAGAATGAATTTTTATTACCAATTTCTAAATCTATTTATGAGTTTTAAGGATATATTGAGTTAGATATGATGTTTTTTATATGGTAAATGGAGGTTCTATCATATTCTTTTAAGTTGTTTGGGTTGTACATTTTTTTATCATATTTCATATTCTATATATTTTTGGTATATATCCCATGGGGTTAATTTCTCAGCAACCACTTTTTCATTTTTGTCTAACATTTTCTTATATATCTTGGATTAATAAGGAAAAAATAGTTCCCAACTCAATAATGATTACCTGATATAAAGTTACTTCTACACATATATAATTATATTCTTTCTTAATGAAGGAGTTTTATTATGTTGAATTCTTTCACATATTTTTTTCGTGATGGTGTTAGATAAATAATGGATGTTTCACATGGGAATAAGTATTATTATTGTCTATGGATTAATACTAAGAATAGTGGGTTCAATGATTGTATTACTTAGTGGTCTGTCTTATTATGGACCTTTTTTCTTTTGTCGATGTACTAAATTATTTTGTGTAGTTCCCAAATTCATCTTTTTGGAGTAATCTCCTATAACCATTCTATTTTGGAATTACTTAAGAGTATTTTTTCATCACTAAATCACTTTTTAATAAAAAAATTCATTATTTGTATCTTTTTATCAAATTTTATAGAATATGTTATATAGAATTTTTTATGTTATCTTCTCCAATAGAATATGAAGAATGGATGGTTCCTACAATGTGAATTATGATTTACGATGTTTATGGGTTGGAATATAAAGGTATTCTTATATATACTAGAGATCATCTTTTCAGAAGGATCAGATTTACTATGTTGGATGCTATGTTGTTCCACTATTAAATATTATTGTTTGTGTTCAGTGAAATTTCATTGATGTATCCATAAAAAATAATTTGTGATGGAGACAAATTTAATGAAATGGTAACATAAGATGATAATGTTTTGGGGTATTGGTATCTGATTGTAGTAAGGATTTTGGTTGACGGAATCAAGGTATGAACCTCAAATGTCTCTATTGGTTGAGTTCCCGTATGATCTCTAGTTTATCATTTGCGTTGTCATGGGATCTAAACCATTTATTTTCCTCACATTCCAATGATTGGGAAAATTTAAATTATGTGTTTTGTGAATGGTTTTGTTTTTGGTTCTTGAATTTATTAGACACTTTATTTTTTTCATGTATAAATAGGCTTTATTCCTTGCCTTTTGTGATTTTTTTGTGCTTCTTTCCCAATTAATATCAATGAATCATGTTTCAAATTCAATAAAATGAATTATAGAGTTATAAAAATGTAATTTACTAGTTCAAAATATTATAGATTCATACCTTAATAATGATAATGCTTTTACATTGCATGGTATCATCAATTTTCATGTAATATTTGACTAAAGAATCAAGTAAGTGTGTTTCCATATGCATATGATCAGTATCAATGTTATCAGTACCCCTCTTTTCAAATATTTTTATATCATATTTTTAAGTAGAATCATACAATGAATGAAATTATGATTTTTCACAAGTTTATTACATTATTTTGACATAATTTTACTATTAAAATTATTCTATAAATGGAGAATTGAGTTCTTGAATTAATTGTTTCCCCAAAATAAAACTTCCCTCTTCAAAATTATTTTTTTGATCATTCCCGTTAATTTAATATGTATTAAAAAAAATTAAATGAAGATAATGTAAAAATGGATTTTCATCATGGTTCTAGATCACAAATAATTTCACAACTCTACTCCACCAATTTCAAATATAGGTTTAGTGATTATATTCAGATCATTTTTACAATAATCACTAATTATAATTACAAGAAGTTTACACTCACTTTATTTATAAGTTTATTTCATTCATTAAATAACTTTTCAACATGACTTATCCTTAGTCTCACAATCTCACCCTAAAAATAATAAGTGTGTACTATAAAAAATTATGTAGTATATATATTTTTAATCAATAGACCATACATAATTATGATAAAATAAAATTACTAGAATATTATCTAATTTAAAAATACATCCACAAAAATATATAAAGATTCAAAAATAAAATCATTAGTTAAAATATATCCCAAAAAACTCACTTTATCCCATTTATTAATTGTACAAAAATATTTATTAGATTTAATTCATCAAAAGACTAATAATAATAATCTTATCTTTTATATCTTCCATCATTCGGGATCATAATTCATAAGGTCAAAATTGTTATAGAATAATAATATAATTTTTTCTTAATAATCCTTATATCTACTTCTTTTTCATAAATCTGTAGTGAAAATTTATAATATAAAAATTCCACAAATATTTGATGAAAATTAATATCTTCCATGAATTCCACATAAAATTCATGTAATTAAATAATTGCAAAAAATATCTAGATGGTCCTTGATAATAGAATGTTAATAACTTAGAAACATCATCCTTTAAAATTATAAAGTTTTCTAAATAAACCATTTTAGTTTTTAACAATGTCTTGTTATCAATTAGTAACAAAAAATCTATTAACAAATTGAAATTATTATATACATATGAATAAACTGATCTAGATTCTTCATATAACATTATTCATAAAATAAATATCTTATATAATAATAACATCTCTATTCATTTGTTAACATATGAATAAATTTATCTATAATTTAATGTAAGAATATAATTGTCTTAATTAAATATTTATTATAGAATATAAGAATGTACAAAAATATATTTTTCATTTCCTATATATATCATGTTAGAATAATATATGTATTAAATAAGATACATAATATTATCCAATGTATATTTATAGTTTTAAATGTAAATAATTTCCATTATGTAAAATTAGGTATTTCCTTTCACCAAATTATTTTATTTTAAAAATAATTCTCAAAATGAATTATTTCAAATAATCAATATTAACATTAATAAAAAAATTACCTTGAGAACCTCTTAATTACTATTATCAATAACAAGTCACAGACATAATGAGAAATCATATTAAAACAAACATTAGATTTTTTGAGAATCAAAACAAAGATATGTTGGAATCAAAAAGTAAAAAACTCTATCATAATCTCTCACTTTTTGATGATCACAAAACCTATAAACATTAAACATATAATTTTATAAATTATTATATATAATAATAAAATAATAAATCATTGTACACATAATTATATTAATACATTTTCTCCTCTTTAGACAAATAAAACAATTAATATAATTACACATTAGTAAAAAAATTCTATATCTGTATTCTCCCCCTTCCATTATATTAAAAAGATATAATAGATAAAAAAATTAGGTCATATTAATTTTTACTAGATATAATATATCATAGAAAATAATTATAATTTGTCATTAACATTTACTTGATATGAACAAATACATATAAAAAACTCAAAGAGAAAAACTATTATTAATAATCCGTGTACGTCAAGAGATAAAAAAATATAATCATATTACCTCAGATTTGGAGTTCATATGATCTAATGTATTGTGTATTGAAGATAAAGTGGAATCATGTTTAGGATCATGTAGAAACATGTGTTGAATTTAATCTATAAAAAGAGTACATTATGTAGTATAAAACTCATTTATTTACATGAATAAATAATATTTCAAGGGTTTTCCATGAATTAATTTCTAATGTGAAAATATATTTTAACATAAGTTATACAAATATAATATAATATATTTGGTAAATTTATCCTCTTATCTATCAATTTAAATAATTAATGACTTCTCATTTCTAATAAATTCATAATAACTTCATTATTATATTTTAAAAACATTATAAAAGTTTCCTAATTCATGTGTTTATAATTGAATCATATATCTAAAAAAATCCTTGGTCATAGATTTAGTAAAACATTGGTCAAATTAGATTTACATTTTTTTTAAATTATATGCATATCCTCATAATGTTTTTCTATAAAAATACATATAAATTTATCGAAAACTCAATTGGATGCCTCATGATCCTTTAAAATATAATAAAAATAGTGATCATTTCATAATATATTTCTTTATTTGGAACCATTATTTTATCAAATCAAATCATCTCTCACTGGGATAATAATCAAATTTACCATTGTATTCATTATCATAGGTTTTATATTTAGAAAAACAACATAAGGATAATTTTCAATATGGAATACTCATGCTTCATATACATTATAATATTTACCCATTTTCTTATCATAATCAATAAATACATGATAAATAGAATTAAATAGAATAATATATAATAGACTATATTGAATTAAAATTCATTTAACATTCACCTCTATAATGATATTAGATATCATATATGATTTAATTCCCTATGAAACAATATCATTTTAAATTCTGTTAACATTTTCATCAATAAAAAATTACTATTAAATATCATAGTACATATTTGATTATTAATTTTACAAAAAAGAATACATCATTAAATCTATAGGACCTCTCTCAATAGTCTTATATTCTTTTAAAATTTTCATCTAAATGTTAAAAAAATCATTCAATTTAACAAAAATTTTATTTATAAATCACACTATACTTCTTCCCTACAAATTAACTTCTATAAAAAATATTTCAACACCTTCAACTCATTCCTTATTTTATTTAATTCCTATGTAAACTCTTAAAATTGATATATATATATATATATATATATATATATTGTAATGGAATTAGAAATATTATAAAAACTATAGATGCATCCCTAATTCTAAAGGGATTATTTTCATCAAAATAACTTTTTATCATTGAAGATGTTTTTCAACAACAACATAATGTACATCATATTCATATATTTCAGTTTCACTAGTTATCTCAATATCAACATCAATTTCAATATACAAACCCATATTAGTACTATATTCATAGACATTAATGTTTTTTTAGTTATTTTATTTCCTAAAAATTATAATCAACTTCCCATATAATTTATTTTTTTCAACAATTGAATTCAAAAAAACTTATTTTTACCATAAATAAAAATACATTAACTTCATCAACAATAATATCATCATTCTTTCTGTAAAGAATATCTTCAATATAAATTAGTATAGTAACTATCTTAAAATATTAAATACCAATATAAATTTTTTCACAACCTCGATCATTGGATGTAGTGGTTAAAGATTAAATTTCATAATATCAATAAACATTGTATCTTAATTCTATATAGAACTACCAATATCCATGTTAATATGTATGATTTTCAATAAAAATTCATAGATGTAAATCTCCTCAATTTACTTTACTCATATTCAATAAGTATATTCTAAAAATAAATATATTTTGTGACCAAGATGAAAATGTTCACCCGGAGAGTGCAGTGAATTAGGGTTCTCCCATTTAAATATCTTTACTTGATCATGTTTAAACCCTTGTTGTATTTTATTAACTCATCCAAAAAAACTCATTAAATAAATTATTTTTGATAGACTTGTCACTAAAACAAAAAAAACTATTCACCAATGTAAAGTACACACACGACATGGGTTTTTTCATGAATCACCATAATGGAAAAAATCCAATAATTACACACCATTGACATATTGATGTGAAAGAATCTATTATTTCACTAGTTTAATGGATAAAATTTTTTATTTATTTTCACTCCATGAAAACATGAACTTATTTTACATTGTTTAAGAAACACAAGTTATCAATCCAAGGGTAACTCCATTTTTTTCCTCCATTTATAGCTTTGGGTAAGGCATAGTCAGTTAATATACATTATGGTCTCCCTAGGTTTAGCATGTTGTCATCCATTAGTCATAACTATAAATTTCATGCTACAATAGAAGTACCACATTCAATGTAGTCTTCATCTTCAAAGTCATATTAGATAAATTTCTTGATCTAAAGATCGATTCATAATCATTAACTTTAAATGACAATTCTGATTGTTCTATTATGGTCATGATTAACTCTTTTCCTTACAAAGAAATGTTGAAATTATTATGTCTTTGTTTGGTGATTTTTATTCCACACATGAATAATCTTTTTGTATTATGTTAAAACAACGATATTTAGTAATGGAAATCATTTCTTGTTCCATGTTTTCTTATATTTTTCTTTAATTTTATTCAAATATATATTTTAATTGTTTCTTTATAGAATATATATTATTTATATTTCTATCTCCCACTCCCTTCCCACTAAATAACAATGAGAAATTTTATAAACTCTCTATGATCCTCTAACAATGATCCATTGATTTATTAAACATTTATTCTACTAAATACTCCTTAATCATTCCTTGTGTATATATAATTTATGGTTTTAAAAATCATGCTTTTATATCAAGTAAATATCATGAAATATGATGGAAAATATATCCATTTTAAATTTAAAAAATATATATTTAACTATTTCTACTGTTTTCTTCAAAGAATAACCATATTAATTGAAACATGATTCCTCTACTAATTTAGCTTATTTAATTTGGATAATTTGATTCTTTTGAGATATATAGTCAAAAAAGTCTCCAATGATCTTGAAATTTTACTCATCAACCATCTTCTATAATTGAATATCAATTAAAAATATGTAAATTTAATATCTATCAATTCAATGAAAATTAAATCATCAAGATATTTTTATGTGATTTCTGGTATCAGTATATTCAAGAATTCATAATTTATTTATTTACTTTTTATATAAATACATTAAATTCAATTTTTACTTACTTATTTATTAAAAAATAAATTATTAAATTATAATAAATTATCACAAATATTTTATTTTAAAATCACCTTAAATTTCCCTTATTTTCCATAAATTTTAATATGTAATGAAATGTGGTATTAATTTATCATAAATTGTTTTATGAATCAGATTTACTATGTAATATTTTTAGATATTGTATGGAATATTTTCGAGCACATGTGCTGATACGGTATGTTATTATGTGGCTCGGTGTGCCTTGAATTAAAATTTTTTATATAATATTATTATCAAATAGCACAAGAGAATAGTTTTAGTTAAAATATTGAATTAATTATAAATGGGGGATCATATCAATAATAATAGGGAACCATTATGTTCAAAGCTTGGGTTTCACTATAGGTGTAAAAAAACCATTTTCGGCATAGGTTGTTAGTGAAAACATTGTTGTATGAAAAAAATGAAAAAAAATAATTTTATAAATTACATTATTTTATTTTTTTTTCATTTAGAAACCTAACATTCTTTTATATGTATATGGTCATGCCAAATCCTTAGGGTTATCCACATAACAATGGAGCTACGAGATAGCCATTGATGATAGAGTTTTAGGATCTATATATGATAAACCTGAACATGATTGTAGATCAATGATCAGTGTGTCGTGGGATTCAGAGATATTCCCAATAAAAATGACAAAAAATCATTCTTCCTCAATTACTGGTCCTTCTAAAGGAAGGAAATTTCTTTATTTAATTAATTCCCTAATTAATTCCTATGATTAACATAAATATATCATACAACAGATTAATTTCTCGATTGGTCTTTTTTGGTAAACATTATATATATAGGGAACTTTTAGGGAATTGGTTTTTGATTAATTGTTTATCTATTTCCTTGAAATTCAAACAAAAAAACATCAAGGCCAACATGAACATTGGTTATGTTTTGTTCCTGGTTTTTGGAATTGTTTTTTTTTCTTCCCTTATTATTTATTTATCATTGTTAATTTTCTTGAGCCCACAATTTGACATATAATGGAAAATAAAACAAAACACCCATGTTTCATGGAGACACAGGTAAAAATCATTGATTCGGGCTTAAAATTACATATTTAATTGATCATTGATGTGATACCAGGGTTTGAAATATGTGGTTGTTATCTAAATCGATTCAATGGAAGATCCCATTTTTTAATGACATAATGGTTTGTAGACAACATATTCTTGTTTTTGGGATTGGTGGGTGGATGTATCAGTGGATTGAGATAAGGGTGACGACACAAGACCTAGATCTGGATATTTGGGAAATCTCAATCAACATGGCATGTAATTTAGATTTACACACTATGGAGTGCCCTCTTAGAAACAACATGGGTTTTAGGATGATGTTAAGGATCACATGGAGTGTTACCCATATCACATGGCATGTGGCTATTATAGATTTTGTTGGTATGTACCTCTTAGTATACGTAGACATTATCTGATGTAAATGGGCATATATATGTCTTGTACTCCAACAAAACAAAATGCCACACCATATGTACATGGGAATAACTATGTACACAGAAACAGGACGAAGTATAGGGTTTTGGAATACAGTGCTTGTCTATATAGATAGAGAAAGAGGATGTTTACATGGGTACATCCCAGTGCCAAAGGGACAAACCATGTACAACTACTATACTAAGTGTACTCCATAAATGGTGTCTTGGAGCCCTTTTCTGCTGTATATTAGATATGATTCCTTAGGTTGTGTTCCATATATCCATTCACATATAGTTATTATTGAATCATTTTAGACACATGGAATGTTGATCCCTTTAGTATGACTTCTTAGATATAGTTTTTGGAATCCTTTTTTCATGTATAGAGTGATATCCTCTCTTATCTTCTTTCCATTGGTGGAGTTCATGGTATCTTCATAGTCGACAATATACATGCATTGATCCCCTAATTTGAGGGTCACTCTAGGTTTATTTATTGGAATAATTCATGTCCTTTAGAGTGACACTCATTAATATATTATATCTCTTCAAGAATTTGTGTTTACATATAATGGTGAGTCTCGACAAGGAATACCATTCAGATGTATTCCATCAGTCATATCTGACACATGGACTGTTCTCTCTTATATGAGAACTAAGTAGAACCTTTGAGAAGGCATCCTAGAATGGAATTATGGTTGTGGATTTACCATGAGAGTGTGTCTATATTTTGAGTACTTATTAATATTATTACTAGTTTGTTGTGGATATATACATGTGTATATGTTACTACTGTTGTTTTTTCATATGCTTTGTAGTTTTAGGGTTTCCTGGTGGGAATTGTGGTACTCAAACCGGAACGATATTTTTTTTGATGAATCATATCATCTATAGGAGATACACCTTTTGATAGAGTCCTAGATGGACCAGTACTAGGAGGTTCTTAGGGATCCAGAAAAACCATGGTGTTCTCCTGTGGTATCTTCGTAGTAGTACCTATCATTTCGTTTAGTTTACATTTGTTTTCATGTTATTTATGACGGGTTTGAATTTTGAACTAATTATTTTCCATTACATCTTCTTGTACTCTGGTTATTATATTTTGATTTATATATTAACGGTATTTAATTTGTTTTTACATTTTTACATAATATGGTCATTGAGATATGTTTATGTGTACGTACATAGGCTATGTTCACCCATGTCAGTGATATGACTACTCGGTTCTTGTTTCTAGCAACTAGATATTTGGATGTTGGCCTCAAGAGTCACATCACATGCCCCATTGGGACATGTCATGATAGAGTGGAATCTGAGAATTCATTTAAACCTTAGGACTGAAGTCTATAATATTTTTAAGGGAATATTGTTTATTATGTTGAGTTTTTATTTCTGAAAAAATGACTCCAATGTTGGTGTCGCAGCCGACATATCCATACACAACGACCCTGATCACCTACCATTCTACTCAATACATGAGGAAACTGGTTTTTGCACAAACAATTATATATAAATCATATAGGAACTCGTTGTGGTTTCCATATTCTTCTTGATTCAGGTCTCTAGATATACCCATTGACAATATTACATTTTATTTATTTAATGATTCCATTATGACATTTTCTATCAATAATTAAACATCAATAACATGAGAATGATCCCATAAGGGAGGGGGAATCAATACATGGACCATTTCTAGTGGTGTTACCTCTTATAAGGGAACCCTCTGTACCCCCACATGTATATTATCATATGGTACCCATAGCAGTAGTAGATGAGGTGCACATGTTGAGAATGCATCACTTGTTCTAGTGAGAGTGACACCTCAGGTTAGCAGGTGAGCCCAATCCATAGGGGTCTAAAGACTAGATTCATGTTTTGGGATAATGTTTCTATCTAGTTAGTAATGAAACAGATCAGATTGTGGTCCTCACGGTGACCCTTCTTCGTGTCTCATAAGGATGATAGCCGGGTTTGGTGAGCTAGTCCGTAGACGAGGAAACTATAGGGAGGTTAGAGTTTGAGTTCTATTTGATTCGAATGTTATCAACAACTATGGTGTGGGATATACATATCTATGAGATTCTAGAGCTCCCTATGGTTAGTATAATGGTATTAGAGTATTCATCGATTATCAATAATCTCTCCAGGTACTTATTGGATATGGGTCGGGATCAGTTCATCCTATCTTAGAACATCAAGCGGGGAGATTTTAGATACATATAAGCCATCATTATCCCTTTTTACATTACAAAATATTCTAGGAAAAAATAAAGATCATTGGTGGTTGAGAGTTTCCCCATTGATAATACACCAACAGTGGTTATAGGTGGTAGAATGAATGAGTAGAGACAATAGTGGAAGGGATCTGATGTCAGTTTCAGGAACCTGGTCATATGAGACATTTTAAGAGGAGGTCCAAGGATAGATGTTTTGTAGCTTAGGGATCACATGATGGGTCTAGTAATACCAATGATAGGTGATTCAACTTGATGCACTGTTGTGCATAAAGCATTTCTACTTGGTTTAATATCTATAAAATGTTCCTTCTTTGTGGTTTTTCCAAAATTTTAAAAAAAATTGTACCTTGTTATTTTTTTTAGGTCACCAAAGTATAAAGAATGGAGTCTATGAATTTCAGAGATTCACAAGGGAATTTATGTCTTTTGGACCCTTTTCCCTTGACTATGTTAGAATGGAGTCACCCATATCAAGCACTAGACATTAAGGACATGTGAATTTTGGAATTTCAATGAAAGAGGATACCCACACGGTCTCCACACAGTCACACAAACCATGTGAAAACCATTCTATAGAAGATACCTTTGACAGTACCCTCCACACAGTTGGCGCAAGGCCTACCCAAACCATGTAGCCCATCCAGGAGAGCCGTGCGGCTCAAGGATTTGATACACTAGCATCCGCACGGTTGGCGCATGGCCTGCCCAAACCGTGCGGCCCATCCAGGAAAACAATGCGGCTCAAGGATTTGAGACTGAAGCATCCCCATGGTTGGCTCATGGTCTACCAAACCGTGTGCCAAAGCCTTGCGGACTAATGCAACCTTTTCCATGTTTCTTTTTCACTTTTCACCCACTCCTTGACCCTGGGTTCCCCTTTATACCTACTTTTGGACAACTGTAAAAACCCCCATTGGGAATAAGAAGACATAGGGGAGTGGGGGAATGAATGAAAGAGGAGGATGGGAACTAAGGAAGGGGAAAAGAAGGCTGGGAACTAAGGAACAGGAGGAAGGAAGGATTTTGAGGACTGGTTCATGTAATTCTATTGTACTTTCAGATTATTCTATTTTTCTATTTTAATTAACTCTCTGATGAATCTTATTAAATTTCTTATCCTTTTCATTATGATTAGATAGCGCCCCCCCCCCCCTGTGGTGGGACTGGAAAAAATGTTGGTTCGTTAGAACAAATTTCTCTATTATTTTGTTCGCTCATTGTCTCTCACCTAATTCTCCCATCTTCTGTTTCTTATTTCGGTGGAAACCACATATCAGACAAAGAATAGAGCTTCCAGAGATCTTTGGGAGAATTAAGAAAAGGATTTCCAAGGACATTGGATATAATATTCATTTCTAGAGGGTGGATATTATATTAAAAGTTAGTATAAATCAATTTCTAGACCAAGGGATTGATTCCTACTGACTTGATCAGAACTCACCGGACCTTGGGAGTTTTGACACAAGAGAAACCAGGAAATGTGAGTTATCATGAGCAACACAAGACAATAGGGAATAAGGTTTAATGTCCCACACAAATGTCCAGCCCCAGCACATCTTCATTAAAATCCAAAATCAAATTTTAAGTAGTTTTCAGTTTTCATGTTTATTTCATAGTGAATTAGAAACGTCCAAGTACTTAGTTATCTTTTGAGATCTGCACCATGAACCAAACAATCATATTTCAATTCAGTATCTTCACTTAAATGATTTCAAATCACGAGACATTATAGGCCAATATTTCTTCAAAGTGGACCGAGGACGTACTTTCACACTATACTAGTTACAATTTACGGAAATTAAATTTGTGATGAAAACAATACTTTAGAAAAATGGCCGTCCAATTTTCGGTGCCATTTCCGGGGAGTGAGTGTCATTTTTTTCAATTTTTTTAAAAGATGATGGGACAAGCCCCAAATATTTATTTATAAAAGAAAGTCAAGGGGAGAAATACAAGACAAACAGTGAAAAAAATGCATTAAAGTTCCCTACTATGTGAACCAATCTTTTTCCTTATCTTTTCTCCAATTTTGCGTTCTTGGTCTCTTAGTTCATTCCACATTTTCCCGCTGATACACCCCCGACCACTTCCTCCAGAGTAGCGGTCTGAAATTTCCTGAGCTTGTGGCAAAAGAGTTTCAATATCTTCATTAGACCTGGCAGATTGATCATCTTCTTTCTTCTTCATTGCTTCCTTTCATTATTTTTTCTTTTGGCTCCTTGTTCTTGCTCGTTGCCAACTGCAATCCTCTTCTTCTGATTTTTCACCTTCATTCCCTGCTGTAACAGGAACCTGCATATTGTCAATCTAAGCTTAATTATAAACTCCCCTCGATGGAGGAATGATTCCAGTACTTGCTGATGGTTTCAGATCTCCTAGAACAGGAGAAACAATATCAATATTAGAAGGAGCATTAACATTTTTTAAAGGTGTAACAGTGTGTTCAATTTTACTGTACTACACATTATGATGGTTTTCCATCGAGGAAACCAAATTAGAGTTCTGTTTGGTTGGACCTTCCTCGGATTGGGGCTTTGAGCTTCCTACATTCAGAATCCTCTCAATATCTAGAACACAGTCCGACTTTGACTTCCCTTTAGACAGATCAGATAAAGGTTCCAGAGTCTGAGTTGTAGCCAAAGCTTCATTATGTTTTTGAGTCATTTAGTGAAAACAAAAATTAAAAAAAATTAAAAAAAAACTTTTCGTAATCTCATTGATTGTTTTTCATTATTTTTTTTGTTTACGATGGGTGTGTTGTTTTTGTTGTGCATTCCTTTAGGTATATGAGTGTCCAGGTCACTCATTCTCAGATTCCCAAGTTGTCAGAGTTTCACACGATAGATCCAAAAATTGAAAGAACGTTGTCCAAGAGACGTCGTACACTTATAGGTGATCACAATGCAAATAACTCATTGGCGTAGTAGGAGGAAGAACCGAAGCCTACCCAAGGAGTTGGGATCCATTTTTCATTGAAGGAAATTTGCCACTAGGTGGCGAGGAAGAGCAGTATCTCAATCAATCGGGGGATTATGTATAATACCTGCCCAGGAACCAATAGATTCCACCATCTCAATTTGTATCGGGGTTCGGGCAGTCACAACTGCAAAAATTTATTCCGCTGGAGAAGCCACCCTTTTTCGCCTCAGAACCATCTGGCATATTATCCTCAGATGTAACAAGAGTTCATTCCCCAAGTACCTCAGGAACCGATGTTTCCACACCATACTCTTATGGAATATGGATTACCCTCCATTCAGGAGTGGACACTAGAATAGTAAGACCACCGGTGCAGGACCAACATTTTGAGATCAAGCCAGCGATAATGCAGTTAATTCAAAATACATTTTAGCTTGGTGGATTGTCGAGTGAGGACCCCAATGCTCACCACTCCAATTTTTTAGAGATATGTGACACTTTTTGGTGTCACGGAGTGTCAGAGGACGCAATACACCTTAGGATGATTCCCTTATCATTAAGGAATAAAAAAGGACTAGATCTATGGGCTACCTCAGAGATCTATTCTTACCTAAGAGGCATTGGCCCAAGCCTTTTTAAAGAAATATTTCCCTCCCTCGAAGATGGTCACCTTAAAGAATAAAATTCATGTCTTCTAATAGCATGACGTGGAATCTTTGAATGAGTCATGGGAAAGACTTAAAGAGATGATGAGGAAATGCCCACACCACGGACTGACATTATGGATGCATGTCCAGACATTCTATGGTGGTCTAACAACTAATACAAAGTTTGTGGTTGATGCAGCTGCTGGAGGGACAATCATGAAGAAGTCCCCTAAGGAGAATATCGAATTGTTGGAAGACATGTCAGCTAATAGTTTTCAGTGGCATTCTGAGCGGGGAACTCAAAAAAGGGGCACGCATAATATTTATGATGCCACCACGATTTCAGTTCAACTCGATGTCATCTCAAAGAAAATTGATGCTTCGAATTTAAAACATTCACATAATGTTCAAGATGTCATTCCAACAGCATGTAGTGATTGCAGTGACAACCATGCTATGGGCGAGTGCCCATAGGTAAGTGTGGGAGCCTCTACCGGTGAGGTAAATTATTTTTCATAGAACAGAGGACCCAACAACTACCCTCAATACCAATAATAGGGGTGGAAAGTGAATAAAATTACCGGATAGGTGCAGCAACAACAAAATCTTCAGCCCCGACCACAAAAACCACCTGGTTATGGGAAACAAAAGATTCAGACTCCGTATCTAAGACAGAAACAGGGCAACCAATTTCAGAAAGGATCATATCAGTAGAAAGGGTATCAAAACCCTCTTCTAGTTAAACCGTTGCGATAGCCACCTCTACTACAAGTATCCCAACAACCTCAGTAGGAACCTCCCTCAAGGATGGAGGAAATGATGTCTAAATTTAAAACTACTACTGAAACATAGTTTCAAAACAAGGAGGTATCAATTAGAAGCCTCAAGAACCATTTTGGGGAGCCTTCAATCAGTTTCTCATAGAAAGCCGGTTACACTACTGGGAAACACTGAGAAAAATCCACAGGAGGAGGATAATGTTGTTGTTCTACGTAGTGGGAAAGAGCTAACGCCGAAGGTAACTATCAGTCAGGTTGATACACCGTCAAAGAAGTCCAAATTCTCCTCAGGTGGAGATGTTGTAGCTGAGGAAACTTCCCTGAAACATGAGTTGTATAAAGAACTAGAAGTTCCACAGGATAAGGGCAAAGAAGTGATTAAATCGTATGAACCTCCATTTCAATTTATAGCATGGCTGAAACAACGAAAGCTAGACCAACCATTTTTTAAGTTCATGGAAGTCTTCCGGATTCTTCATATCAACATCCCCTTTGTAGAATAATTAACTCAAATTCCCACCTACACGAACATTATGAAAGAGAACCTTTCAAATAAAAGTAATATGGAAGACTTTGGAACCATTCCCCTGAACAAGGAATGCTCGGCAGTGGTCCAACATACTCTTCCTCCTAAGAATTAAGATCCAAGAAGTTTTACTATAACATGTACTATTAGACCTTGCGAGTTTGGAAAACCCCTTTGTGATTTGGGGGTGAGTGTTAATTTAATTCCTTTTAGAGTATTCAAGAAAATGGGACTGAATGATCCCAAGCCAACCCGATCGGAACTCCAACTAGCTGATCGTTCTATTAAATACACCAGGGGGTTGTTGGAAGGCGTGTTGGTTAAAGTGGGGATGTTAATTCTGTAGAGTATTTCATTATCCTCGACATGGAAGAAGGCCAATAGGCACATTTAATCCTTGGAATACCTTTTCTGTCTACTAGGAAGGTGTTAATTATTGTTCACCAAGGTGAGCTGATCTCCCGTGTTCGTGATGAGAAGGTTTCTTATAACCTCATGAAGGCGGTGAAATAAGTTTCACTGATTTTTCAAGAGGATGTTTGTTCTTTGAAAACAACTGATGAGTGCTTAGGCCTAGAGAAAGATGATATAAAATATTATTCATTCAGCAATGAACCCGTTCTGGAGGACGAACTGCTTCAAGAATACTAGGAGGAATTAGGCTTTATTGAAGGCAAAGGCAGCCATTACTGGAAATGAGAGATTCTTCCAGATTTACTAGAGCAAGCTGAGTTTGAGCCGATCATACCATCCATTCTCAAGGCTCCACATCTCGAGTTGAAACCTCTCCTATCCTCGTTGAAATATCGATATTTGGGAGAAGAGCAAACATTTTCAGTGATCCTAAATCCCTCGCTCTCAGGATATCAAGAGGAGGCTCTTTTGAAAGTCCTTCGAAGGCGGAAATAGGTCATTGGTTGGATGGTCACTGACCATAAGGGTATAAGCCCTATAGTCTTCACCCACAAGGTACTTATGGAGGAAGGGAAAAACTATCTCTCTAACAACAATAAAGACTAACCCCCCCCCCCCCCATGATTGAAGTGGTCAACAATGAGGTGATTAAATTACTCAATGCTGGGATTATATACCCCATCTTTGATAGCCTGTGGGTGAGTCTTTTTCAGCTGGTTCCTAAAAAGGGAAGCCTCACAGTAGTGACCAATGAAAAGAATGAGCTCTTCCCGACCCGAAAAGTTATGGGATGACATGTTTGTGTCGATTACAGAATGTTGAATGATGTAACCAGGAAAGATCATTTCCCTTTTCCATTCATGGATCGAATGCTGGAATGATTGGTGGGGCATGAATATTACTGTTTCTTAAATGGTTATTCGGGCTATAACCAAATCACTATCACTTGGGAGGATCAATAAAAGAGTTCTTTTACGTGTCCTTATGGATATTTCGCCTATCGCTGAATGTCATTTGGGATGTGCAACACCCCATCCACCTTTCAGAGTTTCATGTTATCCATATTCCATGATATGGTGGAGAAAATTCTAGATGTTTTCATGGATGAATAATCTATATACGAGAAGTCATTCAATACTTGCTAAACAAATTTGGAGTTGGTTCTCGAGCGATGTGAGCATACCAATTAGGTTCTCAATTGGGAGAAGTTCCATTTTATGGTACAACAGGGAATCATGTTAGGCCATAGGATCTCAATGAAAGGAATTCAAGTGGATCCGGATAAAATTGAATTTATCGTGCAGCTTCCCATTCCCACATCAGTCCGAGCAATTCAGAGCTTTTTGGGGCATGTGAGTTCTTATTGAAGGTTCGTCTGTGACTTCTCCATGATCGCTCACCCTTTAACCAATATACTATCCGAGTATGTAATTTTTGAGTTTGATGATAAATGTATTGTTCCATTCAACATTTTGAAGGAAAAATTTGTAGTCGCCCCCATCATGATCGCTACGAATTGGGAGGATCAGTTTGAACTTATGTGCAATGCGAGCGATTATTTCATGGGGGCAGTGCATGGAAAACAGAAGGACTGTATTTTTAGACCGATCTATTATTCCAGTGAAGCATTAAATGAAGCGCAACTGAATTACACAACCATAGAGAAGGAAATGTTGGCCATGGTTTTTGCGTTTGACAGATTCTCCTTTTACTTGGTGCTTTATAAAGTTATAGTCCATACAGACTATGTCGCACTAAAGTATTTTATGAACAAGAAGGACGCAAAACCACAGCTTATCCGTTAGGTGATCCTCCTCCAGGAATTTCATTTGGAAATTAAAGACAAGAAGGGAAGATAAACTGTTGTGGTTGATCATCTCTCCAGGCAGAAACTACCCCACATAGAGAGAGAAGAAGACCGGGAGATGAAGGAAGACTTCCTCGATGAGCATCTATTTTCCATTGGCATACCACCTCAGCCATGGTTCGTCAACCTTGCAAATTACTTATCTATAGGAGTTGTCAACCTAATCTTATCATTTCAGCAGAAGAAGCTTTTTTTGTCAGAGGTAAAGAGGTATTTTTGGGAGGACCCCCTTCTCTTTCACTCATGTGGTGATGGGGAAATCCACTGTTGTGTCCTAGATGAGAATATCGATAGTATTTTGGAATTCAATCACTCTTCTCTACCAGGAGGACATCATGGCCCAGATGGAACAGTAGTAAAAGTTTTACAATCGGGATTTTTCTGGCCATCCATGCATAAGGACACTCATCATTTTGTCTTCTACTGTGATCAATTCCAGTGGACGGGAAATGTGGGCCATTTTGCCGAGATGCCGCAACACCCAATACTTGAGGATGAAGTTTTTGATTTATGGGGAATAGACTTTATGTGTCTATTTTATTCCATCCATTTTGAAACGTATATTCTAGTATGTGTAGATTATGTTTCCAACTAAGTAGAAGCAGCGGCAACAACTCATAATACTGCTAAGGATGTCAACAATTTTCAAAAAAAACCTATTTTCAGTCATTTTGGGATACTGTGGGTGTTGATTAGCGACCGTGGTACACATTTTGACAACACTATCATGCGAAATATTCTCTTAATGTATGGGGTAAAATAAAACCATGGGACACCTTACCACCGTCAATCCAGTTGTCAGATGGAGGTGTCAAACCGAGAGTTAATGAAAATAAAGGATAAAATGGTAGGCGCAAAAAGATAGGATTGTCCCAAGAAATTAGATGATGAATAATGGGCCTACGAGACAGATTTCAAAACACCATTTGGTATGTCACATTTTCGGTTGATCTTTGGAAAACCCTGTCATATGCTGTTGGATATGGAGCACAAGGCTTATGGGCTATTAAGGACCTGAATTATGATATCAAGGCTGCAGAATAAAAGAGGAAATTCTAGTTAACTGAGCTTGATGAGATAAGACGGGAGGCCTATGTGAATGAAAAAATTTATAAGGAGAAGACGAAGGCAATCTATGAACGCATGATATTCCAGAAATCCTTCCAGCCAGGTGGTAAAGTCGTACTTTTTAATTCTATTCTAAAATTGTTTCTTGGTAAGTCGAAGTCCCATTGGTCAGGACCCTTATGGTGATTACTTTTTCCACCATAGAGCAATGGAAGTGGCCTTTGTTGATGGTCGACCATTCAAGGTCAATAGGAAGCACCTAAAGACTTACTTTAGCATGGATGACATGGTGGGAACCGTTTTCACCATGAAATTGGGGTAGCTTAAGGACCTGGTAAGTCGAGCTCTCAACTTTAAATGTAGCACTGACCGGGAGGTAACCCGACATTCTCAAAAAAATCTGTTCCAATCATTTATTTGGTTTCCTGTTCCTAGGACTTCATGGTAGTGCTTTTTTCTATTCTTGTGTGTTAGTGTGTGGAAGTCTCCATACATGTTGGGGTATCATATGGAATTGTGTGTGCTGTGATTTTCTTTCCCTATTGCTAGTACTGATTTTTCCCGCTTCACGTGTATAATTCCTTTGTCTCCCAAGCATCCATTTCCATCTATTCCACGCCAGCCACCTTTCCCCTCATTGGTCTCTCTCCCACCACCATATTACCCCACTTGACCGACATTCAAGGGACTTTTTTACTTTTTTATTATTTTCTATTTTTCATTTTTTCCCTCCCTTTTCATGCTTCCTTACCCACCCTTCTCTACTTTATTACCTTCATGGTGGGTCGTGCGCGGTTTTATGTGTGGGGAGGGTGACATTAATTGGCACCCCATTTTAATTGATTGTTTTCCCAAGTACTTGGGGTTTCATGTTTTTTTAGTTTTTTATAAAGGGATGTTAAAGATGTCATTGGTTTATATAATTTAACTACAAATTAATTGTGGAAATTACCTCTAAAAATAGATCATATGTATAGATTTTCAATCCTAGTTTGTGATGTGAATAAACCATGAAATACTTGAAAAGGAACATTTACCCAATCATTTAGAAGAATAGTTTGTTTAAAAATTATTTTTATGATGGATTAATTCTAATTGAGGATCCCCTTAAAATGGAAGTCAAATTGTGCATAAAGAGAGGTGAGGTTTTGGGAATAGTTGTTGCCGCACTAGTGACTTTTAGGCATCTTAATGTCATGAACTCTTGACATGCTCAATAATTTTCTTCATGTGTTGACATGAGCATATTGGGAAACATTTAATTCTAGTATCTCATTACACTACAAAGAAGAAACCGCATTTTGAGATATGCAAATGCATGCCCAAAATTTTTTCATGTCCTTTCATCATGTTCAATAATGCAATTCAATGAGGGTGTGTGACCTATTAAAGTGATATCCCACCAATTGGTGACGATGAAACCCGGTATTAGCTAATATGACTGTATAACAAGATGAAAATGGAGGTAGGCACTCTTTTTGAATGAATAGGGGAAAACTCAATTTTATGAAAAAGTGATTTATGAATGAATGGTTGACTATTTTGGATTAATTATACTTTGATGGATGACTTCATAGATGTGGTAAGAGATGAAGTATGAATTCTATAATTTTTAACCATAATTATTTCAAAGTTCATATTCATCTATTTGATATAATCTGTGATATTTATAATTGTCCCTTTGGTAACTCTTTGGACATGACTGTCTATTTATTTGTTTGAGGACAAACAATCAATTAAGTGTGGGTGAGTTTGATGCACTGATGTGCATAAGGAATTTCCACTTTGTTTAATATCTATAAAATGGCCTTTGTGGATTCTTTTTCAATAATTTCATAATTTTTATGTACCATGTTCTTTTTTTTCAGTCACCAAAGGATAAATCATGGATTCTATGAGTTTCAGAGATTCAAAAGGGAATTAGAGGCTCTTGGAACCATTTCCCCTGACTATGTCATAATAGAGTCACCCAGATCAAGCACTAGACATGAAGGAAGATCGAATTCATAAATTTCAATGATAGAGGAATCCTACACGGTCTCCACATGGTTATCCAAACTGCATGAAAACTATGCTGGAGAAGATACCTTTGACAGTACCCACTTCACGGTTGGCGCAGGACCTTCCCAAACAGTGCGCCCCATCCAGGAAAACTGTGCGTCTCAAGGATTTGAGACAGTACCATCTGCACGGTTGGTGCACTACCTGCCCAAATCATGCATCCAATCTATT
Source organism: Viscum album (assembly GCA_963277665.1). Taxonomy (NCBI): domain Eukaryota; kingdom Viridiplantae; phylum Streptophyta; class Magnoliopsida; order Santalales; family Viscaceae; genus Viscum; species Viscum album. The sequence continues at coordinate 1,461,733,954 of OY728163.1, read as the reverse complement.
AATATTGTGCAGATCAAAGATTGAGATAGAAGCTTCCACATGGTTGGCGCATGGTCTACTAAACTGTGCGCTCAAACCGTTCGGACGACTGCAACCTTCTCCTTTTTTGCTTTTTCACTTTTCACCCACTCCTTCACCCAGGGTTGCCATTTATACCTGTTTTCAAAAACTAGAAAAAGACCCTTGGGGACTAAGAATACTTAGGGGGAGTGGGGGAAATAATGAAAGTGGAGTCTGGGAACTAAGAAACGGGAAAAGAAGGATGGGAACTATGGAACATGAGGAAGGAAGGCTTTGGAGAAATGGTTCTTATAATTCTTTTGTACCTTTGAATTATTCAAATTTCTTACTGTAATGAACTCTCTCATGAATCTTAGTATGTTTCTTATCCTTTTTATTTTGAGTTTCTAAACCCCCTTGTGTTGGGGCTGGGGAAAATGTGGGTTCGTTAGAACCAATTTCTTTATTGTTGTGTTTGTTTATTGTCCCTCACCTAATTCTCCCAACTTTCATTTCTTATTTCAATAAAAACCCCATATAGGACCAAGAATGGAGTTTCCAGGGATCTCTAGGATAATTAAGACAAGGATATACATGACCACTGGATATACTTGTTGTTTTTATAGGGCGGTTCTTAAATTAAGAGTCAGTAGAAATCAATTTCGAAACCAAGGGATTGATTTCTACTGACATGATAGGAACTCACCGAACCAAGTGTGTTCTGAAACAAGTGAAACACAGAAATATGAGTTATCATGAACAAAATAACACAATAGGGAATAAGGTTTATCTTTGCACACAAATTTCTAGACCTAACACATCTTCCTTAAAATCCAAAATCCAGTTTAATCTAATTTTCAGTTTTCAAGTTTAATTCGTTGTGAATTTGAAAAGTCCAAGTACTTGGTTATATTTTGACATCTGCACCATGAACCAACAAATAGTATTTATATTAAGAATCTTCACATAAATTATTTCAAATCAAGAGACATAAAATTCCAATATTTCTTCTCTGTGGATCAACCCCGTACATGAACACTATACAAGTTACAAGTTTGGGAAATTAATTTTTTTGCTAAAAACAATACTTTAGGAAAATGACCATCCACAAGTCATGTAAGGGTTGAGTAAATATTTTGTAATATTTTATAACCCATAGTACAGATAAAATTGATACAGTCAATGGATAATTGAGGATGATGTAGCTGTAGAAAAATATAGGTCTACACATCAACATATGTGGAATGAGAGTTTGGAGAGCATATGAAGGTGGTAGATTCTTTGACATGATAACACGATGATCCATAATAGGTCCACGATATGATCTGGGAGATGAATTTCAAGGGAAAAAACTATTGTTGGTGGTCATGTTTTATGACATAGAGTCTTCAGGAATTATGTGAGGCATGGTCAGTGACTTTTCAACATTAGCTTCAATACTAATTGAAATAGATTCTATTAATTTATTTTTTTCCACCAAAAAGTATCAAGACAAAGAGATTCTAGTTGAGATCTTAGCTCAACCCTTGAGCATGGATACTCATACTAGAGATGACATAGTGATCACAAACTTATATAAATAGTCTAACATGGCTCTTAGAGATAAGATTTTTTTTTGAGATATGTTTTTTACCAATGATGAGTCCATATGAAGTTATCTTAGGTATGGACTGGTTATCCACTTTTCATGCCTAGATCTACTATTTCAGGAAGACGATGTGGTGTATCTATATTTAGGTGACCAGTTTTTCATTTATGGCTGAAAAAGGAAACCCATGTAGTGTAGGATAGACTCATTCGTAAGAGGTTGAATCTAATTACTAACCATTTTTCTAGAAATAACCTTGGTGCTGGTAGTGTTATGATTTTTTAGTTCCCCTCAGTCATGGTAGAGTATGAGGGAACCATTCATGATGTTATTACAATATTACCTCCCCACCAATGGATATATATATATATATATGTATTGATCTACAAACCAATAGAGTAGTGATAGCTTCAAAATAAAATAAAATGGATTCTGAAGAGCATCGCCTGATGTGGGTGAAATTGGATGAGTTAAAAAATGAATGGTTTTGTTAGAGAAAATTCCTAATTAAATATAGCCCCATTTTTTACCATGAATGTATATGGGGGAAGGATGGAATGTGTGTACTATTATGGCATGAACATCGTTATTATAAACAACATGCATCCACTACATTGGATTGATGGCCTATTTGATCAAATGGCAGGGTAATTATGGTTTATAGGGGTTGACCTAAGATTATTCTATCTACATTTATAGGTATGGGATATGGATATACCAAATACGACATTAAGATGTCCCTCTAGTCACTATGAGTACATTTAACATATGGTTTGGATGTGGACTCAGTGAAGGTAGAGTTGTTGTTAGCTTGGGATCTACCCAAGAGCATGATAGAGGTGTGAATATTCTTTGGGATGGATTCCTATTACCATAGATTCATTCCGGATTTCTCTAGGATATCATTTATTATGAATGATTTGACCCGAGAAGGGCCTCATTTTCTGTGTATATAGAACTTCCATCAGGAATTTAGGATTTGAGGTGTATTATCACAAGTGCCCCCATATTGATATTTCTAGGGGAAGGTTTAATTAGATATTGTTTTTTAAAAAATAATGAACCTTAGTTTTTTTCCCTAATTTAGTGGTTTGTTGAGATTTCTTATGGTTCAAAATAGTGGATACTACATGATCAGAACTACACAACCCATGATCTTGAGTTAACAATTGTTGTCTTCTCACAAAAGGTGTGGTGAAACTACCTGATGATTGATCATTTTATAATCTATTATGACCATAAAACACTCAAATATATCTTCCCTCATATAGATAATAATTTGTGATAGAAGTGATATCTAAAGATCATATAGAATTATGACTTCATGGTTGTATATTCTCCTTATAAGGGGTACTTAGTAGATGATTCTCTCAGTAGTAGATCTTGTTCGTAGTTGTTGAATAAGGTGTTAGAGTAGTTTGCCTCATCAAATTTATCCATTTTTTTGGATATGGACACACTTGCGTCTAGTGGATGGTTGTTACCCCTCCACTTTTTAGAGATTTTGGGGGAACATATTTGAGATACTGACTATGAGACCCTATGTACTCATATATCAACTGGACATGCTCTTAATATATTTTTTGAAGGTGGGAGCATTTCATTAAATTCAAAGGATTCACAATTGTACTAGTGTTGTTGCAAGAGGATGTTCTATGGGAGTTTCCGAAAACACAATTGGCAGTTCATCTAGGTGTGTCTGAGATATAACACGACCTTTGAAGTTAGTTTCATTGGCCATGGAAAAATATAGGATTTGAATACTTTTTCTCTCAATGCCTTAATTTTATTCATGGGATGGCTAGGAACAAATTTCCATCATGGTTTGCTCAATCCATTGAGGTTCCAGAGTGAAAGTGGGATTGTATATCCATGGACATCGTGAAAGGCATTCCCCTTATATCCAAGGGACATGATTCCATCAGGGTGATCATGGACTAACCTGCAAATTCGACATACTTCCTATCTTTTTTGAGAGAAGTGTTATATAGAGATCAAGATATGCCTCTACCAACAAGATACATTCTATATTTATGTAGTTACATCCATGAATATTTCTGACCAAGATTCTCACATCAAATTTTAGTTATAGAAGTAATTTAAAAACTATTTTGGGACTTATTTATTCTTGAGAATGGCATTGCACCCTAGAATAATGGCTAGACTAAGTGGAAAATTATGGATATTGAGGTTACACTGTGAGTGTGAATGTTGGAAAGTAGGGGGGATCCCCAACCACTGGTAGAGTTTGCATACAATAATAGATATTGTTCCTTGATTTTTATGGAACAATTAAATACCTTGTATGGGATGCACTTTAGGTAACCAATTTTCAGGACTGACTAAGGAGAGCCATCACTTGTGGGCTAAAAGTTTCTATGATCCAATACTAAAAAAGGTGTTCATTATCTAGGAGTCGATGAATAATGATTGGATTCATCAAAATACATATGTGAAAAGATGATGGAGGTCTTTAGAAATAGAGGAGGGAGACCATGTGTTCTTCGTTTTTTCATCATGATTTGGATTATGGATATTTCATTGGGAATACATGATATCTCTAAGATTCAATGGGACCTTCCTGATACTATGTAATTTTGGAAAGCTATCATTTATCATATATATGTATTTCTAATATTGGACCAGTAAATGAAGACTTCAATGTGTCACAAATGAGGATATATGTGCACGACTGATCATAGGTTAAGGATCTGGATGAGATGGACATTGATGATGGATATACCTTTGTTGTGTACCCAGAATAGATTGAGCATCAACTGGATAGGATCCTTCATGGGAGAACGATTCCTTTATTGAGTGTCTGGTGGATGTATGGGAATCATAAGGAGACAAAATTGAAGTGGGAAGATTAGATGCATACTCAGTAGTACCGCCATTTTTTATAGCCACCAGGTATGGATTTTTTAGAAGTAATTTATAACAACCCAGGATTAACATACATGGATATTAAATCATATTAGTTGAATATTTAGACAAATACAAAAATATATTCTCGAGGATTATTATAGTTTAGTGTCTTTTGAAACATGTAATCATAGTCTTATATCTTAGGGAATTATTGTCAACATATCCCTTAATGATCTTCTCCTTAGGTACTCTTACTTTGAACCCTTATTCATAACCTAGAGAAATGAATCATATGAAAGGAATGAGTTCAGATACACAATTAGGGTAAACTAGAGAGATTTTTATGTTTAACATGGGAATAAGGTTATTTTAAAATGGTCATAAAAATTGAAGATCATACCCTTTATATCAAATATCATAATCTAATATCATTGGGTAAATCCTGGAATTTCATAACACATGAATCGTAAAGAAATTAAAATAAAGTCATCAGGGCATAAAATTAGCAAAAGACATAGACAAGTGCAATATAAATAATAAAATAAAAACACTCCTTATATGTAAATGCTCATTATCAAAACATAATAGGGGAATTTATGGGGACTTCACATATGGTGTGTGACACACCACCATCCCCAGTATCAATTCTTTTTGTATATGGGATTGGGTTTCCCAATCATCCCATTGTGAATCGGGTTTCCCCATCTTCCAATAGTGGATTAGTTTTCCCTATATTCATATTGTGGATTAGGTTCTCGCATATTCTATTATTGATTAGGTTTTCCATCATCCATATTAGATCATGTTTCCTCATCTTTCCATAGTAGAGTAGGATTCTACATCTTCCATTGTGGATCTGGTTCCCATCATCAATCATGGATCAACCTCATCAACTTTTTTCCCATCATAATATCATGATATTTAAATATTTACCCAATTCATTGGAGACAGATATCGGTCCTACCAAACACATGATAAAATCATGCATACAAGAGCCATGAGATAATAGAACCTGCTTAATATCAAAACCCATAAAAAGAGACAGTTTTCACAAAAACCATATAATTTCTCATGAAATGAAATTTGTATCATAAAAATTTCATCATATCATTAAATACCGACAAAATATACGGATCATAATCATTTTATCATTCATACCCCAAGAAATGAAGCAAATTTCCAAAGCATATTACTCGTAGAAGAGAAACCAGTGTCATAAATATAATTCTATGAAAAATATAAAAAATTCAAGAAATAATATTAATTTTATTTTTGTATCACATCTCCACTAATGAATAAAAAATAATAATGAATGTCATATTATATGGAGAACTATTTTTAAATAGACCATGAATCATTCTTTAATGAAAATATCCTCCTTTTAAAAATCGATTTCAAAAGACCATTTTTAATATACATTTCTTATAATGAAATATTTAAAAGATAATTTAAAGTAATTATCAAAAATATATCTTTTCCTCTTTGAAAATTTATTTTTAAAACCTAAATCATTTTGGAATCATTTTTTAAATAAAATATCTTTGAAAATATATAAAGGAATTCTGAAAACATATAAAAAACCATTTTCCATGAAAAATTCTTTACAAACCTAAATAAGGCTCCAAACCATTTTAAAAACTTTTTTTTATAAAAATTCCTTGAAAATTTATAATTAAATCATTATATAAATAAAAAAAATTCCATGAGAATAACCTTTTGAAAATATACAATAGAGGATTTGAAAATCTTTTAAATACATATTAAACATAAAACCTTTTCGAAAACCTTTTCTATTTCAAAAAACATTTAAATTATTAAACTTCCTCAATAATATTGAAAAGGTATTTAAAAATATCTTTATAATCATAAAAAGTATATTTAATTAAATCTTGTTTATGATGGCTTGTATTTCTGCACATATCGAACATTCATCTTGCACCACAAAAAGTATAGAAAGGTTCCTTTAACAAAAAATGACATGAAAATTCCTTTTTAATCCATTTTTTAAAAATCTAAAACATGGGTAAAAATTATTTTAATCTCCATATGATAATATTAAAAAAAATATTTTTTTTGAAAATATATTTTTGAGAGAACACTGATTTTCCAATGAGTGGAGAAAGAAATTTAGTTTTTCATAAAACAATTTCTTAATTGTCTAATGTAACAATTATTAAAAAAATGGTGACATTACATGGATATGACATGAAAAACCATCTAATATGAAAAATCAGGAGATTTAATAATATATGGATTTAAATATTTCATCAATGGATTCATAATCGTAAATAATCAAGACAAATGGTCACATTATAGGAATAAACTATTACCACATTCGTAAATCTAAATCATAATATACTTGAGATAATAACATTAAATGAAGCTAAAAAATATTTAAATTAAGTACATTCGAGATAAAAAATTTCAAAGGGTAGTACACACATCTCATAAAACATTATTGGTGTATAACGTGTCTTGTATACCAATGAAAGAAAATTTTGATAATATTACCTTACTGAATTGGAATCATTTAAAACATAAATCCAAAGAAAGAGGAATAATAAAATGGATATGTAAATACCCATAAAAATAATTATAATAATAATTTAATATTTCATGGCCTCTATATACACCAAAAAAATAAAAGAGTGGATAATTAGACATAAGTCTCAATGAAATAAATATAAGGTGAGAAATCTCTTACTACTTGAGTAAAATTATAATCATGTTACCCATGAAAAAATAAAATCAATAAAATAATTGAATATAATTACATAAATTAAATTATTTATATTAAATTTAATATTTAATTATATACAAAACATAATAGAAGCATGTAGTGAATAAAGAATGTATCTCATAGAAAAAAATAGAGACTAAATTTCCATACATTAAGTACTGACATTCCTTGTGTACATTGAATCCCCATGTATAACAATTATAAGTTTATTATAAATCAACCATAGAAACATATTATTATATCTAATACAATATATTAATTTTTTTATAACTTTATATTACCTATTTATTAATAAATTCATGTTAATTATCTGTGTTGGGAAATATCCACTTTGTTTTTTCGTATTTATTTTGGATTATTATTCTTTATTATCTTATTTAGATCATGATTTAATTATTTAAATTATTTAAAAATTAATATAAATATAATATATATTCATTATATATGTACTTATAATGATCATTAAAATATAGAAATAGAAAGTGTAATACACCATTCCTAAAGATGGTAGGTCATACATATTCATGAACGTTGTTTTTATTTTATTTTCATATTATGATAAAGTAAATTAAATACAAGTATATATATATATAATCATTACATTTTCCTAATTATTTAATATATTTCATTTAATTTCACTAATAACATCTTTAAAACATTCCATGTAATGTTTGAATGAATCAAATTTCATTGAGGCAACAGTGCACACGTCCCCAAATGAAGTTATTGTATTTAGAAAAAATGGAAAGCATAAATGTTTTTTGATATAATAATTAAAAAATAATAAATACAAAAAAAATATCATATATATAAAATAAAATTATATATTTTTATCATAATTTCTACCCATTAATGGTTGTAAAGGAAAAATTATCCACATTGTTTTGTGATGCGATTGTCTGTCGTACACAAGAATGGTAAGTTCATTGCCCAATTGATGATAGTGTGTGTAATTGGAGTTTAAACCCATTGATTAAAAACATCTCATCATATTTATGATACATAGGTTATTATATAACCATGTAATGTTAATAATTTTTGAGGGGTATATTGAAAATAAAACAAAAGATATTATGGAAGTATGTTACCTCTAATTTGGTTTACTCTTTATGGGTTTCACCAAAGCAATTCCTTGATTGGATTTATAAAAAATAGTATTCATAAATGATTTAGGGGATTTTTTAGGATATCTAGGCAGATATTATCCACGAAAAAGGGCTTGAAAGGTGTGAAAAATTGTGAGGGTTTGGGGTCTTTTTATAGTGGAGTAGGAGTGGAATTATTGTAATGATTTGAAAATATAATTCAACCAACGTTTTCCCCATGTAAAGTTTCATAAATAATGGTAAAAATACAATAAAACATATTGGGTCTAAAAATTACCATCCAATTTAATTTTTAATAGTTTCTTGGTAATTTTGGGCCTTAATTTTAATGTTTAGTCCTTTGTTCTACTAATGATTCCCTTAATTGTTGTAGTTAATTTTAATCACCTTCATTTATATTTTTTGTCAAAAAAAGGTGTACTTATTAGATATGATAAATTATGAAGATTAAAAATTTTTAATGTATTTTATAAAATTTTAAAGATTTAATTTGTATAAATTAATTTAAAATGAATACCACAGATGTGTTGAAAAGGTATGTTTTTAAAACAAAAAGTCCAAAATTTTGAAATATTTTTATATCCAATTTCTATGTAAAATTGGTAGAGATGACATAAATTGAATTAATTCATGTATATTGATCATATTATACATTTAAACATATTTAATATATATATAATTTTACTATATAAATAAAATATATGAAAATTATGTTTTGAATTAAAAATAAGTACATTTAACTATTAATTAAAAATGAAAATTTTCTTAAAAATAAAAAAAATTACCCAAATTATATTTTTATATTAATATTTCAAAAAATTACTTTAATTTTTTAAATTAAAAATTTAGAAATGTTTCAATATTTATATTTAAAATTGGTTCTCAATTAATAGTTGATAATATTTTCTTTTAGAAACAAATAGTTCTTTTATTCATCAAATTGGATTTATGATTATTTTATACATATCAAATATATTTTATGAGTATATAAATTATTGATTATTTTATAATATATAAATTTTATACAAAACATTAATCAAAATTATTTTTTTTAATTAATTGACCTAAAATTGTGTTTTTACATAAGAAAATATTTTTCCTTGAAAAGAAATATATTTGATTTTAAATAGTTATAATATTCATTTCTAACTAATTGATAAAAAATGATTAATTTTATAAACATGTGAATAAAATATTTTAACAATTAGTTAATTCATATTTGTAATATCCATTCTAACTGTAAAGAGGTAGTTATAATAATATTTTAATAATAATGTTAATAGAATAATTTAGTTTGGTTAAATTTGCCTTTCATGTAATTTAAGCTTTCAAAGTGATACAATATTTTGTATAATACAATCTATACATAGTGATTCATGAATTGAAATCTAGTCTAAGTGTTGAATTTAGTTCATGATTAACTTGGTGTTGTGCAAGCCAAACACAATTCTTTAGTATAATAATATCTATATTCAGTGTTGTGTGAAAGGAAAAGATATTGAAAAGATCAAATTAATTCGAATAAACTTTTTAAATTCTCATGGTGTTATATTCTACCCCCCATAAAATACATTTTTCTCAAAAAAATTGGGTTATTAATGTTTTAATACTTGACGGTTCCTTTCAAAGAAACCCACATCATTAAAATAAATACTAAAACGTTCATTGAAATGGGAATTAGGAATCATGGATGTAACCCAAAGTAACTCATAACTAGTTTTCCACATATGTGAACCTAGGTGTCACGTGAAAACATGGACACATAAAAAAATATATATATTCATATAGATTTGTAAATATCATTGTTTCCATGAAATTTGTTGAAACAAATAAAGTTAACAATAAAAATCATAAACTAAAGCGTTAAATAGGTCATTAAAATCATAAAAATGATGATTATATGAAAAAATATTTATTTCCAATCCCTTTTACTAAACATGAATAATTTTCAAAAGAAGATATTCTTACTTTATATCAGTAAAATCCCACCATTTTGGGTTCCTTGATCAATTTCCACTACATCTAATATTCTACAAAATAATGGTGATTTTTTCATTCTTTAATTACTAAGAGATCATGGGGTGGAATGATAAGTTATTCTATATGTCTTTAATTTTAATCACAAAAATTTGTTAGCATGAGTTATATAATATTCATAATTACTTACATGTAGAGAGAATACTTTAACCTCTAATCCCTCATCCAATTTTTAACATACCTCATTCCATAAATGGTTAACCTTATAACCATTTCAAATAGTGGATGGCCGAAACATTATAAATAAGGTAACATAATTTCGTAAAAAATCACTGAATTAATCCCTACTATATCATAATGTATATTTTGATATTCACATATCATACATGTGAATACCTTCGTCATGTATTCTCTTGAAACGCTATAATAACCAAAATTAACCTAAATCCTTATTGACAACATTCATGTTTTCTTTTTCCAATGTATATTTGATATATTAATTAAATCGAAAAATGTTTTAAACAACATAAATGATAGCATAACCCATGTATGAACAAAACCTAAACTATTTATAAGCTAATTAGTGCTGTATTATTTACATACTCCTATCCATCATATTGTTATCCAATCCTCATTTTCATAACATAAGGAACATGTTACATTTTAAAATTACCTTAATCATGTGTTTCCCATGATCATAACCTTTAAATTAAATCAATTTTCTAGTCCATCAGAACAATTAAACATATCATCATAAATCTATAGAGAAATATCATAAATTGAATAATCATTATACATGTCACCATTAATATAACGTAATTTTTGATTCCAAATATATAAAAACATAAATTATTCCACTTCATACATAATCCATTAATAATGATAGATTATCCGATTACATTATAAATCATTTCTTTCTTATTTCACTTGTAGTTTCAATATACTCATAAATATCACCAATACTCGTACCCCCATACATAATTACGTCATGAGATTTTCACATGGGACATCGATTTGCATGAATACCATTCATTGAACACATAAAGAATTTAAACATAATTTTTGCCCTATATAAGACAATATTCACATTCATTTCTTAAACCAGACCCTTTATTTTTATTTTATAGTTATTTCATTTGTGTCCTTTTCCATAATCAAAACAACTTTCTGTTCATTATGAAATTCACTTCAGTGATTCATTAAACATTATTGAATCAAATTAAACTAAAAATAATTTATTTCATGGTCTTAATTACCTTAAATATCAACAAAACATTTTCCTTATATGCATTGGTGATTACAAGAGATGGTTAAGGTACATGTTGTTAATCGGGTTCTGTGAAAATTGAAAAGGCATGATTACAACATCTGTCACTCTATTAACTATCCCATTTGAATTACCATTAAAAAATTGTCTTTCATGGTGAGAAACACATATCATAGTTTAAAACCACATAACCATGAATAATCACAATAGGATATCAAACCTATGACCCCTTATTTTAAATCTATGACACTGTATGATTATTATTAGAGATATCAATATACATATCCTTATAAATATCCCTATGGATCTAACTATATTATTCTCATCCTTGATTACAATGGATGAAAAAACCATCACTTTAATGCCAACTATAATAACCAGAGATTAACATATATAGAAATTACATCCTTTTAGATGAATATTTATATCATTTGAAAAATATAATCCCAAGGACTATAATAGATTTGTGTCTATGGAAACATTGAAATAGGATCTTCTAACATGGTGAAATATCTTCAACAGATCCTTAAATATATTCCCCTTTGGTACTCATACATGGAACAATTTTTCAAAACATGGGGAAAGTATATAATATGACAGGGGTGAGCTCAGATTCATAGTAATGGTAATCAAGGGACATATAAAATCATACCATAGGAATAAGGGTACGATAGAACTATCATAACAATATAACATCACATCCATAATATAAAATGTCATAATAACTAGTCATGGAAAAAATATTGGTAGTTTATAATACATAGATCATATTAAAATCAAAGAACATGAGTCATGAGATAATAAAAATAGAATAAGACATAGAATTATTGCATAAACATAAGCATATAATAACAATCCAAATAAGTCAAGGCTCAAGGACAAGACATTTCAAGGATCGTATTGGGGACTACAACAATTGGGAGGGACACAACATTATCCCATATCACAGTCCTTTCCTTATAATGGATTTTGTTTCCCCATCATGCTATAGTGGATCAGGTTTCTCCATCTTCCCATAGTGGATCAGGTTTCCCGATCTTCATATAGTGGATCAGGTTTCCCTATATTCCAAAGTGGAAATGGATTCCCCATGTTCTATAGTGGATCAAGTTTCCCCGTCATATAGAGTGAATCAATCTCATTGAACTAATTCCCATAATCATCTCATGAAATATAAATCTTTACCCATTTTATTAGAGGGAGATATAGTTCTCGACTTGTTTATTATAAAATCATACATACTTTTGTCGTTTGATAACAAAACATACATCATATCATAAGCCTTAAATGATATGGTTTTCATAAATATCATATCATAACCCATGAAATCAAATGGGAATCATTGATATTTCATACAATCATTGCCTATGGAAAAGAGAAAGGTCTCATAATCATTTCATCAAGCTTAACCCATGAAAACATGTTCGTTTAAAAAAATAACATCTGGATGAGAAAATAATTATATAAAAATCATTCTATAAAAAAATGAATCATTGAAGAAAAAATAATAGGTTTTCTGGGATCATATACATTGTAAATCAAAAACTATAACAAAATATGTCTTCTTATATAGAGGAGGATTTTAAATAACACATGAAACATCCCTTAAAGAAAATATCATTTCAATGTAAGTACATTTCATAACACCATTAAAAAATAACTTTCTTATAAATAAAATTTTAATGATTAATTTTAAACATTTCTTGAGAAAAATTCACTTTCCACTTTGAAAAATAATTTTTAAAACATAAAAAAAATTTAATACATTTTTAATTTAAAATAGTTTCAAAACACAATAAAGGCATGGAATCGTTTGAAAAACACATTTTCTATAATATGAACTTGAAAAATATAACGAAATATTGAAATAATTAAAATCATTTTCATTGAAAATAATCATTTGGAAAAATATAATGGATGATTTTAAAATCATTGAAAACAATTTTAAAACATTAAAAATTTATCAAAATTGTTTTAATCAAATTCCACATTGAAAACAACAAATATACATACTATTATGAAATATTATTGTCCAAAATATCCTTTTAATATTATTATGTAATCATAAATGAAATTATAGTCATGGTGGTGGGTATTTCCATTCATGTCGAATATTTATTTTCCACCATAATAAGTTTAGAAACGTTCTTTAATCCGAAAATGAGAAGAATATTACTTTTAAAACTATTTAATAAAAATGATTAATTATGGTAAAAATTAATTTAAAACATTATGGTTTAATAGTAAAACATTTATTTAAATAGTTTTTGAAAACATGATGTTGAAAGAACCCGAGTTTACAACCAAAAGGTTAAACAATGTTGAGTTTTCATAAAAATCATGTTTATCTTAAGTACCAATGAATGGAATAATGGTACCATTACAAGAACATAACATGAATGACCATTGGTTAATAAAAATAATGATGGTTCTTAACAGATGGATTATAATAATTTTTTCAATTGAATCTTAATCTTAAATATTTTTGATAAGTGATGAAATTGATGTAATAAACTCATACTACTTTGGTAACATTGAATCATAATACCGACGAGACAATAACATTACATGAAGATAGAAATATAATTAAAATAGGGAGAATCATTATATCACATTTAAAATGGATTTATATGCATATCACTGAAAAATATAGGCTCATAACATGTAATGTATCCCAAAGAAGAAAAATTGAGACTAAATTACTTTACCAGTTTTGTAACAGTTGAACCATAAACCCCATGAAATAATAGTCATAAAATGGATATAATAATTCCTATAAATATAACTATAATAATATTATAATACCTTAATTTTCATTATATACACCTCACAAATTAATAAAATTGGTTAATAAGATATAAGACTCATGAAAATAAAAGTGAGATGAGAAAACCCTTACTACATAAGTATGTTTAGAATTGTGATCCCCACGAAATAATAAAATAAATTAAAAATTAAAATATTATTAAACGAATTAAATTAATGATATAAAATTTCATAGGGTAGTATATATTCTACATAATAGATCAAAGTGGTGAATTTGGCATGTATCTCATGTTAATAAAAATAGAGATGAAAATCCCTTACCTTAAATATTGACTTTCTTTATACATGTTCAGAACCAATACATAATAAAAATAATTATATTATAAATATACCACAGAACCATGTTCTTATATATAATTCTATATATTATTTTCTTATGGATTTATATTATCTATTTTTTAACAAATCTATGTTAATTATACGTTTCAGGTAATATCTATTTTTTCAATATATGTTTTGGTTTTTATTCATCATCATATTCCATAGATCACGATTAAATTATTTCTAGATTTTAAAACATGATATAAATACATATATACTCAATAAATTTTTATTTATAATAATAAATAAAATATATAAATATGAAATGAAATACATCGTTCATGGAGATTTTTTGTCGTACATACGCATGAAAATTCATTCAGTGTTATTATCATATTCGAAGAGTGAAATTAAATGAAATATAAGTATATATATAATATAATTTTTTTTTAAAAATAATTTCATAAACAAAAAATGAACCATATCGTTTCGCGAGGTGGTAGTCAGCCATATACTTGAAGGGTATGTTTGTTACTAATTAAATTAAAGTGTGTTTAATTGTAGGTAGGAAATTATAATAACAAAATATATTCAAATTTATTATACTCATTTTTTTATATAAGTATCTAATAGTAATAATTTATGTGGGGGATAATTAAAATGAAACAAAAGGGCTTGTGGAATGATGTTACAGCTTCTTTTGGTACTCCTCAGAATCTTCACAAAAGGGATTCATTGAACGGATATCTTCTTGAGATGAGGCATCTGAGAATAATTTTTTTTTGTTGGAATAAAATTTGGAAATATTTTAGATAATCAAAAGGACTTGATTTGTGTGAATAAGTGGGATGGTTGAGTGCTTTTTTATAGTGCATAAGGAGTGGCATTCATGTTAATTTTTGAAAAGTGAATTCCTCCCTCATTATTCCACATCATACGGCTCCAATAACTATTCAAATATGAGACATTATAGAATAGGATCTAAATAAGAACATAAAATGGCTATTGTAAAATTTTATATGTCATTGTATTCCTTATGTTTAAGGTTTGGTCTGTTGTTAAGATTAATTTTCTCTTAATCAATTTAAATAATTGTATTTACTTTCACTAATATTTTTTTTCAAGAACAATGTTTACCTTTTTAGATATTAAAAATTTTTATGATTCAAAATATGGAATACATTTTTACAAATTCGAAAAATATATTTGACATAAATTACGTTAAATTTTATCCTGCACGTATGTTACAAATGCAGGTTTTCAATTCGAAAACGTCAAAAAGAATGAAATTTTTTTATATCCATTTTCAATGGAAAGTTGGTCTAATTGAAATAAAATGGATTAAGTGATGAGTATCTTATCTAATTATTTTTTTAAATTAATTAATATAAATTTTAACAATATAAAAAATTATAAGAAAAATAATTTTTCAATTCAAATTCAATACTTTTCACTATTTATTAAAAAAGGACACATCTCAGAAAAATACCAAAAAACTACCCAAAGTATATTTAGATATTATACTATCAAAAAATAATTTTATTTTATAAAATAATAATTATAATAGTTTTGAAATTTATATTTAAAATTGGTTCATTATTAAAAAGAGATAAAAATACCTTTTGGAAAAAAGTTACCACTTTTATTCATAAAATTGGTTATATTCTTATCCTATAAATATAAAATATATTGGATGAGTATAAAAAATATTTATTTAATGTATAATATAAATAAATTTCATTGAAAAAATTATTAAAAAGTTATTTTTTTAATTTATTTCGATGAAATTGTTTTTGTATATAGAAAAATAGTTTTCTTAGAAAAGTAATTTCTATATCTTCAAAGAGTTCGTACATTTATTTAATACTAATTGATAACCGAATGATAAATTTTTTAAACATGTGTAAATAATATTTCCAAAATTCAGTTAATATTGTTCAAAACTTTTATTCTAATGGTTATGTTGCAGTTATTATAATATTTTGATAATAATGTTACTAGTATATTGTAGTTTGGTTAAACATGGGCTTGTGTGTAGTGAAATCTATTGAAGGGACTCACTATTGTGTCTAATATATGTCAAACATAGTTTTTCATAAACTACAATCTAATATATGTGTTTTATGTATTGAAAGACTTACATTTTTTGTGCAATCCAAACATAGTTCTTTCATATAACAAAATCTATACTCAGTGTGGTTTGAAATGTAAAAATGTCGACAAGATTAAATTTATTTGAAAAAAATGAAAAATGTATTGTTTTTACATAAATCCACAATGTGGGGATAATTTAATGACTCAGATTTTACATTTATTATTTAAAGATATTTTATGGACTATTTAGAGGGCATGCACTGAGACAATGTGTGATTATGAGGCTCAATGTTACCAGAATAATTGTTTAAGATATATCAAAAATATTAAATATCACACAACCATAAATTTTCTAAAAAATTTAATTAACATTTAAATAGGGTCCCATATAATAAAATATGAGGGTATTATTGAGTTTATAGTTTTTTTACCCTAATCATGACCAAACCCTTTTTAGGTTGGGATTTTAGTGGAAAAATCTTAAAGGGTGAAAAATGAATAAAAAATTAAATAAACTATAGTATTTAATTAATTGACATAGAGTTATAATTTTCCTCATTATGTATATGATTATTCTAAATCCTCAAGGTTATCTACCTTACATTGGATACATTTTAGAACGATTTGGGGGAATTTGGAGGATGTCTCTTAGACGGGCATCAACTGAGTCGTAGATTAGAGATTGTTGTACAACATGATTTAGAGACCTCACCAGAAACAATGAACCCAAAATTTTATTCATTTAAAATTGATAAATGTGAAGTCAAGGAATTTTTTAATAGAATTCATTACACATTTTCTATTTTTATAACAAATATGATTCAATTTTGTCACATATTGATTCATGGATCAGTATACTTGCGGGATGTGTTATCAATGGTGATCATTATGGGGGATTGTTTTGTGGATTATAGTTTTCTATATTTATTAATTATTCTAACATAAATTTATAGATTACCACTTAAAATTGGCCAAGGTTCATTCCTCATTTTTTTTATTTTTCATTTCATTTCCATTTCATCTTTCATCAGGGTAAATTTCAATCAGCTCGTGGTTCGATTTATAATGGTAAATTGAAAATTTTACACCTATTTCATGGGAAAATAGATCTTAATTATATATCTTGTCTTAGAATGAAATTGTGATCATGAAATTATTGTATTGGTAGTGGATCTGATGGATTTGGAAATACCAATTTGTGTTCTTCAACACATGATGAGGGTTTGACGTATAAGGTTGTTTTCCAAATGGATTCATGAGCAGGATCGTACTATTCAATGATGGTGAGGTTAGATGACTCGACATTCATGTTTTATGGAAACGAAGGTGGTCGGAATGGTGTATCAAGGTGGTGTAGTAGCCAAGGAATTTATATTTTTATTTATAGACAATCATAAACAACACGACGTGTACTTTGGAGCTACACACCATGTGTACCTTTGTAGTGGCTACTAGGGTATGTGGATGAAGCAAATGATCACACGAATTGTGTCCCCTATCATGCTACATGTAACCTTTCCCAATTATCAATATTTGTTACTCATAGGGTACATGGAAATGAGCATTAGTATATGGGGATGGGCACACACTGTACTCAAACATAGACACAACTATACTAGATTTACATGACCATAGCCATGTACTAAGAAATGGGCTGAAGTACACGATAATGGGAAATCTGTGAAAATCTACATGGACATGGCCACATGATATTTACATGATATGTACATAGTACTAAAGGTACATGACATTTACTTTTAGTATAAACAATATACTCCATCAAATATGGCTTTAATACCTCGTCTTATATATCTTGGATATATTTTAATATAGTGCATTACCTATATCCATTCCCTAATGGTTAGTATGGTATCCTTTCTTAAACATATGATGGTGATCACTTCCACATGACTTATTGGATAGAGTTGTTTTAATCCTTATATGAGGCCTAGAGTGAGATCATTTACTATATTATTTCCCTAGGTGGGGCTCTTAGTATCATCATGGCTAACACTACATTGGTGCTGATACTCTAAAATGTTGGATAATCAGTATTGATTTTCTTGTATACCCCATTGCTTTGGGAGTTATCCTTGTATGGGTATTGTATCTCTTCAAATTTCATCCCATAATAATAATTGTGATACCCCATGATATCTTACTCTTAGAAGGACAACATCAGTGCTCTCGGACTCATGGAGTGTGTTCACCTTGGTGAGTGCTATGTGGAACCTTCGAGTAGTAATCCATTGTTCATATTATGGTTGTGAAATAACCTTAGACTATATCCTTGGTGAGTATAGATAGGTATTATATATATATATATTATACATATACCAATGTAGATATAACTATTATTCTTTTGTTATATATGTTGTGGTTTTGGGGTGTCCTACTGGGTATTGTTACAGTCACCCATGCCTGAGATTTTCCTGAACGTGTCAGGTCATGTGTAGAAGATAACACATTTGATATATTCCAAGCGGGACTCGGACCAAGTGGTGCTTAGTGAGATGGACATACTAAGGTGTGCTCTTATGAAATCTTTATAGTAGTCCCTATATATACATTCAGGTTTGGATGTGTAATCAGACACTCTAGGGGGATTTTATTTTTCCCTATTTAATTTCTATTACTTATTGTCATACTCTAGATGTGGTATTTAGATGTATTAATGAATGGTTTTATAGTTTTATTTACATTTTAACATTGTATGGTCTTGGATATGTGTATTTGTTTATATTGACTTAGCCTAAGGCCCCCATTATAAGTGATACTCCACCTCATCACTAGTCACAAACCCATGTCCTTTTGGAGGTGGGCTTGGGGATTCGTCATACATTCCCCATTATGATGGGTCGTGATTTAAATCACTATTTAAAAACGTATTTAATTCTTATATGAAAAAATGCCATGTAATTCTACATTTTAATCAAATTTGTATAGAAAATATAATTCATACAGTACATGCACCAATAATTCAATGTTCAACTCTAGAAATATTCCACATCAGTTTTTGAATAAAATTGAATTAATCCTATTCATAAATTTGAAATTTCATTTTAATATGAAATGAGTTTTGTTCATACTCAATTTATTATCATGTAAGAAACCATTTTAATTTGACACAAATATAAATTTTTTAGGTTAATATCACATAATTATTATGAAAATCATGTTAATCTAACACAACTTTTAAATTTCACATTTATTAATACATGATCCAAACCTCTTTATTCCGTGAAATTATTTATAAATGACATATCATACCCTTATAATAATCATGAAAAACCCAAAAAAAGAATATATCATACAAAAACATTGAAAAATGTTACATAACTCCATAATTTTATATTAAAATTACACCACATAATTTTTATTCCTAAATGAATCCCTTATACTTAGTTAATAAAATATCAACATTGCAAGACATATTTAATCATATACATACAAATAATTTAAATATAATTAACTCCATCCATCTAAAACACTAATTAGAACTTATCAAAATACATATCCAACAAGAATAAACAAATGTCACTACATTAATCATCTAAACAAGCCATATTTTAAAGTCAGACATAAATTTTCATCAACACACTATCCATCCAAACCGTCTTCATAATTCCCTTAAATTTACTAACAATATTCAATTATCTTGTGGAATATTATAATATATCTCTATCTTTATCTTAAACAATATTTAATCCAAGAAACCATTTCCTGGCTCCAATCCATTATTCAATCCAATATCAATCTTCTTTCATTATCATGATAGTCTTTGTATATCCTGATTATCTCCAAATACATGATGAAATATATAACCACCCTTCATATGGTTGGAATAAAATCCAAAAAAACATGTAATATTATTAGCTTACATTATTTTGAAGTACATTAATCCTTTTTACCATCATACATTATGATTTTGATGAATGAAAACAAATCCAACACCAAATATTCTATTTATTCAAATATTCTCCCCATTTGGATTTAGTTTTCAATACCATCACAAATCCATTTTCCCATAAAAATTTCCAAAAAACATCAATTTTATTGATTTGTTTTGCCTGATTTACACCACCTTAAACATCGAAATGAAAATAGAAAAATAAATATAACCCCTTCATACAAAACATAATAGAAACATACTATAATTTACTTTCTTTCATATTCATAGCCTCCAACTCTTCAAGAAACATACTAATTATTTGAAAACTATAAGATCCTACAACCCCTTAAGATATCATCTTCTAGATCCCTGATTAGATATGAATCATTAATGACATATTATTTTATCAGTCATCATCAATTCATTCTTTACCTCATCTCTACATAAAACTTTTGGAACTCAATATTTAAATTCCACAACATATCTCCATTCATGAAACTGATAGATGCATTATAAATATTTTCATAACCTATAATCCAATTTCCATTGTATAAAATGATACTTGATGTTGGGTAAATATTTTTTCTTTTTATCATTTACCTTCGAACTCTTCATCCTATAGATTTATTTTCGAATGGATTTAAAATAGTGAATATACCACTTTGTAATGAGTTATTAACAAATATTATAAGGCTAATGAGTCCAAAGTTTCAATATGAAACTATTCAATGTTAATAACCTAAATTTTTTTCCTGTAACTCACTTACTTCCAAAAATACCATACCACATTGAAAATTACCATCTGTTAACATTTAATAGTATCCATCACACTTACATAAGATATTAAAAAAACCATAAATCATAATAAGTTTTATATATTACACCTAAAAATTATTATTATTTTATATATAAGCTATAAAATGAGGATAATATCAAATTTCAGGTCATCATTTTTGGAAAAATCCTCTTGAAAGTATTCTCACTAATGTCCAAAAAATGGATTTTCAACAAAATTTAACAATAATGGAGTTCTACTATTAAATATTACATTAATATTTTACAATAAGGGATGAGTTTACACTTTTAACAATCATATAAATCAGAAAAACTCATATCACCTTCATAAAAAATACATTATTTTTCTATTCTTGTCATTATTATATCTAGAGTTGTACTCCTCCTTCCTTAAAGACTGATACCACTAGAAATAAATAACAATAAAATTTATGAATCCATAGATTTATCTTGATAGAATATCAAAATTAATATAGTGATTTAACTCAATTTAAATTAGAAAAATAAAAATGATAACACTTTTGTATTCCATATTTACATGTAATTCTAGATTTAACTTTGACATCCATACTGGTATCTTGAATGCAATTCTTAATTAAGATTAATCCTTGATTTCATTTTACATTATCCAATACTAATTATTAAATGTAATTTTTTTTATAATTTAAACAATCCATGTAGCTTATAAACACCATATATCTTATCTCTACATTAATCATAGAAAAATTTTATCAACAGATATAAATAATAATGTTCATTAAAAGAGGTGTACTTTTTATCCTTATAATGTTTAGTAATGTGGTTTCATTTAATGAACCAACCAATTTATACAAAAATTATTCCATGAATTTATATATTTTAATCATGAAATTACACTTCTATAAAATTAATTGTGGATATTTGATATGAAATTATAAGTCACTCATATCTTGGTTTTCACCACTATTTGTGAGATTAATCCAAATTTTACATTTCTCGTCCATTAAATATTCATCATTATATCTTCATTCAATAATCCTCCTCAATATTAGGTCTCCTTAACCAGTATTCAAATCTTTAATTGTAGTATTATTATTGATACTACTTAGTAATGATTTCTTTATGTCCCCTTAAATAGAATCTATAGTCATATAATACATTTTTTTGGAATATTTGTTCTCATTTTCATTAACCTTTTATTTGTTGGTATCAAATTATTTATTGTTTAAATACTATATTTTATTTACTTAATTAAATGACATTTTATGGGAATTACCCATCACTGGTGCATGATACTCCCTTTTTCTATTCCATCCTCCCATTCATTCAATCTAGGAAATATTTTTTTATGTGTAATGTAATTTTTTTCTTTCCATTTAATACAACTTATAAACAAAATAGTTGGGTTTTTCTTATAGAAATATCATCTACTAACCAACCAAAATATTCATCACTTGTATTATTTTAAGAAAATTAATCGTCTCCTAATAAATTTATACCAAATGTAGTCATTCCTTTGTTGATATGTTTTTGCAGCAGGAATTTCTTTATTGTTTACTCTTCTAGCTTCTATGAAAAAAATAATATTTTTCCCATTATTCCACAATAGTGTCATTATAATGACACGTTAATTTGGATATTTCATCCACGTAGATTATTAGTAATGTTCTATTTAATTCCTAAATAGTAGATTTTAATTTTTTGTACTCCATTTAATTATTCTTCCTTGGGAACAGTCTTTTTCTCTTCACTATAGGATTTTAACCCCATTTCACACTTCATAGTCACACCATACTTATATTCTAAATTAGGTTCCATTATTTAAAAAATAATTCATCATTTTTTAGGATTTTATCACCTCATCGGGTTTTTTTAAGGGGTATAATACAGAACATTAGATCCTTCCCTTTTTTAATAACCCTTACAATTAATGGTTAGTAATAATTATGAGAATTTAAAAAATATGTCCTAAATATTTTTTTTGATAAATAGGTGTCATATCATAATTATTAAAATTTTGAAATCTCTAGGAGGAATATTTGGATATGATGAAAGGTTATGGATGCGACTCAGGTGTTTGGTTGAGTGTCATATAATATTCAGCACAATGGACTAGCTATTTAAGAATGGAAATTTGGGTTGGATATGGGATAGAATGTGTGTATTTAGACCCTTTAAATGTGTATGGTGTGGCGATGTAAGTCTTTATTGATTCATTTTAGTCAGATTGGTATTGATGCTTGAATTATATAAAAGGATGGAATTTAAGGCGTAAATTATTATCTATTGAATATTTAGATAAGTTTGGAGAATTCTGGTATGGATTTTAGAAAATGTTGGTGTTGAGAAAATATAGTGTGGTTATAGGTCACACAATTTCTAATGGGAACCAGATTGTCTGGTGTGATGAATATCATGGTTTGGGGTAAAAAATTTAAGTCCTTAGAAATAAGGGTTACTTCATCATGCATAATAGTAGACTAAAGTGATATGTAAGGGTACCCAAAAGTCTTGAGTTTTGACAAACATCCATGTTATTGTAAGTTGCATATGGGTTAACTCTATTATTTCTAAGTGTCACTATACATATAATGGTTAAAACATATATATTACCAATTATCTAAAGAAAAAATAGTAAATTGTGGGAATACACATTGATATATAAATAATAATTTGAGGAAACATAATTGAGGGAGCCCTATGATACATTAGGGTTATCATCGGGTAATGTAATCATTGATCTATTTGGTATATCTAATACGAAAATCCTAAAACCCTTTAATACATAAGATTTTTCTCTATGTATTACATAATGGTTGTTCAGGATGGGTTTATTTCTATATATGGATTGAAATTTAATAGATGAAATGTATTTGGTCATACTTGATTGTTCTAATTTTTTCCAAAATCATGAATGTTATTCTAGAGGGAGAAAATAATCATGAGCTAGAGGTCATAATGTTATGTATTATGATTCACATGAGGGGTAAATCACACCATAAAAGATGGGTCACTCCATGATATCTCATTTAAAATTTTATTTAAGAAATCAATTAATTTTTTTATTAAATGTAATATCTTATTTTTCATTTCGGACTGAAATATAGTAAGCACACCCTAATCCCTTACATTGATTTTTCATACCTCTTGAGAGATATTCTTCAATTTTTATCCATTGTTCATGCTTTTTATTATTAATAGTAGTGATAGGTTACGGATATCTTCCCTTATTTTCTTATTTCTATATTGTCTAACTATTTACATTTTTATATTTTTTCATAAATAAATAATTTTTCTAGATTATTTAATTTATTTTTTTGAGAGTCAAACAAGTCATAATTCCTTAGTGAATAGACTATATTTAACTCCCAATGTTTTATGTGGCCAGTAAATTACTATGTTCCTTCATAATTGAGTGGTTATATATTTCTATGTTTTTATTATAGTAATTTCTGTCATGTTTTTAGGACATTTTTAATACTACCCTAGAAATAGGGTTGGAATACAATAGGTCTTATAGTTAATAAAATTATTATAGATTTTTAAATGATTAGTTGGGGTAAATGGGGTCAAACGTGTGTCAGTAACTCTCTTTGTATATTGTTTGGTTGTATTTTTAGGATCTTAAAGGTAAATGTGTTTTTTTTTAAATTTTGAATTAAAATAGGTCACTTTTGTAAAACATATCTATGAAGGAAATTGTTTTAATGTTAATTTAAATGAAAATATAATAATTTCATGGTTGATTTTGAAATAGAATCATATAAAAATATGGGGTTTTCTAAAGAACTTTTTCATTGGTATTTTTTCCATTGGACTTCTATTAATAACAATGTATTGTGATCTCTATCCACAATGATTTATAAATAATATTTTGACTTTATTTTTAAGAGAATTATAGAATGGATTTTTTTTATATTTTTTTGTTTTAGTTCACCTCATGTGAGAAACAATAAATTTTATAAAATTACGTGATTTCTTATTCATCATGATTGTGATTTTTTAGTGTATTTTAAATTTTATAATGATGGGTGACTCTATTGGAATCCCTTTTCATGTAATGAAATTTAAATTTATTTTCATGGACTTTCATGCATACGAGGGTGTTATTTTTCCCGATAATGTACTATTTTTTAGTATCAATTTCTTTGGATGGATTGATTTGATGTAATTAATACCTCAATATGTATATATTGTTAAAATGTATTATTTTTTAAGGAACAATACCTAATTCAATGTAGTGATGTGGGTGTGTACTCTTAGATTAATTATTCATGGATCCAACTATTCATTCATGATTAAGGCTTATGTGACAATGGAAGATGGAATTTTACATAGGTGACAATTACTTCAGTTGAGAAAGAGTTAGGTGCATGAACCTAACTATTATAGGTAACCTAAAGTGGTTGTTTTTGGAGAATATTAGCGGTTAACCTTGTGGTTTTTTTGGATATTCCATTTGGGGAATGTTTGATCCCTTTTATTTTCATTATTATTCAATAATAGTATATCATGTATATTTATGTTATGAAAATGATGGTTTTGATAAGGTCATGTGTGAGGGAGTAGTGTATTGTGATGTGATGGCATGGTATTGTGATTATTGGGACTATCATTCATGAGAGTTTTTTGATTGAGATAGTTTTATGTGTCCTCTCATGTGTAAGAGGGGATGGAATAAATTCTAACCATGCGGTATATCCTATGTAAAATTGGATGGTATAAAATCTGATGTGGTATGAGAACTCCGCTTAAAATAGAGTGTAGAGGTACATAATTAGGTGTGCAGTGGTTTAGAAAACATCACCCTAAGTGAGAGGTGGTGGTGCATGAGGAGGTATGTTGTGTGGTATGAGACATAACCCATAGTGATAGGGTAGTGGTACAATATGAGTTATGAAATTTGATATTAGACCCCACTATGAGTTATGGAGTTGAAGTATATGGTATATCTATGAAAGCATACATTGAGCTTGTGGTTAAACCTGTGAGGGAGGTTGGTTAACTAGATACACTCATCATATTACTTGTTTAATGTTTCTATATGTGTGGTTAGCTATTCGACCTACCTCGTATTGTTCTGGGTTATCTCATATAGAAATTGGATGTTAATATTCCCTACATGGACTAGTAAAATTATTACTATGTGTTATGGGATTGTTTCATGAGACCTCTCCCTAAGTGGATTGTTGAACTGTATGAGAGGTAAGATGTTGAGATTCCCACCTAAAATCAGTTATTATACATAATGAGTTTCCAATATTCTTTGAACAAAAAAGTCTTTTTCATTTCCCAACCAGGATTTCATATAAAGTGACTATGTTAGAAATCATATAACCATTGTGTAAAAAAGGCTCGGTTAAGTGTTATGGTGGATTTTTTACCACATATCGACTTGGAATGTTTTTCTTCATGTGTATATTTTATTGCATTTCATAGTGGGATTTATCCCAATCAAGACTATCAATCTTTTATTTTCTACATGCGCATACACTAGATAATTTTAAAACATAGTGTGTTGAGGTGAAAATCATAATCTTACAATGTCATGGGACTATCCCCAACCCATGTACATACAATGGGTTTTAATGTACATGGATGAACAATCATTTTTTATTTTATGAATTGGTATTTTTTAGATATAGGCATGTGGTTAAGTTCATGTAGGTTATTGAATTTTAGGACTCTATAGGGATGATTATGTGTTTTGGTCTGGATGTAATCATTATTTACATTCTAGTTAGTATTTTGTTGATGTTCAATCTGATGCATCATTTTTTTATTACAACAATGGTTCAATTTGAGCTTTATTTCTGCTTTTATTACTTTATTCTCATAATAAATCATAAAGTATAACAAATTATTATTATACTAGATTACATCTCCCCTATCATTTCCATGATTATGTAGAATATTTTTTGTTTTATGTGTTATATAAATGAGTCATGAGATATTTTTGGCCTATTCAGGAATGATTATAGGGCATTAATTTTGATGTCTAAATCTCCCCATGACCATTTTATGAACTTTCCACTAGTTGGAAACATATAATTCACAAAGTGGTGAACCTGAGGTCATCCTGTGACCCACAATCATGTGTCATTCAGGAAATCCTAGAAGTGGTGTTTCAAAGTTTTTTAAAATCTTGTGTTTGTTTGGTAAAATTTTTGTTATAGGATGATAAAGGTTCCTAGGACTTGGGAAGAAAATGGGCATCATGCCTAGCCTTCATGGAAATAGTTGAAACCCAATTCTCCATTGAAAATGTAGTTTAAAAACTACACACTATATTTTGATTGTTTTTTTTTACTACAAATTCTATCGTTTGATGAATATTACTCAAAAAGAATTATTGGACTCTAATTATATCATTTGATCTTTTACATGAATTACGTTGTTTGAATTTTTTGGACATGATAAATACACCTATTTGTTATTTTTTGAAACATATACTTATTTGGATATATCATTACTTAAATTAACATATAATATATTCATTATTTCTTGACTATATTTTAAGGGTTGAATTGATTGATATTTATATTGGAGGATTATTTGATTGATGGTTGAATTTTTTTTTGTTCGAAAAATATAATGAAATTATTTTGGGGATTTTGTTCTATGATAAATTTCATATTTTTTAAAAAAAACTCATACCATGGCATGGGTAATGCATAAAATGGTTTATAAATAAATTTTTCATTAAATGGAATGTGATGATAGTTATTTTTAAATAGTATTGAATTTTGGTTTTTGAGATAATATAAAGGGATTGTATTTTAAAACTATGTTTAAATAAGTATTTTTTATCTAGGAAATTTTTTAAGAAATAATGAATTAGGGAGGCACTTTTATGTTTTTTAAATTTACTAAAAACATCTTTGATTCCAAAGGGTATTTTGAAAAATACTGTCAATTTTGTGGAGTATAAAACATTTTGATATATTATGAAAATGAAAATTATACGTATGTAAAACTACATTCTTGAATATTAGCTTCTTGGATAGCTGTGGAATGGATGATTCAATTATAAGATATGTTAGCGCTTTTTTGTTGGAATAAATCATGTGTTGTTATGGGGTTTATGTTAGTTTTGTTCTGATCATCAGGAAAATAATCTAGTTCCTATATAGACCAAGTTTTCATTAATTTTAGTGGATAAAATAAGTGAATTGGTTGTTGACTAATGTATGTAATGTTTATACCATATATGTGTTTAGAGAACTATTTTTGGTGGGCTCAATTGATTTATGTTCTTCATGGGATCATGTGGCTAGATATACATCTTAGTGGTCTGAAATTTTAGACTGCATGGATTTTATTTTTTGTTATTTAATCCTATTTGGGTTGCACTAACACCTAGATCTACCAATATGAGTGGAGTATTATGATGGGCTAGACCATTTTCCTAAATTTGAATTGGTTATTAACAAATTCATTTATTTGGGTTGATGGGTGAACTTAATAAATGTCATGATGTATATTGATGGTGATGAGTGGTGTTTTTGTGAAATTGGTTTTGGGATATACAAGTGCAGATGATCATCTCAAAAATATTATTCTAGTAAAATGATGGAGATCATGGATTGATCAATAGATGTCTTGGTGACTGGAAAGTATAGCCTTTGAGGAATAGTAAATTTTGTATTTTGGTGTTTCTATGAAGAAACATGCTTGGTGATCGAAGATAGGATGTGACAAGGTACTTGTGAATTGAATACCAATGTGTGTTAGGATTTAGGGTTATAGGTCTATCATGGCCTATAGTGAGAGGACCGGTTTTGGATATACCTAACACAGAGAGGGGGGTGAATCGGTGTTGGGGACTTTTTAAACCAATTCCAACTTTTATCCTTGTACCTATTGACCTGTTAGGATCGTGATTCTCTTATTCTATATTCCTTGTCGCATGAAATTATAGAAACCAGTAAAAATATACACATGATATTTTTACAAGGTTAACCACTCAATAATAGTAGCAACGTTCTTACCATGCATGGATATGACTAGTGCATTGATTTTCCACTATGATGTTATATTCTATTACAATGGAGTGGCTAGGAAAACAATACTCTAGCGAGTGTGAGTCCCTAAAAATTAGAGGGGGGTGGGAAACAACCCTCTTCCCTAGACTAGTGATGACCTAGCCCAACTTATAGCCTCTATCTGGTTTATTATACAACCTATAAAGATAGTCTTCTTCCTCCTCCAAAAGATAGGTTCTGTTCTTAGTCTTCTTTATTTCTCTTCAATTGATTACATGAAAATCAGTAGTCAAACAATTCTTCCTACATTATTTTTCTTATTTTCTAGTGAAACACCAATTACAATAAACTTATTCTTTCTTATTCTTAGTGGAACAACCAATTGCACTAAAACTTCTTCTCTCTTCTTGGCTAAAATCACATACAGTAATTTTATTATTCAGGTAATGAATATCGGTTCACATGGAATCATCCAAATCAATTCTTTTCTTCTTGTTCATGTATTCATGTGATCATGCATATGGAATTTATGTTGATCCTTTTCTTACCTTTATTTATTCTTCATCTTTACACACATGCACAAAAATTTTTTATTCATTATTTAAGTCACTTCACGTGGGAATATGCATGCATGAAATCATTCATTCACTTCTTCCTATTGTTGTGTGAAACCCCATATAGGTTTAATTATTTTAAGAACACACAGAAACTAGGTATCTTCCTCCTCTTCCTATTCTTTCTTCTCTTTATTCCTCAAGCACTAGGTTAGGGTGTTTCTTTATATGTGCTATTTGTCTTCAAACCTGAATGAGTGAAACCCTTTATTTGTAAGAACAAAACTGTACACAACCTTGGGCTCCTTCAACTAGAGGATATGAATACGTGCATGTATTCCTCAATTTTACTTCAAAAACTCAATAACACAGGTGTCTTCAAATCAAAAACACGCATTTATTCACTTCACCACTTGCAATCTCCTTCTTCTTCAATAATAAACCCTTGCACACAGTAGAATACAAACATGAAAATAGGAGGGTGTTCTTACCTTCTTTCATGGAGCCATGATGGCCCACAGGTCTCCTAATGAGTGTGCACGAATCTATAACAGATAATCAAGAGGGTAGTGTGTGGCACAGTTGTTTCTTCTAGAAATGGTGATGACCTTGTTTTTATAATGTTCAAACATTCCAATCGGTTTCTAACAGGTTTATTCGTAGAACCAAAAACATCCAATGACTCTATATCCATTTCTACCTACTTTCCAAAGGTAGGTTTTCATGAGTTGTGGATCAATGAGGCTTAATAATTTGCATTGGTCAAGATAATGGGAGGTCAGTCTCATAACACCTTTTTGGGGGGAATTATTACCTACTCCTGGAATCTCTTATAGATTTAAGTTACGTCCACGAATCCTTATTAATTCACCAAGCATAAAAAATGATTTTTCCTTTAGATTTAGAAATCAATGATTGATATGTATGGAATTTAGGGAATATTTTATATGCCTTTAAGGTTCTTCATTGATAGAGAATCATCCATCTGTATTAGATATTCTTAGTCATTGGTATCCTTCAATACATTATATAGAAATATCTTGGTCATTATGATGACTATACTGGTTTTAAAGCCACTCAATGTGGCACTTTAAGTATATAGTCCTTTCGAAATACATGGATTATTCCAGAGTTGGGATAATACCCTTAGGTGGGTTACCTACGTATCCTTATAAAAAAGAAATTAGAACCCATGTAGTTCTATTATAAGGGTATCATTTAACATCATAAGGGATGGAAAATAATCAATGATAGATGGGCTTGAACCATATAAACAATTCCTATATACTCTACTTTTAAGGAAGAGATCAAATTCCATGTAGTTCGGGTAAAGAAACTATGGGGTTTATGCATGGTTAATGGCCTAGAATGAAATGTAGTGATTACTTTCATACTCTAAGCTCATGTGAGTCACGCTCGGTGTGAGAAACAATAAGTATCCGTAAGCTTGATGATGGTTCCATAAAGGATGCAGTTATAAGAAATGATGTGGGCTTACGTATGTATGACAGCCCAGGTAAATAAAGACCAGGACATAGGATGGAATCCCATGAAGTAGGGTATATAAAGGTATTTTTATTTTATGGAGATTTGTAATTTTAACCCGGGACTTATTCCTGAGAAGGAAACCCAAATCAACATAATTAATATTGGGGATTACTCCTAAGGAGAATGCCCAATGTTTAAGGAAACTATGACTGGGGAATACTTTTGAGAAGGACTCCCAGGTTAAAAGAAATTATGACTGGGCTTAATCTTGAGAAGGAGGCCCAGATTAAAGGAAATTATGACTGGGGATTACTCTTATTAAGGAGGCCCAAATCAAAAGATCTTCTCATTTCAGAGGATGAGGTTATATAAGAATCCCCTAACCATGGTGACATAAATCTTGTAAGTCACGTGGTTTTGGGAGAGGTTCTTACAGAAATCCTTTCAGACAAGGATTACAACAAAGGAAACACGCCGTAAATGGCTTTGAAGAGGGTTTTGAAAGCTATATCTTGAAGAGGAGAGGTGGATTCGGGGATAGGAGGTGATTAGGAAGGAGGCGTGCAAGTATTGTTCTAGTGTGGAAGTCCTGGTCAAACAGGGAGACTTGTGCGACATTAGTCACCTTGGGCGATGAATAATCCATAGGGTAATACATGGGTGACTTTGAACTCAATCCCTTGGTTTTATCCCTAGAATATTCCAGAAGTGTGGCGGGCAAGTTCCATTGAGAGGACAAGGCGTCACGCAAGTGTCTTCGTTTCCATTAATGGGAAGACACTTTGGCATGGAAGTGTTGATGAATTATAACACATAAGCCTTATTCTTCCTCTTTAGAGCTTCCATTCTGGTTAAATTATTACCTTAGAAGTGTTCAGAAGACGTTAGAAAATGTCTTGGGTGACTAAAGCTTGAATATGAATTTGGAAAAATTCGTCCTCGAAATGGGGGCCCCACAGAGGATTATATAGGCCACTGGGTACCTTGGGATAAAAAAGAAAACATGATTTGACATTGAGGAAACCGAGAAAACAGGGTTAATTGGTGTGCTGGTGTTAGGTGCGCAAGTTTCGGTGCGCAGGTTCCGACACACAGGGTTTCATGATGGCCTATATATATGGGCATCATTTTTCACAAACTATCCTACCTTCAATGATTTTTAGCACTCATCGTGAATGTTTCTTCATCTCCTCGATTGATCGCCCTTTTTTGTGCCGCGCTTCTCAATAATGATTTTGAATTGTGCGGCAATACTTGTGGGACATGACTTGTGTGACACGACTTGTGTGTCCAAACTTGCATGACCAAACTTGTGTGCCTTAATGCCTTGGACAATTTTTTTGTTTTCATCACAAATATTTCATAAAAACAGACTTATTCAAAATCTAATTGTTTTATATTTGTGTGGATTCAATGGCTACCAAAAGAATTGGATCAGCTGATGAGTTGGCCAGCAAGAGAATAGATGATATGATTAACATCGTTGGCCATGACTATTATGCTATCTGAAATAGAACTCTCCTGGATTTGGCTAATTATTTGAATAAATATCATGTCAACTTCCCACCGAGAATTTACTTTCCATTATATGGCCACGATCATCAGCAATGAGTCAACGCTCCAGAGGCAAAGAATCATATTCCTCATTCCTAGTTTCAGACATACACCCATTTCTCTTCAGAAAATTTCTCATTTGTTGGATCATTTGTCAATGTTAGGAATGTGGTGAAGGCATTCATAATGCATCATAGCCCATGTGCTCTATATTTGAAGCCTCACAAGCCTGTGCTACAGCCACATTGTTATCCCTCTGTTTTCTGAAATTCTCAGACGGATCAATCTAAGGGATGGAACAAGAGTTGGGATTTCCGTCCTGGAGGAGGTGTGAAGCCAAATTAGATGTGGGTATATTGGTTGCGACAAACCTATGCAAAGCTTGTCAAGGATCTGAAGGGAGCAGCAATTTATGAGACCGTCTGAGCTGGGCAGACATATGTCTAGAGGAATGATGATTTTGTGCCGGATATAATCAGCCGCTAGAGCCCAAAAAACAATTACTTCCATATGAATCACGGAGAAGAAGGAATCAGCTTGTGGGATGTCTACAAGATCTTGAGGGATCCAATTTTGGGAGACATGTGTGAGAGTTCCTCCCTCCGAAAGTAATGTGGAATGATTTGGGGAAGACTCCAGCTTTGGATCGAGAGTTATTAATAATTTTCCACAAGCACAAGAAGTCAAGTCCACCAAAACTCATTCTATAAAGGATATTCATCTAGAGGAGTGGATGGATATGTTTCTGATCAAAAAGAAGGAGAGGGGGCCCACTTGTACTCATCCAATCAGCTTCCCTAGAGTACATAAGAGGGGTGATTTTGGTACATTTTGGCCAACTCTGGAATCTGGAGAGTTTGAAAAGTGGGGGTATGAAGTGAATCATAGAATCCCATAGAAGACCCGTCTGGAGGGCTTTTTGCCTTGTGGTTCAGCAATTATCTTCTTCCATTTAGGTATTCAAAGGGAGGCATCAGGCCATGGACGTTCGTTGTTTCAACCAAGTTGGCTGAAGAAAAATGGTTGGGTTGGGCACCCCAGTTTTGGTGAAGATTCATAGGATCTTACTCCATGTCACTATGGGTATGTCTCCTTTGGGAATAGTGGTACCATTCCATGTTTTGCGGGAATGGGTCACCACTCACTTCAGGACATACGCTATACATAGTAGAGTATAGATTCCTAGAAGTTCTTTTAGTCCATCGGTTCATGAATTTTCAATAATTTCTTTATTGTTCCTCAATTACAATGATTTGAAGGTGAGGCTGAGTATGTTCAAGGAATTTTATTTCTTTACTTAAGAAAATCTGCCAACCGGGCAGTTTTTTGATGATGGAACAACTTCCTTGGAATTGAATTCATATATGTTGGCTTGTAGAGATGGTGTATTGGCCACCAGAATTGACGAAGATATTATATGTGATGCCTATGATCCTTATAGATTTGCACGCCAATTCAAGTGTTGATAGAAGATTTTTGATTCCCCTCGTGTGCATTTTAGGTCAGAGCAGTGTCCAATGGTTTCCTGACATCTATGGTTACTGAAAGCTAGGGATAAAACCGAGGTAGTGTTTGATCTACCAGTTGCTTGAGTAGCGAGTCAATTGACTACTTGGTATGTTGAGAACTGGATAACATCATACCATGAAGGGGTACTGAATCATCCGGGTACTGAGGTGGGGAAAAAAGAGAATAGTTGGGAAAGAAACGCTTCATCTGGAAGGTGATTATTTTTCACCCGGAGCTGATTCACTAGGTTCCTCACCCGGGGTTGATTCATCGGATTCTGAGGAAGGGGATGATGAGGCACGACATGCGTCAAATTGGCCTCATGCCATATATAATCCTCATGTGAATGTCAACATACCTTCTTCATCATCTCCAGGTGAGTTATATCATTAAGGAAATTTATTCTCCATTATTTTATTGAGAAACAAGTTTCATTTTCGTATCATTTTTCTGTGATTGCAGGAGCTGGGAAGAAGTTTAAGTCCCAGATTATAGGACCCTCCTCGTGGCCTTCAGGTGCACATGATGAATATTTACGACTAGAGGCATTCCATACATGGAAAAGTTTATATTTTGATTCTGAAACTGCCAGGATGGACTTATGTGAAGGGATACATATCCCTTGAGTGGGAAATATTCGGGCTTCTGCAGATATCCACTTCAAGGATAACCCTGCTGAAGTGCAGGATTGCATCAGAGAGTAAAAAATGATCATATATTCCACTGATGATTCCATTCCTATTACCAAGCGGGTGAGGGAAACGATGAATTGTGGAACAACTGAGGGGATTAGTGATTTAGTATATGAGGAGTTGAATGATTATGTGGCTCCTGAAGATGTAAATTTCTTCCCTTGTTTTCTTTGAAACTTAATTTCAGTCAATACTTGGTTATTCATGTAAATTACTTTCTGCATCCTATAGCTTGTCAAGAAAAGAACTATTGAGGTCCCTTCACTGTAGTACAGACCTGGTGGCACTGCTCCTAGAGCCGCAGAATCTCCTCGTGTTCCGGACGAGGTATCTCCTGGCTGAAAATCCATGTATGATGAGTTAAACAAGGGCTTTCACTCTCAAATACTTTTATTTGGAGGTGATGATGTCAACACACCCAAAAAGTCCAAGAAGTAAAAGCATCGAAGGAAGAAGACCACAGCCAAACGCTTCATCAGTAGTGGTAAGTCCTTCAGATAATCATGAATCCTAACTCATGATAATATTACTCATACTTCTTGAGATTGTAAGTGCTTATTTGATTTCCCCTTTAAGGGAGAAGACTGACCATCCTCTGAGGAAGATGGAGGGTGCTGGTGAATAGTCGCAAATTCATGCTGACCTGGCTGCTCCTGAAGAAACGAGGAGAGAAGAAGAGCCAGCTTCTGTTCCCAGTACTTCTCCTGTTGCTACTATAAGGAGAGAAGAGCATGCTTCTAGTAAATTAACAATACTTTATAGAACATTGAATAAATACATCAACTGACTTTCATTCTGTGATGTTTTAGATTCAACACCTACACCAGAACATTTGGAGACCATTGCAATTTACTCCATAATTTTCTCTAATGACGTTGTTCGGGGTTAGAGGTCGTGGGAGCAGGGTCTCCAAGAGGACATGTCAAATGTTCCCACTAGTGAGACTAACAAGGAATCTGAGATATCACTGGATGAAATAACGAAACATGATAGGTCTTTTGATAAAATTTTAGATCATGTTAAATTACCATGTGATTTAGAAGATTTTGGTTGTGAGTGTTATTTTTAGTCATGTTAAAATAGTTTATTACATATCTGACCATGATTGGTTGAAATGTGCAGTTCCATCTGAGCAAGCTGCTAATATACCGATGCCTGAAGGGGGTTTAGACAACCTTATCATTGGAGAGACACTAGCTCAAGTGGATCGTAAACTGACAAATATTCCTGAAATTCGTTCTGAAAATTTTGTTGAAGATAGGAATGATAGGGAGGATCCTTCTCATGGTAATGATCTACCATTGGGTAAAAGATGATAATATTTGTGGCTATACATAATTTTCAACACAGCTAACTAACTTTTGGTATACTTTGTAACTAACCAATGCTTTCAATTGACTATGCAGGGCTGTCAATTTCAGTGGCTAGATCTAGAGATGAAGCCTCATCCATAGTCCCAATGGGTGTAGAAAGTGAATTACCAAAGGTAAGTGGGGAAAGATAAGAATAGGGAACTTTCATAAGTGAATTAATCCCGAACTATATTCCCCCCTATGATAGTGATGTTGAATTAGACCCAGAGGTGTAAAATGCACTCAAATTCTCAAGTCCCATTGCAAGGAAAAATATATGGAAGATCATATCCAAAGTGCCTCTTGAAAAGCTATCTTCAATGATCCCACGATTTTCATCCTTGTTCGTCATGCTTGGACATGGTGGTTTTGGATATCAAGAGATCTATACCTCAGTGAAACAAGTCATCTTAAAGAGGGATCTTGAGAAAAAGTGTCGTCAAGATCTGATCAGAGTAAGGCTGCTTAGAAATATCGGTTAATTCGAGGTTGCAGTGTCCCAAGATGAGGTTGATCATGCTGCAAAGCTGAAGGAATTGTAGAATAAGATCAAGGAGAAAGTTGTCCAGAAGAAGCATCTTCAGCAACATTTAGATTCCATTATTGGATAACTTGACCCGCTTAACAATTCATTGGAAGGAGTCAAAACAGATGGTTTGAAAGCCATTACAAAAGCCAATAAGGCACTTCATCAAGCTGAAAATAGTGAAGCTATTCGATTGAATGAACTTCAAGCAGCTGATGATGATGCTCGGAATGCCATAAATCAAATGAAAATTTATGTTGAAATCCCCTTGAAAATCTTGAAAAAAGAGAAGATACTCCAATCTGTGGATGTTCTTATAATCTTGTGCATCAATGAAAAAGACATTTCATCTTAAATCATTTGTACCTGCATTATCTTGATAATTAATTAAATATTATTTTAACTAAAACAATGGGCCTAGTAAGAATAGTTTGATTTTTTTCATGGATTATAAAAACAACCCCACAAACTTTGCATCTTTTTTCTCAATATTTTCTAAATCATACAATATGTACGTTTAATGAGCTGGGACTCGAATTTTGTTTAGAGTTCCTTTTACAGGTTCCCAATTTAATGAGTACCATGACTTTTGTAGGAATTTTAATGTCATGCATGTCGGACATAAAAATTATAATGTTTATTGTCATATAGTTTTGACCAAATGGATTAAAATTTACTCAATTCCATGATAATTTTCTTATAAAACATATTACCACATTCAAGTATGGGGGAAAACATGTAAACAATGACTTAATAAATTTTGAATCTAGGGGATTATATGAAAAAAGGTCTAAAAGGCATTAGAAGAAGTATTTCCTAAGAGTGAATTTACCACTTTTTGACAAACCTGTTAGGGGGTTGAATTATACAGATCCACTTAAGGGCATTGGTTGTATAGTCAAATAGTAGCATCTATTGGCTGACAGGTCCGTTATGTAGGATACTTATGGAAGGACACCAAAGGGCACGTGCTGCATAGTCAGGAAAAAGAACTCTCATAAATTTTACTTTTATATTGCTAAAATACAGTGAAAGTTTATGGAGATTCAAATTTCCCAAAGCATAGAGTTTGTTGTATGGATAGAGGTACTTGAATATGGAGAAGTTATTCTAAATAAATATTTCCAAATAATTGGATTAATGTCACTCCTGTGAAGGTCTGACCCAAATGTATGGAAGGGAAATATAAACCATAAACATGAATACTTTCAACTCCTGAAAAGAGTATGGGACAAATATGTTAAGGATGGTTATTTTTGCAGATCCCTACATATCGTGGTTAAGACTAATAAGGACAAAAAGGATTTCCCCCCAGGAATGAAGTTACTAGTATTTGACGAACCCATTAGGGGGGTTGAATTATGCAGGGCCACATAAGGGTGTTGGCTGCATATTCATATAATTTCATCTTTTGGCTGACAGGTCCATTATGTATACTACATATACAAGGCCACCTAGGGGCACATGTTGTGTGGTCATGAAAAATAATTCTCGGGTATCAGACATTTTGTGACCATAATTCAAGAAAAGGGCCATGGATATTGGGAAGTATTTAAGGGTAGGAGTATGACACATAAAAATATTTATTGTTCAATGCATGGAAGTGATGAATAGACCAATACTGACCATAATCATGTTATGGTTGGTTCCAGAATTGAGATGCTGGACTTCACTACATATCTCATTTGGATGAGAATCAAGCTATATGTAGTCATTGAAATACAATTTATTGTCATGTTGGATGAGAGGATAAGAAATTTTAGTTTTGGGGCGTAGATCTCAGACCATAATGTGGGAGAAAAACTGAATGTTTGTTATAAACCTGATGTGAATAAAACCCAGGGTTTTCATACAACATTCATGTGTTCAGAGGGGAATATTTTTCATCCAAGGGATGAAAGTGGAGTTTGGGTTTAAGCCCAAAGACATGGGGCTGAGTTCGACGGATGCTCAAATGTTCCTGCGTATTACATAAGGATGGGAATTCAGCCACACATAGTTCATGAAATACCATTTGTATAGATTTGGTTCATACATGTGAAGGGTGAACGGGGACTTTAGTGCAATGATTTTTGGATCCAAGGAAAAAGTTTCAGTCATTACCATGTATACATGTAGTCCTTGGAATATATCAGGATTGGATATCAATGTCAATAATGATTCTCTATTAGGTGAGGGAGTCAGAGATTGCTGTAGTTTTTTGTCGTACAGGACAAAAGTGTGAATAGTAAGGTTATATCCGTGGACCGGTGCAACATAGTTTGGCGTAATGTAGCTAG
Source organism: Viscum album (assembly GCA_963277665.1). Lineage (NCBI taxonomy): Eukaryota > Viridiplantae > Streptophyta > Magnoliopsida > Santalales > Viscaceae > Viscum > Viscum album. Next base: position 1,461,694,622 of record OY728163.1, on the reverse strand, counting down.
GACGTATTGTTATTCAGTTTAATGTCCTGTAGTGAGGAAAATGGGTAGTTTAACATTATATATCAACGATGATGATGAAAGAATGTGAATATATTGGTTTCAGGGGGGTTCACGGATCAACATCATATGAGATGGAGGTGAACCAATGTGAAGATATTGGTTTTGGGCTTGTACCTCTAGAGGTTGCCCACGTACCCAGCCTAGAAAGAAAGGATCGAAGTCTGCGTAGTTCTACTGAGGATGTATTGGTGATCGAGTTTTACTTGAAGGAAACCTGTAGATGGTGTTGAGACTTAAACGTGGTTTGTGGCACAGAGAAGGTGTTATGGTTGAATCTTACTGTAAGCTCACGTGATTCATCCTCGGTGTGAGAAACAAGTGGTAGAAACAACCCTAACGATGCACATTTTAATGTCCTGTGGGACAAAGGTTGCTTGGAAATTTAACATCTTGAAGCTCGGACAAATAGTTTAATGTCATGTTGGATGACAAAAGGGGACACAGTTCAACGTCATGTTGGAGATACAAGGGCTATTCAATTTAATGTCTTGTAGCAAGGACAAAAGGGATCATTCAGTTTAAATTCTTGCATTAAGCACTATATTTATTGTGTTGTTTAAAGGCTTACATTGAGGACCAAAATAGTTTAATGTCATATTCATGGACCAGTGTTGCACATTTTAGTGTCATGTAGCTAGGACAATGGGTGTATTTGTGTTACACAAAATACTTCTTCAATAATATTTCATTGGATGGAGTTGTAATGAGTTCTCCGTCGAATGATATTAAATAACAAGATCCATTTGAGTAAACCTTATGTATAGAATAAGGTCCTTCCAAATTTGGATCATGCTTTGGAGGCTTCATCCCTAGTATCATTGGAGTTCTTAGGACCAATACCATTTCTCTTTGAATGAATGAATGAAGTCACACTTTTTATTGACAGCTTGTGTTATTTGATTCTTATAGACTTCCAAGTGGTTCAAGGTAGACAATATTTTTTCATATAATCATTCCAATTCATCAAATATCTTCTGAGATTGTTCATTTGTGGTTGAATTATCACAAATGGATACTCTATGTGAAGGTAATTGAACATCAATGGAAAAAACTGCTTCTGTACCATATACCAATGAATATGGAGTTGATCGTGTAACAGTGTGGTGGTGGTATGATATGCCCATAAAGCATGAAAAAGATTATCAGAAAATGATTTCTTATCTTTATCTACTATATTTTGTAGTATTTTTGAATGATTATTATTAAAGGAATCTCTTTGGGCATTGGCCACTGCATGATACCGAGATGAATGGTTAGATTTGATGTTGTATTCAATATATAACTTTCTCACCTTGGATGAACTGAAGTTGGTGCCATTGTCTTTTAATATGTTATGAGGGACAATAAATCTAGTAATGATGTTAGACTTGAAAAATATAACAATGCTTTTAGAACTAACATATTTGAATGTTATTACCTCCTCCAACTTGGAAAAGAAGTCAGTTGCAGTAAGAATATCCATAAACTGCTTGGATGTAGCTGGAGGATAAGGTCCTACTATATCCATTCCCCATGTGGAAAATGGCCATGAGTATTTATCTATATGAAGAAACTCTGGGGGTTGATGAATGAAGTTGGAAGATACTTGGAAATAATGAAACTTCTTAGTGAAATCAATACACTCGTGCATCATTGAATGCTAGAAGTATCCAAGACATCGAATTTGACCAGAAAGTCTATGTCCAGACTGGTGGGCACCACAAACTCTTGCATGAACTTCATTAATGACAGTTGTTGTCTCTTAACCATCAATACATCTGAGTAGAATTCCATCAAAACCGCACTTGTAGAAGATTATTTGGTGATCTGGGCAATCATAAAGAGTGAAATTGACCACACGTCGTCGGACTTATTCCTTCTTGGCTCTCTGAGGTGGGAGTATTCCATTATGAAGTTAATCTCTGATAGGTGTCATCCATCCTGTAATATGACTATATGGTTCAGAAATGGGAGTAATTTCATTGATTTCCTCTATTCAGATTTGAACAATAGGTGAATCTACACGCTGGTGGGAATTACTGGTGATTGTTTCATCCAGGTTTGGATCTTCCAGGGCTATGGCTACACTAGCCAGTGCATCATCTTGGGAATTTTGTGACCACGGGACATAAGAAAATGTCAATTCTGAAGGAAATTCCATCATTAACTCTCTGATGTAATCACACAAAGGGATTACCTCTTCCTTTCTGATGGAATAATCCACATTCATTTGTTTTATTACCAAATCTGAATCACCTTTTACTTTCAAGTGATTTACCTGTGCCTGTAGTGACAATTCCAAGCCTATGATGAGAGCTTGATATTCTGCTACATTTCTTGAACCACCTTCCAACAATAAGACTGAATAAGGTATAACTTCCTTTTTTGTGGAAATAAGTACGATTCCTATCCCAACTTTTTTGAATTTAAGATCGTCCATTTTCTTCCCTATTGGACTTCTAGAGGCACCATCAAAGTACATTTCCCATGTTTAAGGATTATCTGTAATATAGATGACTTCCTCATCAGGAAGATAAATATTTAAAGATGTATCTTCTACAGATGGGTGTTCAGCAAGAAAATCAGCCAGAGCTTGTCCTTTTATTGCTTTTTGAAACACGTACTGGATATAAAACTGCTACAAAATAACTTCCCACCATGCCATATTTCCTGTAAGCATTGGACGACTAAGAATAAATTTTAGTGGGTTATTGCGAGATAAAAATTGGACCTCATGATGTTGCAGTTAGTGTCTCAATTTTTGAACTGAAAAGATTAAATCTAGGCATCACCTTTTAGAATTTTAATATCGATTTTATACCTCAAGCATAGTCTAACTGAGGTAGTAAAGGTTGTTTTCATTCCCAACATCATTATTTTGGGCAAGGAAGCCACCCAAGGTTCACACTAATTCTGTCACATAAGGAATAAGTGGTCTTCCTTCAAAAGGTGTCATTAATACTAGCGGACTCAAGAGATATCTCTTGAGAATATCGAATTATTCTTGACATTTTTCAGTCCAATGGTAGGTGACTACCTTCTTCATTAATTTGAGGAAGGGTAAACACTTGCCTTCCAAATTGGAAATGAAATGCCTAATATATGCCAATTGTCCTTGAATTAATCATTATTCATTCAAATTTCACGGATATAACATAGCAAGGATTGATTTTTTCTTCTCAGGATCAACTTCGATACCACGATGGTGTACAAAAATGTCGAGAAAATTTCCTGAGGTTACCCAGAAAGCACATTTCAAGGGGTTCATCTTCAAATTGTGTTGTCGAAGTTTGTTGAATATGATATCCAGATCGGCCAAGTGATAAGAACATTGTCTGGATTTAACCACCAAATCATCCACATAACATTCAACAAATTTCCCTAATAAGGGTTTGAATATATGGTGCATGCCATGTTGATACATTGCACCTGCATTCTTTAGGCTAAAGGGAATTACCTTATAGAAAACCACACCTTGAGGATCTCTGAAGGCTCTATACTCTTCATCATCTGGGGCCATTCGTATTTGATTGTACCTAGATTATCCATCCATGGAGGAAAGTTCTTCATAGCCAGTCATTGCATAAATTAACAGTTTTGTGATCGGAACTGGAAAAGCATCCCTGGGAAAATGCTGATTAAAATCTCTGAAGTCAACGCAAACTCTAATTTTTTCATTCAACTTTTTCACAGGGACTATATTAACCAGCCATTTAGGATACTGATCTTTTCTGACATAGTTATCTTTGATAAGCTTATCAAAATCAGCTTAAATTTTGGAGGCATAAGTTGGGTGTTTTCTTCTTGCGGCTTGCTTGAATCCTCGATGTTCTACTAGAAAACCCAAATGATGAGTGGAAACATCGGCATCAATACATATAATTTCTGTATAATTCCAAGAAAATACATCTCTGTTTTTCTTTAAAAATGAAGTATACATTTTTTTCTCTTTAAGTGTCATGGATGCACAAATTAAAGAGGGGTGTGGTTCTTATTCTGTTCCCATATTTATTTCTCGGAGTTCATCCACAGTGGTAGAGATACCCTCTTCAAATGCTGGTGGACCATCCCTGAGATTTTCATCTTGTTCTTCAATATGTGTCATTATTCTATTTCTACTTGCATAGTAGATGACGAAGTAGAATTTCCATGGTCAGGGGAGAAGTTAAAATTTGAACATCTAGGAGAAGAGGCTTCCATTTCAAACCCTATTGATAATGAAGGGTCTTTCTGAGGTGATATAGAGGAGATTATGGATTGAGAATCGACATCATTATTTTCCTCTGGTATTACTATAACTTCTTCTGATATGTTTGATGAAGTATAGAATTAATGTATCTCAGTGGATGAAATGAAGACATCTCTATCTAAAATTTCATCATTGGTTGGTGAATCAAAAATTTCTCCCATGCTGTCTGGCTTGATTGCTGTAATTGAAATTATGGGATTTTCCATAAGTGTGTTTGGATTCGGGTCTATCCCGTCAATTCGAATGATAGGAAACACATAATCTCTACTCACAAGTTTGAAGGGGTTTACTGGAATCTTTTCCAAACCATATGGAGCATTAATTTTGGTGATCTTCTTTTCCATGGATTTTTCTTTTCCCTCCATGTGATAAAAATCTGCCTCAATGTATTGAGATTCACATGTTTTTAATGGGTCTTTTTCACCATACAATGTCCCAATTTTATTATTGAAACAATATTTGAGATGCTGATGGTACGAATAAGGTACATCCACATGTTGATGTAGCCAAGGTCTTCCAAGCAAGATGTTGAAAGTTGTGTCCTAATGAACAACCATGAAATCTGAATTAGACACATGCTCTCTAAACTGAATTTTGAGTGTAATCTCACCCATAGGTTCTTGTTCATTCTTATCATATCCTTTCAACATAAAAGTAGAAGGGGTTAAATCAGATTCGGTGAGGCCTAATTGACAAAGTGTATGAATAGAAATGAGATTGACTCCTGAGCCATTATCAATGAATGCTCATCAGATGCCATTATCATTGAATTTTACTGATAAATAAAAAGGTATGATGTGACCATGTACAACATAATCTTTATCTTCATCTTTAAAAGATATCACTTCATGGAATTCTATAGAAACATTCTCTATATGGTAGACCTCAGCCACAGCAATTTCAGATTCGAATTCTTGAGGACTTTACAAAGCCTCAATAATAACCTCCTGTAGATCTTTTGATAGATTCAAGGAATCCATAATTGATAACATGGCTGGTACATGGGCCAAATGTTTCAAGACATCATAATTTTGGTCCAACGGTCTGCGTTTCCCATAAAAAAATGTTGTTTTTCAGGTGCCTTGGAAGTTGATTCTTTGGAAGTAGATGCATCTCCTATCGGGGTAGGAGTTGGAAACACTCCTTGATTCTATAAATTAGACATACTAAGTCAATATATTTTATAAGAGGATGAAGGGGTGAACTCTATCTAGTATTCCAAAATAACATCATCAGGACCGAATATACCATGTGTGGAAGAACATTCTTGTTCCTGTTGAGATCGCTGAAGGGATTTTCCACAAGTTTCTGCCACATTTACAGTTCTGGCAGGGGTAGGATTGAAATATTGGCTTCTAGAATATCCATGTATTCCTCTGTATCCTAGACATCTTTCCCTTCTTCTAATTCCACTGTTAGATACATGGAACATAGGCTCATTAAAATCAAAACATTCAATGGCATAAGGATCTGTTAAATGAATCATGTTAACAGAACCAAGGATCAATTCTTCATCTGATGAAGATTATGCCGGATGAAACAATTCAGGATGTTCCATTTGGCGGGGCGGTGCCTGTGCTTTTGAATAAGATGGCTTAAAATCATCCAGATTCAAAGATAATTTGGACATTAACATGAACTCTTCTTCTTCTTAATACTCTTCTTTCTTCAAATTACACTGCTTCATTGAAGACTTTCATTCTGATGATGGGGTTTTTGTTGTGAAATTCATAAAATAAAACAAAATTGGTTGATTCAATTATGTTCGTAAAATGGCTTGGGTTTGGTTGATCATTTTCCCGATCATCCAATCATCATATTTATGCATGTTTTAATGTTTTACTACATGTCACTCTCCTTATTTCTCTGGATCAGTAGCAGTAACTTGTGCTACCTTGGCTGAAGAACCTTTGAGTTTTACATGTCCAAAGTCGACCTTCTTTTATAGGAGGTCTTTGAATACAAAACACTCTTGAATAGGATGACCCAACATCTGATGAAAGGGAAAATAGTTTGGGAGGTCTTCATCTCCTTCCGTGTTCGGCATTTTGGGCCTTTTAAACTAAACCATATTTTTTTCTAGAGCCGAGATGAAGTATCCATGAACTTATTCATTCCGGAAAGAATAAACTTTTTTCTTCAAATCTTCAAACTATTTCTGTCTTTGATCTCTTTGATCATCTTAAAGAGGTGGACATTGTTGTTGATGCTCAGGAGGTGGATCCCTTCAATATGATGAAGGTTTTGAAGTGGAAGTAGGTATCGGTGCTTGTTTAAGTATAACTATAGCAATATCTGCTTTCCCTTTTCTCATTACTGGAATTGATGGAATTACATGAGTTTTGGCCTTAATCTTAGTAAGAGTGTCTTTGATCTGCTAAGTGATTTATGTATGGTCTTGAAACTCTCCTGTGTATTTCGTAGGGATCAACAGTGTGTGTAATTCATCATGCAGATTTGCCCCAAAGATTGGAACCTACTCTTATTGAGGGAGTGATAAATTTAAGGAAATTTTTAATCCATTCCAGTGAGCAATGAAATCTGAAACTCTTTCATTTTATCTTTTCATACAATTATTAATATAAAAAACTGTCGTCTTTGGAAATGTTGAGCTACATTGAAGAATGAATTTTTGATAGAGAACCTCCCACCTAGTAATTGACCAAGATTGCAAGCTTGTATACCAGACGAAATCAGGTCCTTGTAATGACAATATAAAACATCTGAGCTTAACTGCTTCTTGTTGTTTAAGAGTTCCCATAATAAGATGACAACAACAAACAAAATGTTTTATGTGTTGTTCTGGATCTCCAGAAAAATTAAAAATTGGGAATGTGGTACTCACAAAATTTTATGGGGGAGGAATTGCATCCACCCATTTAGGGTAAGCTCTCTTCTCCAGTTGAACTGGTGAATGCTTTCCTTACATATCTTCCAACCGATCTATTAATGACTCAATGTTAGTCATTAATTTTTTAGAACATCTGGTTGCTATTAGACCTGAGCAGGTGCAAAAACTGGAGTTTGGATGGGTGTGGTGACTGGTACTGTCACTGATGGTAGTATTATCGGTTACTGTCATGTACAACCCATAATATTAGACCTCTGATGGTGTACTTGTAAATGGGGATATTCTTGATCCATACCATTATCTGCAACAAATTCCCTTGAGTGATTAACTCTAGCATGATTAGGAGGAATACTACCTTGATGTAGTTCCACATTTAACCTCCTTAACTCCTTCATTTATTCCTCTTGTTGTATGAACCATTCCCCTAATGACAGGTATTGACCTTCTCTAGAGGTTGGATGGAATGTAACCAAAAAATTTCCATTCCCCTTGTTGGATGCCTTTCGGAGAGGGGGATGTTGGTTATTTGGAGGAATATCTCAATTCTTGGTAAGCCTTTGATTTTGATTATACACACCTTCTTCATTTGTTTCAGTACATACAACCTATTGAATAAGAACTTCTTCATCTGATTCCCCGGAGTGAGCATCATGTTCTTGGTAATCGGTGACAACGAAATTGATAACATTTATCGATGCATAACGCATTGCATCCCTTCTATCAGTGCTTCTGTGATACTGTCTTCTTCTGTTTCCTTTATGAGACATTGCCTTTTGTTTGTTTTATCTCTCAAGAACTTCTAGATAAACTGTAATTTTAAGGGAGTCTCCTGATAATTTGGCTCTGCGTTCATCCTGTGGCTTCTTCCCTAATTGAGAAAAGACTGACTTTCTCTAAGGAAGAGATTAAAATTTTGAAAAAGTCACCAGTCCGGTGGACTCGGGGTTTTCCTATTTTCCCTACTCAACTCCACGAATCTTGTCTGTTGATTTTGAGGGTTTGGTTAAAATATTCTCCGGCCTGGGGAGCTGAGGTGTCTCTTAAGCTGCTATATCTGAAACATTCATAAAAGCACTCCTGATTTTGAGAATTGTAGTCCGGAAATTGGAAAGATGCATCATCCGACATCCACTCAAATCACCTGGCTCAGATGACCATTGGATTATTTTCGACACCTCTATCACCTGATGATTCACATTCTCTAAACGATAATCTTGTACACTATTCTCATTTTCATGATGCAATAGTAATTCAACAAATTTTTCTTTTTATTCCTGAAATTTGGAAGACCTAGTTGAGGCATGTTCTTGAGAAAGACATTGATTACACAAAAAACTAGTTAGATGTGGCCAGCCAGGGGTAACAACATTGCATGAGACCACCTTTGGCGGGCATTGTTGGCTGGAGAGCACAGTGAAATGAAATTCTCCATTAACACCCCATCCCTGATATGAATACCAGATGGGGAATTATAAATTAACTAGCGCAATCATTCAACGCGCCAATGCATGAATGTTGAAGGGCTCTCTGCTACTTTTCAACCATTGGATGTCGGGAAACTGAGAGAGATTCCAAGTCAATTTGGTGTTGCAGCCCTTCTATTATCTTAACATGATTTTGATATTCATCATTAGATAATATTTTTCTCTTTTAAGTGACAACGATTTTTCCAATATGTTGAAAGGAATATCATGAATACAATCTTTGGTAAAAGTTTGTGGAATATCATACTGAGAGTCATCCAAAGGCCAAAACATGACTTGTATTTCACTTTTCACCCGTTGTATTCTCATATTCATCACTTCCTCTGTGTCACTTGATAAAGATTCTTCTACCAGATTATACTAGAGATGGTGATTCTTTGTTGCTTCATCAGATTCAACAATATTGGTAGAGAATTAATTTGTCAAATTTGAAGATACATGACCGAGGGGTGTTTCATAGAATGACCTAAACACAAGACTATCTTCTGGTTGAGAAATTATTTCACCTACTAATGGTAAGGCATCAGACATGATTGGCTTCACATTTTCATGTACCTCAAGATAAGAGTGATTTCTTGTTACTGCATTGTTCATTGAAGAATTTTCCAGGCAATGTGAATTACTACTACAGAGAGGACTTTCACAGCTAAATTAATCATCATAGGGAGTATCACCATGGTGGGTTACAGCAAAAGATGAAACCTCTTACTCCTTGGTCTTCTGGCCACACAAATTGTTATCGTAGCACTCATTTGAAGATGATACTTTGAGATTGACCGAATTGTCATGAAGAATTCTTTAATGATGAAGTTTCTGATGAAGACCTTCATAATTATTTTTGATATTTCTAGAATTTGTAAGTGAGAGAGTAAAATCTTATGCTTTAACAGATAATTGTCTGAGGGATTCAAGAACTACCGCATTGATCAAGGCCTTATTGTAGATTGACTCTTGATTTTTCAACTGTGATGGTTGGGTATTTTTCATGGATCCCTTCTTACTCCCTTTAGAAACCAATTATTGATGAAAGTGGTTATTATGGGTAGGTGTATGTGCCTGCTCAGGAGAAGTGGTCAGTTTAGGCTGATTATCTCTATTTAAATCGGGTGTATGTACCTGACTTGATTGTACATATGACATGGGTGTGTATTCCGCATGACCCTCCTGGACATGAACAGAGGTGTGTATCTACTCCGGAGTAACATGTTGATGATTAACTCCAATGATAGGGATATATTTATGTTTCTTTCCATGTAATGTCGCTGAAGTTGTTATAATATTCTGACAGGTATCTGGAATATGGGCATGGATTTTCTTCTTCTCATTCACCATTTTCAGAATGTGCTTGTTGACTTCAGCTGCTGGAACGGGAATATACATCCATTCCATGATTGGAGTAAGAGTATGTGCCTGCTTCCATCCTCATTTTCCTAATAACGGATATTGGAAATACTTATGCATAGGGGCAGAGTGTTGAGTCAGCTCCAAATTTTTTGTCGGAGCTTTCCGAATGACTTCTTCGGGTTCTACCAAACGAGACTGTTGGAAGACATGATGAACATTGGAAGGATTATGTGCCTACTGTATATTCCCCATCATGTATGATTGACAGATTTACTTCTATACCAATAAAAGAGACTGCTGACAGAATTGGTGATTGTAAGCATGTGTATGTCCATCTTTACTGGTGGTCACCATATTTAGTTTGCGAGCTTCATTGGATGTAGTTAGACGAGCATGTTGACTGGATGAGTAATTATAAACAGGTGTATGTTCCTACTTATAGTACTCCATCAGAATTTCCTGATGGGATTAGTGGGTTTTTTCCAGACGAGTTTGCTAGACAGCGGGATTAGAACAGATGGGTGGGTGTGCCCATTCATTGCATGCCATCAAGTTATGTTGATAGAATAATTCAGAGGGGTCTTAGGTAAGAACCTCCTCCCTATTGGCCAGATTTTTCCTCTAACGATTCATCTTGCATGTTCAAGTCTGAGGAATTGGAGTCGAACTCTTAGTGGTCATACCCTCATCATGTTGAGGGTGCACTACCGGACAAGTCTGGAAGCGATTGTTGATGGGAGTCCTCGGGAAATACACTTGTATTATTTAACTGAGGCCCTGAATGGCCTCTTCATTCACCTACATTTAATATAGAAGGGACAAGTTGTTTCATTCCGGGGATAACAACCCGAAACTATTGGAGATGGTGGTTAGCACCGCCTGTTTCATGATCAATGGTCTTTCATGTCCAGACAACCAGGGAGAGTTGTTAACATGGAGAGCTTGTCGAGCAGCCTCCAGATTCGGGAAGGTACCGTATTGACGGTATTCTTTCACCAACACATTTGAGACCTAGCATTGAAGAAGCTGAGTAGGTGATGTCGTCCTCAGAGTGGACAAGGATCTAGTAGGAGTAGCGGCTGAAGCATTCATAAGTGTGAACATTAAAGAAGCCATTCTCTATTGCAGAGAGATCTTGGAAAAGAGTGTTGTTTGATATAGTATACATAATCATGATAATTATGGCCAGGATACATCTTTTGGATGAGCACTTATGCTATTGACTGCTTTGTTGGCCCTAATATTGTGTTTAATAGGGGCCTAACAAATATGTAAAACATCATTTTAACTTGGTTATGTATTCACATTGAGTTAACCATTTTTTTTCTTCTAGAAATGGGGATGACAGTTTTTGTTTATGGTTAAAACTTTCTAATCGGTTTCTAACGGGTTTATTCATAGAACCAAAAACATCCAATGACTCTATATCCATTTGGACCTACATTCCAAAGGTAGGTGATCATTAGTTGTGGACCGATGAGGCTTAAGAATTAGCATTGTTCGAGAGGATGGGAGGTCCGGCTCATCACACCTTTTTGGGGGGAATTATTACCTACTCCGGTACTCTATTATAGATTTAACTTATGTTCACGAATCCTTATTAATTCACTAAGCATAAAAAATTAGTTTTCCTTTAGATTTAGAAATAAATGATTTATATATATAGAATTTAGAGAATTGTTTATATGTTTTTATGGGTCTTCATTGAAATAGAATCATCCATGTGTATTAGATATTCTTTGTCAACGGTATCCATCAATACGTTATATAGAAATATCATGGTCATTATGATGACCATACTAGTTTTAAAGCCACTCTGTGGGGCACTTGAAGTTAATTGTCCTTTATAAGAACAGGGATTATTCTAGAGTTGGGATTGTACCCGCAGATAGGTTTCCTACATATCCTTATAAAAAAGGAATCAAAACCCACGTAGTTTGATTAGAAGGATATAGTTTAACATCATAATGGACAGACAATAATTAATGAGAGATGGGTTTGAACCTTATAAATTCTTCCTTCGTACTCTACTTTTCAGTCATAGATCAAATTCCATGTAGTTCGGGTAAAGCGATATGGGGTTTATGCATGGTTAATGGCCCAAAAATAAATGTTGTGATTAATTTCACACTCTAAGCTCATGTGATTCATGCTCGGTGTGAGAAATAAGAAGTATGAGTAAGCTTGATGATGGTGCCATAAAGGATGCAGTTGTAAGAAATGATGTGGGGCTTACTTAGCTATGACTTCCCAGGTAAATGAAGTCTAGGACTAATAAAAGAAGCCAAAGAAGCATGGTCTATAATTGTATTTTTATTTAATGGAGATTTATAATTTCAACCCGAGACTTATTCCTGAGAAGGAAACCCAAATCAAAATAATTATGATTGGGTCTTACTCATAAGGAGGATGCCCAATGTTTAATGAAACTATGACTGGGGCTTACTCTTGAGAAGGAGGCCCAGTTTATAAGAAATTATGACTAGATATTACTCTTGATAATGAGGCCCAGATTAAAGGAAATTATGACTGGGGTTTACTCCTGAGAAGGAGGCCCAAATAAAAAGATCTTCTAACTTCAGAGGATGAGGTTATATAAGAAACCCCTAACCATGGTGACATAAAGCTTGTAGGTCATGGGGTTTTAGGAGAGGTTCTTATAGAAATCCTTTAAGACAAGGAGTCCAACAATGTAATCATGCCGTAAATTGCTTTGAAGATTTTTTTGAAGGATATATCTTGAAGAGGAGATGTGTATTCGAGGAAAGGAGGTGACTAGGATGGAGGCACGCAAGAATTGTTCTGGCGCGCATGTCCTGGTCACATAAGTAGACTACTGCGACATGAGTCACCTTGGGCGACAAATAATCTACAGGGTAATACTTGGGAAAATTTTAACTCAATCCCTTGATATCATCCCTAGAGGCTTCCATAAGTGTGGAGTGAAAGTTCTCTTGAGAGGGCTATGTGGTGCGCAAGTGTCTTCATTTACCATAAGGGTTATACACTTAGGTTTACAAGTGTTGATGAATTCTAACACTTAGGGTTTATTCTTCCTCTATAGAGCTTCCATTCTAGGTAAATTATTACCTTATATATGTTCGGAAGATGTCACAAAAAGACTTGGGTGACCAGATCATGAATCTGAGTTTTGAAAAATTCATCCTCGAAATGGGGGGACCACAGGGTGTATTTATAGGCCACTTGGGACCTTGGAAAAAAAGTAATAGGGCATGAAATTGACTTGCACGACCCATATGTGGCACGCAAGTGACCTGAGCGATGAGTAGGATACATGCGCGAAACCCTCCAAATGAGATCCTAGTTCATCCCTTTATCAATTTTGGATGTTCTTCAGAGGGAGACCCTCATTGTGCTTAAGGTATTCTCCTTTTCCATTTGTTGGACTCTGTGACGGAAAGATAAGCATCAACAATTGTTTTCTCAAAGCACAGAAAAGGTGTGATTGTATCAATTGTGTAGCTGTTGGATTTCCTTTACTAAAACACCATGATGTTTTGGGTAAACCTATCGTGTGTTATGTGGTTTCTTCTTCTCACAAGGGAGTGAGGATCCTCTTCTTATTTGCAAGGATCATCAAGAGTGAAATTCACTTGTTGACGTTCAACGATACATTGCATTCTTCTTCAATGATTGTGATCTGTTCTTGGAATAGAAGCACTATGGGTATTCATGTGCAGAAACTCTTCTCTTTTCGGGATCCTCCTTTTATAGGAAATGGGAGAACCTCTTCCACATTCAAATCCACGTATCTACATTTAGATCGTGGATTTGAATACCCGATATCTTTGGCTTTGAAACCATGGGTCAAGGATAATCCTCAAGTCTCGGGTGTTTCCTTTTTCCAAATGCGGGATCTTATCTTCGCACAAACAGTTAAGATAACATGAAAAATTCTTGTTCATGAATCTTATACGGATCCTCCATGTATTTCGGAAAATAATTAAGGCCTCGCAACTCGGTTTTCTTTAGCCTCCTTTGAAATATCATGCATTCTAGATGTAGATTTCATGGATGGTCTTGGTTTGATTAGACGATCACCATGAAAGAGTTTTCATTATCAACGCTGATCGGGAGTGTGATCATGGTGGATCGGCAGAAGCGATGGCGAGCAGCGGCATCAGGTTACATTCCATGCAGTTAGTGGTTTAAGACGACGCCACAACTATTGGATTGTCTAATATTGATTATGGACGTCCACGATTATAACGCATGATGCAGGATGAGGCTAGTGGTCAAGATCTCTCGCGAGATCAGATGAGAAGTCAGGATTTGCTCCACATTTTTAAAACTCATCCCACGTCAAAAGGCTCCATGGTTTTCTCACGGTTTATCAACAAACTCATCCCAAACACTACTCCAAAATCTCCTCTCCCCCCTTCGGTGCAGCCCCATACCGGTTCTCGGCGGGCACGCTTCTGCGCCCACCTATGCCTCTTGAGGGAGCGCTCCTAGCACACACTACAAATCCATGTGCATGGGTTGATCACTGTGTGTGCACTCCAGCAGGCTTATGCATGGACCACACATTCCTCTTGTGAGATGGCTCTACCTAGGCTTCCCCATGGGCAAGGTCGACCCCCTGTGTTCCTGTATGTGCCTCGGGTTGAGGCTGGCGTAGCTAGCTCCTGAGTTGGCCCCAATTTTTTGGTAAGGCCATATAAAAAACATGGAAGAATGCTCATGAGACCTTTAAACACAAATCTACCTCATGAATGTCCGCCTTAAAGACCAACCATATTCTTCTTCAAATGCCAATCCCATATATCTGTTTCTTCTATAATTTATTTTGGAACATGAATTCCAAAGATCACTTCGGTTATCCTTAAGTGTATTTTACTTCAATGTTGTAAAAAATGTATCACACATGATACAAGTTCTTTGAATTTTAGAGAATCACATCAATCGTCTAATTTTTATTCCCCATTTCACTTAGGAGAGTGTCATTAACAATCATTTTCATTCATTGACATCATTTAAAACAAATACAACTCAATTACTAATGTGGTCCCAACAATCTCGGCCTTTTATTTGTTGGAAATACTCAATGTTTTTCTTCAAAATTAATGTGTCAATGTGAGTCTTCACTTATTTATCTCTTCAAACATTCATTTCACTTCTCTACCCCTTATTGAAAAGAAATACAAAGATCATGGGAAGAGGGGTATCAATCCTTACTCAAGAAATGTGCCATCAATCATTTCACTCTATGTCTACTTGAGCAATTCTCTGTGTATAAAACCAGAGGATTTGATTTAGACAATAGAGTTGTCCATTACCCACTGAATCATGATACCTCATGAGATGAGAACTCATAATATTTTACTTTCAAGGGGTTTCCACTTTCATTCCAGGAATTAGATAGTAAGTTTGATATTGGATAATCAACTAGAAACTCGTATACTCACTTCAACAAATGGATCAAAAACATTCAACTGTAAAAGGCAGGATATGAGACCTTTGAACACTTACATTCTTCTTGTTTCATTGAGTAATTTTAGTTAATCCCCCTTTGAAAAAATAATATTTATTTTTAATAACCAAGGATGAGAGATTGAGAAATAAAATTCCTTTTCAAATGACATGATCTTCAGAAAATTTTAAAAGTACTTTAATTTTATACCAACTAATCTTCATACCAATTGATATAATGACTCTGGAGGCTTTTTCATATGTCTCCCCATCAAGGGAACACTTCTCATCACTGAATCTCAGGTTCTCCCCCTGAGATCATGCCTCACCTTCAATTCTCTGTATGATAAGAACAAATAAAATACTCAAATATTTAAGAGAAAATGGTGGATCCTTATTATTCCATCAATTTTAATAGCAAGGTTGAGATGATCTTCACAACCCAGATGCTCTATTATTTACCCTTTCACAACTAATATTCAATTATAACTATGATTTTGTGGACCTCACTATTACTTCCATATCGTTTTGTGTGAATCTAGTTTCTTCAAGGGATTTTAAATTACTAGAATCTCCTGGTGCAACATTCATATTTTTTAGGAATTCTTGTCAGGATAGAGAAAATTGGAAATATCTTTTAATAGTATGACCATACTTGTTTCACCTCACACATAGAACTTCTATTTCTTCATGTAGAATCTTTTTTTTTATTTTAGCACATGTCTTAGCCTGTGCATCTTCCATCTCTCTCATTCTTTCCAAATCTTCCATCCAAACCACCAAAATATCATTATGGACTGTGGCATCAAGATTGGATCTTCAACATGGATTTTTATTAGTGGCTGACTTTTTAGTAGTTCTTTTGGATATACCACCCTTCACCTTCTTGGATTTATAATCCAAGGACTTCTTATCTTTCCTTCAAGAAATCTTCTTGGGAGAATTTGTTTTCACATTATTCATCTAATTTCGTCCCAAGGATGCTTCTTCATTCTTACCCAGCTTATGTGGTCTTCTATTCCTATCAGTTTTAGGTACCTGTTGAAATGAGAATCCACCATTCATATGACCACTTACATTGAAATCAGCAAAGATGTTATATAAAATTCCAAATATATTTGTAGAATATGGATGTTTCTAGATCTATGGATGTCTCTTCTTCTTCTCTAGATTTATCCCCCTTGAGATGGGATTTTTATGTGCTTTTACATTTAAGGGGTTGTACCAACATTCCAGTGCACAATGCCCAAATCTATTACAGCACCAGCATTGACCAAAAAAGATTGGCTTCTTGACATATTCTTTATAAGGTTGTTGAATCTTCTTCTTGGTATGTTTTTATTTCTATGGAGAGATATATTCGACACTCTTTCCCATATCCACCATAGTCATGGGGGAAGGTTTCCTCTCACTTTTCTTCATCCATACTTGTTTATAATTTTTCATCCAACCTAAAATTTTTATAGAATTTTTTTTTGAAATATCAGTACAAGTTGGTATAGATGGTTCCATTGTTTCTCAATTTCTTGTGATAGATGAATGAGTGAAGCCATGATCTTCCTATCACATGATGGAGGTCTTTTGAGAGTAGAATCCTCTAGCGAACATTGAGTACTAGTAGTAAATATTTCCATCTTTTGTGGAGACTCAATATGTGTCTTCTCAAGATAGGTCAACTCAGCATCAAATTCTAGACATCTCATATTGAGGATGACTTTTTAGTCTTTAATAATCATCATATTCTCTTAACAATCCTTCTTTATTCTTTCAACTTCATCTTCATGAATCATCACTTTGTTTTGTAACAACGATTCAAGTTCATTGATATTCTTGGCGACTCCTTCTAAATATAACTCCTTGAAATCATTGCTCTATTTTAGCTCGTCTTCAAGTTCATGGATCTTCTCTTTTAGTTTCTTATTAACTCCCACGTTTACTCCAAAATATTTTATCCACATTTAATATCATACATAAAATTATCTATTGGTTGCTTCAAAGGATCCAACCTGTATGGAGAGATTTAAACATTCAACAATTTTTTCTTGTAAGCCTTTCTCCAAAACATCTGTTTATTCTTCCAGTTGAGTGATATTTTTCATGTAAACATTGAAATACTCCACAAACTAGGGAGGTAATTTCTTCCGGGATACAATGCCGAATCATCCTTAATCTATCAACGGATATTTCTTGATATGTCTTAGATTTATCATCACTGTAACGTCCCAGACCCGAGTTCCATGCAACGGGTGCCCCGAATCCGGTTTGCCACGTGACCTCAAGCACATTTCCCAAAATGCTAGAGGCTGCCGACTAGAAGCAAGGGCCTAGGTATAATAGCGGCGAAACTATGCCCTCATTTGTCAAAGTGTATCGCAGCGGAATACAAAATAAAAAATACATCAATAGCTGAAGAAGTAAACCATACACAACTGAAATACACAACAATAGTGGATATAACCATCAAAATATAAATTATGATGCTACATGTCTCAAGTTCTAAGAAAATAGTAGGAACATGTTATACATAAATTCGATAAACCAAATGCAGAGTACAGCAAAACAAATCCAAATAGCTAGCAGCGGCATTGCGAGCCTAGGCTCGGTCCCATGCCCTCATACTCCTCTGCAACAGTCAAGTACCTATATAGGGACTCTTTCCCATATCCACACCTACAGAAACATAATCTGTTTGGGCCAAAAAGCATGACCCAAAACGGGTGTCAGAAATATATCTCAGTAGGCACCCACCAAAGGCCCGTTCCCAACTGCGTGTAAGCATGAAACGATAGTGTGCAGTAGTAAAATTCAATAATTTAAGAAGTACTCAAAAGTAACAACTATCAGTTATATTTCCATTTTTAATATTCATTTAATCTTTTTAATACGAGAAATCACCACAGTGCATTTCTACGTAAACATCCCACGTCCTCAGACAAGCAAACCTTACCCTCAGGTAAGCAGAACCCAACCCACAGGTAATTGCCCTCCGACATAAAAAAAAATTTCCCTCAGGCATAGGAAGTGTCACCCTTAGGGGAAGAGTCTATTGCCCTCAGGAACAGAAGAAGTTGCCCTCAGGCTGAAGTAACTACTACCCTCAGGCTAAACAGTGCAGTGCCCATAGGCTAATCACAACAACACCGTCATGCTAAACAGGTAACCGGGCCATGCCCAACATCTCAAAATGCAGTAAAAAAGCAATTCCTCTCAAGGAAATTCTACAATTACTACATTAGAGGCATACCCTTGGGTATCCTGGACAAACGGCTAAACAGTGGAACACACCCCTGGGGTGGTTCCGGATCCAAGAAACGATCCAAACCAGCATTTTATTATCACAATTTAATCACCTATGCAATTCTAGGCATTAAATATATCAACGGCCTTAGCCACACGACACCCCAACATGGGATCGTGGCACAGAAATGCATAAAAACTCAAGAATGTTTGAAAATAAACACAAATCCACCTACCTTATACGCCAACGAACGATATACCTAAACGCTAACTCCCGAAATGCCCAAGAATGGCGTAGATCTGAAGAAGAAAAAAAACCCATTCAAACGTAAATAACTTCCCCTTGGGAACTAATTCGTAACAATTGTACTAGGAGAGGAGAGGTCTTACCCGTGCGGTTCCAACAAGATCGTCCAAAGCCGAATCAGATTCCAGATGAACACCCAGCGGATCTTCAAAGGTCCGACCATCCTCTTTGGCTCCAAAATGGCTCAAACGTCTCCTCTAAAAAATGAGGAGGCTACTGCATGTTTTAAGCCAAAAAAACAAAGTACACGGTGTGTACTTCTGAGTACATGGCGTGTACTCCTTTCATTTAACTGTTCATTTGGCGGCACCGCCACACTGTTCACCCGTCGACCTGGGTACACGGAATGTACTTTTGAGTACACGGCGTGTACTATCACCCAGCTGGCGGCGACTCCACCGCCTTAATATTCAAGAATGTCAGCTGACTACACGGCAAGTAAGGTACCGTTACACGGCGTGTAGTCAGTTCCTACACCCCTCGTCGCCGACAAGGCTACACGCCCTGTGTACTCATCCCAACACGGCCAAAAGTACACGGCGTGTGGACAAAGTACAAGGCGTGTAGTTTCAAAATTTAGAATTCTTTTCCATTCTCCATATTTTATCAAAAACACTTAAGGAAAATAAAAATGAAGAATCATGTACCTCAAAAAAAGAACCAGTTTCTTAAAAACATCCCCACTTATAGAAATTCGTCCTCGAATTGCCCTTCTAATGGTGGCAAAGATAAATCTCAGAAAAGCTCTGTCAACTGAGCACATACGTCAGCCTCCCACTCCAAGGTCTCGTCCTACACCCGGCCATTCTTACATAGCACCCGTACGAGTGGAACTGACTGGCCTTGGAGAACCTTCGTGCTCTTGTCAACGATACGGATTAGATTCTCCTCAAAGGGCGTATCATGCTGAACCTCAACCTCCTCATGCTGAATGGTGTGAGATGGGTCTGAATGGTAGTGACGTAACTGAGACACGTGGAAGACGTCATTCATGGCTCGGTACCGCTGCGGTAACTGCAACCGATAGGCAAACAGCCCGACTCTCTCAAGAATCTCAAATGGCCCCACATTCCACGGTGAAAGATTACCATGTCTCCTGATCCGCTTGTGTCCCAGCCTCAGCGAAACACGTAGAAAAACCTGATCCCCGACCGTGAACTCCAAAGGTCATCGGTGGCGATCAGCATAAGACTTCTGATGAGACTGCGTAGTAGTAATCCGCTTCCGAATCAACTGGACCTCCTCAGATGTCTCCTACACGAGCTGTGGCCCCAGTAAAGTTGTCTTACCTGCCTCTAACCAGCACAAAGGTGATTGGCATGTCTTACCATATAAAGCCTCGTATGGTTCCATCTCAATGGTTTCCTAAAAAATATTGTTATAGGCAAACTCGAATAAGGTTATAGGCTTCTCCCAAGAGCCCCCAAAGTCTAGGACGCATGTCCGCATCATGTCCTCTAGCACTTGTATCGTCTGCTCTGACTGGCCAACTGTCTGAGGGTGGTATGATGTGCTCAGAAGCACCTGTGTACCCAGCTCCCTCTGAAAACTCTTCCAGAAACGAGACGTGATGTGGGCGTTCCTATCTGAAACGATAGAACGAGGGACCCCATGAAGACGTACGATCTCTCGGATATACAGCCTTCTGATCTCGTCCACACCAAAGGTCTCATTTATCGGCAAAAAGTGAGCTACCTTCGTGAGTCTGTCCACAACAACCCACATGGCGTCATTTCTACGATGTGACCTCGGAAAACCCGTCACGAAATCCATCGAGACATCATCCCATTTCCACTCTGGAATGGGTAACTGCTGTAAGAGTCCAGCTGGTCTATGATGCTCAACCTTCACCTACTGACAGGTGGAACATCTCGTAACCAACCCAGCTATCTCTCTCTTCATACCCGGCCACCAGTACTGACGTCTCAAGTCTCGGTACAGCTTTGTAACCCCGGGATGAGCTGCCCAAGCTGAAGAATGAAACTCCTACATCATCTCCTCGTGTATATCCCCTGGAACCCATACGCATCCATGGAAATGTAAAACCTCATCGTCTCCTATCGTCCAACCAGGAGGAGGGTTCTCACTTGCCATCAACTCGTGTAGAACTAGGACTTCTGAATCAGGTAGCTGCCTTATCCTCACTCTATCCAGGAGGGTAAAAGTCACAGCTAATGAGGAAAGATAAGTATTCCCTTGATTGTCATGCAACTCCAGATTCATCTCAGAGAACAAAGCCATATGTTGTCACTCACCACTGGCCTCATGCCCTGCTTTTATCTGAGTCTTTCTGATCAGTGAATCAGCTACTGCATTACCTTTACCAGGTGTATAAGCAAGCCCAAAATCGAAGGATTATAGGTACTCAACCCACCTTCTCTGCCTTATATTCAGGTCACACATAGTAAAGATATACTTGAGGCTTTTTTGGTCAGTGAAAACCACAAAATGCTCTCCCAACAGATAATGTCTCCAACAGCGCAGCGCATGCACAACTGCAGCCAACTTGAGATCATGCGTCGGGTAATTCTGATCATGTGGCCTCAACTACCGAGACACGTATGCAACAACTCAGTCACCCTGCATCAAAACGGCTCCCATCCCAATCCTTGATGCATCACAATAAACTTTATAGCTCTTACCCTACTTTGGGAGTATCAGGATCAGTGCTGATGTCAACCTTCCCTTCAGGTCTTGAAAAGCTACCTCGCAAGATTCCGACCAAATAAACATCACACCCTTCTTAGTAAGACCTGTCAACGGTGCTGCTAAGCGGGAGAAGTCATGTATGAAGCGTCTGTAGTAAACAAACAGCCCTAACAAACTCTGTATCTCAAACATGTTATTAGGCTGCTCCTAGGAAACTACTGCTCTCACATTCTCTGGGTCTACTGCAACTCCTTCCTCTGAGATAATGTGACCCAGGAAGTGAATCTGGTCCATCCAAAATTAGCACTTTGAGTGCTTTGCATATATTCGATGCTCTCTCAGTATACTCAATACGATCTCAAGATGGGTGGAATGGTTGTGTCGAGTGTGAGAGTACACCAAGATGTCGTCCACGAATACTACCACAAAAGAAACAAGATATGGATGGAACACACGATTAATCAGAGCCAGGAAAACTGCTAGCATGTTTGTCAGTCCGAACGGCATAACCATATACTCATATAGACCGTACCTACTCCTGAAAGTTGTGAGAAGTATATAAGATGGTCTAACGCGCACCTGATGATATCCAGATCTCAAGCCAATATTCAAGAACACTCGTGCTCCACGAAGCTGATCAAACAGATCATCTATCCTCGGCAAGGGATATCGGTTCTTAACCATCAACTGGTTATGCTTCCGATAATCCATGCAAAGCCTAAGGGTACCATCCGCCTTCTTCGCAAAAAGGACCAGAGAACCCCAAGGAGAGGTACTAGGTCAGATAAAACCCTTCGCCTGTAGCTCCTCTAACTGCCTCTTGAGCTCCTGCAACTCAAGTGTGGCCATCCTATAAAGAGGAATGGACGCCGGTGTTGCTCCGGGAACTAGCTCGATAGAGAAATCCTCCTCATGCACCAGAGGTAGACCTGAAAATTCGTCCAGGAAGACATCCCTGAAATGATCGACAACTGGAGGGAAATCCGTCTGACAAGTCCCCTGGTCATCCAGATATAAGCTCGCAATCTAGGCTGTGACTCCACCTCTCCCATGATGCTTTGGTCCATCTTGACTCACCTGAACATCCCATTCACCCTTGTATAGAAACTCTCCGCCCTCTGGTGACGTGAAACGCACCCTGCGACAATAGCAGTATACAAAGGCTCGGAAGGGAACCAACCAGTCTATCCCAATAATGACGTCATATCTCGTCATCTCTAAGACATAGAGGTCCCAATGGAGGTGACACCCACCAACCTCAAGGGGGAACTCCTTACAGTGACGCACACCAACCATTCTAGTCCCCAATGGAGTGTCTAGCATCATGATATTAGAAGGAGTAGAAACATAGAGCCCAAGGCTCTTCACAACAGGTACAGATATGAAACTATGTGTAGCACCCATATCAAAAAGTACTAAAGACAAGACAGAAGATACTAGAATAGTACCTCTAACTATAGAAGGTCTGGGATCTAGCTCCTGCTGGGTCTGTTGCACTGCATATGCCTGCCCAGGGCCGCGGACCTACGACACAGCCTGGCTACCCTAAGTTGTCCCGCCCTGCCGCCTCTGTGATCCTGGTGTCTGGATATCATGGCCATGACCACCATCTCTGCATGCATGCCCTGACGTATTCCAATTCCTAGAATGGTAAGAAGCCACGGGTCCCGCTCCCGCATGTGGAGTCTACACAGATCCCCTCTCACTAGACACTGGTGGAAACACCTTACAAAAGTTCTACAGATGACCCACCTTTCCGCATGCTCGGCACTACACTGGGTCTCGTGGACACTGCGGTCTCTTGTGCACCTCTCTTTCACACTGGTAGCACCTGACCGGACCACCTGAAGAAGCTGCCTGGTTGGTATTGTCGCCCTGGGAGAAGTCTATCTGTCTCTTCCTCTTGCCAGCCGAAATAGTACCAGTAACTGGTGCTGAACCGCCCTAGCCCACAACACTTGATTCCCGCAGGATCCTCTCGGTAATCAATGCCTGGTTCTCAATCGCGTGTATAGTAGGTAACCTAAAAACATTCACCAGCGCTTGGATGTCTTACTGAAGACCATCCTCAAAACGTCTAGCTCTCAGCATCTCATCACCCACCAGCACGGGTGCAAAGCGCTGAAGCTACGTAAAACGAGCAGAATAGTCCATCACTGACATAGCACCCTGCTGCAGATTCATGAACTCACAAGCTCTATCTTCCCTCAGTGTCTCGTGAAAGAATAGGTCATAGAAGGCTACATGAAAATAATCCCACGCCATGTACATGTGATGCTCTGACTGGGTGGTAACACTCCACCACCTCTTGGCGGAATCACACAGCATGTAAGCCGTGAGCTTGACCCTCTGCCCTAGAGGCGTTTTAAGATGCTCGAAAATAGTTCGCATCGACCCCATCCAAGACTCCGCAGCCTGTGGTATTCCATCCCATGAAAACGTAGGCGGATGATTCTGCTGAAAGATACGCGTCAGCGTAGCCATAGATGTAGCAACCTACGTTGCTCCCTAAAAGGTCTACATAAACCGCAAAAAGCCTTCATGGAACATCGCCTCTGCGCCTGTGTCCGGTATAAAAGCTGGTGTCGCATATGGATCTGCTGGAGGATCCACTGGTAGCCCATGGCCCACCATCTCCAGAGTATAATTTTCCCCGCTCTCCTTGCAAACAACACGCGGTCGTCTAGGCGGCATGACACTACAATGTCAAAAGTATGCCTCAGATTCAAAATTATTATGACCGAAAAGCGAAGGAACCACAAATTAAACAAGAGGAAGAAGTCATTCAAAATTGGAAAAACAAGACTACACGGCGTGTACAATGACTACACGACGTTTACTTCACTTCCCTTCCCCTTCCCGGGTCCTTCTACGCGGCTATTCCACAAGGCTTTCGTCGAACAAAACTACACAGCGTGTATAATATCTACACGGCGTTTAAGGTGTTATTTTCCAACTGCTCGTGTCATCTTTGACACGACCGACTACTCGTCTTGACACTACATGGCGTGTTAAACCCGCACACGGCGTGTACACCACCCCGTTTCTTAGCCACATGGATAACTCCACACGGTCTATCCTCGGACAAGACTACACGGTGTGTCCCACAGGTCCACAGTGTGTTCAGGGAGAGGTGACATCGGCCCGTGTTGTTAGTTACATGGTCGAGTCCCCAGGTCACACTATACGGCGTGTGCATCATTGACACGCCGTGTTCTGTGATGGATTTCATCGACCCATGTTGTTAATCACACGACCAGACTCCGGGTCAACACTACACGGTGTGCACAAAACTACATGGCGTGTTTTACCCAAGATTTTTCCTACACAGTGTCGCCACCCACACGGTTTGTGACACGGGAAGAGACTACACGGCGTGTACTCTGGGTACACAGCATGTACTCAAAAAGGTCATTTTTCTTCTCGAACAAAAGAACATACACTGTGTGTATAAAGTACTACATGGCGTGTATACTGGGTTTCCGGACAGTATGCCTCAGAAACATCCCCAGAACCCAGAAAATACTGAAAATCAACACTTAAGCATCAAATTCTGACCTGTGGGGGCCATACTCCCCACGAATCAAGGTTTGACATATTTTATGTGTTATAACCAATAAACAGTCAATGATCCACCAATTTCTGGTCAGTGGGGGTCCATACTCCCCAAAAACTGATGTTTTTCGTTCATTCTATAAACAGGCTCACATAAAATTACCCTATCACATAGCAGGTATTTTATCAGAGCGGCTACAACAACAGCATGCTTTTCGAGCACAACAACTATCACAAAAACATGAAAATTCTAATGCACCTAAATAGCATGGAAACTATGCATGGTATGTGATATCTAGAATCTGCCTATATGATGTATGAGATGACATACCTTCATCTCATCGGGTTGCAACTAAATAGAACCCACATATAAAATATAAAAAACACAATCCCAGTGTGTCACCCAATGGTGAAACATATCAACCGTAAAATTGAAAAATCAAAAGAATGCAAAATATGAGGTAGACTGGCTTTTCCCTGTACACAGGTTAGCTATGCCCGAGCACAGATTATTACCAACTACTGTTCCATCCTATCCCTGACTAAGACTCTAAATAGTATGTCAAAGAAAAGAAACATCCTTTGATACCACTTTGTAACGTCCTGGACCTGGTTGCCACGCAACGGGTGCCCCGAATCTGGTTCGCCACGTGACCTCAAGCGT
The DNA here is from genome assembly GCA_963277665.1 of Viscum album. Classification (NCBI taxonomy): domain Eukaryota; kingdom Viridiplantae; phylum Streptophyta; class Magnoliopsida; order Santalales; family Viscaceae; genus Viscum; species Viscum album. The sequence continues at coordinate 1,461,668,810 of OY728163.1, read as the reverse complement.
ATTTCCCCAAACGCCAGAGGCTGCCAACTAGCAGCGAGGGCACAGGTCTGATAGTGGGGAAACTATGACCTCATTTGTCAATGTGTAGCGCAACGGAATACAAAATAAAACATACACCAAAATTGGAAGCAGTAAACCATACACAATTGAAATACACAATAGCACTGGATATAACCAAAAATATATAAATGATGATGCTACATGTCTCAAGTTCTATGAAAACAGCCATAACATGTTATACATCAATACGATACAACCAAAAGTAGAGTACAACAAAACAAAGCAAAACAGCTGGCAGTGACCTCGCGAGCCTAGGCTCAGTCACATGCCCTCTTACTCTTCTGCAATAGTCAAGTTCCTGTATAAGGACACTTTCCCCTATCCACACCTGCAAAAACGTAATCTATTTGAGCCGAAAAGCATAACCCAGACAGGGTGTGTGAAATATATCTCAGTAGGCACCCACCAAAGTACCGTGCCCAACTACGTGTAAGCATGCAATGACAGTGTGCAGTTACAAAATGAAGTAATGTATGCAGTACTCAAAAGTAACAACTATCAGTTATATTTCCAATTTCAATATTCATTTAATCTATTTAACACAAGAAATCACCATAGTGCATTTCTATGTAAACAGTCCACGTCCTCAGACAAGAAAACCATACCCTCAGGTAAGCAGAACTCAACCCGCAGGTAATTTCCCCCAGGTGTAACAGAATTTTGCCCTCAGGCATAGGTAGTTTCGCCCTCAGACACAATGTCTATTTCCCTCAGGCACGGAAGAAGTTTCCCTCAGGCCGAAGTAACTACTTCCCTCAGGATAAACAGTACAGTGCCCACAGGCTAATCACAACAACGCCATCAGGCTAAATAGGTAACCGGGCCATGCCCAACATCTCAAAATGTAGTAAACAAGCAATTCCTCTCAAGGATATTCTACAATTACTACATTAAATGCATACCCTCAGGTATCCTGGCCAAACAGCTAAACAGTGAAACACACCCCTGGTGTGGTTTTGGATCCAAGCAACGATCCCAACCACCATTTTATTATCACAATTTAATCACCTATACAATTATAGGCATTAAATATAGCAACGGTCTCAGCCACACGACACTCCAACATGGGTTCGTGGCATAAAAATGCACAAAAACGCACGAAAGTTGGAAAATAATCACAAAGCCACCTACCATATATGCCAACAAACTATATACCCGAACGCCAACTCTAGAAACTCCCAAGAACGACATAGATCTGATGAAGAACAAAATCCATTCAAATGTAAATAACTTCCCTTCAAGAAATAATTGTTAAGAAGGGTACCAGGAGAGGAGAGGGCTTACCCGTGTGGTTCCAACGAGATCGTCTGAAGCCGAATCGGATTCCAGACGAACACCTAGTGGATCTTCAAAGGTCCGGTAATCCTCCATGGCTCCAAAATGGCTCAAATGCCTCCTTTTTCAAATGAGAAGGCTACTGCCTGTTTTATGTCGAAAAAACAAAGTACACGGTGTGTACTTCTGAGTACATGGCGTGTACTCCTTTCATTTAACTACTCATTTGGTCGCACCGCCACACTATTCACCTGTCGACCTCGGTACACGGCATGTACTCTTGAGTACATTGCATGTACTGTCGCCCAGCTGGCGGTGACTCCACCACATCACTATTCAAGCATGCCGACTGACTACACGGCATGTAATGTACCATTACACGGTGTGTAGTCTGTTCCTACACCCCTCGTTGCTGACAAGGAAACACGCCCCGTGTACTCATCCCAACACGGACAAAAGTACACGGCGTGTGGACAAAGTACACGGAGTGTAGTTTCAAAATTTATCATTCTTTTCCATTCTCCATATTTTCTAAAAAACACTTAAGGAAAAAAAGAAGCACGTACCTCAAAAAAAGAACAGGGTTCTTACAATCACCACTTGTGTTAGCATGTTCATTCCAAATAGAACTAGAACATACCTATTGATCAGTTGATGTAGGAAGGTTGTCCAAGTTCATGGTGGGGGATTGATCCACCTTCTCATTGCTTTCCACATTATGTGTGTCTTCAATGTCTGCCAGATATGGAGAACCATATGTATCAACTTCTTTAGATAGGAGGGACTTCTTATTTAACAGTTTATTCTCTTTATTTTTCTTGTTCATCATTGTCTGGGTAGATATAGACTTTTTCTCGGAGATAATAGAATCATTACTAAAATTTCACTTCATTGATTACTCAGGAAAGAAACTCGGATCATCAAAAGATAATTAATTCACTGTAGAGAATCCAACAGAGGTGAACCTCACTCTGATACCAATTGAGAGGACAAGATTGTGATATACCTTACACTGAGAGGGGGGAGAATTAGTGTTGGGGACATTTTAAACCAATTCCAACATTTATCCTTGTACCTCTTGACCTGTTAGGATCTTGATTCTCTTATTATATTTTACCTATAGCATACAATAATAGAAAGAATTAAAAATATTCACATGATATTTTTACCAGGTTCACCACTCAATAAGAATAGCTACATCCTTTCCATGCATGGATATGACTAGTACATGGATTCTCCACTATGATGTTATATTTTATTACAGTGAAGTGGCTAGGAAAGCAATCCTATAGATAGTGTGAGTCCCTACACTTTAGAGTGGTGTGGGAAACAATCCTTTTCCATGGACTGGTGATGACCTATCCCAACATGCAACCTCTAGCAGTTTATTTATACTACCTATGAATAAATTCTTCTTCCTTCTTCAAAAGGTAGGTTCTACTCTTGGTCTTCATTAGTTCTATTCACTTGATTACTTGCAAATCAGTAGGCAATCAATTCTTCCTTCTTTCCTTCTCTTATTTTCTAGTGCAACACCAACTGAACTAAACTTATTCGTTATTATTCTTAGTGCAACAACCAACTACACTAAAACTTATTCTCTCTTCTTGGATAGAATCACATACACCAATGTTATTATTCAGGCAGTGAAGATCGGTTCACTTGGAATCATCTGAATCGATTCTTTTCTTCATGTTCATGTATGCATGTGAACATGCATTTGGAATTTAGGTTGATCCTTCTCTTCCCTTTCTTTCTTCTTATTTTTTACACACATGCACACACTTGTTTTTGATTCTTTATTTAAGTGACATCACGTGTTCATATTCATGCATGAATGAATGCAATCAATTCTTCCTCTTCTTGTGTGAAAACCCAAATAGGTGTAGTTATTTTAAGCGCGCACACACACACTAGGTCTCTTCCTCCTCTTCTTATTCTTTCCTCTCCTATTTTTTCTTGCAACAGGTAAGGGTGTTTCTTTAGATTTTATTTTTGTATTCAAACCTGAATGGGTGAAACCCTTTATTTCCGAGAACACAAGTTTACACATCCTCGGGCTCCTTCAACTAGAGGATATTCATACATTCAGGTATTCTTTTATTTTCTTGCAAACACCTAAGACCTGGGGTTTCCTTAAATCAAACACACACTTTTATTCACGTCACTACTTGTGATCTCCTTCTTCTTCATCAATTATCCCCTTCACATAGTAGAAGAAAAACATGCAAACAAGAGGTTTTTATTACCTTCTTTCATGAAACCATGATGGAACATGGGTATCTTAATGAGTGTGCACAAATCTCCTTCACAGAATAATGAGGGTAGTGCATGGCACTATCTTCGCAAACCACAATAAAGGTGCGATTTCACGAACTGTGTAGCTGCGGGATTTCCTTTACAAAAAAACCATGAGGGTTTGGGTAAATCTATAGTGTGTTTTGTGTTTTCTTCTTCACACAATGGATTGTGGATCGTCTTCTTCTTTATGAGGATCCTCAATAGTGCATGTCACTTGTTGAAGGACCACGAGACATGGATTTATTTTTCAAAGAGTGTGCTCTATTTTTGAAATAGAATCTCTTCGGGTATTCGTGAGAAGAAACTCTTCTCTTCTCGGGTCCCTCCATTTATAGGCTAGGGGAGAACCTCTTCCGAATTCAAATCTGTGTATCTCCCATTTAGATCAGGGCTTTGAATACCTGATATCTTTGTCTTTGAAACCAAGGGTCAAGGATAAGCTTCAACACTCAGGTGTTTTATTTTTCCAAATATGGGATACTACCTTCATGTAAAGAGTTAAGATAACACACACAGTTCTCATGCATGAATCTCACACGGATCCTCCATGTATCGCGAACAATAATTAAGGCCTCACAATTATGTTTTCTTTGACCTCCTTCGAAATATCATTCATACAAGATGTACATTGCATGCATGTTCTCAGTTCGACCAGGCAATCACCATGAAATAGTATTCATTATCAACGCTAGTCGGGAGTGTGATCAGGGTGGATAGGTAGTGGCGACGGCGAGTAGTGGAAACATGTTACATTCCATACAGTCAGATGTTGAAGATGAGGCCACAACCATTGGGTCAACTCGTATTGATTAGGACGCCCATGATTATAACGCATGATGTGGGATGATGTGTGCGGTCGTGATCTCCCGCGAGATCAGATGAGCGGCCATGATTTGGTCCGCGTTTTTAAAATACATCCCACATCAAAATGCACCATGGTTTTCTCACGGTTTATCAACCAAATCTTCCCAAACACCACTCAGAAATCTCTTCTCCCCCCTCTAGTGTCGCCCCGCATTGGTTCTCTCCGGGCGCAATTCTGTGCCCACCTATGCCTCCTGCAGTCGTCCTCCTAGCACCCATTATGAATCCTTGTGCATGGGTTGATCACTGAGTGTTCACTCCTATGAGATTATACATGGCCTGCACACACCTCTTGCGAGATAGCTCTACCTAGGCATTCCCATGGTCATAGTCGACCCCTTGTGGTCCCACATGTGCCTCGAGTTGAGGCTGGGGTAGCTAGCTCGTGAGTTGGCCCCAGTTTTTTTGGTAAGGCCTTATAAAAAACTTGGCAGAATGCTCCTTCTACCATTAATCACAAATCTACCTCATGCATGGACACTTTAAAGACCAGACATCCTCTTCTTCAAATTCCAATCCCATATTTCCTCTTCTTCTCTATTTATTTTTGAAACTTTAATTCCAAAGAGTACTTCAATCATCCTTAAGAATGTGATACTTCAATGTTGTAAAAAATGTATCACACGTGATACAAGTTCTTTGAATTTGGGAGTAGAACATCAGTCATCTGATTTTAATTCTCCATTTCACTTAGGAGATTGTCTTTAAACATCATTTCCATTCATTGACCTCATTAAAAACAAATAAAACCCAATTACTAAAGTGGTCCCAACATATAGAGGATGGGAAGAGTTGTAGTGGGGACTTTGAAAAGGCATTTATCATTATGGGTTGGTGAAAATAATTAGGAATATAAATATTTCATTCCTGAGTGGGGTAAATTTTAATAATTGTGTTATAGATAATAAATTAAAAGAATATTAATATATATATATATAATGTTTTTATGGGATTAAAGGAAGAAGAAATACCTTGTGTTCTAGGGTGTGTGTCAAAGAAGGGTTAGTGTAATGGTTCGTGTAATTAGGAATATAAATTTAAGATGGATCTCATATCGATTATATATATTTGGACCCCTTCAGATAGTTGTGGGTGAATTTTTAGAATAGAAATATATTTTGAAGATTTATCCTAAGATAAAGGATGATTTTTTTTTCATGATGATTTTAGGGAATGAATTAACCTTAATTATGAATGTTGATGAATTTGGATATGTTGTGATGAAATCTTGGAAATATTAGTTTTGGGGGACCACAGAATGATGGGGGATGAAAAATCATTGTAAGGGTAAATTAATTACTTCACCATGCTTGATGGATAGGTCCTCAAATTATTGGGTAAATTAAAGGGATATTTAATATTACCAGTAGTCCATATATTTTACAAACTATTGAGTTACTATAGTATTTATAAGGGTTTACTCAATGACATATAAGGGATGCCTTGTTTGTAAATAATAATAAATTGGGTTACCAGAGTTCAGTCTAAAAATAAAAAATTGTGGGATGACATTATGATATGTAATGAATAATCTATGAAAACATAAGGGTTAAAAACATGTGATTCATAATGATTTTCTATTAGAGATATGTAAGGGTTGGTTTATACATCATGTGATATATGAGGGTTTCTTCCTGATGATACATAAGGGCTGATTTGATTGATCGAATTTTTGACTAAGGGTTAAAAGGCAATGGTCAAAATATAAAGATAGATAGATAAGGGATCTAATCTTTTCCAAAATGTATATTACTCTATGAATGTGAAAATATGTTGTGATCTATGTGCTTATATAGTGATGTGTTGTGATGTACCTAAAGTTAGTTTCATATTAAGAATTAAAGGACACACCATGATATTATATTACAAGTTTAATTTAAAAAATTAATGGATTTATGAAATTAATTATAAAAGTGGATTTTATGTTCTAACAATAAATATATGGAGAGTGACTGAATTCTAATCTCCACCATTTATCTTCTCACATGAGATACCTTCATCAACTTTTATCCATTCTTCTGGTCATTCTTTATAGTGGGGTTAGAAAAACTATCATTTGGTATGTATTTCATTTTTTTCACTATTTCCATGTTTTGAGATAGTTCCATAGAAAATAAATTATATTTTAACATTATATTATTTATTCTGACTATATTTATATCAAAAAAAATTCCCCGATGAGTTGAGTACTATGAACATTGATTACAATATGATTATTTATATAATGATATATTTTATACATTTAGATATTTTATGTTCAAGTGTTATCATTACGACTATTTTTAGATTGCTTTCATGACTTGTGAAATATATCTAAAAAGTGGGATAGAGTTTCATTGAATTTATAATAAATTATTGATGAGTAACATTCTAAATGGATCATTAGTGGTGCTCTTTTTACATGAGAGTTGGTGGCCCTATTTAGGGATTTCTTTGGGATAGTTATAATGACCCAAACATTTCATACATAAATAATAAATTACATTTTTTGGCATATTCATTATGTGTCAATATAATCCACACTATAACTACAATGTTTTATTGTCTTTGGAAACATGGATACATAAACAATGGTACGTAAAAGGCCTATATCATTTCCCATTTTGTTCTTCACAACTAGAAGCCTTATTAGATTTATCTTACATAAACACTTTCTTTATAACCTAGGGATGGGAATCATAATAACGGATTTCCTTAGATTCTCAACAATTTTAAACAAAATTGATATCAATCAATAACCATAATTTTTTAAAAGGTTTTGATAACATGATCATAAAAATTGAAAAGAATAAATATATTATTAATATATCATTATGATGAAACCTATCATAAAGTGTCATCAATGAAAAAACTTATGAAATAATAGTATGAAATCCTAAATTATGAGTCATGATCCATGAGAACATATTATAAGAATTTGACATAACTTTTTTGCATAATCATTAGTATAGAAAATAATTTATTTTTCCATGGATCACTACCAATACTATCATAATGGATTGTGTCCAATCCCCATTTCTTTATTCTTTTTTCAAGGTTCACTCATAGGGATAATTTATTGGTTAATGTACCTTATTAGCTACGTTCACTCCCCATTTAAATACTTATTATACAAAGATATCTCCATATTTTTCATATAAATTGGAGGTTTATATAATTTTGGACCCACCCTTATTGTAATTAAAACCATAATATTGTGTTCAATAAGAACATAAAACATTCAATATATCATAAATAATAACCCATCAAAAGCATATGGTATTCCTAAACATTTAATAAAAATTATCATAATCCACAAAAATAATGAATAATGTTGTTATCGTTGCATCATAACCCAATTAAATCATAAGAATTACCAAAGGATTTCATTGTAATAAAAATGCATACAAATGATCAGTAAAACATTTCATAGGGAAATTTCACATTCTTTCAAAATCCCCTATTTAGAATCGATAAATTATAAAAAATATTTGTAATTTTTTTAAAAATATAACATATGAAACCTCTTTTAAATCATTTATGTAAAATATTATTCATTATTACATGTAATTTTATTCATATGATGTACATTAAATCAACTATTCCATTCACATTTTCTATAAAAAGAAAGCAGTACCATGTTTAGAAAATGAGAAGATATTTATTTATAAAACATGAATAATAATGTTATATATAGAAAAAAATAAATTTAAATAATCTTTTTAAAATATTAAAAAGATATTTTATAGAAAATATTTATATAAAATACAGGATTCCTGACCAAATAAATAAATAATGTCAGTTTTCAATAAGCACATTATTTATATATAATTTGTACGTAAAGAGGGGAGAAATAATAGAAATCAAGATAATATATAAAAATAGTGGATAACAAATTAAATAATATTTTGGAGTAATATCATATAATTTTTTCATTTGAAAATATTATATATAAACAATCGTTGTAAAAAATGAGATTGTAAAATAAAACTCTTACAATTGTGGAAACTTTTTAATAAAAACCCCCATGAAATAAAAAAATAAAAAATAAATAAAATGAACATAAATATATTCATGATATATGATATCAATTTTTATATGCAGACATCCTAAATTATAATAGTATAATAACAACAAATATGTCTCAATGAAATAAATGAGATGAACCCTTATGAATTTATTAATTATTGAAACAAATGTCATTTAATGATGGAAATTAATATTGTTCTAAGACTACCTCAAATTAAATCATATATTTTACAAAAGTAAAATCATGTAATTTATATAGACAATATTAATAATAAATTGGTTCATAACAATAAAACATGTCTCGATGAAGATAAATTTAGTTCAAACCCTTACCAAAAGTTTTTCTTGCGTCATAAAAACTCCAAAATTCGGTATAATAAATTAAAATTTATTAAAATTATATACCAGAACCATATTAAATCATATAATATCTTATATTATCCATTAATTTAATTTCAACTACCCTTTATTTACAATTATCTGTTAAAACTGTAATTTCAGGTGTCAACTTCTTTGTTTTTGATGTATGTCTTCATTATGAAATAATAGTCTTTGAACATTGATCATGTTTAATCAATATATATTATGTTAATAATGAGATAAATATAATATATATGAATTTGATACATATTTATTACAATTCATATTATGTGGTGATGAAAAATTTGTTACATCACTTCGTGGAGATGAAAATGTGCACACACACACAACTGACTTTCCACTTTTTGATGGATAAAATGAATAAAATTTAAATAATCATTGAACTTAATAAAATAATTATTATATAATAAATATCTTATATATTAATTAAATATATCCTTTTTAACATCCACATAAATCATAAATGATAAAAAGCTCATCACTTCATGGAGGTGGTAGTCCACTTGTAATCACAAATTATATATTTTTACGCATGGATCAAAATTTAAGAATGTAGATATGATATTGTATTTTTATAAGTATAATGACTTCAAAAAAACAATATATAAACATTTAACACTACATAATATCCATCCATTAAGGATTTTGGTGGATAATTAATTTTATAACATAATGAATGTGGTACTCCACATAGAGACATGAGTGATACTTTCGTCTCCAATTTGATTGAGAATATGTGGTAGATGGATTTGATATCATAAAAATTAAATCTATGTTTGTTGATGATACTATTTAATTCATGTTTTTTAATACTAAATTTTTTTTTAAGGTTTAATAAGAAACAAAATTTAATGATCTTGTTTAATATTTATAACTCTTTTTTGAGAGACGTCATTTGGCTTAAACCATATGAATTAATGTATTTGTATTATGAGAAAACTATATGATCTAGGATGAAGGTAAGGATTGAAGTAAGTATTTTAATCAGGTAACATATTATCAATAATGATAAAATGGTTTGAATTAGGGAGGTGGAGAGGTTCCCCTTTATAAGTTAAGTGAGGGACTCTCATGTAATTTCATAAAGGATTTCAGTTATATAAGTACAATTTCATGGGAGAGTGGCTCTAAATGGACAAATATTATAATTTTTGATAATATAATGCTGATATTTATTAAAACACTATAAATTAGTTAGGTTTTGGTGGAAATAATTCTCTTATCTCTTTGTGTAACCCCCCCCCCCCCAGTAAAACTATTTTAACCTTAACTTTGGTAATACAATTTCATTTATTTACTATTAACAATGAACAAAAATAAAGTTATATATTTTAGTAAATATAATTTATAATATGTCAAGATATTTTACCAAATTAACTATATTTAATTTAAATAAATGATTAAAACTGATTTTATTTATGTTTTTTAACATAAAATGTAACCCCATTTTTGGAAAATAATATTTAACCATAAAATATATTTTACATACTTTTTTTCCATGTAAAACATTAAAAGGAAATGTAAGATATATTATTCAATATATAATAAATACATTTTTAAAACCCCATTTATAAATATGGGTTTAATTAATTTAATAATATAAAAAAACTTTGTGTGTATAAAAACTATTTTTGGAAAACAAATGATTTATTGCTCAAAAAAACCTTATACCAAAATCAAGTATAATGATATTAATTACATAATTAATGAGATTATTTATTATTAAATTAAATTTATCATATATTTATTTAACATACAAAACATATTGGTACTTTTCCTTGAAAATAAATGACTAATTTTACGAAAAAATGTTTCTTCTCACTATGCACTAAAAATAACTTTTTTAAGAAAAATATTGAAAAACCACCCAATAATAATATTCAAATAATGATATAAAAAACTATATTAATTTTTTCACACAAAATTTTTAAAAAGGTTATAAATTATTTTTAATTTCCATTTTCTTAAAATGTAATATAAACCTTTTTTATGGAACGAAATTTAGATGAATAAATGATTTTACTAAAAATTCAGTACTTACGTATTATCCACTAATAAATAAATTATAATTAATTTTAACAAAGAAAAATATTTTTTCATCATACTGTTTATTATATTCATAATTTTTAATTTAATGGTTGGCATTTATTTTCATTACTCTATTGCGACTGATATATACTCGAGTTTGAAAAGAAAGCTAGATTCTTAAATAAAAATTATTTAATAAAAAATATATTCAAAAATATTATCTTGTTTTCATCTCACCCTTGAACAATTTTCTCCATTATTATTTTTATCATCATTGTAAAAGGTTAAATATTTGACAACAGCTTTTTTGAAAACCCATATTGTACAATAGGGATAATGAAAATTCCATTTGAATAGAGGAGGTGCAAAACATAAAATTTACATGAAATAACACATAATAATGTTCCCAGATGAGGATAACATTAGCCAGAAGTTAAAATATGGATGTGCAGTAGATATATAACATCTTTTTGATAATAAATAGTTATAGGGAAACTTTTCCTGAGATTGTTAATGATGAAAAAACCCTAAATCAGTTATGGTTGAAAATAGCCATCAACTCTTTAGTAACAGTTTCAAAAAGAAAAAATTTTAATTTTAAAGACAATTTTTTCCTGTGTTGTGGAGTTATTTTACCATGGAATTCAATAAAATATATTTATTTGATTTATTCACTTATATAAACGTAACTTAATTATTTAGTTGTGATTTTTAATAAGATTCCACTTCTTTTTATCTATGTTAAAAAAAAATTAATTTATCATTTCTAAAGAAAAAAAAATTATTTTAAAATAGATCATATGTTCTATAAATTAATAAAAATTCATTAAATTTTCTCTAAATATTTATTAAAAAATGGTAATGATATGTAATGTGATAGGAAACAATCATCATATGATGAAATTCTTTGTTAATCTCTAGAACCTCAATAGAACACATGATGTTTTATATAAACCATTCAATAAATAGTTAAGCTTAAGAATCATCCAAAATATGATCGAGCGAATTCAAAACACAATAAAATTTGAAAAAGTCAAAAAAAATTCCAAAATCAAGTTCAATTTAATCATGAAACAACATAATGTAGCACATATTATCAATCACCAAGCATGTGAATACCATGATCATATATACTCCAAAAAAATTCTAATAACCTAAATCAGTATAAAACCGTAGTGAAAGCAAGTTTAATTCCAAAAAAAATTATCCCTATCATTATTACTAAATAAATTCATATACAATCCCATACAATATATAAATCCAAAAATATAATAATATTCATCAATGATAACATAAAACAAATTATCATCAAAACACTAATCTATTTCAAGGTAAAAAATATATTCCAATTTAAATTATCAAAGTAAATCATCTTTTAATCCAAAATAAACATTATTTTATCAACATCGGGAACATATTAATTTATATATATCCTTAAATCACATGTTTTATAAAAATAAAAAATTTCCACAATATAACAATTTTTGGTTTTTAGTACCATTCAATGTACGCCTAAAACCCATTATAGAAAATGTAATATTAAGTAATTCATATAAGTTTCATGAATAATATAACTATAATATCATTACTTAAACAAATCTAAAATAAAATTCTAAAATACCAATACATAATAACTAAATCATTCCATTTCAACAATTGGTGTAGTGTATACACTTCCATGGTCTATGATTTTTACTATGAATTGTCACATTCGATTAGATAATATCTATATTCCCCACACATAAGCCACTATAAAATAAATAGTAACTTGGGTTATAATTTACTTCCATTCATTAAACTATTGATTTTTTCCTATAAATTACATTCTCAATGTCATTATTGTCCACACATAAAACATCTTTATATTCCTTTGATACATTACCCCAGGCGATTCTCCCCACATTCTCAATATGTAGTAATATGAATATTGATTTTTTCTATAATATTTATAAAACTATACTTTTATCTTGTTTTTTTTATTCATAAGCTCGCCTCTTTTTGAGTTTATAATAATATAATGAGATAAATAATTAGGCGTAATCACATATTTTAACATTAAATATCTCATATCATTACATTACATGTGAGGACAACCATTCAACCATCTTTTAGAATCATAGTTAATAAGATTTATATTGGTTCCTTACATTAACTAAAACCAAATATAGTTTGAGAAACATTATTTAGCAATCATAAAATCATGAAAAATAATTCATAGGGTGTCTAAAACATGTAACATAATTATTAAACTATGAAACCATAGGTTTAACCTTGTCCATACAAGATCTGTAAATATTCAAATCCTTCATTATTGTTAAAAAATAAATTATGTGTTTGCCTAAGAATATCCCTGAGAGTTTTAAATATGGTTTCTAGTAAGTTATTACTAACTGTGAACTATAATTATGGTTTTGATATACTTGAACAATTATTTTATGGGATATTACCCTATAATGAATCTTAAAAAATCACATCAACAGGTAGTATCCATAAATTGATGTATTTTTATAAAAACAACATAATCTTTACTCTACCAAAAATTAATGAGTCTATTATATAAATAATCTTGTATAAATATTTATCATTAATTAATCCTTATCTTATATTCCAAATTATACTAAACTTTTATTTGATACTAACAATATAGACCCCAATCTTCCATACATAAATACTAAATCTAGTTTTCAAAATATTCATTACATATCAATATAATCGACACTAGAACTATAAAAGTGTATTATCTATGGAAAATATGATACATAATAACTTCTACATTTAATATCTATATCATCCCCCATTTGGTTCTTTACAATAATAACCCTTCTTAGACATATCAAACATGATACCATTATTTATAAATTGGGGAATAGAAACATAATAATGGAAAAAATCATATACTCAGAAAGGGTAAACACTAGGGATGTCAATTAATGATCATTATATAATTATAATGGTATAGTAACATGGTCTTTAAGATATAATATTTAATCCATACATTTATTGTTCATTATCATGAAACATGACTTAAAGTTTTATCATTCATAATTTTCCATAAATAAGAGTGTAGAATCATTAATAATTAGTCATAAACCATATGAACCTATCATAAGAATATGCAATATGTTTGTGAAATATAAATTATCATAGAAAATAATTTCCTTGGTCAAGTATCACCACCAATACAATCTTATTATATTGGGTTCACTCCACATTACATTATTTCCTTAGTCAACATACACTCCCAAGACAAACTTATTAGATAATGTCCATTATTGAATTATGTTCACGGTCCATTGAATTCAGTATTATATCATGAGATATTAATATTTATATAATGAATTGGTGTTTTATATAATTCATGTCTCACCAATCACATAATTAAAATCAAACATATGTATTCTATAAGATCATAAAATATTCGTCATATCATCAAATCATTTGACATGGAAAGGTAACAAATTACAAGAAAAATTTGATCATGATGATCATAAACCTTATATAACAAGAATAAATATGGTATCATATTATCATATCAAAAGTAAATCCTAACAAACATCAAATGATGTTTTCCTAATTAAAAATACCAATAAAAATCTAATAGAACAATTCTTGAGAAAAATATACTATTCATTTTAAATCACATATTTAGAGTTTAAAAGTATCCATAAATATTAAGAAATTTTTTTATTCAAAAATAATAAAGTACAATATACATGAATCTTTAAATAAAATATTATAAATTATTGTAGTGAATTTTATTTATATGGTGTATGTTCAACAAAAAATTCCTTTCTCATATTCGGTAAAAATAAAAATAATTATGTTTAGGAAATTATAAAAGAATTATATCATGGTTACCTAATTTTAATATTTATAAAAATGAGTTTAAATAATATTTTTATAAAAGTAGATACATATTTTCACAAAAAATATGGAAATTTAAGAAAGTATTTTTGAACGAGGAGATTAATAATGTAAGTTTCCCTAAAAATATTATTTTGGTGTTATGAGTACCTAAAGTGGGGAAAAGATATGAAAAAATTTAATTTCTAAAAGTAAACATATTATATGAACTGAAAAAAATATTTTGTAGAGTTAGAACATATAAGTTTATCATAAGAAAACCATATACACAAACAATCTCAGAAAAAAATAGATTATAATGCCAACCTAATACTACTATTCTAGCTATTGAATCATAATAACCATGAAAGAAATAACGTCATATAATTCATTAGATAACATAAAAATATGTTTATCCATGTTAAAAAATTTCCATGGTGTGTTTGATACACCTCATAAATTAAGATAGGTGTATAACATCAATCTTTCCTCAATGAAACAAAATAGAGACGGAGAACCCTTATATATTTAGTAAATTTAAAAAAAGGAATTCAAAAAATTAATAACATATGGTAGTATAAATTGAATAATTCAATAATTAATTATTTAAAAATAATTTATTTTGAATTATATATAATTTATAAATAATAAATTAGTTCGTAACATTAAAACACATCTTAATAAAGAATATTTACACAAAACATTTACCCTGTGTTTGTATCCCTTCAGAAAAACTCTAAAATCCGATGTAATGAATTTAAATTTAATATAACTCTATAAAACCCATATTAAAAAAATAATATCATATATTATCCACTTATATCATTTCGATACCCATTTATTAAAAATTCTCTATTGAACACGTTATTTTTTTCTCGACTCGTTCTTTTTTCCTATATATATTTCTTATGTAGTTACGGTCCTCCCAATTGGATCATAATACATCATCATAATAATGATAATAATATTATAAATATAATATATACTAATTATATAGACATTTATAGCCATTTATATAAATCAGTGATGAATAATGAATTATGTGACTTTAAGGAGACAATACATACACACGCGTGATGTTTCCACATTTCGATAGATGGAATGAAACAAAGGTAAATGACAGTTCATGTTTATTTAATAATTATTATATCATTAATATAATACATTTTAATGAAATATATCCTTTTTATATACCATGAAATTTATATACATTAAACAAAACCCATTGATTTGTGGAGGTGGTAGACCACATGTACACACGGTCTACATTGTCGTTTATCAAATGATCAAAATGTAAGAAGGTTTAAAAGATATTATAATTATAGAATAATAATTATTCCATAAATATAATATAAAATCCTTAAATCCCTCTTAATAACCATCCATGGATAATGGAGAAAAAAAATGAATTGTATCATAATGTGGAGGTTTTAGTCCTCATATATGAACGAGGAATACTTTCATCTCCCATTTGATTGAGAAGATGTGGTATTTAGTTTTTATATCGTCGTAATAAAATATCATAAAATTTATTATATTATTTTAATAATATTTTATTTATAAATATTTTTTAGATATATTTTAACAAATAATAAAATTGAAATATCTTGGTTAATGTTTATACCGCTTCTTAGAGAGACCTCATTTGTCTTACAACTTAATCCTTGATGTGATGGTCATATGAGAAGTCCAGAATCACTAGGATTTAGTGAAATATTCTATAAATTATTTTTAATCTGGTATTGAATTATCTAGAAGGTTCAATTTTTTATAATAATTGATTAGGATAGGTTCCCTTTTATATGTAAGGGTAGGAACAGACAATGAGTTTCTTAAATGATTTCAATTATATAGGATCACATTCATGGTAATGTTGTTTCAAATGGATAAGAAATAAAATATTTAATATGATAATGTTGAAAAATATTTACAAATTATAATTATATTTTATTGGTGGCAATAATTCCCTTATATATTGGTTAAATCTATTGTAAACATGTTTTAACCTTAACAATGGTAATAAAATTGTACAATTTTTATTATTAACGATGAATAAAAATTATGTTAATATGATTAGATTATATTAATTATTATTATTAAAAATATGGAATCCATTTTGCTAAATTAAATTTATATAAGTGGCATAATATAATTTTAAATAATTGAATGACATGTAATGAAAACCCATTTAAGAAAAATGAATCTTTAATCATAAAATATAATTTACGTACATTAATATCCTTGTAAAAAACATAAATTGATTTTTAAAATGTTATATTGAATATATAATCTATAAGTTATAATTAAAACCATTAATAAATATAGATTAAATAAATATCTTAACAAATAAACATGTTTCCTGACTAAAAACTATTTTTAGGAAAAAAATTAAGCTAAAAAATAATACTATACCAAAAAAAACATATAGATGATTATTATTTAATTAATTATATTATATAAAATTAATGTTCAATTATGTTTACTTACTAACAAATATTGGGATTTTCACATTATTAGAAAAGATAATATCTACAAAAAATGGTATTTTCTCTATTCACTCATGAGTGGATATTTTTGATAAATAATAGAAAATAAACCTAATATAAAATTGACATGATGATTTAAAAAAATAAATTAATTTTTTATAAAACAATTTCTACAAATTTTATAAATTAATTAAAATGTCTGTGCATATAAAATGAATCAAAAATTATTTTTGAGGAAAATACATTTCTGAAGAATAAAACAATTTAAAAAAAAATTATTTCGTATTTATGATGAATAGATAAATAAATATGTATTAATATTAAAAATAATGTTATTTCTTCATAATGTAATTTTTAAAATTCATACCTTCCCATTTAATGGTTGGCTAATAAAAGTTTACTATAGCAAGGCTCATATAGACTGAGGTTTCCAGAAATGAAATATACAAAACAATTATATTTTATTTAGATAAAATTATATTATAAAATCTCATAGTCTTATAAGAGAGTGAAACTCGATGTAAAGTAGTAATCTTGTATAATTTTTTGTTTTGAAAGTGGATTTTTCTGATAAAAATACTAAATTAAATGGTTTAAAATATATTTTTAAGGTAAAAATGATTTAATGTGATGGTATTGGAATTGAATTTATAGAAAATGTGGAATTTTCTAAAGAACATGATCATTATTATTTTGGCCAAGGCCCTCGATTGAGTAATTAAAACATGTTTTTAGAATCTTAAATTGTTTGTAATGTGGTTTTTTATAGGTTTCTCAAGGAATATGAAATATTGGAAGCACAAGTGTGGCATGACCTACATGAATTTTTATCATAATAAATTCTCAATATAAGATGTACATCGATATAGAATATCCTGAACAATATAATTAGAGGAAATATTATTTGACATTAGAATGTTATAGAAAAAAATGATCATAAAATAATAAATATAAATTAATTTATGAAATTATGGAATTACTTTTGGATGAAATTTTTTTTATTCCTGAGTATTAATAATTTTTTATGCCATATTTTCATTGTATAATAATAATAATGTGTGGATTCCTTCTATAGGTGAACAATATGAGTACAATGGTCCTTTTAAACATCGCAATTAGAATCTTTGTGTGTTATCTTGGATGATTATAACACTTGTGTCATTCATCCTTGATCTCTATAACAATCATATACAAGAAGAATTATCCTTGATCTATTTAGAGTCAAAAGGGGTTGAGAAGTATGATTTCACTCTATTGTTGAGTGTGTTCTTGGATAAGTGATCCTTATGGATTTATATTATTATTTGGATTCATTACCCATAACTAACATAATGGATAGCCTCTTGGTTAGAAATAATACATTCTCGTTTAAATTGTAATGTGGTTATAAAATAATAATTTCACATGAGAACTTATTATTTATTGAATCCTCGTGAAACTCCACGTATTTAATAATAATAATATTTTTTTCTTCAATTGAAAAAAACTTGTTTATTATTTTAATATAATTTCTAGAATAATTTTTTTAATATTTATTCAAATAATATTTAATATAATTTTCTTACCACTGATCTTTTAAACATTATTAGGCATTCTTTGACAATATTTAACAAGAGTTAAATAATGTCTATTTATTTAATAAATAAATATCTATTAATGGTCTTCCAATAAATGTATATATATTATATTCACTAAATAATAAATATATTTTTATTAAATATTATTCTGAAAAAATAATCTCTCAAATAATTAAAGACTGAATATATATGATCAAGAAAAAAAAATTATTAAACCATGTTTGGCGATAATATTTATTCAACATGTCAAACAATAAAAAAAAATTAATATTTAACTACAGTTCTTGATACACATTTTGTGTGACCTTGTATTCCTCTTTCTCAGTCGCATTGGGTGGATTTACCCAATTTCCATGGTTAGTGTCTAGAAACAAACTAGTGAACCATATAGAAAGATGGTAATGACATAATAACCTCTAGATCATATGGATTCTTAATAGGTAATATAATCTGGTTATCACTATATATATAATTATTAAAGTTTCATTAGGTTGTCGTCAACATATGTGTTTTATCACTCTTTCATTTAATTTATATAAATGAACTTCCGCACAAAACACCATGGCCATGAATTTTTAAAATTTGATCCATTCCCAAAAATGGGACAGAGATATCAAATTAACTAAAAAAAGGTAAAAATCTTTTCTCGTGTTATTTATTAATGAAATATTTCTATTTATTCACCCAATATATCCTACCTCACTGCAAACATATATCTATACAATTTTCATCAATGAAAGAATTTGTAAGAATCATAAATTTCATTAATGAAATATTTATTGTCTAATGATCATTACTCATTTCTATTTATAGGAATATCTAAAAAATATATAAATATGCATTTCCTACTATTATTTAATCTTCTCATAATATATTATACTGGAAATTACGAAGGGTGTAAACATTTGGAAAGTACCTCAATGTCATATAACTCTCCATCCTTAATATCATGTATCATTATTGATCATTCAAATGATATCATCTAGATATATAATATATGGTTGTGCATATTATTTTGGTGCCTCTAGGTTATCATCATAGTGGGGAACTTCTATGAGGTTTCTATGAAATAGATACTCTTATGACATTATCACATATTATACTACACATAAGAAAAATCATGATGTCAAAATAAGTATATTAATATTCATAATGTTGAAAAAAGGTAAACATAATGTTTATATAAGTATGTTACAGGGTAAAAACACCAAAAATATCTCACTTTAATTAGATCCTACAGCTAACAACCTTCAGTATAATATATCCCCCATGATACAAATGATTTAACTGAAATAATGATTCAGTCAAGGGGTACATTTTGTTCTCATAACTAGACACAATATATACAAAAAAATCACACCATTGAGAAATATCTCTCAACAGGTGATAATGATGGAGTATGTGATTTTTTTATTATTATGACATTGGCTCCCTAGTGATACCCACATGTGTATTTTTATCAAAAAAATAATGTGATAGGGTCTTTACTTATTGACACTACATCAAGATATTGGTCCATTTTGTGTATCCAAACAGTTTCTTGGTTTTACAAGATGCTACTATATACTCATACTCTTTTATTAAATCGAAAAAAACGTTCTTTTTTTTATCTCTTATATCTCCCAATTCCTCTATTTAGACTATGTACATATCTTTAATATGAATTCAGATCATTTTATATGTTTGGAATCTACCATTAGTATAATAACTACTTAATACATCTTCTTCTCTTTCATTTGCATAGAATATATCCTTTATTCTTTTCAACAACTTAAGGACATCCTTAATCGATATCTAATGTTGCTCACCAAGATTATCTTTATATATGTTCACCATGATGAAGGTATAGGCAACATTTGACCTTGTATATAACATGACAAGAATCATTGATCCTATTATAAAATTATATGGGATAATACTCATTATCTCTTTATCCACTTATGTTTGATGATGTACTTTCCTAGAATGATTTGTATCAAGTAAAACTTGAAGCAATAATCACTTGTATTTTTTTATAATAAATCTCTTTAGTATATAGCCAACATATATATCGTAACATTGTCCAAGTAACCTCTTAGATCTATCCTAAATGATCTTGATCAATGAAATATATGTTTCTTCAACTATGTCCTTCATTGAGAATTTTATTAAAAGACCATAATTGACTATAATACTTGTAAACCACTACAAATAAGTAACATGTGATCAATATATAGTACTAGGAAAATGGCTAATCACCCACTAAACTGATCGAAAAACAATGGCTCACATTTATTCTTTATGAAACCAAATTCTTATACAATTTCATAAAACTAAAAAGTCCATGATATGGATGCTTTCATCAATCCATAAATAGATATATACTCCTTGTAAAACTTTTTTTCATTAGTAGGAGTCACAAAAATTTTTTATTATGTCATATAGAAAAATTTATTAGGGATAAAATTAATATTGGTTGTTTTATATCCATATTCCATACATCATAGTCAAGGTTATATACTATAGAAAGTAAAATTCGTGTGGATTTAAACAAGGAAACATGAGAAAAGGTTTCACCCAAGTCATTCCCATATAAATATTTAACACTTTTACTCTCCATACATAATAGATATTTAATTAACTGTTCATAACCATTTTCCCCTTGATTCACCATTTCAACCTAATAATATTTACATAAACTAGAAGATCAACCATAACTAAAACATTGTTCTAATAAATTGAATCATGCTCATAATTAATGTTTGATTTCAATATTATTGCTTTTGATCCATGTATGCCTCTTTATTGAGGATAGGTTCATTATTTGTTAACAAATAATAAGTTTCCATCATTGATGACTAGAAAACCATGCATTTTTATCTCTTACCACTAAAAAATGCATTAAATTAGTTAATTTTTTAAGAAATGTTTATTAAAAATTTCCCTAATTTATAAATTTAGATACATTTTAGGAAATGACTCTAATTGAACGACGTTTCCAGACAAAAAAATAGAGGCTTTTCTTGAAAAGCGTCACTAATTTAACAAAGTTTCATGTAAAATGTTAGTAATTTAGTGATGTTTCATAAAAACATTAATAATTTAATGATGCTTCTAGAAAACATCAATAATTTAGTTATTTTTTTAATAATAGGTCACTATTTTAACCATGTTTCTTAAGGAAACCTCAGTAAATTAGTGACGTTTTTTTAAGACTTTTCCCTATATATATATATATATATATATATTTCTCATTCACATTCATCGATGTAAATATATATTTGGATATATATATATATATATATATAGAAATATATATAAATAAAGACCCACACACACACATATATATCTATATATATACAAAAACATATATATTTTAAATGTAGTCATGTTTTTAAAAAAACATGGATATTTTAGGGACATTTTTTAATGTGTTTCAAAACACAACTAATTGTATGTATATATAATTATAATTATAATTATAATTATACAAATACATATATATTTATATATGCAGACACAAAAAATATATATAGATATATATTTATATACACATAGATATATATTTATAATATAAAAAAATAAATATAATATAAATATAAAATATATATATAAACAGAATATATATATATATATATATATAATGAAATAGAAACATATATAAACATATATATATTTATATAAACATATATATATTTATATAAACATATATATAGATATAATATAATATAAACATATATATATATATATATTAATATATGTATATTAATATATAAAATTAAAATATATATATTATAAATGTTTTAAATACTGATAGGTGTGTATAAACTTATATAAACACAGACATAAACAAACACACAAATATATAAACATAGACATATATATATAAACATATATATTAAAATATATATGTGTGTGTGTATATATATATAAACACACACACACATATATATATATATATACATATATTTATATATAAAAGAACATCTATATTTTAAATGTTGCCACATTGTAGAGAGAACGTGTCTATTTTGGTATCATTTTTAACAGTGTTTCAAAACATGGATAATTATATAAATATATATATAATTATAATTATATATGTATATGTATTTATGCACATATGTATTTACCCACACACACACCCCCCACATATATATAAATATATAGATATATATATACAAACAAACTTATATATAATATATGTTGATATATATATTAATATAATCATATGATATATATAAAATATAAAAATATATATAAACATAAATATAAACCTACATATATAATATAATTTAAAAACATATATATACATAAATTCATATATATATATATATAAACACAGACACATATATATAAATATATATCTATATAGACACACACACACATAAATATATATATATATATACCTCCAATTATATATATAAACAAATATATATTTTTTATTTAGTAACATTTTTAATAAAACATGTCCATTTAATAACATTTTATCAGTGTTTTAAAATGAGGATGACTATAATCATATAAATAAATATAACTATAACTATAATTATATTTATGTATGCATACACATATATATATTTATACACATACACCCATATATATATATAATATATAATTATTTCAATAAAAATAAAATATAAACATATAAATAAACATAAAATACAAACATATATATATTTAATATAAAACGTAAACATATATATATAATGTAAATTATCTAATAATGAAAATATGTATATATATATATTTTTTAATAGAATAAAATATATAAATTTAATATGAATGAGTTGGTCTGTTCTTTGGCCCTACATTTATGCGGTCGAGTGTTCAAATATTGACAGTGGGTTATTTTCATGCTCATTGGTGTTTGCATACATCTCTGAGTGTGACATGAACGGGATAGGTGGGTGGTGCTAAATGGTGTAAGAATGGAACAATGAACTGGGTGGGAGTTGGTGTCTGTGTGGGGGTGGTGTCACCTAACGAATGGTGGGAAGGAACAAAGTACAAGAGTGTATGGGGTTTCTGCATGCATGTGAGGATCGGTGGAATGAGACTGAGTACTAGAGATGAGGGGGTGAACATTGTTATTTTTATTGAAAATAAATTAACACATAATAACAAAAATTAAAAACAATTAAAAAAAATAATCTAACTTTTATTTAAAAAACGCATTAATTTTATAGAAATGTCATCAATTGATGTGTCATTTAACGATGTTTGTATACTATTATTTCCAGAAAACATCGATAAATGTTGTGTTGCTAAATAGTGACATGTATAAACTTCTCCAAATAAACATTATTTATAAAAATTGCTAAATTAGTGACAACTCTTTTAGTGATGTTTCTTATAAATTCCAGTAAATGAATTCGAAACATTTCTAAACATCGCAAATCAACATTTTTTGTAATATAACTCTCTAATTATCCTACACAGTAGTTGTGATTTAAAAAAAAAAATCATTCTTGTGGACCTGTAGAATTTATTGCTATTCCAAATCTTATTTATCTCACATATCATGTTTCTAGAAGTCACTTTTATGTCCACTTTCCTTCAAGATATTGTTCTGCCTATTGTGGAAGGGGACTTTCCCTACGATGATAACATTCTTAACTAAGGTGTTATATATATAACATCTCTTAATTTTCCTAGAATATCGTATAAATATAAACATCATGCCTCATGGTGATATTTTGATTCCAAAAGTTTAATTAACAATTTCCTCACATCCTTATACACATGTATGTTAAAAAAATCATTCAACCTCATAGCGTGAAAGGAATTTCATTTCCTACTTTCGTTGTGACTATTTTTAGTGTTTATGATATAGATTGAATTGAATATCCCTATAATTATAATAGAAGATCTTTATGAATCATCATTGACATTATCAAGAAAATAAATTATTGATTCCACCTTTCACTAAAACCATTCAATATGGCATATAAGTTGGATTCAGTTGATATAGAATCACAAAACCATAAATAAATTAAATATATCCATTATAAAGATATTATCCACCCTGGTTGGAATGAATGTTATTTTATTCATAGTAAGTTGATTATCTACTTTATTCTTGATTTCATTAAATTTTACAAATGCCTCAAAATTATACGTCTTTAAATAAAAATAACCATATCTACTCTAATCATTTGTAATAGTTATGATGTAAGAATATACACCTCTAGATTATATTATAAGTGTTTTGTATACTTTAGTGTCTACCAATACTAGAATCTCTTTGGCCCTTTCTACATAACAACTAAATTCCATTTTGATTAATTTTCACTGTACAAAATTATCAAATCGTTAAAGTGGACTTTGTCCAATGGAGTCTAAATAAAAATCTTCACTGATATTTTTCAAACACTTCTTATTTACAAAAATAATATAGTCATACCGTTTTTGGGTGTTCAATAAGCTATACTATTGAATTTCATTTACAATTTTCACTCTTAGGTTTTATTATAATATACAAAATATTTATATTTAGTTATTTCAAATGATTATAAATGTTTTTTATAAAAGGAACATTATTTATTTGAAATTTTTAAAATAAAACATTCCATTTCAGGGAAATAATTAAATATTATATTATTAGTAACAGAAGGAATAAAATTATATTTCCCAAAAACTAAAATCATTCTTATTCGAAAGGGAAGGTGGTAGTGTCCTATATCAAAAGCGATAAGTTATGTTCCATTGGAAAATAAAATATCCATCTCTACTATGAAAAACAAATGAAATCAAAATTTTCACAACATTTGTATACATATGTGAGAACTAAATTTAACACATAAATATTTTACTGTACATATCTTCTTAATTTAACCTCTTTGATAGCTTATGCTGCATGAAACACCCAACATAAACAAAAAGTTAAAGATTATTTTGAGATAATTATCGACTCACTGAATAAGTAGTATTAACCACATTATGAAATATATATTTTTACATGTCATTGGTAATGTAGTATTTAATGCTTTGTTGATAAGCACTTAATTTTTTGTAAAATCATTTTATTATTAAAAAAAGTTTTCTTCAAACATAGTTTTCTTCAAAATGGTTATATTAATATTTATGAGTATATAGTAAAATCAATTTAAATAACCAATAATTTTTTTTATTAATGTAATATTATTTTTGAAATCAACATAGTAAAATTAGATTGTGGTGAATTTTTGGTAATTTCCTAAGAGGATTTATTTTCATGTTATTTGTGAAAAATACATATTTTTTTAAAAAAATAAATATATTTACAATAAAATTCCTTTTGTGATTTGATTTTAATATCAATTTAACTTAATTAATATTTTTTTATATAAAATTTAATTATTTACATTTCAATCATCTTTGTAAATTTTTTGTTATAAGTACTTTTTCCCTAAAAATGTATTTTTCATGGAAACCATTTTTCATTGTGTCTTAGGGGCTTAATTTAAAATTATTATTTGAAAAATCTAGGCTAACGGATTTTAAAAAAGGAATGAATAGTTAGTATTTATAAGGTACATATTTATTTAATTTATCCTGTTTATTTTTGGCCAATATGAATTGTAACCTTTGTAATTTTTGTTACCATGTAAAGGTAAAATTTTGAAATATTCATTTAAAAATAAAATTATAATGACATAAAATGGACTCTAAAATTTTCCACCAATTTAATGGATGAATACTTTTTGTCTGTAATAATTTAGTGTTCAATCATATGACCATTGGTTTTCATTAAGAAGTGATTATGACCCTTATAATATTTTATTTAATGAAAATTCAAAGATGTCACATTGTTGATTTTGATAAATATAACATTGTTTAATATGGTGTTATCCAAATTAAATATTTGGCTACAAAAATTGTATTGAAATATTGAGGTATTATATTCATCCTAGTAATTTAATTTAATTTTGTGTGTAGATATTATTACCTTAAATACAGCCACAACACTAATGAAATTTTTATTTAATTAATGGGAGATGAAATAATTAATATTAAAAATAAAAAAATATAATTTCCCCAAATTAATGTTATAAACGAATTTTTTAAATTACCATGACATATTAGTAATGTATTAAAAGATATTTTTGATGTTATCATATTGAATTTATATTTTTAAATGTCAAATTATTGAAAATTGTCAAAATTGACATTAACGATATTTTAAAATATATAATATTTTATTAAATGATATAAAATTTATTAAAATTTTATATTCATATAGGTGAATATTTTGTGGTTGAAATACCATCCATGATCCATTTATGGGCTGTTTGGAATTTTTTTGAAAAAAATTGACCATTAAAGAGTAAAATCAATGTTGCCACTATAAGAGTTTAAGAGGTTAAATATGGTTTAAAACTAAATGTTATGGGTAATAATGTGACCTAAAATTGTTTAAAAATATTTTATGAGATGATATTAACCCATAATCATATTATATATTATATAATTTAATTCGGATCCATTATAAATTGAAAAAATATATTAATTTAACATTTTGAGAATTTCTAAAATAGCCCATTACTTCAATTATAAAAGGGAACTTATTCCCTAACTTTTTTACACCACTTTGAGCCATATAGCACAAAAATATCCTTCCAATTAAATTTCACAACTTCCATTTTTATGCTATTTATTTTATAGTATCCACAAATTATAATCCATAAGTCACTTAATATGATATCTAAAGGAAGCCCACTGAATAAGAGGTAATCATTTTTATCAATTGTTTTAAATTTACTTCTTGTTCTACTTACCCTTCATGTGTTGTTTCCATCATAAAATTATAAACCCAATATAATATATATACTGATGTGTTTTATAATTATGAAATTACTATATTCTACCTTCTATCCATTCTATGAAAAATCGAAGCATTGTACATGCATATGTACGACTTACCATATACACATAGTGGTGTAATTAGTTTTTCACCACCACTATAAAAGGAGGATAATAATAATGGAAATAATGGATATATATGATACATTTTACAATATATTTAATCAATAAAATTAATATATCCCCCACTTTCTTACTATTTCTCTCATTAATGGAATTATATCACTACTCATTTGTACATAATGTCTACCTTTTCCACAATTTTATGTGAATTATATTCTTTGTTCAACATTAAATAATTGTTCAGATATATATATATATATATATATATATATATATATATATATTGAATAAATATGACTTATATTATATTAATATCATTATGAAGATGATGGAACAATATCTTATAAACATTAACTAGGACTTACACAATAAAATATGTATATTACGATAAAGCATTTAACAGGAGAGACGAGCATTATAATGAAATATTATTAACAAATGGGTGATAAGGTGATATAAGAGGATCATACATTATATCAATAATATGAATATGGTTTTATTATATATTAAAAACTTGCATTAAAACATTCTACTGGTCGTGAAAAAGGTTCAAAAAAATAAAGTGTAAGGAATGAGATTTCATAACACAATTTCTATTCATTGGGTAAAACTTATACATCATTGGTTATGTAGTGATATGATTATGTGTGAAATTAATTTTGAATATCTTATGTTGTATAATCACTTGTTTAATTTTTATATATAATGGATACACATAATCAATTCACTTTATTAATTATTACTTCAATTATATGATATTTTTAAGGTACAAAGTCTCAATTTTCATTCCTTGTGGGCTAATTTAATATTAGGTACCTATGTTCTTTTATGAGGTCAATATAACACCACTTTGACCTATTATATCAAGAATTTATTTATTCTCATGATTTTTAAAGTTTCATTAAATTTTATTCATTCATTGGGAATGCAATTCGACTAATTATAATATATTAAGGGTTATTTCACAATATCATTATAATTCTGGGTTGTTTAGGATTAAGTCTACACTAGTGAATATTTCTCATTCATGTAAATGTTAACATAATGTATTTTAACAATAATTAGTATTATCCTAGGAATATTTAATTCCATTTTTTCCATATTTTAATTTTTAAACAATTCTATGAAAGGATTCTTTTTTTTCCAATGGAGATGATTTATGATTTATTTGACAATAATTAAGAATGGATATTTTTTTAACTTATACAGAATGAGAAGCTTTCACCACCATCATGACACATAAATTTTTGGAATCTTACTTTCAATGTTTGGATGTTTATTTTCAATGAAAACATCCCCTTTTATAATTGTTATCCTAAAAATGAATGTGATTTCAATGTAAAAATGGTATTTTATTCGTATTGTTTTTAATGATCTTAATAATGAATATTACTCTATGTCAACATCAACTATTGAATATTATACATAATTTATGTTGATCTCATATGACACCACATGCCATATTTTATTGAATTTTCTATGATTATTTTGACAAGGAATTTACTATTTTTATACCATTATCCATAATAATTTTGATGGTTTATTATTATTATTTTTACTATGGAAAATTATTATCATTTCATATTCTAGTTTCAATATGATTCTATATGTTAATTTTCTTTTACTACATAAATATGATGAATTTATTTGAAATTATAAGTGATTTATGGGGCCTATAATTGCCCCTTGATGCAACAGTTGGTCTCATTAAAGAAACTATTTTTGATATTGGTTGAGGTATTACATGTTTATATATGATTTTTTGTTAAAAGAATTGATAATATATTTATGATGTCTCAGGTTATGAATTCCTATAATTATGAGATTAGTTATTGGTTCCCATGTGATTATTTTATGGTTTTCAACATCCATGGATATGTTTTAACTCAGGATATCTTGGAATTATTTGACATAAATTTATTTCATCTTTATTATAATCAAGTACTATATTACATGGAATGTGTGTTTAGTTATTTTACTTACCATTTTGATTATGTTTTTAGATTCATGATCTATTTTTAACGCACTTAACCCTTAATGAGAATTTTAGATCACCCCTTTATTATATTTCATTTCATCCCATGATATAAGGAATTGTTTTGTGATTGATTTGTACGGATACCCTAATAGAATAACAAATTTCAGAAATAATTTATATTTTTTATTTTATGTTTCAAAATGTAGTGTGATTTTCATGCATGTATCTATTTTACCAATACTAATAAATTATTTGGTACTTTGTGAAGTGATTCCTTGTATCTTATTCCAATTTAATAAAGTAACCACTAACTATAGGATACTGGGATCAGGATCATTATAGATGGTACCAAAGGAAGATTAGTATAAACCATGGTAACAATATTTAGAAAAACATAGATTGTGAAATATAACCCTATGAATGACTTTTAAGATAAGTCGAAATATAGGATAACATCCTTTAAAAATTGGAAATGACCAAGGATAACCTAGTATGAACACAATGGATCATTGATTGAGAAGAATTTGTCATGAAATTAACATACATTTAATAATATTTCATGTGTCACTATAAATATTATATTTTCATGATTCCACTTTTCTTTTTGGTTTTTGTGCTTGGAACAAGAAGGAACCATATAAACGTCATATTTTATGGAACTAATATGTTTTTGGATTCAAGAATTGCGTTTTTACGTATATTTCCAATGGTATTTTGGTTATAAAAATCATGAAATGCTTAAGTAAATGTGTTGAATTTGTAAGTATATATTTTTTTCATTAAATTTAGAGTTATAGAGACTATCATGGGTTTGTGATATTAAGGATAATCATATGTTCAAATTCATAAAACCCATTTTTGGATTTTTATTTATGGGAGTTAAAAAATATTATTGACATTTTGGGAGACTTTTTTGGAAATACAACCCACTGGATTAGTATGTGTAATTTTTTTTAAGGATTTATTATTTTACATTTTTTGGACATAAGATTAAGAATAATGACAACCTTTAGGGCATATATAATAATTTTAAGGTAATTATGGGTTATAATATTTTTGGGAATGAAAAATGAAATGTATGATATCACCATTGAGGTTAACACATTTCATTCATATTTAGTACATTAATGTTATTTTTTGGAATGTTTTAAGGTTTATATAGATATTGTTTTAGAAAAGGGGTATATCATAGTCCAGGTGACTACCAGTCATAGCTAGTAAGGTTGTGAGACATTAACCTGCAATCGAATGGTGATAAAGATAAAGTGTCTACCACTGACCTACATTAAGGCCTAGCAAGTATAAATGTTTTAAAAAAATTATTTAGGAAGGACAAGAACATTTTTGGAACCCAATATTATTACTTATAATAGAATATAATGGAATTTCATTGAGTAATAGAGGTTTAATTTTCATTTGGAGTAATATATATTTTCTTTTTGGATTTAAGGAGATCCATGTAATTTATCCAAATATTTTTTATATCAAGGATATTATATTGCTAGGGCATGCACATTGTTTAAGATAAATGTTAATTTTATCTTCAAATAATATGTGATAAAATCCTTCTGATTTTGGGGTTTTAAACTTAAGGTAAAATATTTTTGTTGTCATTTAATGGAACTTATTTATTTAATGAACTATGATTAATTTTTTGAATTACTTTTATTTTTGGGAGATTAAACTATTTTTCCTTAAATGAAGTGTTAATTTTGGGGGAATTATCATTTTCTAATAACCATATTGGTTATTTTTAAGGTCTAGAGATAGGTGGACTGTATTTTGACTCCTTTGAGGATTTTGTGATGTTTATAACTTGATTATAATTCTCCATGCATAAAATATCATACACATAATTTGGAGAAAAATATTAGTTTATATTGGAAATTTTTTACATGATGAAATGCTACAAATAATGTAAGCATATTTCATTACTTTCTTACTTTAGGTAGAAAAATAATTTCTCAATAGTTGGAAAATTATTATGGAATGAAACGGTTATCCATTAAATTTCATAATAATAAATAAATTCCCATCTGACCCATTAAAAATATATGTTTTTGGGATAGATATCATTTTAATTAATGTGTTAATAATAACTATTAATGAAATATTGATTCTAATATTTCTTTTCCTTGACCATATTATCACTTCCCACTACTGAACATCTATTTGGAATCCTAGTTTGGTGCTGAACATATTATTTCCCTTTCCATTGTATATAGAGGATGTTTAATTAACCATATTTAAAAAAAAATATGTAAAACCAAGATAAACATTGTATTTCCCTTTCCCTTGTATAATCCATTGATACACAGTTTATAACAAGAAAACCAAGAAAAACATGTCTAGATGGACATCATGGACCCAAAACCCATCCAAGGTCTATAAAACCCAAATGATGATCTAGATGTCCACATCACCAGGTTCACTATTCACCCTAAGGCCTTACCACCATGAAGCCATCCTTGAAAAAAGCATCAATAAGAAGTGTCGCACCGAAGAACCTCGACATCATCTTTACCAGGGGATCGATGCACACTGTTTTTATCATCCAATCCCTCTGAATCCTACTATTCCATTATGTCTAACACCTATGATTATATCAAGGAAAAAACACTAGATCTATTCTGAAAAAACAATCTGGGAGAATATGAATTTTTTATATTTTCTCTAAGAAGCATAATTTTCTAGTGAATAGTGAAAAATATTTTTTTTAACTATAAAATAAATTAAATTAAATGAGTATTTATGATTTTAATTTGATCTAAATGTTACCTATGTACTATTTATATAGTAATAATTTAATAGATTACATTTTAATCATCCTGATATCTTATTTCGGTATGAGTACTTTTTTCATAAATACCCATTTTGCATGAAAATAGTTTGTCATTCCATTATATGAGATTAAATTTAAATTAAATTATAAAAATTATGTGTTTTCAAATTTGATGTAATGGATATAATATTTGGATTAATAGGTTTTTAATTTATTAAATATGTCCATTTTATTTTATACCAAAATTAATAGAAACCTTTGTAGTTTTTGTTACAAATTTAAAGGTAATGTTGGGTAATATATGTTAAAAATAAAATGATAAGGATTATAAAATTGAACAAAGACATTTAATAATATTATTGTATTATTAATTTTCATCCATTATAATTCATGGTTCATATATATGGCCCTAATTTCCATTCGAAAGTTATTATCACCCTTAAAGTATTTTATTTAAAGACAAGAAAAAGATATTATATTCTTGATTTTAATACATATACTCTAGGAGGATTGTATGATATTAATAGGATTGGTGATAAATTCACATCGTATAGGAAACTTCTTATTGAGAAAAGAGAAAGCAGAATTGACGTGGATTTTTTGAATAATGAAATTCATGATTCCTAGAAAACAATCTCACGCGTTACTCTTTCTAGGAATAATTCTTAACATCATTCTATTCTAACAATATTTCCCTAGAGTGAAAATTGGAAACCAATTCCCTTTCAGTTCCATAATTACTAGGCCTCCCTACTGAATTGTTCAATGTTTGTGTAAGAATTCTAGGTCTCAACCACATACAAAGGGAATCATATGTTGTGTGTTCCAATGATAAAAATTCTAAAGATAAATATTAAGGAATGGAGTAAGGTAAAGTTAAGAACAATTAAGGATGAAATTGAGGGTATTGAATGCTATTTTCAGGACATTAAAAAATAATTCACTATGCCTAACTTCACTAATGTTATGATCCTGGAGGCTTAACTATATTCAAAGCTCATGAACCTTATAAAATTCTTGGATAAAATCTAGAAATACATTCTCAAAATCAAGTTATAGATAAAGGGGATAGAAACACTAAGTTCCTTAATGCCCATTAAATGGGTGAGAATAGTGAAAAAATCATTTTCTCTACTTCACGATCAAGTTAAATTTTTTTGAAATGAGGCTCAACCTTTTTACCCATATTGTTTCCTTTTATGAGAACCTTTTCAATGGTCCACCAATGACTGAAAAGGTAAGGGAGAAAATTAATCCTAAATTGATTACTGATTAGGACAAATAATATGTTACATTTATTCTGAGGGATTTTGAAATTAATAAATCTATCTTTGATCTCAAAAAGGATAGCTCTCCAGGACCAAATGGGTTCAAAAAATATTCTTTCAAAGATATTGAGATATTATTCAAGATGATCTGTACAAGCTTGTAATTTTATTACCTTGGTCGGAATGATGAATCTAGGTTTTATTTCTTATATCATTTTTCTAATTCCCATAATGTATAATTCAAGTGAGATACTACAAAATAGGAATGTTCCTCTAGTTAATATTATTCATAAAGTCATTGATATAATCATGGCTAGTAGGCTTGGTCGAGTTGCTGATAAAACCATCTCTTGGAATTAGTTTGGTTTCTTCAAAAGGAAGGAACATTAAATATTACTTTATTACGTCTTTGGAGTGAATCAATCTTCTTAGAAAAACCAATCGGGAAGGAAATATTTCCACTAATCTTGACATAACAAAGGCCACTGACATAATAGACTGGGGATTGGTAGGATAGATTCTTCACATATTTGGATTTAGTATGATGTTCATTCAATGGAACAAAATAATGATAGAATCATCTCACATATCAATTCTCATAATGGGCCTATAGAGGGTTATTTCACCTTCTATATGGGGGTGAGATAGAGTGATTTCTATTAGAGATTATGTTTCAGTGTATCAAGATTACATGAGAATAATAGTTCTCAATATAGTGGATAATGGTTAACATTAAACTATAAAAGAGACACGAGGTATATCTACTTCTTCTCATTTGATTATTTTTTAAGACATTTTATTTTATAAACATGGATTAAATAGGAATATTATTAATATCAAGTAGACCGTAACTCATTATGAATGTGTAGAAGGTAAGGAAATTAGATGGAGAAAGTTGTTCATTTATTTTGGAAAAATATTACAACATCACTTAAAGTTAATATTTTTAGTAGTCATGGAATAAGGGAATGCTAAATTCCATTTACCTGTCATGGAGTCCCAATGTTCTAGTTGATTCCAAGCCTCTATCATTTATCAAATTCCTTATTACATATCAGGAAAACACTTTCCTCTTAGAAAGCCACGCCTATTTCAATGGGAGGACACATCCACCTTGTCAAATTAGTGGTTATATTCAAGATTGTATTGTCATTAAAGGTATATATATCACCTATATAAATCATTAATAAATTAACTCAATGATGAAAAACATTGTTTGGAGTTGAAATTTTAAGGATATCAAAATTAGTATAGTCATGTGGAATCAGTGTTGCTTACCTCCCATTCTTGGAGGACATAGTATTAAAAATATATATCTTTTTAATCAGGCTTTATAGGCTGAGTTTCTGTGGTGTCTCTTCAATAGTAATTCTGAATATCTTGAGATTCTATAGGGTGTAATACTCTGATGATTAATCAAATAGAATTCTGGGTTTCTTGAATCTTCCATCTAGCCAAGGCTGAGTGCTGTTTTCCAATGTATACAAACACATTCTCGCTGGCTAGTTAATGAGAATTATTCCCTTAGAATTAAGCTTGCTAACTGGGAAGGTTCACCACTAATTGATAGAATTGAATATTAGTAACATGATATAGATAGAATTAGCTCCATAAAAGAAGAGGGTGGGAATTTATAGGTTCTCCCAGTATATATTTCTTTAATAGTGGTAGGCCTCAAATTCATTAACCAACCGGATATCCTTATTTGGGAATTTTCCCTGAATGTGAATCTTGATTCCAAAATATTTTATAACTATTTGATACAAGGAGAGTGTGAATGGATTGATGACATGAGAATGAATTGTATGACCCCGTAAATATTTACATTAATTTGGAGAATTTTAAATAATAACGTTACAGTGCGTGAAAATCTTCAACATGTTGGAATTGTACATTGATCTAGGTTTGTCTTATGTCATAAACATCCCAAGGATGATTACCATCCATTTTTAAGCTGAAATATTTATTCTACTATATGGAATTTGGTCCTTAATATACTAGAGCTTCATCCTCCTCTATCAGGTTCACTTCTAAATTTTCTAGATGCTCTTTTCAGAGTTCCTCAATCCAAACAACTCATTTCCTAATTTATAGTTTCTTGTGATGAATTGTTTCACTGCATTTGGAATTCTGGGAATAATGATGTAATTCAAAAATCTTCGTTTACAGAAGTTTCTACAATCTCACAGATTTTGAAGGTTGTGCAGGCTTCCAATGGTGTGATCACAGGGTAATGTGACACAGCGGTAAGGGACATCATGTTTCTTTTATACATGACTGTTTCATGGAATTTTCCTAAGCATAGAGGAATGATGGATGTCTTTTGGTCCACCTGTTTCTATGGATAGATAAAATGTAATATGGACGGGGAATCATAGGGAAAACTATGACCTTCTTGAATTGGGGTAATCTCCAGGGACAACAATGTTGATGTGGTAGAAAGCATTTATGGATTGTGTGGTCATGATAATTACTTGGAAGATGAAATGTTGGGGATTAGAAATGTGGTCTACATTGTTTATCAATGGAATTTGAATAATATTTTGTTGAAATGTGACTCACCACTATCGTTCAATCCATTAGGATGAGTTAGATTTATCTCTCATGGAAGCTTACAGGTAAGTGGATTAAATTCCTTGAGCGGATCACTTCTCTGAGCTATATAATAACTCACAGTTTTAGGGAGGAAAACTATATTTCAGATGGTCTGGAAAATAAAAGAGTCACTGAAGGGTATAACATTCTTTTGAGAAACATTCCCACTTATATGATTTTTCTTCTATGTGTGGCACATGTAAAGTGCATTCATTTCATTTAGTGTAATTCTTTTTGTTTTAATTCAAGTTCCACGGATCTCACCTTCCTCAAACTATAATTTTCTATTGAAATTTTTAAAATTCAAGGTAATGAATAGTGTCAAAATTTCCATTAATGTTATTTTGAAATAAAAAATATTTTGTTAAATGATATAAAATTTGTAAAAACCATAATTTGGACAAGTGATTAGGATTTGGTTTAAAATATCAATTATTATCCATTTATTTTTATTTTGGGAGTTTATAGTAATAGTTTTTATCATTAATTAGTGAAATCCATGTTGTCATTGTAAGAGATTAAGGGCTTAACTAAGGGTTAAAACAAATTATTATCTGTAATAATGTGACATAAACCTGAAACAAAAATTATTTGATAATATTATTTTGACCATACACATCTTATATTAAAAATAAATAACATCAGATTCATTTAGAATTGAAAATTAATTTATTTTAATTTTATATTTTGAGAGTTTCTAAAAGGAAACCGTAATTCAATTATGAAAGGGAACCCCTTCCTTCACATATTTACACCACATTGATCCATATATCTCAACCAAACCTAAACTATGCAATTTATAAACTTCTTAGCTATGTTCCTGTTGTGACAGTATCCTCATAAGGCCAACCTTAAGACCTTTAAAAATATCTAAAGGAATTTTACCGAAGAAGTGGTAATCATTTTTATCACATTTTTCAAAATTATATCTTCTTATACATACACTTCACATGTGGTTTCCATAAAAATATAATAACCCCAGTACCATTTATATATTGTGACATTATTATGATTATGAAACAACTATATTGTACCATTTATCCATCCTAGAAAAAATGAATCAACTGATCGTGCATACGTAGTATTTATCATCTCCACAAAGAGGTGTACTTTATTTTTCAACGTCACTTTTAAAGGATGTTTGTAATGATAAAAATAATGGATATATATGGTACTATGAAATAATATTGATTATTGAAAATAAATATATCACCCAGTTACTTACCTTTCCCCCAATTAATGGAATTATATTGTCGCACATGCGTATGTACAGTCTACCTTCTCCACAACATGATGTGATTCATTTTCCATGTTCAAAAATCAAGATTAGTTCACACACACACACACAAATATATATATATATATAATGAATAAATATGACATATATAAATTTAATATAATTTTGGAGATGATGGAACTATTTCCCACGAATAACAAATAAGACATACATAGAAAACAATGCATATAATGAAAAGTAGTTAACACCTGAAACAAGGGTAATAATGAAATATTATTAACAAAAGTATGGATGTGATGATATTAGAGGAAAATATATGATACCATAAATTTGAATATGGTTCCTTACAAATTATTAACACTCTTTAACCAATTAACAGGAGTTTAAATAACATTCAATTAATGGGAAGCATAAGGTGTGGGATTTCATACTCAATTTACATTCATTGGGTTAACCATATATTCTATTAATTATATCATGCTTGGATTATGTGTAAAATGAATTTTTAGTATCTTATGTTTTCTTTAAACATTTTAATTTGGATTTAAAGTGGACACACCTATTTTATTCATTTCCTTAATGATCAAATAAATTATATAATATTTCTAAGGGATATTTTCTCTATTTTCATTCAATGATTATTATTTTAATGTCATGAACCTATATTATTTTTTGGGGTGAATATAATTCCCCATTAAAATTACATGTCAAGAATTTAT
This sequence comes from Viscum album, assembly GCA_963277665.1. Classification (NCBI taxonomy): domain Eukaryota; kingdom Viridiplantae; phylum Streptophyta; class Magnoliopsida; order Santalales; family Viscaceae; genus Viscum; species Viscum album. The sequence continues at coordinate 1,461,630,522 of OY728163.1, read as the reverse complement.
TTATTTATATGATAATTAATGTTTTACTAAATGTTATTAATTCATGGGGAATAAAATTCCTCTAATTAAATAGTGGTAAGTGGTATTTTAAAATCATAATATTATTCGAGATTATTTATTTTAAAGTTTAAACTGGGGAATATTTATCTTCCATGTCAATATTCTCTACAAATATTTTCATAAATTTATTTAATATTACCCTATTAATATTTTAATCCATTTGTAAACATCTTATTCTTTTTCTAATTAAATTTAAAAGTAATATTTTCTTCATTTTCCAATGGAGGTTCTTTATGACTTTTCAGAAAAAATACAGAAGGATTTTTTTAACTCCAATTGCATTAACGGATTTTCATGGATTCCTAAAGCCTTTGGATTTTGTATCTTCTTCTTCATGTTTATAATGTTAGTTTTAATTATTATATTTTCTCTTTTAATTTCATATTGTTTTAATCATTAATTATTCCAATGTTAAAAAATAGAAATTTCCTAATGAAATTTTCATTGATCTTTAAAATGTATTTTCCTCTATTTCATCATATGTTGTTGAATCATTTTCTTTATTGAAGTTTCCATCTTACGATGTCACCTACCTTATATTATTGAATTTTTTACGATCTATTTGACTATGAATGTATTGTCTTCCTACCACTCCTCATATTACATTGGATGGTTTAGGATTACGTTTATTAATTTGGAAAATTTATTAAAGTTTCATATTGTAGTTTTTATGTGAATTTATATGTTTATTATGTTTTATAACGTTAATATGAAGAATTAATTAGACTTGGTTGTTGATGGATGGAGCCCGCTATATCCCATTGATACATTGGCATGTCTCATGAGACAAACTAGTTTGGGTATTGGTCGAGACCTTACCCGTTTATCTGGGGTGTCTTTTCTTAATACTTTATGGTATGTTTATAATCTCCCAAATTATTCATTACCTCATTGTGAGATTGGTCATTGGTTCACATGTGATTATCTGATTACTTTTTATATCTACGGATAAAGTTTATCTCATGTTATAATGGAATTATTTGATTTAAATTTATTTTTACATATCAATCTAAAGATATCTATTAAATAGAATATGCGTTTTGATATTTACCATTACATGTTGATTATGTATTTAGATTCATGATTGATTACACTCTATATTACCCACACTAAGCATTATAGCTCCCCCTTTTCTTATATTTCATTTTTCTCTAGGATATGAGGAAGTGTTTTCCTGTTGATATAGTAGGATACACTTGGAGAAATAATGGAATTATCAAATAAATTATTTTTGTATATTATGTTTTAAAATTTAATTTGAATTTAAATTATTCTTCTATTTTACTAACACTAATAAAAAACCCATTTCATAGGAATGGTCTTCCTTTTATTTTATGCTAATGTAATAATGGAACCACTGAAAATGGGTAATTGGGGTTGGGGACTTAACACAAAAGATATATCTACTAACCAATGGGTATATATAAAATGATTACCCTCTAAAATGAATATACATCTGTCATCCCTTTAAATATTGACATAGTTACTCTTCTAGTTTCAGATACTTTAACATGAAAACCCTACTACTTATTTTTCATTATTCTACCATGAAATATTTTTCTTATTAAAAGGACGGTTCTCAGGAGAATTAGTCGTGGAGTGATTAATGTGACCCTTTTCCCAATTCTTCTATTTTTTATTCACCAAATGGACTATGATTTTTTCACACCAATTTTCTTTTCATCTACATAAATAGGAGTATGAAATTTAAAAACTTTCTACTCAATAATGTTAATATAATAATTCAAAATGATATGTGGAAGTATTTTGAATGTGAGAAAAGGATGAGATTTATGTGTATCTCATGAGAGAATGTATTGCCTTGGGTATCTAAGTGATCAATGTATCAAATTATCTTTATTACATCAGGTATATTTGGTACAAACTCTCTAGATGTGCATGTTAATAGTGCATTATTGATCTCATATCTATCTTATCTCTTATTATCTTTATATTTATAACAAAGTCCAGACATCATGTTATATACATTCAGATCATCATTTTATTTATAAGATCATTATACATGGATGATATCAGGAAATAGTAGAATTTTGTGCCATAATCCAAATGGTTCTTATATATAAAGAATACTTCTCCAATATCCTCTTCACCAAGCACATTTGGAATGGGGATTTCAAGTAAATATATTTACATTCATGGAATATAATAACATTGAGATCCATTAAAAATATTCAAAAATTAGTTCCAATGAAAAGGTTATTTTTCTCTTGTATGGAACACATATATATGTTTTAAATTAGCTTATATTTTTTCCCTATAATTAAGTATAGAATAATTATAGTAATTTATCTAATAAAATATGAAAACAAATATTAAATTAATAAATATCATGTTAGTTTTTCCAAAACTCAAATATCCCAGACCATTTGTTCCAGAATATCACATTGCTTATAAATTTTATTTTAAAGGACCTATATTCCCCTTAACATAACAATTTATTTTTCCTTACATGTTATTTGAAGTTTTTTATAAAGAAATATTTTTTTCAACAAAATTAAATAAAATATCCCTGATCTATTTAATGGAATCACAAATCCTAAAATCCTTAATTTTTATTCCCTAAACACATGAATCTATATTGAATTGTTTCCTATATTGGATGTTAACCATTTAGGTGAACTATGTTAAGTTGATCAATACAGAATTTAAAATTCCATGGTAATTGAAAGCTCCCCAAATATATCATCTCAATCACATTGTAGTATGGTTAGATTTAATCTTATGTAATGGGAGGATATAGAAACCTAATATATATAATTGAGGGATTTTTATCTTTAAGTGTAAATTTTACATCCACCAATATACCTCTTCGATTTGTTTCACCTCAACTCAAAAAATGATCCACTTCTACTCTCCTCGAAGAGCAATATATTACAAAATAATTTACTCACATAATGGTGAGGGGAACCAAAGGATTTGTTAATGCTTCATACATAAAAGGAAGCTCTATGAAGATATTCCCTTACATAATGAGTGGATGGATGATGAACATGCCATTAATTTAATTTCATTAATAAATTAAAATGAAATCAATCAGTGATAAAGGTTTCATATATGGTAATGATCATCCACATTCATGAAATGAAATATATATTTAATAAATGATATTCAGCCCCATTTTTTCTAATTTATGAAAAACGATGCTCAAAAAATTATTTATCTTGTTTAATTAATCAATTACATTATCTTCATTATTATCCGAACAATCATTAGATTCTCATTTAACATTATTTTAGGAAAATTAAATATTTTTTTAAAAATTTTACTATGTACAAAAACATACCATTGAGGTGACAAGGTGAAACACCATTTAACAACTTAGCTCAGATATTATTAATATACTATTTACTCGTATGGAATGTGACATAAATTTCTTATCATGTAATTTTATGGAATGTACAACTCAACTAAATTTCATAAGGAACACAGGTCTTTTATGTATTATTTTATATCTTAATGTTATTTGAGTAATCATTGTATTATTACTTATACAAGATACATATTTTGGAATATCCTATAGAAAATAATTAGACATTTAATATATATATATATATATATACATATATAACCCATCACATAGTGTGTATGAGTCAAATGAATGAAAAATGTGGCACATGTTAATATTTTTAAATTGTATAATAAATTATTTATTAATTTGGTGTAAACATTTAATATACACAGTTTGTACTAGACAGTTTTAAATCATATATTATTTGTAATCATTTACCTCTAGAAGAAACATAGGGACTAGAAATTACGGCCTTACATGGATATTAATGTATTATATGACATTTATCGGGGATATATGTTGTGTGTTCTTTGTGTAACACAATTAACTTCCACACATGACATATAAAAACACATATATTTTCTTTTAATAATGGAATATATACCATGTATACAAATTACACACCATGTAGTTTGACTAATCATAAGCCATGATGGACCAATCAATATCTAGTGTATTAAATAAAAACAACATATAATAAATTCATAAGATTCCAATTAATTCATCACATTCCATGGTGAATTAAACAAGAATACATATTATGTTCCAATAGTCTACACATCATATATTATTATGTTATGCAGCCTGAATCCTTGGGATCTTTGTAAGAGTTATTTGAATGTTATATATTCATCATTATTCTATTTTTTCCTATTTACTATAATGAATGGGTGGAAGATGATATGTCATCGTTCATATTTAATGAATGATTAAACATGAATTCAAAATTAACTATAAATTCCTAAATCAATCAATTATCATTAAATAATTATATAATATTATTATGCCACTTGATACCATATTAAGGATATAGGTATAAGAGAAGCGCTGATGGAAAATGTACAACTCTATTTTATTTCATAATAGATTTTTAATCTAATATGTACATTAACATAGAATGATCTCACCAACATAAATGACTCAAAGATTAATTGACATTATAATTACAGAACAATGTTCAAGATCATCACATAATAATGTTATAATTATTTTAAGTATTTAATGAATTTCTTTATGATGAATTATTTTTTCATTGATGAAATTATAATATTCACAAAATATTATTGTCGTTTAGTCAAGTTAATAAATTCTACATTCCCTTAAGAGTTGATCCACACAAGTACCAGAAACCAATGAGCATTGATTTAAGAATCTCTATGTTCAATAATTGAATATATTGAATCTTGCATCATTTATCCTTAATCACAAAGAGAAACACTTCCAAGAAGAATATATATTGGTCTCTCTAGATTTTAGAGGGGTTGTAAAGGATTATATCACTATTGGACCCAAGGGTGTTCATTACTAGAACTAGAGTATGTTTTTTGTTTTTTTCAATCCAATGTGGGTCAATCAATTAGTTTTAAAGGAAATTGTTTATATAGTATAGGCTGAATCTAGTGTTCAAAGGGTTTTGGTTTCCTAGAATATTCCAAATTTTTGGGCCTCACAATCAGGAGTTTATAATTTTGGAAACGGAAGGTTTTATGAAAAGGGCACCACAAATCTTGGTTTGTGGACTACAAAGGACAGTTAGCGAACCTCATAGAATGTACATGGACTATAAATGAAAAAAGTTTCATGGAGGGGATATGGTTCTTCAGAATTATCATAATATGTAGATGTAAAATGTTACCCATTATGGATCCTCATTTTCAGAAATGAGGTTGTGATTTTTGAAGCCATAAAGGGAGAGAGGTAGTATATAGATGGAATAAGGGAAACATGTCATAGAAGGAGAAGTATATGGTGATGGTTGTACCATGTTGAATGTTCATGAAAAAAATATTTATAAATCTTTCTGATCTATTTTCCTATATAATGATCAGTAATACCCTTCATTAAGAAGAGATACATTGATTAGCGATTCATGATGAATTTAGTGGAGTCAACAGTGATTCACTAGAAGAAAACATCGCGAAGGAGAAGGGGTTCATGAGGAGGATTCTGTGAAGGGAGAAGCAGTCCAAAGAGATAGTCTTTAGAAGGGGATTTTACAGCACATTGTATCCCTCAATGGAAAATGGTTCCTGGAGAAGGGATGGTTCATGGAAGACAGTTCATGTAAGAATATTTGTTGAATATAGTTCATATAGAAGGACATGGAATGTGGAGAATAAGTGATATGATAATGTGGTACATGGAGGTATTATGCAGATGTGGTTTGAGAAGGTTGTACATATAAGTGGTATGTGGAGTAGTGCAGTTCTTGGGGGAAGCATGCCAGGTCAATGAGAAATGATTCAAGAGTAATCATTTCATGGAAATGTGTATTAAATTAATGGATAAAAAGGGACTTCAAAATAGAGTCTATCTATAGTTTGGAATGCATATTTTCATGAAAATTAACAGACATACACGTCTATAAACTATTTTGGGATCCTTCCCAGTGTAGTGAGAATAGGGTAGCCAACGTAAGTGTTTTGAGGGATACAGTGAGATGTCGCAAAAACATTTTAAATGTAGTGTTCATAAAATAGGGTTATTGTGCCTAAACATTTTTAATCCACATTAATGAATATTAATGGATTTATGTATGACCTATACATTTTCGGCATATTCCCCTTGGACTACCCCATGGTATTGAACCATTTAAATTTTTTGTGTCAGATATTTTCTTATGATTATTTTTTTATTGCTCATTTTTAGTAGATAATTTTAACAGTTTCTTACCAACATTGGAACAAGATCCATCACTTTTGAAATAATATTTTACACCCTTATTCACCCATCCACTCTAGGGTGTTATAGGGTCATTAACTAACTCCATTATTTTTAGAGTTCTTGTAGTGGTTTTCCTTAGGTATTGTGAGGATTCTCCAGATTTCATGTTCTCATCCAACCCAATAGCATGTTACTCTATTGTAAATATGATAATTGTGTTATACTGGTGTTGGGGTTAGAGAATTATAATTTCATATGATCTCTGATGAATTTCAAATTCCCAAAAGGAACCCATGTTTATAAAAATCATTACAATATTATTATATCGTGAAATTAAAAAAACCATTAAATTAATTTCATATTATTTATTGAATAATTTTTTTTTTAAAATTATTCAAAAAATAATTGATATGTATAATTTCTCACTAGACGATTAAAATCAGTCCATCATTCCTCCATAATAATTTTTTTGTATTTAATAATAACTATTTATTTAATAAATTACTACACATTATTCACTATTAAATAAATACATATTATATTTACTAAATAACAAATAATTATTTATTAAATATTATACACACAAAATATTCTCTCTAATAACTGTTGAATGAATACATATGATCATGAAAAAAAATTACCAATGAATATATGGGAATAATATTTATTCAATATGTTACAAATTAAAACATGTGTATTAATTAACTAAGGTTCGAGATACACTTACTGTGTACCCCTCTAATCCTCTTTCTTTGTATCCTTAGATGAATCCACCCATAGTCTAGGGTTATCATCTAAAAACACCCTAAGTCACCCATATAAAAATAATTTCATGTCACAATGATATAAAACCTTGTGTTTATGATAACTGTGTAATGTTATCCATTTCACAAGATATGCCAAATCTATTAGTTTCTATGTTGGAGTCATCAACCAATGTTCTATATTTCTCTTTCTTGGAATTTATGGAAATTAACATGCCTATAGATCACCATGGACATAGATTTAGTTCGGTTTTTTATTCTCATAAATGGTATTATGATATAAAATTTAATTAATTTAATGAAGATAATTATATTTTATGACATTGTTTATTAATGGGATATAACTCATGATGCACCCATTGTATACTACCACACCAAAAACAAATTTTGCCGTGATTTTCATCAATAAACAAAAGTATGTTACTAGTTAAATTGATATATATATATATATTAAATTATAACAATAAATACATTTTTTCACAGAGTAATATCCAATGAAACATATAAATATAGATTTCTTGCTGATAGGTCATGTTATCATAATCTAATTCATTGAAAATTAACAAGGGGTACATCAGGTGAAAGTTCATTAAATTTCAATTTGTATACATCCAAAGAGTCTAATGTAATTATTGTCCCATAAAATTAAATCATCCATCTTTAGAACATAAATTTAATAATAATTTAATAAAAATTATGGCTTATTATCATTATTCGGAACTACTATGACCTTTTAATGTGAAAGTTACCCTTGGAAATTTAATCTAAACTATGTCACACCGAAAAATAGTAATGATGTATTAAGATGTTTTTTATTATGAAAAATGAAATAATTAATAATAACGTATAAATATTACGGTTCTAGGGAACTGAATCCAATAGCTTTAAGGGAATTATAGAAGGTCCTGGTTTTGTATTTTTTGATCTGTTTGAATATGTTTCATTAATTCCCCATTTTCTATATCTTGTTAACATGTTTTATATTTCCTATTATGGTATTATAGTATATTTTTCATGTTTAATAATGATTCATAAATATATAGGAACCCCTTTACATGCTATAGCATTTATACGTAGCTTTATGAAGTGTCATTTATATAGGTACAAGTGTTGGATATATAAGGTTATATATTTGGTATCAAATTCCAAGGTTTATATTAAATTATGTCATTTTTTCCTTTGAGGGTAGATATGGGATAATTTAATTGGTTCTATTGAACCATGCATGGTTCCCATTGTTGAGGTGGTATAATCATCTTGGGAAGAATGGGTTTTGAGTGAGCCATCTAAGCCTGATTAAGGCTTAGGTATCCTAGAAATATGGTACTATTAAATAGGCGATGAGTCCTTTTATTTTGTGATTGTTACATGAATGGAAATAATTATTGCCATTAACCTAGAATTTTTACTTTTGGAGAATACTATAGACTATCCTTGTTGAGTTTTTTTCTTTGTAGTTTTTGTTTGTACAATGTTTTTCATCATGAATTTTCATGATTATTAAATGCTCATATGGACTATTCGTTTATAAGCTGACATACATAGTTGTGAGTTCCTAATAATGGATATGATTGTGGGTTGTGATGTGATTAAATGATATAATGATTATTGGGGGTGCTTTATGTGATAGGGTTAGGGATAAAATATTGTTATGTGGCATCCATTAAGTAAGAGGGTATGGTGTATGATTTTAATCAAGGGCCTATCTTTAGTAGTAGGTGATGATACCAGATGTGATATCTAACATTTCATTCATTCCTGGTAAATTACATTAAATTTTTTGGTTGTCGGAAGTGTTTGAAGGAGGATCTGAGGGATTTTGGAGTTTTTTGGTTGCTAATGGTTGGGAGAAGGAGGATTACACATTGTATAACTAGATTACACAACATGAAATTCTATTTCACATCTTGACTTAGAGGTTTCATGAATGAGTTTTAAATCATATTTGAGGTAATATTTCCTATGTTTCTCTTCCATTGTACATCATGTGGGGATGGATTTACATTTTTCTCCTATGGGTCAAAGTTCGTCTAGGCTAATAAATAATTAGAATCAGTTAAATGAAATTGAAAAGTTTAGGTGGTTTCATTTTGAATCCCTATTTAGTTTTGAAATTGTTATTATGATATTGTGATAATACAGGCTTATTTATCACTGAAATGGTGGTTGTTGGTGGATTTTTTGCACACTAAATTGGTTTCATGATTTTTGGTTCATGTTGAACACTTGCACATGGAAATTGGTTAAATATATAAATTCAAATTGTTAATTGATTCCCTCGGATAAGGGTTTTTTGATAATTCCATTGAATAATGAATTTAAATTAAAAAATTTACCCAATTTCTAAATCATAACATGTGTTACATCTTTGTCTATGATGAGATGTGTTGAATAGTTGTGGAAGCATGCATAGGAAAAATTAGTGTGAGGAGGGTATGTTGTTTTGTGTGGGTTTTCTCTGGTTTGAGTTATGCTATATCTGTAAGCACAATTGTGTGTTATGGGTCGGCTTGTGTGGTTTCATCGATTAACATGTAGATGATACATCATCAAGGGTATGTAATGTAATATCAGGTAACGAGATTGATTGATTGTGGAATGGATGAGATTCATTGTTCATTGAGGATGTGATCAGGCCATGTGATGATATGTTTTTTATGTTATTATCTGTGGATGGTTTTATTTTGGAGGGATGACATTAAGGAAGGATGGTGATGGTTGGTTTTCGTTGTCGGTCTACACTTCCTCTATTTATGACTTATTTTGTGTTTCCTATTGGGTGTTATCCTTGGTAGTTTTCTAGTGAGTAATGGAATAAATTATTATATAATTAGATAATAAAGTTTTCAAATTGCCAAGGGTTGGTTTTCTTATCTGAATGAATAAATGAGTTTTAAATAAATAATTGTCATGATTTAAAAAATAGTTTTCAAGTTTAAAGAAGTTGTGGCTTGATGTGTGGGGTTGTGTATTTAGCGGTATCAAAAAACATTGCTATGTTATGATCTGGTTATTTGTTTGAGAACCCAGAGTATGAGCATGAAATTTTAGTACCACATATGTATATACTTGTAATTTACTTTTTTTCTATACTCACCCCACCTTAGTTGAGTACTACATGTCAAACACCCCCATCTTCATGGAGGATGGAATATTTACCAAACATCATGAGGGAAGGATAGATGGTTAGGCACTTTCTCTTCCACACCCTCCATTCCAAGGAGTGGTAGCATATGATTCATTAGGATGGTTGGGGTTTGTGATTCCCATGTTTTTATGGGGGAGGGGGGTTGTTCTATCCCTAGTGTTTTTAGAATATGAGGAGTTTTGTGTGTCGTTGGGATGAGATGTGTTCTGTTTTCTTAGGAGTCTTTGGGATGATATGGGATATGTCTTGTGGCCTAGATTACATAATTATTTGTGTTTTGTGGACCATTTGCTTATGGGAAGCATGAGATGTTGCTCATGGACCTGGTGACAGGAAATGATGTGGTTTATGGGGCATGTTTCTATAGGAAGGACGAGATGTGGTTATTGTCCCGTGTGTATGTAGGTAGGATGAGTTGTGGTCCATGTCCTAGGTGTGTGTGAGCGGGTTGTGACGTGGTACGTTTAAAAGAGGTGGGTGCGTGAGGATGTTTCACATTACGTAAGAGCATCTAATTAGTGGGAATTTGTGTGGGGTACTCTATCATCGATGTTCATTATATTACATTAATTTTCTTGCATTATTTTGTGTGTGTGTCTTGGTGATGATGAGATGTTTAGTATATATGTTAGGGTATTTTTTGTTATGTTTTTTCTTTAAAGGAGAGTTAGTATGTTTTCATAACATGTGAAAGAGATACATTGGTTTTACTATTGAGTATACATGTATTCTCACCCTACATATTTAAAATTACTCCGGAGTTTCTATGAGGACATTGTGGAATGTGGTAGACCGTAATAGCTCAGATCATGATAGTTGTTGAGTCACTTATTTAACGTTATTTTGGGTTCCTTACATTGGAGTTTTATTTTACTTATACTAGTTCTACTTTATACATGAATATGGGATGGTTTTTTGTTTCATTTTATATATTTCTTAGAGTTATTTTGTGGATGATCCATCATATCTTCTGATATTATTTCTAAAAAGGGTTATTTCCTTCCCAATTGTGTGATCTATATACCCTTGGTGATAGTCTCCAACCTGTGGCCTACTGGAAGTGAAACTCAGGGGTCATTATCTTTTCTTGTTCATTGTTGGACCTTGAGGAGTGTTTATTGAGGGAGGTGGTAATGAAATAATTGTATCATTTTTTATTATTGATTTAATGGAGAGAGTTTGGAGTTAGACATTGTGAGGGTCTCATGGGTTGCTAGGGAAATAGTGTCATGTGATATTAGTTCATGACATAGGCTAGGGAAGACTAGTTAGAACATAAGATTTACCCATATCCCCATGATCCAATTAAATGAATATGAGCCTTTCAAATGTCCAACTGAGGCTACACCATTTTTAGGGTTCGTACCAAGGAACGATACATGAATCCTAATTACTAGTGTTATTTTTTGAAATGGGATACTCTATGATAGTGAAATTGGATAAAAAAATGACTGAAGATAATTTAAAAAGATAAAATGGATCTTAAATTCCACACTACACAAGAATAAGAAATTTTGTTTTTCCATTTCAGATATGAATATTGTCCGTCATCTGTATGTGACTGTAATTGGAGAGATATAGTAGGTTAATCTGGTTGATTTATAGAGGGTTGGTCTCATTGAGTAGTATTAAGAGTGGAAGAGAATGTTGTGTGGTTTCCAACAACATGATTAGGGAATGTATGAGGGTAGTGCTTCAGACAATGAGAAAGAGAGCTGGGTCTAAGAGCTTGATATCACCCTTAGTTTGATCGAGGCCCCGATGGAGTACTGGGTTCTTTTGGAGGTTAGTCACATATGAGGAGTTTTGTGTCAGTGGTGGATGCTTTATTTGGGGGAGAGAAAATAAGCAGACATTTTGTGGGTCGACATAGAGAAGGAGTTATGAGAAGAGATCCACTCCTCAACAATGAAGGATGATAGGTGGTAGGAGTTACTCACCGTTTAGTAGGGTAGTATATTACTATAAGATTTTGGGATTAGGTTTATGAATACTCTCCATTTTCCCCATATCTCTTTCTGGATGACTAGTCTGATGTGAGATGTCGTGAGGAGGCACTCCTTCATTCAATCTAGTATGTTCTTGCTTACTATATATTGAATATTTATCCAGATATCAAAAAATGGTATATGTTATAATGTGTAAGCACTCACAAGTATGTTTAACATTATAGGGGAGATAAAATGGTTCTTCATGCGGCATGGTTACCAGTGGAAGGTCTCATACTCTAGGAAATTCATGGTTTGGACCGGTATGGAGTTGACCTTCGAAGCTTTTTTTTCAACCATCATGTCAACATACCTTTTATATGGGCCTGGTAATGAGGTGTATCTTATTTGTATTCCATTTACATATTCATAATAAGTGTCTAGTGTATAATTGATCTTAGTTTGTTGGAGGTGGATAGGTTCATAACTAGCCTCAGTAGTAGTTTCCAGTTAGGCCATTTTAGTAGTAGGGGTACCAGTCATTTGCTCCATTAAGGGGAGATAAAGTAGGTCGAGGCCAACCTCATGATGTCCCTTAAACTCAAGAGTTGTCACTCGGTCATGGTCATGGGTGTTTTCAACAATAGAAATTTATAGGAGTTTGTTGTGGTCAGTTTCACGTAGTGGAGGTAGCGGTTCTAGCAGGGAATGAGATTGTCAGAGGTATAATTTGTTTTTTTAGTACTCATGTCTAATTCAAAAGCTCAAAATCCTTTATTGAACCCACTATAGAACATGATTAGGGACTAGTTGTAGATATTCTTCCCTTTCCCCTAGTTATTAGTATGTCAGTTGGTGGCCAGACCATTTGGATTGATGTGTTCCAGTAGTATAGACTAAATATGTAACGCCCCGACCCCAGTTACCCAGAGTCTGTGCATTATTGCGTAACATTGGCATGATCACAAAAGATCAAGTATTGAAAGACCGATTAGTTTAGTAGTCTTGGAAACACTAGATACATTCATAAATGTTACATTACATCATAAAGTAAAAAACTATAATAACAAAGTCTCCATAGTCCACACTCATATCATCTTCTGACTATCTCGGCACGTCATTCATAAAATACATCTTTACATCCTGGAAAATATTAAAACATTGAATGGGGTGAGCTCAGATTCTCAGTAAGGATAACAATATTGCGGAAGCTTTCATAAATAAAAATTTACATTTAATGCAATGTATAACTAAAAAGGCCTTTTTAAACTTCAACATCAGCATAATATGGAAAAAATAAAATTAAATAATGCCATTTACTTACTCACATGGATATTCTACTAGTCGAATAGACACATTCAATATTAATAACCACTTTCATAATGATGGAATACATAATTCCAGACTATCATAACCACGTAGCCAAGGCCTCATGCCAAGTCTACAAATAAGATTTTTCCAAGGCCTCGTGCAAAGAAACTAGTTTGTCTCATGAGACCTTCCGATGCATCGAGGAGCTATAGAGGGCTTCACCCGTCACTTATTAAGTCCAATGCATTCCTCATATTAACAGGTTTAAACATATCATAAACCATAACAAAATTGTATCACATAAAACATGCATAAAGGAAACATATGATTTCCACACTTCAATCACAAGATATCAATACAACACATTGATATAATAAAAACATTATCAAAACCATTTTCAATACCAAAATAAATGGAATTTAAAACATGGTATCTATTTTTCTTTTAAAAAAAGTTATGGCTTATAGAGGAAGCTGAAACTCAAATAATAGTCACGACGGCAGAGAAGTCGTTGTCGTCGCATACGTAAGAAAAAAAATTCCTTTTTTAGTTTAGTAAAAATGCTTCATATAAAAATATTCCTTTTGAATAAAAGTAAAAGTCAAAGGGGTTTATAGACCGTATTAATGAAATTTGTGTATAAAACCAAATATGCCTCAATGAAAGGAGATTGAGAGGAAGTCCTTACAAAGATAATTTTTATAATAAAATAGATCTATTATGTTTATTCACTATATTTACACATAAATAATGTATAAATACAAGATAGGACATAAAAATATCATGACATAATTTGAATGTAGGAGATTAACCGAAAGAAAGGAAATTGGGTTAAGAAATTCCCTTACCTTTTGTCCGACTTGACACGACCGTTCTTTAACCTCCTAAATAAAAAACTAGATTTAATATCTAATTGAATAAGAACCTTTTTCAAGTTCATTATCCCTTTTATATCACTTATTACAATGTTACAAAAATTATGTAGTCATTAAAGTTAATAACGGTCGTTATGTCGATCTCTAGTACTTGAGTCAACAATAAACATCTTATAATTACAAGTTGTTCATGTGGTAGAATATCCATTATCTCTAGAATTATATTCATGATGTATACATCATATCTATCATATATATCCATTATATATATTCATTTATAATATTACATAACATTTAGATGTATGAAATGAAATGCACCGTTCATGGAGACAGTAAGCCGTACGTACGCATGAACGCCACTTTCATTTCTATTTCATATTTAATGGAAGAAATTATAATTATATAAAGGTATACTATAATTACAGTATAATATAATTTAAAATACCATTTACTCCATCCTTTATACATCCCACATATGGCATTAACGATTCAAATCACTTTTAGGGGGCGGTAGTCGGCACTTCCTAAAATGAAAATATCGCATTTACCCATAATGGAAACCATAAAGGTATGTAATAAATGAAAAATACAGAATATTAAGTAAAACATAAACATATTATATATCATATATAAATATAGTGACATCTTAATGGCCACCTTTGAAGGTGTTATATGAGTGTTGAACAATCATCGTTTCGTGAGGCAGAAATTCGTCATCCACAGAAACAGTATGTTCTTTAACCCTTAGATGTAGTTATGTGTAAGTGTAGCTCGAATACTTATTATAAAAACATCCTAGTATATCTAGGATACTAGTTTTGTTACAAAAGAAAATAATAAAATGATTTTAGGGGGTTGGAGAAGAAAAATAAAACAAAAGGCCATTAGAGAATACATTACATTAAAAACGGGTAACTCTTTTTTAATTTGAGCCAAAGGCTTCCTTGGGAAGAATTAATCCCAAAGTTATGCTTCTAGGAGTAATATAGGGAAGTTGGGAGAGTATTTGGGCAGAGTTTGGCGGAGCCAAATGGCTTTGAAGGTGTGAATAAGGTGGTAGTGGTGGGGCCTTTTATAAGAGGAGAGGAGGGGCACTCTTGGAAAGTCCTGAAATGTTACATTATTATATAATGAGTTTCGGATTTTAAAGGTCCCAAACTTATATATTTATAGTATAAGGTGATAATGGTTCTAAATATACTCATACAATTGGCTTTGAACATGTGTAATTCTTATATTTTACATTATCCTTCCATTTTATTAAAATCATTAATTAATGAGGTAATCGCTACATTATAATGGTGTCATAAATATTTTAATTTATTTAATGTCTAAAAATTATAAAACAAATATCATGATTTAGGAAATCTTTTTATCTTTCTAATTAATATTTATAGTCAAAAATATGACTTGTATAACCCCATTTAAAAACTGTTTTAGTAAAACAACTTACGTTTGTGACATTTTTATTTTTACTTTAAATGAAAGTTATTTAGGTCATTTTTTCCTATCAAAGTGGCTCCATGGGGTCCCCAAGTTGACCCATGGATTCTCTTGGTCGGCCATGACACATCCAATAGGGGTAGGACAAGTGTAAAGGTATTTCATATTTTTATAATATCATTTTTACCTTAAATTTCACTAATTACCTTTAATCACGATTAATTAAACATAAAAGTTACTATTCACAAAAAAATTATTTTAATCCCATTGAACCAAATTTTACTTCCTAATGAAAACCACGAATGTTGGATTTTTGAAAATCAAATCACAGAAGTGGTAATGTTTCATTTAAATGAAAAATCAGTTTTTTAACTACCACTTAGTGGTTTCAATATTCATCAAAAATTGAAGTTTTTCAGAACAATGCCAAAATTTAACCCTAAGATATAATTGATATTCCAAATTAAAAAATGATGTATATTTCACATAATTCCAAACAAATAAGTTGCATTAATTAATTTTATAATTAATTCCTGCTGTCACAATAGATAACGTGTTTTTAAGAAACAATATATATCAAAAGATTGACAATTGTTTATGTCTAATTTCAAATTGAAATTAATTATAATGACAACCATTGGATAAAATGGTAAAAATATATTCTAATTACACTTTAAAACCACTCAATAGTGTAATTTATCACTTTAAATTATTTTTATTAAAAAAGCTTTTTTTTATGTATTTTTCACTATTCATAAAAAATTGGAAGTTCTCAGAAAAATACAAAAAATTCAACATAGGATAATTTCGATATACTGAATCCAAAAACCAAGTCCATTTTGAAATATAAAATATATATAATTTCAAAAAGTGGGTATTACTATTCATAATGGCCATTTTGATTGGTCGCGGTGTGTTAGAATCTCGAACATGCGTATAATGCAAGATATTGCATTATTGAAATAGAAGATTATCATGGAAGCTCGGGGTGTTACATTATCCCCTCCTTCAATAAATTGCGTTCTCGCAATTTGAAATTTTTCTTTGAAAATAAATGGTTGAAGATAGGAAATAGCTTTCTGGAAAACCCACATCGGATATAAGGTTAATAAAAATATAACTTTAAAATATAGAAAGATAAGTACAGAGGTCACCCGAGATAGGCCATACTGGGATTCTATGAAAATATGGATATGTAAGAAAAATAAACCATCAAGGTCTGATGAAGAGTTGTAGAAAATAGGATTAGGATAAGGTTAACCACAAGAAAATCCGAAACTTGTGATTAGTTAAACGGTCATTGAATCCCCAATTGGAAAAGTAAACCGGCATTGTTTTTGTTTTATGTTACCTTTTATAAAGTTTAGGAATTTATTTAAAATATTTACTATGAACATAAGGGAATATACATACTTGTGATGTAGAGTTTTATTCTTTAATAAATTTTTACCACAAACCCATCTTTCACTCTAAAAGGTAATAGAACTCAAAAATATTCTATTTATCCTAATTGTATAAGGTTCCAAATATTAACACATACCATTTAGATTAGGAAAAATAATTTGTAATAACTAGGGACTTCTTTTAGGCTAGTGGTAGGTAATAAAGGCATGCCGCACTATGGTTGTGGGTTCGATTCCTACAGCTTTGTCCGACGTGACGGGTTATCCCCCATCCTACTGGTTGTGATTTTTTAAAACTATAGTATTATAA
This sequence comes from Viscum album, assembly GCA_963277665.1. Lineage (NCBI taxonomy): Eukaryota > Viridiplantae > Streptophyta > Magnoliopsida > Santalales > Viscaceae > Viscum > Viscum album. The sequence continues at coordinate 1,461,613,087 of OY728163.1, read as the reverse complement.
TATTCTAAAAATATTATTCAGAAATGTTTTAACTTAAACAATACTATCCAAGGTTCAAATTAATCCATTCCAACCTTTATAGTTATCCAAAATTCTTCTGTCCAACTCACAGTTGAAATTTTATAAGAAAGGTAAACATAATGAAGATCTTTTTTTCCACGTAACAACATGTGAACACCTTCATCATGTATTCTTTTAAAACACTGAAACATCCTGAATTACCATAAATCCTTATTGATTACATTCATGATCCCTTACTCCTTATAGAATACAAGATATACTCCTTCTATCCAAAAAATGTATACAAATCATTAATCATTGTCAAGGAAGTTAAGAATATCCAATATAATATATCAAAATCAATCATGTATTATTCCAAATTCACTATCTCAATATCAGAACCATATTATGGTTTATATTTCTCTCAACTATATATTTTCCAAAAATTTAACCTGCTGTGGTGTCACTTTTCTTGGTTCCTCACAATCTCAAGTCCTTGATGAAATAGTACAGCAGTACAATCCTTATATACTCCATAATTATTATAACTAGTACATCATTGATACGAAACTCAAATGACAAAATTATTTAATAACAACATAAGAACTCTAATCATTCCTCCTCATCTGTGGTAGTATCATAACTTGATTATTATCCAATAACATCATTTGGGGCATACTCTGATGATTTGGACATTGGATTGCGTAGTGTCCCCAGTATTTGCAGATGAAGCATTGTACATTTGAAAACTATTTCTTACCCTTGCAGTCACGCACTTGGTGTCCTTTTTCTCCACACATATAACAAACTCCCATTCCCTTTAGGCAAGTCCCAAGGTGATTCTTCCCATAGTTATCACATATTGGAAAAATCATCTTTTCCCACTGCCCTTTATCCATCATCCTTTTCTTCTCTTGCTTCCCTTCAAATCCATAGAACTCAGAAAATTCTTTACTTATCTTATTAACACATGATACTATTTATTCATATGTTGAGAATACATGGGAGAATATTTCCCTTCTAAATGTTGGCTTAATACCATGAAAGATATGATCCTTCTTACTCTTTGGATCATATGTATTTCAGGAGTTCACAATCCATCAACTAGGATCCATTTCTATACAATTGCATAAACTATGTTAGTTTATGAATTAAAATACTTAATTCCATACTTGTTAAACACATAACATAAATTGAATTATTTATAGATATAATCCATAATCATAAAATGAAATGTTTTCTTTGAGGAATTATATACTCATAAACCCTTCATAATGGTTTGTAAAGAAAATGAGAATTATCCTAAGCATATCCCATGAGAGTGTCGTAACAAAGAGTGCAGCAAAGCCCGTTGTCGTGCACCGGTTCCCATTCGAGTCTAGCTCAAAGCGGTGTTTTTGGGTTTTACTCCTAGGTACATCTGCACTAGAGCCACCTCTACCTACTTGTATCCAGATAGGTATGTATTGCTCGGAAAACTCACAAAATCTCTATAATACCAAAATTCTAGGAAGTTCATCTATACTAATCCTCAAAGTCTATCTTCGGGCTATGTGCTCTAATCAGAGTTTATCTAAATCTAGCTTCCAAGGTATGTACTAAACTGCCTCTGATACCAACTATAACGCCCCGACCCCAGTAACCCAGAGTCGGTGCATTATTGCGTAACATTGGCATGATCACAAAAGATCATGTCTCGAAAGACCGATTAGTTTAGAAGCCTTGGAAACACTAGATACATTCATAAATGTTACATTACATCATAAAGCGAAAAACTATAATAAAAAAGTCTCCATAGTCCACACTCATATCCTCTTCTGACTATCCCTTCTGGTCATTCATAAAATACTTCTTCACATCCTGGAAAATAGTAAAACATTGAATGGGGTGAGCTCAGATGCTCAGTAAGGATAACAATATTGCGGAAGCTTTCATAAATAAACATTAACATTTAAGGCAATGTATAACTAAAACAAAGGCCTTTTTAAACTTGAAATTCAGAATAATATGGAAAAAGTAAAATTAAATAATTACATTTACTTACTCACATGGATATTCTTCTAGTCGAATAATCACATGCAATATCAAAAACCACTTTTATAATGATGGAATGCATAATGCCAGACTATCATAACCACATAGACAAGGCCTCGTGCCAAGAATAAAAATAAGATTTTGTCAAGGCCTCATGCCAAGACACTAGTTTGTCTCATGAGATCTACCGATGCATCGAGGAGCTATAGAGGGCTCCACCCGTCACTTATTAAGTCCAATGCATTCCTCATATGAACAGGTTTAAACATATCATAAACCATAAAATAATTGTATCACATAAAACATGCATAAAGGAAACATAATATTTCCACACTTCAATCACAATATATCAATACAACACATTGATATAATAAAAACTTCATCAAAACCATTTTCAATATCAAAATAAAAGAAAAGTAAAACATGGTATTTATTTTTCTTTTAAAAAAAGTTATGGCTTATAGAGGAAGATGAAATTCAAATAATAGTCACAGCGGCAGAGAAGTCGTTATCACCGCATACGTAAGAAAAAAATCCCTTTTTTCATTTATCAAAAATGCTTCGTATAAAAAGATTCCTTTTGAATAAAAGTAAAAGTCAAAGGGGTTTATACACCGTATAAATGAAAGTTGTGTATAAAACCAAATATGCCTCAATGAAAGGAGATTGAGACGAAGTCCTTAAAAAGATCATTTTTTAAAATAAAATAGATCTATTATGTGTATTCACTATATTTACACATAAATAAAGTATAAATACAAGATATTACATAATAATATAATGACATAATTTGAAAGTAGGAGATTAACCCAAAGAATAGAAATCGGGTTAAGAAATTCCCTTACCTTGTGTCCGACTTGACTCGACCGTTCTTTAACATCCAGGATAATAAATTAGAGTTAATCTCTACTTTCTTAAGAATCTTTTTCAAGTTCATTATCCCTTTTATATCACTTATTACAATGTTATGAAAATTATGTAGTCATTTAAGTTAATAACGTTCGTTATGTCGATCTTTGGTACTTGAGTCAACAATAAACTTCTTATAATTACAATTTGTTTATGTGGTAGAATACCCATTATCTCCAGAATTATATTCATTATTTAGATATCATATATATCTTATATAACCAGTATATACATTCATTTATAATATTACATATCATTTAGCGGTAAGAAATGAAATGCACAGTTCATGGAGACGGTAAGCCGTACGTTCGCATGAACGCCACTTTCATTTCTATTTCATATTTAATGGAATGAAATTATAATTATATAAAGGTATACTAAAATTACAGTATAATATAATGTATAATACCATTTACTCCATCCTTTATACATCCCACATATGGCATTAACGATTCAAATCACTTTGAGGGGGTGGTAGTCCGCACTTCCTAAAATAAAAATATCGCGTTTACCCATAATGGAAACCACAAAGGTATGCAATAAATGAAAAATATAGAAGCTTAAGTAAAACATAAGCATATTATATATTATATATAAATATAGTGACATATTAATGGCCACCTTTGAAGGTGTTATATGAGTGTTGAACAATCATCGTTTCGTGAGGCAGAAATTTTCCATCCACAGAAACATTATGTTCTTTAACAATTAGATGTAGGTGTGTGTATGTGTATCTCTAACCCTTATTATAACAACATCCTAGTATATTTAGGATACTGGTTTTGTTGAAAATAAAAATAAAAAAAAGAGTTAAGGGGTTTGGAGTAGAAAAATAAAACAAAAGGACATTAGGGAAGACATTACCTTAAAATCAGGAAACTCTTTATGGATTTGAGCCAAAGGCATCCTAGGGAAGAATTCTGAACAAATTTAGGCTTCTAGGAGTAATATAGGGATGTTGGGAGAGTATTTGGGCAGAGGTTGGCCGAGCCAAATGGCTTGGAAGGTGTGAATAAGTTGGTAGTGGTGGGGGCCTTTTATAAGAGGAGAGGAGGGGCACTCTTGGAAAGTCAGGACATGTTACTTTATTATATAATGAGTTTCAGATTTTAATGGTACCAAAATTATATATTTCTAGGACAAGGTGATAAGGCTTTGAAATATACTCATCCAATAGGCTTTGAACAAGTGTAATTCTTATATTTTACATTATCCTTCCATTTCATTCAAATCGATAATTAATGAGGTAATCGTTGCATCATCATGGTGTCATAAATAATTTATTTTATTTAATGTATAAAAATTATATGAAAACTTTCATGATGTATTAAATCGTTTTATCTTTCTAATGAATATTTATAGCCAAAAATATGACTTGTATAACCCCATTTAAAAATTGTTTTAGTAAAACAACTTATGTTTGTGACATTTTTATTTTAACTTTAAATAAAAGTTATTTATGTCATTTTCCTACCAAAGTGGCTCCATGGGGTCCCCAAGTTGACCCATGGATTTTCTTGGTCGGCCATGACACATCCAATAAGGGTAGGACAAGTTTAATGGTCTTTCATATTTTTATAATATCATTTTTACCTTAAATTTCACTAATTACCTTTAATCATGATTAATTAAACTGAAAAGATACTATTCACCAAAAAATTATTTTAATCCCATTGAACCACATTTTACTTTCAAATGACAACCATGTATGTCAGATTTTTGAAAATCAAATCACAGAAGTGGTAATGTTTCATTTAAACAAAAAATCAGTTTTCTAACTACCACTTAGTGGTTTCACTATTCATAAAAAATTGAAGTTTTTCAGAATAATGCCAAAATTTCACCCTAAGCTATAATTGATATTCAAAATTAAAAATTTATGTCTATTTTAAAAAATTCCAAACAGATAAGATGCATTAATTAATTTTATAATTAATTCCCGCTGTCACAACAAATACCGTGTTTTTAAGAAATAATATATATCAAAAGATTGACAATTGTTTATGTCCAATTTCAAAGTGAAATTAATTATAATGACCACAATTAAATAAAATGGTAAAAATATATTCTAATTAAACATTAAAACCACTAAATATTATAATTTATCACAATAAATTATTTTGATTAAAAAAGTTGTTTTTATGTACTTTTCACTATTCATAAAAAACTGGAAGTTCTCAGAAAAATACCAAAAAATTCAGCATAGGCTAATTTCGATATTCTTAATCCAAAAATCAAGTCCATATTGAAATATAAAATATATATAATTTCAAAAAGTGGGTATTACTATTCATAATGGCCATTTTGATTGGTCACAGTGTGTTAGAATCTCGAACTTGCGTACAATGCAAGCTATTGCATTATTGAAAAAGATGTGTATCGTGGAAGCTTGGGGTGCTACAAAAGATGTTGTTTTATCAGTCCCATGAAGATCCCTTATTCCCAAAGACACAGCCATACATTTTTATTTTTGGCATTGATGGTTTATATTCCACACGTTCTATTATCGAATGCTACACTAGAAAGAGGGGTTTTCTGGTAGGATGTTGGTGTGTGGATCCCATTCTCTCATTGTTGGATGAGATGTCAGTAGAAATAGATGATCCTGAAATAGAATTGGTTCCTAGAGTCATTAGGGAGTTACTAGATGTTTTCTATATGGAGTTTGTGATGATACACCCCTTTACATGATGTTGGGTTCGGGGTAGAATTACAACACATATCTTCTCTTATTTCAATGGATTCATATTGGATGGATCATTTAGTAATATAATTTGAGTATTCAAATAGATTTTCTGATGAATAAAGGCTTTATACACCCTAGTCTGTCTCTATGGGGTGCTCTAGTGTTGTTTGAAAAAAATGTGGATGGTCATATGAGGGTTTTTAGATATTACTAAAGGTTGAATCAGATTATGGTCAAAAAATGTTACCATCTTCCAAGGATGAATGATATTTCTGAATATAATAATGGGTAATGTTGGTTTTCTAAGATCTATCTACAATCAAAATATCACCAGTTGATGGTGATAGAGGGTGATATATAGAAGACTTCTTTTAGGTTCAGGTATAGGCACTTCAAGTTTTTAATCACGTCATTCAGTGTTACGAACTCACCATTCATCCTCATGGGGCTTATGAAATTTGTTTTCCCTATGTTCTTAGACCAGTTGGTGACCAGTTTCATTGATCAAATCTTGATCAACTCAATGTTATATGAGAAACATACTGAGCATCTCAGAACTCTCTTGTTTTTTCTTCAATGGCACAATCTCTATGAATTGTTTTCTATGTGTATGTTTTGGATATGATAGGTGTGTTTCGTCATCCTTGTGGTGTCTCAAGAAGGTTTGGTAATGGACCCATAAAATGTAAAAGTAGTTGTTTCTATGGAAGCAGCAAATAATTTTGTAAATGATCACAATTTTCTTGGTCATTAAGGCTATTATCGGAGGGTTTTAACTAATTTCTCTTGAATTACAGCTTCGATGATAGCATGGAATATTTAAATAAATATTTTTTGTGGAGTGAAAAATGGATTACATATTTATACTATATGAAGGGGATGTTGGTTAGTACTCAATTACTCTAGTTTCCAACAGAAGGGGTGATGTTAGAGGTGTTCTGTGATGCTTCTTCTTTGGGGGTGGGATGCATATTGATGCAGTAGTGAGTAATAATCACTTATGGTCTAGAAAATTGTGTCCCCATGAATGTAACAGTGACACCAATTATTTGGAGATGGTAATTGTAGTGTTAATGCCGGTATTGTGGTGGCATTACCTTTCCGGGGAGCACTTTTTTGTCTTTATGGATCAAACGAACATGAGTTATATCTTTTCTTAAAGAGATCTGAAATAGAAACAAAAATTATGGATGTATTTTCTTCATAAATATGATTTTTAGATCACCTAAATGTAAGGAAAGGTAAACTTTATAACTTATGATTTGAGAATGATGTTGTAGAAGGAAGTTATTCAGAAGTCCGTAGATGCTTGGAAGGTGATAGAGGAGTTGGAATCCTTGCACTAAGATGTAAGAGAGGAAGGTCTAGTGGATATTTTTTTTCAGATGATAGTGAATTATTATATAATTTAGAAGTTGGAGGGGTCTTTTTGGGGAGGCTAATATGTATAGGTGATTCCCAAACATGATTCCCATGGTGATGTTTCAAAGGGATGGTCAGAAGAAGGTCAAAATGGATTTTCTTTCATAGAATGATGTTTATTCCATTATATGTGTGTGATGTGGTTCTTCTCGATTTTTATAAATCATTTTTAGAGGTATGCATATGTGTTTCAAAATACATTGTGTCTTGAGGATGTAGTTTTGGTGGCTCAAGATTAAATCGAAGGTTCTGGAGTTCGTGGCAAGGTGCATAGTTTTCCCGTAGTTTAAGTATTAACACCATGTTCCCGATGGTTTGTTCCTGCCCTTGGATTTCCCCATGTGGATTTGGGATTTCATCTCACTATATTTCATCACAAGGTTACCCATAGAATAGTGAGGATATGATGTTATCTTGGATAAAAAGGATCATTTGAAGAAATCATCCTACTTCTTGGAAATTAAGAATTTGGGTGCAAAGAATGTCATGGAAAAGATGTATGTGGATGAGGTGGTGCAGTATTATAGAGTTTTGAGGACCATTATATCAAATTTGAATACATGTTTTACCTCATGAGTCTATAGGTGATTGAATCATGCATTTGGAACCCAGTTACGCCCCATCATTTCTTTCCATCCACAAATAGGTGGGAAGATATAGAGAACTATCCAAATGTTGTAGGATATGATTCGGTATTGAGACTTAGACATTGTCGGATCTTGGGTTTGACACCTTCCCTTGGTGGAGTTTTTTTACTATAATATCTATCACTCATCCATCAACTTGGCTCAATTTGATGCATTTTTTGGAATACTATATCCCTCTATATTATTCTAGATGAAGGTTTGAGAGTGAGCTATTCTTGGTCCGGTTGTGTTGCAGAGCATGAGAGAAATAGTATATCATGTTTATGAAATGATGAAAGTAGTGATGTACATGCTTTATCTTATGCGAATAAAATAAGGGGACCTTGGTGTCCAAGGTTAGGGACCACATGTTTTTGATGGATTCTACCCAACAAAGGCAACAGACGTTTAGAGAGGGAGTAATCTTTCTCCCATGTTCGTTGGACAATGTGTTGTGTTGGAGTGAGTTGGTGAGGTGGAATGTCATTCGATGTTGATATCACAATTAGAGAGAATCCATGATGTATTTCAAATCTCATAGCTTTGTTGGTATCTACATGATAACTCGCATGTCATTGACTAGGGAGAGTTTGATATTTTAGATGATGTGATGTTTGTGGAGCATCCATTGGAGATCCAAGATCATCAAGTGAAAGTGATTCATGGAGGAACAATTCTTATGGTTTTTATGTTGTGAAGGATTTTTGGCCCGGAGAAGAGTACGTGGTATTTAGGAAGGAATTTTTTTTCCTGGTACCCTTTTTTTTTAGTTTTGTATTTTTATTTTTATTTTTTAATGTAATGTTTAGAACTTCTTGATCTATGAGATGATCAATTTTCTATTGCTTTATGATTGCATGTGATGTGTTGTATGATAAATTCCTAATGTGAGGAATGGGAAACACCTGATTCCTTATCAATAAAAATTAGTTTCATTGTGATTAAACCCATTAAGGTGAGTCAATTATTCCCAGAGAAGATAGTATCTCTCTATGGAAGACTGAAATTACTGATTTGTGTGTTAAGGATGGTTCAGTTTAGTGGTTTTATGGTGGTTCGGGTTGTTGGTTGTAGTGGTTGTTGGCTAGGTCTATGTGGAGGTTTAGATGAATGTGTAGTGTGGCTATGGTCGTTTGGTTTGGTGTGTTGACCCGGTTGGCAGTGTTTGATGTATGATGAGATCCACAATAGGTATCTCATGAGGTTATTCTTCGGAACCCTTTTTCCTCTAGGCTTGGTTTTGAATTATATATGGCGACAATCATTTGAGAAGTATATTTTGTAACATTCTATGACTTTTCAGTCTGTTACTTTGTAGTTTTTTTATTGGAAGTGTTCGGAGCAGGCACGGAGGGACTATAGAGGATTTTAGCTCCAAAAGGATTAATGAATGAGGATTACACATCGTGTAACTTGATTACATGATGAGAAATTGTGTTTTGTGTATTATCTTATATGGTTCATGACTTGTAGATATTTTACATAATGTGAAGAAGTGTTTCAAGACATGTAATATTTTTGGGGTATAAAAATAAAATAAAATACAGAGGCCAAGTGTTTTTTAGGTAAACCAAACCATGAGTATTACAATACGGGAATGGGTATTACCTGTAGTGTAATACCATGATTAGGTGAACTTTTAAAAATTATTTTTGGTTGAAACATTATTCATTTGTTAATTGTTTTATTTTTCATCTCATTCTAGATGAAACCTAGGTGCCCCAAGGATTACATCGAGCCCTACTCCTCCCACCTTGATCTATCAATCCATGTGGTTGTTATTTGGTGATCCATGATTGATCTACGGTGAGTTTTCTCCTCTTTCTCATATGTTTCTTCTTTTTCTTTCCCTGGGATTTTCTATCGGGATATGAGTTTTCTTGATATAGATGCTTGGGTAGTTTTTTGATAATATCTTCACACAGTTTTGGTTGACCCACATTTTGTTGTAGTGCATTTTTCATCTATGAACATTCTTCTTTTTTTTGTGGTGCATGGACAAGTTAACCGTCTTTTTTGAGGTGGGTTTTCCCATTTTGCTTTTCAAATTTTCATCATGTCGGGAGGGATTTAATATTTTTCACATATGCATCTTGTTTTTTCCAATATAATCAATTGAAATAATTGGTTAAATTAAATTGAAAGCGGTTAGGGGATTTTTTTTTGTCATTTTAGTTTTGATATTATGATTGTGATATTTTTATTATACGGGAATGATCCCCAGCTAAAAATTGTTTCCATTAGGGGAATTGTTTTCAAAATAAATCAGTTTCATGTTAAAAACTTATTTATAGAAATTGGTTAATCATGTAAATTTGCCTAATGAATGGTTCCTCAGGTCCTGGTTTGTGTGATAATAGCCCTGGATAATGAAGTTAAACTAAATAAGTTTTCCTTTGATAAATATAATAATGTGTTACATCATGGTTTGGGATGGGATGTGTAATATTTTTGGGATTGTGAATAGTTAAAATTAATGTAAGTTGGCTATGATGTGATGTGTGGGTTTTCTTTGTAAAGTTATGTGGTATGTCTTTGAGCAAGGTTGTGTGTTGTGCGTTGGACTGGGTGGTGTCATTGATTAACATGTACACGATAAGTCAACCAAGTTATGTAATGTAATCTTGATTTTAGATTGTATTTTATTTTGTAATGGATGAGAATCACTTTGCATTGCGGCTTAGATCGAGTCATGTGGTAATGTGTTCCTTGATTTGGTTGTGTGTGGATGGTTTTATTTTGGTTGGATGACTTTAAGTAAAGATGGTGATCGTTGGTATAGGTAGTTCATTTAGATTTCCTCTATGTATGACTTTCTTTCTGTTTATTACAATGTGTTCTTCTTGGTAGTTACATATATAGTAAGGAAATAAATGAATAAATTATTGGAAAATAATGTCTGGAACTGGATTTGGTTGGAGTGGTTAACCAAATGACTAAATGAGTTGTTAATAAAGAATTTTGATTGATTAAAAATATTGGTTGGGAATTGAAATAAGGTTGTGCCCTGATGTGTGGTGTTGTGGATTTAGAGGTAGAATCAATGATAGAAGAATAAATATATGGTTGTTTGTTTTAAAACCTGTATGATGGGAATGAGTGTTTGGTATCATATATTTATATACTTGTCTTTTCATTCTGATTTATAAATACACCCCACCCAAGTTGAGAACTACATGTTGAACAAGCCCATAGTCACGTTGGAGGGTGTCTTACCCAGACTTCATAGTCAGAGGATAGAAAGATGTCCACCCACAATTTCTATCATCCACTTCAAGGTGGTGGTATCCCATGATTCTTTAGAAAGTTTGTGGTTTGAGAATCCCATGTGTATATGGTTTGGTTGTGCATTCCTGAGTGTTTTTGAGATAAGGTGAGTTGTGTTTTCCCAAGTGAATTAGGGATTAGATTTTTTGTATTTTCCTATGTTTCATTGGGGTGATAAGGGATGTGTATTATGGAATAGGTTATGGGAATAGATGTTGTTTATGGCCCCTGTGTCAGTGGGTTGGATGAGATGTGGCTCGTAGCAGAGGTGACAGGATGAGATGTGGTTTGTAGACTAGGTGTATGTGGCAAGGATGAGATGTGTTTTTTGGCCCCAGTATCTGCAGGTGGAATAAAATGTGGTTTCAGGACTATGTGTATACGGGAAAGAAGAGACATGGTTTGTCTCTGAGGTGTGTGTGGGTGGGTTGTGACGTGGCACATCCGAAAGAGGTGGGAGTGTGAGGAAGTTTTTTATACCTGAGTTTCTAATCAGTGGTAAGTTGGTTCGGGTATCCTATCATCAATGTACATTATATAACACTACATGACTTGAGTTATTTTGTGTGGGTTCCATGGTGTGGTTTGGATAATTAGTATACCTCTTAGGTGTTGTTTGGTTCTGCATTTTTTACAAGAGAATTAGTATGTCTCCATGACATGTGTATGTAAGACTTTGGGTTTCCTCTTGAGTATACCTATATGATCACCCTACATATATAAAACTACTTTCTGGATTCCATAATAATTTTCTGACTTTGCTAAACCTTACAATATTGAATCTTGACTACTTCTATTTCTCTATATTAGATTAGTTTTGGGTACCAGAAAAAAAACATGTATAGTGAACTCAAAAAAATTGATTCATGATAGATTGAAAATATTTTAATGCGGTGAATATTAAAAAAAATCCAATTCACATTTTTTTGTAAAAAGTCCAAATACATCATTTCAAGTATAACAATAAGATTCCTTTAAAAAAAATTAATAGTATACAATAAATTGTTAAAAAATAACATTAACAAATATTTTTAGAATAATAAATACATATCAAAATACATTGATAAAACATGAATATAGATAGAAAAAATATTTAAAATCAAAGAGAGAAATAATATCAGTTTTTTAAAAAACATTCTTTTGTTTTTTTGATTACATAAAGTGTATAAAATTAACCAAAACATGTAATATCCAAAAATATCTGGATGATAAAAATATAAATAATAATTTTTAGACATATATCATATAATTTGATCAATATTAATTTAATCATAAAAAATTTGATTAAAAAATACTAATATAGTGACATAAAATCATTAGAGTTTTGGTAACCTTTGATTTCGGACCCCCATGAAAGAAATAGTTTCAATTTAAAAATTAAATTCATTAAAAATATGGAAATTAATTATATAAAATTTCAAATGGATATTATATAACCTTCATCAAATAATATAGGCATAAAACATAACATATGTCCGAAAAAAGATAATTTGATATGGTAAACCCATAAAACTTTTGTAAAATTTAAATAAACCCCATTAGATGAAACAATTTTAATTGTATTATCAAATACTATGAATTAAAATTTAAAATTTTTCTATAATTTCATTGTACTAGAATATATAACACATAAAAACAAATGGTTCATAACATCCAACATGTCTCAATAAAACAAAATTTTGATGAAGAACCCTTGCCTTATAACTAACCAAATTTGTAAGTTCTATATTTTTCCATATAATTAATATATAATTATTGTAATTATATATAAAAAATAAAATATATACATAAAATATCACATATGATCCACTTATATCATTTCAACATTCATTAATTAACAAGTCTCTATTAAATTCTCCATTTTATGTGTTAACTACCTTTTTTCATATATCTTTTAGTTATGAAGTTATGGTACTTGAACTATGATCATGGTTCCCACATTAACAATATCAATATAATATATATTAATTATATAATTTTTATTAAACATTTATATTAATTGGTGATGAAAAATGAATAGCATCACTTTGTAGAGATGGTATTCTGAATGTACACATGAATTATGCTTCCACTTTTCAATGGATTGAAAAAATATCGTTAAATGATATTTAAAAATTATATAATATTTATTTCATCATAAATGTCATATATTCTCATTAAAAATATAATTTTTATCATTAATTTTGAGCAGAAATGATTAAAAAACACATTGTTTTATAGAGTTGGTAGTCCACATGTATCCTTGATTAAAGTTGTCATTTACCAATGGATCATAAGGTAAAAAGGTATATAATATGTTATAATTTTATAAAAATATTTACTTCATAAATATCGAATCTTAAAATTAATTTTAACATTATAATTTTTAACCATTTTTTTAAAGATGAAAATGGTTTATAAAAGGTGTGAGACGAAATAAAATTGAACGATCTACGATAATATTTATACCAATTATCATAGATATATCCTTTATATTAAACCATATGATAGGGAATATTGGTATTACCCTTCTACAAAATAAGGTTTCTTCAAAACTATGGCTTTGAAAATAGTAGATAAAAGAACTGTTGAGGAACCCATTTGGCAGTACTAGAAAAAAATGTTATTGGTGTATTTAATTGCACTATATTAGAACTATTAAAAAGGTACTGTTATTAAAACTTCTATAAAATCATCAAGAATGACCATCCCTTTATTAGCACTAGTAAAAAATGATAATAAAGGTGTGCCTTTATCAACACTTATGAAAAACACCTAATAAAGAGGGGCCATATCAACACTTCTAAAAAGGCATTGTTAAAGGATATATTGAAATAATATATATCCTAAAAATAATATATTAATATATTATTATTGATATAAATATAAGATATATTTTTTTAAATATGTTTTAGATAAGGATAAATAATAATTTACAATTAATATATAATATATTTAGTGAAAATGTATTATAAAATAATTATAAATTTATTTTAAATTAATAGTTTGATAATTATTATTGAGTACGATTATTTTCATAATAATTTTAAGATAATAAAAATTATAAAATTAATAAAACATCCAAAATAATTTGACACCAGAAAACAAACTTCAAACGACCATAAATTTTGATTCAAACATCCATCTGGGCTCTACTAAATATCAAATCAAAGCCTGCATAGAGATCTGGGAAATATTGACCCGAGGGGACCCCAATATATATTTTTTAGGAAAAAAGAGACCTATAAGGCCTTACAACTGATGTTTTAGTTAGGGTACCTTGATAGTTTAAATAATTGAATTTTAATATCAAATAAATTAAAATAAATAAAATTGAATTTAAATATATTAAAATTTTAACACTATATAGTAATAAATTGAAAATTTTTTAAATAAAAAAATATGAATTAAATAGTGGTAAAAATCATTCCCCCACATAAGGGAAGTCCAGGGACCAAATCCAAGATTATGTAGGTATTTTCTATAGCCTTCAAGCGCTGAAGAATCAGGGTGGGGTGTGTGACAAAGGATGGTGTAGTGGAAATCACTGAGACATGGTATGTGATCATGGAGAAATGTGGTGATGGTCATGTCTGAAAAAAAATCATACTTTTATTCGTGATTTTTTAGAGCTATTAAATGCCTACCATTAACAGTAATAAAAATCCATTTTAAAGGAACCCATTAAAGGCTAATAAAGTTCTATTGATGGAACCGTTTAACAGTTCTAAACAAAGTGATGATAAAGGGTTCCCTTAACAGTTTTTTTAGCACTATTAAAAACCCCATTTTAACATTTCTCATAGTATCAACACTTTTGAAGTGCTCATAAAACCCTATAATTAGCACTGTTAATGCCCCAATTCTTCATTTTTTAATAGAAAAAAAAGAATATCTATGATAAATTAGAGGAAGATAGGATGATTTTAAGAATTTATTGTGCATGATAGATGAATTATGTTTTGTAAATTATGGTGGGGAAGTGGTTCGATTTTATTATTGAGGGGAAGGACACACTTGGAATTTGATGAAATATTCCCATGATATATAGTAACATTCATTGTAATGTGGGTCCAAGTGGCCAAATATTTTATTTTTGGAGAATATACCATTTAAATAACTTTAATTAATAGTAATTATGAATGTGTGGTTGGTAATCATACCCTTTTCACTAGGTTTAACCCCTCAGTAAACACGTGTAAACCTTAATCATGGTAAAAGAAATTCCGTTTTACACAATTCATTATTACCAAAAAAATTGAACATATTTAATTATATAAATTGTGATGATAAAAAATATGGAATTATTTTTATAAAATAAATTTATAAATTTCTAATATTTTAATTTTTATTAAGCGTGAAAAAATCAATAAAAATTTCTATTGGAAAAATGTATTTTTAAGCCCAAAACATAACTTATGCCCATTCCATTCCATATAAAAAACATTAAATGAATGTTAAAATATATTACTAAATAATTGATCGATAATACTAATTAAAACCATTATTAAATATATATTAACTTTATTTATATAAATATAAATAGGCTTCTCTCATAAAAATACTTTTTTCAGAAAAATTTGTTTCTTCAACCCAAAATATTTCTTCTAACAAAATCATATATAAGGATGACTCCTATGTGATTAATTTTATTATTTAAAATTAAATGGTACATGTGATAAATTAATATCTAATTAAAATCATAATTTAAATTTATTACTTCAAAATAAATGATTTTTTTTAGAAAATATATATTTTCACTGTTAAATGAAAAATATATATTAATATAATAAATCATATAAATATAGATAAATAAAATAGAAACATTAAAAATGAAAATCTTTTATTAATTTATTTAAATAAATTTAATATAAAAATTAGAGATTAATTATAATATTCATTCTCCCAATGGAATGAAGACATTTTTGAAGGAAACATATTTTTGATGCATAAATATTAGTCAATAAATATTCAATATTAAATCCCATTATAAAAATGATTCATAATGAGTTTCTTACTATTCATACATTCCAATTCAATTTCTATTATTTATAGGGTTCTATATTATTGTTCATTTAGACTCTAGGTTATGTGTAAATCAATCTATCAAATACATGAATTTTTGTTTAAAAATATATATTCTAAGAAATATGGGTGTCGCATTCTCCCCAAATAAATAAATTATGACCTTGAAATTTTTATCATGTTAATAAAAGGTTAGGTATTAAAAAAACTTTTTGAAAACACTAAACATGTAATTGAATAATTAAAAATTATTTGATTGGGGAACTGGGAAACATAAACGTTAACTTAAATAACACAAAATCAGGTATTAATATAAGTAAAAAATTAGCAGGATGTAAAAAATGGGTACATGGTGGAGAAATTTAATGTCCAATAATAATAAAGAGTAATAAAGAACTTGTTCACTATAATTTTACAGACCACACAACCCTAAAACAATCTGGGTTAAAAATGAACATCAATTCATTATAAATAACTATAAAAAAGGAATATTTATTTTAATGTTCATTTTTTAGAATACCCTTATCTTTATTAAACATTAATTTATCATTTATTAAATAACATTACACATAATACAACATATAAGATTGATCATTATAGTGTGTTTTGGAAAGGGTTTCATTTCATAAATATTTTAAACTTGTAATACACCATATTTATTTAAAACATCCTTAACATGATCTTCATATTCCATCGTACGTAAAAATATTTGGCAAAACATTGGGACATACATCAAAAGGGTGAGCTATAAAGATGAGTAAATAAATAAACAAGGAATACCATGAAGAAATTAATACATTTTATATAATAGGTTTATTAGTGGGGAATAAATTTAGTGATAATCATAGACCTGGACAATAGTACATGATATAACATGATAACACAATGTCAACATATGAAATTTGGAAACAACCTAAAACACTAAATCGTAAACAAAGGTCGAGGATAACTACTAATAAATCATGATGGAAAAATTCTCATGATGAATTAGGTTCACACCCTAATCCCTTGAATGATGTTTCAAGACACTTGAACATTATCCAATGCATTGGAGAGTTATATAATTATGGTCACACCCATAACATTCATTTCATTATCAAGGTTTATCATGCCACATAGATCACAAAACATGACATGATTTTTTATAACATTTTATTCTCAAATCAAGGATTGTGGAATATATTTGTGTTTGTGTGTGTAAGTACCCAATAAATTAAGTATATTTATATATAGTTGAACATCCTTGATAAGAATTAGGAATGGGTATTCCCTTGACATTTTATTTGCATGGAAATTGAAAATGAAATTTCAGCAGCATAAATAGGGCATATAAATGTTCACAGAAGTGAATAATGTGAGTGGAAGGTTATATCATCATTTAGGAATCATATTGTATGTAATAGTGATTTGTAAAAACATATCACATCATTATTAATTGGATTAAAAGACTGACCTTAAGAGTGTGACTCCAGATTAATGAGAGGATATTCTGGATAGATTTTCGGAACCTTGTGAGGACTCTAGAGTTGGGATATCCTAGTAATGGAATGATCCAAGTAATTGTAGCAGAGGTAAATGGGAGAATGTTGGTTTTATATAATAAATTAGTGGGGAATTAGTTATAATTACTCAAATATAGGTTTTGGACTCTGTATAATAAAATTACCAAAATCACAATCCGTCCCATGGTTTCTGCTAGTGAGAATCCATTTTATAAATGGAATAAATTATTAAAATATAACCCTTGGTGATGTTTAGGTGACTCATACTCTTAATGAGATGAATTTAAAACCATAAAATATATTATATATTTTTGCGGATTCATAATGGATTTTTAAAATTAATAAAATAATCATAAAATCACATTCTTTTAAGCATAAAAAAAATATTTGGTTTTGAATACCCATTATTGTATTTATTACATCACTTTTATGTCATTATGATGTCATAATACATGGAATATTTGTATGGTATTTATTTTTTACCCAAAAATTTTAATTTCTCAGAATATTATAAAAAATTAACAATGGGATAATTTTTATGTTTTCATTCCAAAAATTGAGTTAATTTTATTAAAATAATTTTCTATGTTTGTTCATTTACACTTTTAAATATTAATTTACATTTATTGAGAAATGATTGTTTTTTGAAAATAATAGTTATTAAATTCTTATAACACTTATATGTTACAGTATAATAATTATATGATAATTTATATTTAACAAAAATAATTTAATAATAATATTTTATTAATATATTATTTATCTCAAAATTGATTAATTCATGAAGAATGTCTTCATTGTGTTTGAGTAATAATTAAAAATAAATGTTTTGTTCTTTGTTTAAAAATAAATATTTTTTATAATGTATCGATAAGAAGTGAGTATAATAAGTATTCTATAAAAAATAAAATATAAATTTTTATATTATTATGGTCTTGATACATTTTAATTTAATATTCTAAAAAACCCCTCGGTGTAAGGTGCATGATAGTGACATTTTTGTGTCTTGGTTCGACGTACATGGTTTGCATTTTGATCTTGATGATCTTGAACATGTCAAGTAAATGGTTTAACTCCAGATTATGTTGTCAGATGACAACTTTGGAATTTTCATGGGAAAATCACAGTGATATTATCTCCCCAACAAGCTTTGATATATAAGATATTTTTGTATGGTCCAATTATTTTAGGCCATCACTACCTCTATCTGTATCTACAGGACTTGTTAAATGTCTTTAATTATTCTAATCATGTGATCACTGTTTGATGAATATATTATCAATGGTTATGAATATTAATGATATTTTAAATATAATAGTATATAATAAAACCACTAAAGTGCATTTTTTTCTATAACCATCTTACATAAACATATGATGTCATCCTCGGACGATTGAAGAAGGATAATAAGATGTTTGAGGTTAGCAATGTCATTCAGGACAGACCAGCGATGGTGTGGAGTGATTACTTGGGTGTCTCCTAGGGTAGTGGTCTTGTGAATTGTGACGAGTTGGTGATGTAGATCTAGGGCGGTGTGTGCGTCGACACTACAGACCTGGGTGTCTACTTTAGCGGGGATGATACTGGTTGGAGGATGAGGTGTGAACCAGGGTTTTATTTGTAGGATGCACGGTCTAGGAGATGGAAACAGAAAAATTCTTTCACTATAAGAAAGATTAGGGTGGCCTTGGGTTTTTGGAGGCGAATCCTTTGGGATATCGGGTCTTGGTGGTGGAGCAACAAATCTAGTGATTTGGCCAGCAATGGGATGATGAGTTGGACTGATACAGTGATCTGGGATCCCATAGGTTTCTGGTGGAGAGGTTGATCCTCATGATGGAAAAGGGTTCTATGGGATATGGTGTAGGAAATTATTTGGCCATAATTGTCCTCAGATGGTGGATGATAATGATGGGGGTAAAGTTTTGTGGGATAAGGACGACCTTGGCTCTGGCAAAATCGGTGCAGGGACACGGTCTCTATCTTCTAGTAACTATGAGGGTGGGGGGATCCTTCTTGGGAGATAGTGTAAGCTGTCTGTTGACTTGGAACAGGAAGGGTACCAGCCTTCACATACATATAGGATGTGGTGCAAGATATTATGTCGACATTACGATGATAGAATGTCTAAAATTTTGATTGGTGGATATTTTGTGGACATGTGAGAATGATTTTTTTTTTCATTTTCTGGTCGTTGGGACATTTAAGTGTTGGGACCTATTGGAATTCTGATTTTTAGAGACCATGTGGACTTCATTTTTATCATTGGGGGTCTATACCCATGTTTTTGTGTCTTTATGTTACCTTTACTTTTTCAATAAATTTTTTAGATCATAGTATTGGGTTACCAAAACCATGATTCAAACTATTTTAGTAAAACAACATTTAATTAAATCATAATGGGAATTTTATTTATAAATTATTGGTTCATTAAACTTCTTCATTGAGTTGATGAATTATTTTGTTGTTGAAAAAAATAATGTATACTTACCTGCTTTCTTCATATAAAAAAAATTTATTTTCATCCTTTTATTCTATGCCTCAATTAATTTACATCACTTTTCAACCAATATATTAATGCTAAGTGATAAATAAGAATTTATCATTCCAGAAGCACTAAAATAAACTTCTAAAACATCTCAGAGAAAGATTAACAAGTAATAAAAACCCAATAATTTAAAAAAAAATCACAAAATTTTAAAATCAACATTACTTTATCCCCAAAATAACATAAATTATCTCTTAATGTCACATATCTGTCATCTGATTACCTTGACCATATATTCTCCTAAAATATTCAAATAATCTGAATTACCATAGAACTAAATGAAAACATACTTTCTTCCAAAATATATCTATACCCTTTTGCGTCAAATTAAATAAATGGCTATACACTATATTTAATATATCTAAAAATGTAATATTCATTATCAGTAATAACATAAATCACTCCAAAATTGCATCACAAATAAATTTCAGGATCACCAATACTATCCAATTTACTTTTTCAATATCAATAAAATATTTATCATAGTCAAATATTATTATATCAACATCAGGAATATATTATGTTTTATGTTTACCTAATCCAGGTATTTTATCATAATATCACCCATACACCTAAATCAGTTTTCAATGTTATAAGTATTTTTTAACACATTATTCAAAATCCTAACATAATAACTACTATAGAATAATATTTATATGTTTCATGATTATTATAAATAGAATATCATTGATAAAAATGTTTTTCAACATAATTCATGAATCTGAATATATATAAACATCAATCATTATACATCACAATTTAAGATAACATGATCCATTTTTTGTTCTAAGTGTTAGTCTTTAGATTTGGGAATTAAAATATAGAATCCCCAAGATTCCTAAAAATAATACATTTGACTATATGTGTAACCTTATGTTGAACTTCATTTTCTTCTACCAAAATATTCAGTTTCCATGGTAATCATGTGTTATATTATCTTCTTTTCTTCACATAAAACAACATCCTATTTCGTTGAGACAACTACATGGGTGCTTCTTCCTATATACATTACTCTAATAAATATTAATGTAATTCCTTCTATGGTAATTATTATATGAACTCCCATGAAAATTAATTTTTCTATTATTATTTTTGTTATGAAACTCACCCATGTTGATTTTTATAGTCATATAACAATATTATTTATTTATATAAAACAGAAGGATTATAATTCTAGATCATGTTTCAGTTAATATCTCATGGGTACAATCACCCCATTTTCCATCACATTCAGTGTTAACATAATTCATCCATGTTCTATCCACTGACCAAAACCAAAAAGTACAGTGTGAAAAATAACAATCATACATTTTAATAATGTAATATCGAAAATTTATTCATGTGAAATAGAATCTAGAAAACATATTTTCAATCTATGAAACCTTAGGTATTACATACATCATCTATAGACATAGTCTAATTAAATAATTTTTAACGGTTAGTAATTAAACCCAATAATATCCCATAAGAGTTTCAAAAATTTTGTGTAGTAAGGACCCATTTACCATAAACTAGAATGATTACTGAGAAATGGACAACTAACCCTTTTCATGGTAATTATTCTTAGATGGATACCTTCTAAAAATATGTCCACATGTACTATCCAATCAGGGATATATTTCATTGAAATCCCAAATATCTCTACATTACCAACACACTAAGAAGTTATCATATACAAATTATTATCCCAATGGATCTCACTATGGGTTGCGTATCCTTGTTTCCAAAAAATAACTACTCTCTAATATCAACTATAATGACCCATACTTTTCATACATAAATACTACATCTAATTATCTAAATAATCAAAACATATCTATATGATCAATGGGATAACTAAAAGGAATATTGTTTTTTTGAAACAAATATATATATATATATATATATATAATAGTAAAAAAATATCTATATCAATTCTCATTACGTTCTTCACAACCATCACCCTCTTAGACATAACATATTTAAAACTATTATTCACAACCTTGGTAAGGGAAACATTTTAAAGGGTTCAATCAAATTAATATTAACTGTAAATAAGAGAGATATAAATCAATGATCAAGGGTGAAAAAATGATAATATTATGTTCATGAAAACATTATCATGACATATAATAATTATAAAAAAACTATTTACTGATCTTTAACCATGCAACATGGTTTATGGTTTTTTCAAAAAAAAAATCATAAGACATAATATTATGGAATAATAAATACTCAATCATGATTTATGTGAAGATAATCCAAGAATAAGTCATTAGTATGTGGAATAAACATAATCAATGTAAAAAAAATTCCCAAGGCAATTCTCAAATTAAATACTATGATATTAAATTGGGTTTAATCCCCATTCCATTATTTCTTTCATCAAGGTTCACTAAAAAGATTATCTTATTAGAAAAATAATCTCACAAAACTAGTTTCACTCCAAATTATAGTAATTATTATATCATGATATATCTGTATTTAACCAATTATTTAGAGGGATATATATTTTTTGTCCCAACTATAACATAAATAAATTCATATATATGTGGGGTACAAGATCATAGAAGATTCATCCTATCTTCATATCATTACCCGTGGAAAAGATATGTGTTTAATAAAAATTTCATCATAATAATAGTAAAACGCCTAAAAAATAACAATTATGATAACATTGGATCATATCCCAAGATATTTATGATAAATATATGAGGATTTAATTATAGATTAATATACCTTTAAATTATTACTAGAAAATTTCTTGAGGATACCATATTCATTATTAAGTAAACTATTTAAAATAAAAAATTCCCTAAAATATTATGGGAAGAAATTCATTGAAAATAACTAGTGAAACGTATAATGCAAGACTAAAATAAAAAAAGAAGTCAAAATTGTGGGAAAACGCATTTATTGTGTGTATGTTAAAACCAAAATTCCTTTTACATTTTTGGAAAAAACACAAAAGTACATCAATCAAAAAAATGGAATGAAATTTACATTAAATGATATTATATTAATTAAAACATTGGTAAAAATATAATTTAATAAATATTTTTATAATATTAAACACATTCATGAAATAAAATTTGGAAACATGGATATGGGAAAAATTATTTCTTCCCAAATAGAGAAAAAATGTTAGTTTTCCCTAAAAATAATAGTTCAATCACATGAGTTCATAAAATGGAAAATGACATGAAAAAATGTAACCTACATAAATAAAGAGATGATAATATCGGAAATAATATTTTAGAGAGATAAAAAAATAATTTCATCTTCTTTAATTTAAGCATAAACAAACCTGGTAAAAAAGTTGGGAATCTAACATAAAATCATGACTATTATTGTAACTTTTTATTCATCACCCCCATGAAGTATATAACATAAAATGAAACATTAGATTCCAAAAAAATATTTAGATTAATTATTAAATATATATAAAAGTTATAGTATATACACCTCATAAAATAATATATTTGTATAACATAATATATGTAACAAAGAACATAATTGGAGACTATAAACCCTTAACACATTGGTAACATTTGAACCAAATCCTCTTGGATTAAATAATTGGTTGTGTAACATTAAATAAAATAAATTATTAATTATACATAATATATAATTTAAATATATCATTATGAATTTCCTAAAAAATAAATAAGAGCATAACATCAAACATGTCTCAATGAATCAAAATTGAGATTAACAACACTTACCTAATATTCAACTTGATTTTTATGTAATCTAGAATCCTATATAATAAATTTATATTTATTATATTTATATAAAATAATAATATTCATCAATAAAATTTCATATTTTACACACCTATATCATTTTAACATGCAATCATTAACAACTCTTTTTTATTATTATTATATAAGGTGTTAACTATTTCATTTTCATGTATGTTTTAGTTTATAAGATTTGGTCCTTGTACATTAATCATGTTTCATCAATATATAGACTATAAAAATGATCTAAATATCATATATAATCATTTTTTTTCTTTTTATAAAAATTCATAATATGTGGTGATGAAAAATGAATTACTTCCCTTTATAGAGATGGTAATCTGTACGTAGACATGAATGATTTTTCCACTTTTATATAGATTGAAAAAATTTAAAATGACAGATCAACATTATAGAATCAATAATATATCCTAAATATCATCTATTTTACATGAAATATTCCCTTTTTTCATCCAATAAAATAATGAATTAAAAACAAATCACATCACATCATGGAGGTGGTTGTCCACTTGTACACATAAGTGACATTATCATTTACCAATTGATTGGAATTTGTTTCATTGGGTTTTATGCGGGGTGGAACGGGTTTCACTTGGTGTATTGGTTGATTGGTGAGTTTTAAAGCCTTACTAAATCATATAAATGAGACATTCCATCAATCCATATTCCCTAGAAACTCTCAATAGTTCCATCATCTATATCTGGGTACAAAGTTGCATTATGAAGGTCAGCAGTCATCTAGGCTTTCTGGCCCAGTGACACATGGGGACGTTCATTCATCGAGAGGATGGGAGTTTGGTCTCATCACACTATTTTGGTATGAATTATTTCCTACTCTGATACTCTCTAATAGATTTATGAAATATTTGTGTACCTATTCTAAATTAAAATATGGTATTGACTACCCTAACAAAACTACCATAGGTTAATTCTATTTCATGTAAAAATAAATCGGGTGTATTTATAGAATACATATGTATGTATTTGAGGATCTCAATTATTTTAAGATCATTATAACTTCTTATATATATTAAATCAATATAACTAAGCCCTTTAAAATATACATCCACGTGAGGAGGTGCTTAATAATCTTAGGAGGGGATTGAGCCACTATTAGTTGTCCTACATTTCTTGGTTATTATAGGAATCAAATCCCACATAGTTCATTTGAACCATGAAGTTTAACATCTTTCAGAAAGGCTCCATGTGGGTGATTTGGAACACTAAATATTCAAGATCAAACTTCCGAGTGATTTCCAATATATCCTGAGAATAGATAGAATTGTGATTATTGTTGTTCATTTGTTTAGGGCATATATAATTAGGTATCCCCCATCATTAAAGAGACACATGGAGAGGATGATATGATAATTGAAATATCTAATATCATGTGATATATTCTCTATGTGAGACTAATGTGATAGAAAATGGTCATTTAATTTCTCATGATGTGGTACTTATTCACTAAGACTATCCTGGGATGATTTATTATGGAACTCAAGTCTCATAGAGATATCCTATATACCCTGCTACGGTTGGAACCATAGATATCATAGTTTAGTTGGAATCTCATTCTACATATGGATGAGGTAAGATAATCATATCCTAGTAATAATCTAGTATATATTGTTTATATGTTAGACTTATAAATTAACTTACACCAAAAGGGGTGTTTACTTGAACTAGGGACTTAGGAGCACATCCTACTTATCATGGTTAAGGAATGAATAATATTCATCCTATATCAATTGGTTTCTCATTACAATGATGTATGAGGTAATATGGTCAAATCATAGAGATAATTGTAACACCCAAAGTTTCCACGATACGCTTCTTTTTAAATAATTCAATAGGTTGTGCTACATGAAACATCAAGTTCGAGCACATGACAACTTACAAAACTAGTATATTAAAAAGAAGTTTTCCATCGTATTAACAAATATTTGATTTTTATATTTATTCCATATAAATTTGAAATCCATTTTATTTATTTCTTAAACATAATATAGATATAAAATCATTTTTTTACATAAAAGAATTATGTTTCAAAAAATGCATTTTTATAGATTTTTAATGGAGAACCCGTTTTAAATCCAAAATTTTACACTTTTATAAGTTATATAAGAAAAAATAATTTTCTTCTTTATAATGAGGACATATAAATTTACTTTTGTTAAATTTTTGGTATTTTTCTGATGAGTTCAATTTTCAGGAATAGTGAAAAATACTGCTTTTTAATTCAAAACAGCATTTTTTCCATTTTATTTATATAGGTATATTATATTTTTAATTTATTTTAAAGTGTAATTAGATTATTTTTTTATAATTTCATAAATTGTTTTGACATTGTATGAAATTTTACATTTAAATTGGATATAAACAAATGTCAATTCTTTAATTTTTTTTCTTCTCCAAACCCAACATTCTGGTTTTAATGAAGGGAATTAACATTAAATTAATTATTGAAACATATATGTTTTCAATTAGGTAAAATATAAATCATTTTTTAATTCTTAATTTCAAAATTATCTTTTGGTGATATTTTTGGTAACTTTTAGAAAAAGAGAAATGTTTTATGTATAGTGAAAAACACTATATTGACGTTAAAACCTAACTTCTTTTATTTTAATATTTATTTTAATTTAAAAATATTTTTAAGTAAAAATAGATAAATAATAAATATATTATTTCAATTTAATTCATTGGAGTCATTTTATAATTGAATTAGATATATAAAATTTTATTGAACATTTAAACGTCTATTTTACCCCACTTCTAGGCACATTTTCAAAGTATAAATAAACATAATTTTAACACTTCTATGAATTGAATTTAAAAAAATCGTAAATACATGATTCTAATCTGGGTGAAAAATGTGGCCTAATAGTATCAGAATAATTTTTTTTGAATAGTAACTTTTGAATTTCTTTTACCATGGTTAAAGGTAAATATGGTAATTGGAAGTAAAAATATTATTATAATAATATAAAATCACCCTAACACATGTCATAATTCTATTGGATTAGTCTATTTCGACAAAATTCACCATTAGGTTAAAAATTCTATCCTTTTAAGACACTTATGTATGATTTGGACATTTATTATATTTTATTTAACGAATAGTTAAAAATTTAATATTCACATTTTAAAAGTAACTATTTTTAGTATAGGGTGATACATAATAAAAATTCGACTACAGATACTCATTAAAAATTTATGAAATTTATCTACTTAATTATTTTTTTATATAAATTTTAAGCATTAAATAATTCAATTTAATCGTGACACATGGTGATGTAGTAACTGATTTATTAAAGGAAGAATGAAATAAATGATATTAATAAAATCAAAATAAATATTTTTTTAATTAATTAATGACATCAACAAATTTTATGTCTTACTAAGACATGTTATTTACACATTGGAATTATTTCATTGATGTTTTCACATTGATTTGATAATTTTAAAATTTTAAATATTAAATAGTTTCAGCATTTAAAGAAATGAGTTTTTAAAATAAATAATATTTTATTAAATTATATAAAAAATTTCAAAATAATTAGTTAATCAAAATAAGATTTATAGTGGTAAAAATATCATAAATTATCCAATTTATGTTTGTTTGGCTATTTATAGTTACTATATAAATGATATTGTAAAAAAATACAAGAGGACATGGTAGGAGTTAAACTATTTTACAAAGGGTTAAATATAAAATATAAGGTAATTTTATGAAGGAAACATGTCTAAAACAAATTGGTTGAGAGTATTTGAACCCTTTATCTTATAATACTATAAATAAATAAATTCAAAGCTATTATAATCCTAAAATAATTTTATAAAAAATTAATATTTCATGATTTTTCTAAAAGCGGCCCTCACATCTATTATAAAAGGGAACACCCATTTCTCTTTAACTCACACATCTAAATCCTTTCGGTTCAGCCAAACCCTACCCATTTCCTCTCCCAAAATCCCTTATATGAACATAGAGGATACCATTTGGGTAGAAATCCATCCAACGGGGTCCTTTTGTGCATATAAAAAAGGAGACACCTGAAACAGGTAATTATTTTATTACCTATTTCGAAGTTATTTTCATTTTTAACTGGATAATTCTCTATTTTTACCATACTAAAATAAAACATTCAGTACCATATACATTCTAATATGTAATTATAATTATGGTAAAACCAATTTCCTCCTTTTTCCCATCACACGAAAAGCAATATGACCATGCATGCGTATGTACAACTTACCGTCTCCATGTCGTGGTGTAAATAGTTTTTCATGTACAACTTTTCTCTTATAGGTATAAAGATGAATATAATGGATGTAAATAATAAATATAACATGATAAGTTTTCTGGTCAATTAATATTCCATCCACTTCCATACCATTTAACCATTAAAGAAATGAAACTACCGCTCATGCGTATCTAGGGCTTACCATCTTCACAATGTGATGAGACTTATCTTCCATGTTCACCATAAAAGAATTATTATAAGAATAAATACTATTAATAATTATTAAATAATAATGATATTGTGATGATATATATATAGATACATATATTCCATTCCCTTACTTAAATTCAATATGCCAAGAAAATGAAAACAGCGTTCATGCGTACAAATGACCTACCAACTCCAATATCTCTGTGCTTCGTTTTATTTATCTATATTATATATATATGTATAGAATATATTTGATATATAAACCATGTTTACCATTGTGGAATTAATTAAGTTTTTATCTATGTAATATGATAAAAAAATCCAAAACACGTATGATAAATAAAAAGATTATTACCCGAAACGTTTCTTTAACATGGAAATTAATAATAAACATTATTATAAAGTCATAAATGAATCATATTTGATATCATGAATATATATGTTCCTATTATAATTTAATAATATTATATAACCGTTATACAAGAGTATAACTCACCCTTTACTACTGGAAAGTATATGGAAACGGTTAATTCCTCAATCTCCTTATTATCTGATATTGTTTATATGTATGTATTTACATGGACATATTTATATTTCATATACATGTTTCATAAAAAATACAATATGAATATTTTATGGTTTTATGGAAGGGACCCTTTATCTATGTCAACATTTTATATGTTTTAATGATTTATTTTTCTAAATCTTTTTAATTTATGTCCATGTCCACAAAATGTTTTTTAAGGATTTATTTATATGATCTTGATTGTTTTAAAATGTTATTTTCGTTCAAAAGTTTCAATTTGGGTTGAGACACATTTATTCAAAAATCTATTTTAAATGACATCATTTATAAATTATGTGACATTTAAATGATTTGAAAAAAAATACTTCTATCAAAGAGTTTTTCTGGTTATTTTCATTTACTTCAACATCCTTTATTGGATATTATTATTCATTAAGGCTGATTTCTTATAAAACAATATTTAATATTGTATTTAATGTGTTATGATACGTTTCATTGTTCATGTGATATTTTTGTACCATTCATGGTTTATAGTTAAAGTATTAACATTTTTTATGCTAGTTTTAATATGAATTTTTATGTTATATTTCACCCTTTTCATATAATGAAATTCATTGGACTTAGTATGTGACGGGTGGAACCCGCTATAGCCCCTCGATGCATCAATAGGTCTAATGAGACAAACTAGTATCATGGAACAATTCTTTGATATCATATTTTTGTATAGTCTAGGAACTAGGCATTGACGTAGTGGTTATGATGTCCATCATTATGCATTTCCAGGTAATGAGATTAATTATTGATTTTAAATGTGATTATTCGACTAATATAATATTCTAGTTATTGTTTAAATGGAATTATTTGATTTATTCACACTATATTTTGCTAAAGATAATGTTTTAAAGGGCTTGTATTTTTGTTTTGTAACTATCCTTACAAGTTTATGAATATTTCAGATATCTTCTACTATATTATTTATCCTTAATAAGTATCTAATATTACCCTTATCTTATGTTTTATTTTCCTAGGATGCCAAAAGGTGTTTTATGATTGAAATACAGTATAAAGCTAGTGGAATAATGGTATTATCAAAGGATTATCTATTCTGTATTTTATGTTATAAATTGTAATGTAATGTTCATGTATGTATCATATTTTCCAAGACTGCTAAACTAATCTGTACTTCGGGTCTTGATTCCATGTAATCATGCCAATGTATTAAAATAATGCATTGGCTTTGGGTAACTGGGTTCAAGGCGTTATAGTTGGTTTCAAATGATGTTTTGTGAAATCCTTGAAACTATATTTAGAAAAACATTGATTAAGGAACATTGCCCTAAGATAGACTTTGAGCATAAGTATTGAATAGAATCCTATAATTTTGGTAAAATAGAGATTATGTCGGTATTTATAGAAAATAAATCAATTTTTAGATACTACAAGTTTATCTGTTCTAGCACAAATTTACCTAGGGTTGAAAACTTTAACATGGTGTTCTGATCTTGACTCTGGGTAACCTGGTACACGACAAAGAGCCTTACTATGCACCTGGTTTGACACTCCCATAGGATATACTTATGATAATTCACATTTTTCTTTCAAACCAATATGAAATATTTTAATATAATATACTAATGAATTACCTTAGTGAAGGATAAGGTGTTTTAAATTGAAAATAATGTTTCATGATATTCCTTAAATGATTGTACAACATCTTTCACCAACACTCTGGTTTTTGGTTTTAGTTATTAACTAGATCCCAAAAAAATCATATTGACATCAATCATGATGGTCAAGCTTGACAATGTGGTTGTGATGAGAAACCAAATGGAATGTTGACAGGCATGAAAGATATCATGTTTATATCTAATTATTTTTCCAAAAATATTATTAATAACATACACATTAACGAAATCCAGAACACACAAAAGAAGAGAATGGTGGATATGCTAAGAGCTCCAGTGGTGGTGACCATTGAAAAATAATATCTAAATTTCCATAATGTAGGAAGAAGGATACACCCAAGAAAAAATCGCAATGGAACAAATATATGGTTTATGTGTGAAAAAAGGACACAATGAAAAGGATTGATGGGGAAAAATAAAAATTTCAATTGAAGAAAATAAAATAAATCCTATGAATCCATTTACAGTGATTTTTCATAAATATAGGGGACCTAGAAATTACCCGAGTCAATGCCATATTCTATAGGATAACCACTAGGTCAAGGAAGTACCTATATATAAATAAATGGATGATGAAATGTTAAAATGTTTGAAAGGTCTTTTGATTTTGGGGTTACATTGTAATAATTTCTTTTAATTTATGTGCCCATGATTTTAATTATGTTAAAGTTTTATTCGAGGAAGATATTATCTTTTCCAATGTGAAAATAATTATAAATGTACACATAACCTTTATTGATTATATGATTTAGAGTTAATTATGGGATATTACATTTTATGATAAAAAATTAATGAGATTAAAACATTTCATATTTTCTTTTTTATATTCTCTCATTTTTGAAATGTTATAAAAATTATATAGTTTTAGAAAAAAGAGAACCCACGGGAAGGTTGATAACCCATAACACCTGGAAAGGATGTGGATCTTGAACCCACAATCGAATGGTGATGAGGGTTCATCACCTACCACTAGTCTATATGAAGTCCCTAGTAAGTTTTCATTTTTTATTTTTGGTTAAAAAATTTAATGGAATAAGAATAAGTTGATTTTAGGAACTTCTGTTTTATAAAATGGATATCCATGTCATTGGAAATGATTTTGAAATTAATTGATAAATATTATTTTGAAATAATTTCACTATTTTGGGAACTTTATATGAATAAGGTGAATATAATAGTATGGAATTTTATTTTTCGGATAATGGTTGAATTTTATGATTTTTTTTTGGAGTTGTATCAATTGGGGTTATTTATGGAAATGATTATCCTAACTTGGAGAATATGTAATTAGGTTTATTAAAAAAAATTATAAGACATTAATAGTTACTATGTTATATAGATATAAATGTTAAAATTTATCCTAGAAGACAATGTGGTCGAATCCACTTGAGTAATGCATCTAAATATTAGTCTAGAATATTTTTTAAATGATGTTTAGTTTTTTTTTCTAAATGATCAATGATGAACATTATGGGTATTACTGCAGAATTGATTATATTATATTTGGAAATTATCTTATCATTTACAAAAAATTTGGTTAATGACTTATGTGATTATCTAAGAGATGGATCTAGTGCTTCAAGTGTGAAAAATCCATCTTCAACAGTCATCATTTGGAAGAAAAGATGAGCCTATGGTGGAAATTTATTAATGTAAGAAACAATAAATTTTAAGTAAGTGAGTATGTTTCATTATGTTTTTATTCTATGATGTAAATTCATTCATCAACTCTAGGGGAAAGATCAAATAATCAAAAAAAAATCCTAGTACTGTCTTTTGATATGAATCAAATGGTCCCTTAGATCACTGTAGATTTGTAGTTTTTTGGTTGTTAACATTTTCCTAATAATTTTCCCTATCACCCTCCATCAAAACATTATGGATAAATTTTCTTTCATGTCAAATTTTTCTTACATGGAACCCTAGTATGGGTTATTTCTGGTATCCTCCATACATCCATTTAGTTATTTTAAAATAGATGTCTCATTAATCCATTTTTCAACATGGGGATTCAACCAGTATATTTTGAAATGTCAAACCCCTTGTTTTCAATCATGAGATTAAATTGTGAGGGTGAAATTTAATAAATGATGGGATAATGTAACACCCCAAGCTTTCACAATATGCTTCTTTTTAAATATTCAATAACTTGTGCAACATGCCAAAATGAGTTTGAGGGCCCCACGACTTACCAAACTAGACATTTTAAAAGAAAATATAAATAGTATTAAACACATTTTGAATTTTATATTTATTACATATATTTTTAAAATCCATAGTTTTTGGTTGTTATACACAATATAAAAACAAATTCTATTTTTCATATAAAAGAATTATTTTTTAAAAAATGTAGTTTTACCACCTTTTCATAGAGATCCTTTTTTAAATAAAAAGTTTAATATTTTTTTATGATATATTTACCAAAATAATATTCTTTTTTAGAAGTGGGACATACAAATTTAATTTTGTTAAATTTTTGGTATTTTTTTGATAATGTTCATTTTTTATCAAAAGTTTAAAATACTGAATTTTAATAAAAAAAATACATTTTCTTATAATATTTTTATATAGTTATATTATATTTTAAATTTATTTTAATGTTTAATAAGGTTATATTTTTATCATTAAATATAATTTTGGTCATTGGAAGAAATTTCACATTTAAAGTCGACATAAACACGTGTCAATCTTTTGGTAGTTTTTACTTCTCAAAAACCACCTTTCGGGTTTTAACAAAAATAATTAATTTTAAATTAATTAATGTGGGTTTTATTTTTTTAATTAGGTAAAATAGAAATAATTTCTGAATTTATATTATTAGAAGTATCTTTAGGTGAAATTTTATTAATTTTCTGAAATGTTTCTATTTTTGATGAATAAGTAATGAAACTACATTGACGTTAAAACTGAATTTTTTTATTTAAATAATTATTTTAATTTAAATTTATTTTGAATTCAACACCATTGCATGGATGTTTTGCTAGGATTTCTAGTGCATGTACAGGCTTGTCCCGATGGCATGTTTCATACCCTCTCATTCTTGCAATCTGTTTAGTCTGGGTTGTATGTAATGTTTGTAGCCTACGGGCAATGAATTCCTCTACAACCCACAGGCCATATAAAACTTACACCTACGGGACTTGTATGGGTTCCAACTAACCCATTTAATGAAGTATTATTAAAAAACAATAAAAAATGAGGGCCTTCGGGCCATTGGAGGTATATTATTCCGACGTATTTCATTGCAGACATTTAATAATAGAATTAGATATAAAAAAATTATTGAACATTTGAACATCTCCCTTAACCACCTTCTAGGAACATTTAGAAAATAAAACTAAACATAGTTATACCACTTCTCTTAATCGAATTTAAAAAATATGACATTCTTGCTTGTAATCAGAGTGAAAAATGTGGTCTAATAGGATCAAATTTTTTTTTGATGATTAGTAAAATTTTTATTTTATTTATGATGGTTAAAGGTAAATAAAATAATTAAAGGTTAAAATAATATTATAATATTTTAAAATTACCCTACCACATCTCATAATTCTATTGAAGCCTATTTCAACCAAAATCACCCTCAGTTCGGAAATGTTATCCTTTTAAGCCACTTTTGATAGATTAAGACATTTATTATTTTATATTTAAAGAAGAGTTAAAATGTCATTTTCGCATTTTAAAACCTGAAAAAAATTATATAAAGTTATAAATAAAAAATATTTGACTATAAATAATCATTATAAATAGATTAATCCTATCTACATAATGATTTTTTTTTATTTTTATACTTTAAATAATTAAATTTAATTTTGACACCATCATGATGTAGTAATTGATTAAGTAATGGAAGAATAAAAAATGATATAAATAATATTAAAATAAATATTATTTCAATTAATTAATGAAATAAAGTAATTTTATATATAACTTATACATTTTATTGAAGCATTGGAAGTATTTTTTCTAATTTACCATGTGGGTTTGATATTTTGAAAAATGAAAATATTTAATAGTGTCAAAATTTTCATAAATGAGATTTTGAAATAAATATTATTTTATTATGTGATATAAAACTTATAAAAATATATAAATCAGAAAAATAACATGTATAGTGATAAAAAAATTAAGAAATTATACACTTCATGTTCATTTGGCTGTTTATGGTGACTATATTAACCATTTTGTAAAAACAATACAAGAAGAAATGGTTAGAGTTAAACTATTTAACTAAGGCTAAACACTAAAAGATAAGGTTAATTTTAGGACCTAAACTTGTCTATAACATATTTTTTGGGAATATTTCAACCCATCCTCATATTATACTCAAAATAAATTATTTTTTTGCTATTATAAAAGAAAACTTATTTTATAATAAATTAATATTTCAAGATGGTTTATATTGTGCCCCTCACCTCTATTATAAAAGTGCGCCTCCATTTCTCTATAACTCACACCTCTAAATCCTTTTGGTTCTAACAAAGCCTACCCATTTACTATCCCAATATCCCTCATATCATTTTATAGGATACAATTTGGGCATAAATTCATCCAAATCAGTCATTTTGTGCAAAAAAAGAGACACCTGAAAAGATGTAGTTGTTTTATAACCTCTTTCAATGTTGTTTTCTTCATCTAAATCCTACCTCTTGATTGTTTCCACACTAAAATAATAACCCCAGAACCTTCTACATTCTGAGGTTTTATTATAATTATGTGAAAACTATATTCATCCCAATACCCATCCTACGAAAATCAATATCCCCATGCATGAGTATGTACGGCTTACCATCTCCACATAGTGGTGTAAATTTTTTTTCATGTATACATTTTTTTATGGGTATGATGATGAATATAATGGATTTAAATAATAAAAATAACGTAATATTTTTTCTTTAAAATTTACATTACATCAAATTACAAACCATTTAACCATTAAGGAAATGATATCGTCACTCATTTGTACGTACGACTTACCATCTCCACATCGTGATGAGACTCATCTTCCAAGTTCACCATACAATAATTATTATTAGAATAAATATTATTAATATATATGAAATATATTAAAATATAATGCTTCTGGGATGATATATATATATACATACATATAATTCATTTACATGCTTCCATTAAATAAGATAAGAAAAAAAACAATGTTCATGCATACGTACGACCTACCATCTCCATGAATAATGTGTTCCATTTTATTTATCAATATATTATATATTTCCATATATGGAATATATATGGTATAAAAGTCATTCTTTACATTTTGGGTGTACATAAATTATGATCTAGGTAATATGATCAAAAATAACAACTCAAAACACATATGATAAAAAAAGTGATCATTACCTTAAACGTTTCTTTATCATAAAAATTATTAATTAATCGGTATTATAAAGTCATAAATGTATCATATATGATATCATAAATATTTATATGGAATTTATATAATTGAAAAATAATTTTTAACCATTATACAAGAGGATAAGTCACCCTCAACTAATGGAAAGTGTAAGGTAATGGATAATTTCTCAATCTCATTATTATCTGAGATTGTTTATGTGTAAATATTTACTAGGAAATATTTAAGGATTTATTTATATAGAAATTATTGTTTTAAAATTTTAATTCCTTTCAAAATTTTCAAAGTGGTATGGGACACTTTGATTCAAAAATCTATTTTAAATGACCTCTTTTATAAACTGTGTGACTATTATATGATTTCAAGAAAAAAAGGGGTATTTCCCTCAAAGATTTTTATGGATTATTTTCATCTATGTCAACATCATTTATTGGATATTATTATTTATTGAGTTTTATTTATTATAAAACAATATTCCTTATTTTATTGAATGAGTTATTATATTTTTGACTGTCGATGTTCTATTTTAATTCCATTCATGGTTTATAGTAAAAGTATTAACATTTACTATGCTAGTTTTAGTATGAATGTTTATATTATGTTTCACCATTTTCATATGATAAATTCATTGGACATAGTATGTGATGGGAAGACCACACTATATCCCATTGATGCTTCGGTAGGTCTGGTGAGACAAACTACTGTCTTGGCATGAGGCCTTGATATAATTTTTGTGTGTGGTCTTGGCACGAGGCCTTGGCGTGGTGGTTATGATGTTTGGAATTATTAATTCCATCATTATGAGATTACTTATTGATTTTACAAGTGATTATTCCACCAGAATAATATCCATGTGAATGTTTAAATGGAATTATTTGATTTTTTACTGCAATATTATGTAGAAGATAATGTTTTAAAAGGATTTTGTTTCATTTTTGTACCCTTCCTTTAATGTTTATGATTATTTGTGATAAATTCTAATATATTGGTTATCCTTACTGAGCATCTGATCTCACCCCTATCTTATGTATTATTTTTCTATGATTCCAATAGGTGTTTTATAATTGATATACAGGGTTAATCAAGGTTAATAATTGCATTCTCAAAGGATTATCTATGTTTTGTTTTATGTTAGAAATTGTAATGAAATGTTTATATATTTAATCTTTTCTCCAGAAATACTAAACAAATCAGTACAATGGGAAATGATACCTTTTAATCTTGCCAATGTATTTAAATAATTCACCAACTATTGGTAACTGGGGAAGGGGCATTACACTAATCGGGTACGGATAGTTGAGATGTTAGAGTCATAAAAAACTAAAACTGAAAGGGGTGTTTACTTGAACATAGGTTTTAGGAAGGAGTCCTATATATCCTGATTATAATAGAAATTAGAGAAACTATAGTTCATTTAATAATAGATCATATACACTGAATCATCCCTATACCATTGTAGAGTCTTATAGTTTAGATTTTATGATCATTCTGATTCCCTAAGAACACATGAGCTATTATTGCTTTGAGAATCAAGTGATAGAGAGTGATTGATTCCATTACTGTGAATAAGGGACTTAGTTGTTGGGATTTCCCTGGTTGACTAATATGGAACTCAAACCTCAGGAGAGGTGGCCAACGTATCCCAAATATTTCATGAATTAGATTCATCATTGTTCCCTCTATGTTAGGTCTAAAACTCTGATATTTCCCTATTTGATGGGTCTTACACCCCAAAGGATAGAAATTTTATCATGTCCAAGTATGCTATTTTGACTTGGCATTCTTGTCTTAATGGTGTCTCATGACCAAGATGACCTATCCTGGAATCCATAACATTACTCATCTGAAATGTCCATGGAAGTGTGTCATAAAATAGATAATGTGATTTGGGGACTTTTGTGAGATTCATCTTGGTATATATGGAGGGTTTTGTAAGAGTAAATGACACATGTCTTGAAGGACACCACAAATATTTTATGAAATCATTAGGAGGGATCATGATACTTGGCCAACATGTGTGGAGGGTGTCGCAGATCCCAGATGGCTTGTCTAGAGTGTATCATGTGTTATTTTTTGTCATTCCCACATGCAACAAAATTACATAAATGATATGTCTGGATGTCTTTATATGAGCCATGTGTTGTATCTGAAGAGGGTCATCGGTCTTAGTTTGTAGACCAAAAGTGTTTTATGAGATCAAGGTGGTGTTCCTACTGGATTTTTTTATCTTTCACAGATGTATCCGAAGGACATTGTGTGTCCCATAGATTATGATGGGAGAGCATCTTGAGATCTGAGTGGTGTTCCTGGGCATTGTCGTGTGTCCTTGAATGACTCGGGAAAAGAATTTGAGGGCTATAATTTATATTTCTCTTAAGTGTTTCTCTTTTTATCTGGGTTATAACCATTGTATTTCAAAGTCCATAGATTTGTTCAGTATATGTTCTTCTGAGTCTTCTTGTGATCTGGATTACATTTGGTATGTTTTTTTCATGTCTTTTATAAGTCATTAATGTGACCTGTGAATGATCACGCGAATGAGATTAAATATGTAACCTGATTAATCTGGCCACTCACTGATATATTACTTGATAGAGGGCTCGGCGACCATGTGATTGATTCCCCCAAGAAGTCTGATTCTATGCTTGGAATATCATCACTCAAGTGATTCATTTGTGTGGTAGGTAGAGAAAAAAATAAAACATTTTCTTCATGTAGGGGTGTAGTTTTTCTTGGCATATTCACCTCATTAATTATCTAGTATTTTTGGTGTATCTATTGTGATTCTAGGCTGGGGTCACGAAGTGGACTAGCATCACATGGAATTGTCAGACTCTATCATAGACCGCTACAAGGGTGTCTCCTGATTTTCCGTGATCGTGAGTCCCTCTATTGAACTCCTCCATTATGGGTTTATTTCCGATTAATGTGGACTCATTTTACCTCATAGTTGTGTCGATGGAATTCTATGTTATCATGTTGACATGCCAAGAGGATTCACAATATTCACCTATTTTTTGAAAGGTGTCCATGAGATGCTT
Source organism: Viscum album (assembly GCA_963277665.1). Classification (NCBI taxonomy): domain Eukaryota; kingdom Viridiplantae; phylum Streptophyta; class Magnoliopsida; order Santalales; family Viscaceae; genus Viscum; species Viscum album. The sequence goes on along the minus strand of OY728163.1, from coordinate 1,461,574,266 downwards.
GATGCCTTCTCTAAGGATTTATCAAGAGAGGGATGGATTGTCTGGGGGTCTTAAAGGACATTGATTTGGACTTTCATAGCACTTTTCAAGAATTTTATGGTCAATAGTACATCCCATCTTCTTGCTCTTTATCCCCTTTGTTTTATTTTATAAATTCATGGGATTCATGACGATCTCATGAGTGTTGTTGAGTACATTTACTCCATTTTTTGGGATGAATCTCATTAAGGTTATGCGTAATGTGTATGTGCACGATCATTTCATTGAAAAATCATTCCATCTAACCTTATAGTTTTGTAGAGTTACTTGTTCATACTCAAGGGATTCTGTCTAGTTGATATAACAATCCATTGGAATTTTAAGAGGAATTTCGGGCATGTTAGTGTGGTCATGTGTGTCTGTAGGATCATGATTGGTGTTTCACAAGTATCTAAGTGATAATGAACACCTCTCACCTCCCCCAAAAATATATCCCCTTCATTTTATCCTATAAATATTCAGGGGTCTTGCGAGTTGTATTAGATATCATCATGGAATTTTATTCTATCCAATGATGTTCTAGTGCATGATCTCTTATGACCACTAGGGGTATCCACTTTTGAATACATTAATATTTATTTTTTAAGGATTTTAGATGGGTTGTATAGAATTTTCCAATGACAAACCGTGCATCCTGGAGGTTCTCATTCATTTTTCTAAATAACCATTGTAAGAGTAGGTTGGTTCATTGAAAGGGGCTCTATGAGATTTGTTGTGGGTTGTGCACTATGCGTGTAGTATTCATGTGACATTTTAATGGTCATAAGATAATTATTTTTTAGAGGCTCATGAACTCTAGAGTTCTCGGGTCTTTTTTGGTGGGGATGATAATAAACATATTCAAGTATATCTTCTTTTTTGTTTTCCGGACTCTTGTTTGTTGGTAATAAACAAATTCCCCCCTTAGGAGCACCGTCTATGGGGACAATGGCTCATTTTTGAGGAAAACCTAATGCCCGAACAAGTCATTGGTGGTGTTGAGAGCCCCTATCCTATGTAAAGATCAGTCTACTAGAATCATTTGGAAATGTTTTGAAATTTCCAATATAAAGGGGGGATGAAAACTAATTTATTCCATAAGCCACCACTTTCCTATAGCTCTATCTCCCTTGACTCTGTTGCAAAACCACATCATAATACCTGATCTCAAGCCTCATTCGTGATTCTGTACCATGATTCTATTTTTTTAGAGCACTTTTGTGACGCTATTTCCCACTCAGGTGCTCACGAGACATGATTGCAAACTATAATTTGATAATCTCTCAAACTTTAAATATGAGGTTTTTGTTTTACTTGAGGTAATTGAGATATCCATAGATCTGATCATTCATTCTCTTACAACTCATGTTACTGTGTTCGTTAATAAAATCCTGAGTCTTTCGAGAGTCATGTGATTTGAGTGATGCCCTGTGAGGGGTTATGTAACCCATGAGATCCCAGGAGGTTTGGAAACACAAATTTCTTATGCAGTTCTCAAATCTCTTACCGGGTCTTCCAATGCACATGATGTCACTAGAACATACATTCCTTTATTTTTTGAAAATATTATATATACTCTATGTCTAACATGTGCCACATTAATATTTTTTTCTATAGATTCTGGTTCTTATCTAGGTTCCTCAACAGCGACCAATCAATAATCCATGATCACTGTGAAATCCAATGTCAATCCCTGATATCATGTACATACTCATAAAAAACCTAAAGAGTTTCCTTCTAAGTTTCGGAATTATCCCTTGTCTCATGGACTTCCTTTGTACAAATATTTTCTTACTAAATGATGTTACCAATCCAACTCCTAATATTATTTTTCCTTCTCACTGGGTGGTTGGTTGTCTGGACTGCATTAAGACAACAATTTTCAAGGATGGTCATCCAATTACACCTCAATATTAGGGTTTGTCTTCTAATTTGGCCAACTTTCCTCAAGGTCTGAATGTTTGGGATTTCACTCAATAAATTGTTTCTCATATTAATATGATTACACTGACCACTTCACTAGAAACCACAGGTGGTGGATCATATTAGAAATGGGATCTTTATCCCAGTGAAAATTCCTCCCATGAGTGGGTGTGGCCTTCTAGGTTAAAGAAATTTGTTTGGAGATTGATAATGTTTAATACATGGTTCACCATCATGAATCCATATAGATCACTAAATTCATCATCTAATTCATTCTTGACCTATTTCGATAGATTATTAGACATTGGTTCCATAGTACCAATACATTACACTTATCCCATAGTGAAGTATGAATCATCATATGGGAAATTTATCATCTAGGAAGAATTATCCCCCTTGTGGAAATGTAAGGTAAATTTCTCCCGCCATCGGATACCAAGGATGACCCTCAACACACCCTAGTCATGGCGAAATAGATTCTTAACATTTTAAATATGAAATTTCAGAAAGGGCTAATAAGGCATTAAATTATTTCTTTTAACAATTGCAACCGTATTTTCATTTTTAGTATTGGTGCTAGGACAACCACTATCTACCCTTTGTGGTTTCCCTCCTAGAATTTCCATGATAGTGATAGCTCATATTGGGCCATTTTTAAAGATGGAGATTTTACATCATGGGGTTAGTGGGTGAACTCATAAGTTTCTCCAGACCTTTGGTTAGCGGGATTTCTAGTTATTTTTCGGAATGAGTAGATTTTCCCAGATGAGGAATCACGATTCTAAATCCGTGTTTTCACACCAATGGTGGAAAAAAACACATTGAATGGAAAGGTTTTGTGTGTATATATTATTCCTTACATGCTTTTGACATATTCTAAGTAATATCCAATAAAGAAACACTATATATAGGATCAATGGTCCTCTCTGATTCTTGTTTGGATGGATGGGGGAGTACTTACACTATTATGAGTACTACAATATATATAAGATATTATATGAAATATAAAATCCTATATTGTTGTATATCTATAGGGATGAGGCTATCTCCCTAAGACCTGATGATGTAAAAGGTGAACTATTTTAATCTGATAGTTTTGACTTTGCTACTTTCTGTGCACCTTGTGGTTTGATTTTTGATGATGGAAACGATTGTCTCTATTAAAACGTATATGATCTACCTTCATGATGGGGTTCTTCTAGCCATGGTTGACTATCTGATCATTTATGATTTGTACATATCATGTATATTTTCTCAACATTTAGGCTATATTTATATAGTTTCTCAAATTCACTTGGTTATCATCGGAGGGGAATGATATCCCAGAATCATTCATTAATTCTTGAGGATATAGTCACATGAAGATACCAAAATTAATATTATACTTCTTCCTACTGATTCTTAGAAATTCTTTACCCAGGATTATGATTAGGCTTGGGTATTTTCATTTCTAAAGGGTTTGATAGGAAATTTGTTTCATCATGTGGACTTGACTCTAACGTCACCGACACCTTTATCTATGGTTTTGATGGAATTAGTCAAAGACCTACACATGGTGTCAATAAAGAGACCTCATTTGGGTAATGGTCAATCATATGGGAAAATAGATTATGTTGAGGATGTTAATCCCTTGACATTGTATATGGGTGATGAACCTATGGATATAAGATCATATGCTTATTTTTCTCTTATTATGGCATTAATAAAATTAGTCTATCATCCCTATGTCATGTCTATATCGCTGGCTGCAAAGTCTCAATCACATTTTAGACTAATCAAGGAATATATCCACACATTGATAACTAATACCCCCTTGGTAATTTTCAGAACTAATTTGAACACCTTAATGAATTATTTCATGACTTGGTGGGTAGATAATTTTTATTGGAAACATTTGTATTAATTTATGATGCAAATCATCATCGGTCGAAGTTACTGGGCCATAACGAAAAAGGATATACAAAATTTGGTGAGTGAGGCTTCCCTTTCCATTAAAATTAGGGAAGTGGTAGAGGCATTGGAGAGTTGTCTCCAGTTATTTTCTAAAATGAAAGCTCATTTGGACTCTTGGTCTAGGTAGATATGAAGATATGACGATGAAATTGATCATACGACGTATAATCTTTTTGCATCATCAACCTCATTGTACACTACCCATAGGAGGGTGGAAGTGTTGAAAACTTGGGTCTAATCACTCTGCCCTAGGGAAGAAGTAGGATAAGTGAGGAGAGTGGCACTTCAAAACTGAATCGATGCCTCTTTTCTATCTCTTTCCGATATTTCCAGCACTACCAATAGTCTTTTTCAATGACTCACCTTTTGAACTACACACATTTTTTTATAGATGAATCTTATGAGGGACTCTGAAATATGGAGATTCCTCCCATATTTTTTACATTTTGAATGTATGAATTTTTTGAGATTTATATAGTATTATTTAGATATTGTTTCACCATGATGTGAATGATATCTTGGTACTGTGTAATTTTGGAAATCAACCTCAATTCCCATCCCCTACTTCACATTTTCATGAAAACAAATTCCTATTATTGAATTTTGAAATTCTATCCAATTTACTTTAAGAGATTATAATGAACATCCACACAAATGATATTCTGTATTGGTAATCTATTCTAGAAAACCTCAAATATTATGTCTATAGAATGATTGTATAGGAATTAATTATATCCTAAATGGTGATTTATTTTTCTTTTTCCAAATTTGATAGTCTTGGTTAGAATATATCGACCATGTTATGTCCATATAGTGATCCTTACAAGCATTCATAAGCTAAATAATTATCAAGCATGTTAGTTTAGGGTCTTATATCTCGGACCTAGTATTGCCTAGGTTTAGTGTCTTATATCATAGACCTAGTACCACATTAGTATATAATATTTTAACTTTGACATTATATCGCTTTATTTTAAGGTCTTTTAGCTCAGACATCATATCTGTTTAGTTTAGGTTCTTTTAGTGTGGACCTGTTATCACATTAGTTTATGTTCATTTATCTCGACCTAATATCACTTTAGTTTACAGTCATTTTGCTTGGACCTACTATCTCATTTGTTAATGATTTTTATCTAGGACCTTATGTCTCTTCAGTTTATGGTATTTTAGCTTGGACATAATATCCCTTTAGTTTAGGGTCATTCTGCCCAGACCTTGTATTACTTTAGTTTTCGGTTATTCAAATCATACCTGATATATGATCATGGGGTATGGTGAATACATTCTAGGAATGACCGAAAATAATATGAGGTTTTGGGTCTATCATGGTGTTTTTATGGCTCGTAAGGATCGAAATTCCATTTTTTTAGAGTGTCATATTTGGTTGACAACCATAGGCACCTATGTAGGAGCCATAGGCAAGCATTAATAGTATAGAAAATGGTCAATTGAATATAGGTATATTTTCTTGTGGATATGGAAAATTATTGGGGGTAATATGGATAAGGGTGAAATACTAGGGATATGAGGATTTCCTGGATAATTGAAGTGTGGGTGATATAAATCATACCCAAAATGCTTGAGTTTGTGAGGGTGGCATGAGGCAGACATGCTGGGGATGACACGTAACACTCTGAGGTGTCGAGTTATGTCATGGAGTTGTGAGGTACCACAATGAATAAATATCTTTTTTGAAAAGGGGGAGATGCATTTAATTGGTGTATGAGGTCCCTTATTTGTCAGCACCATGGACAGGAAAATCTAATATCCACTTCTTTTTAGGGTTATGAAATACTTGTGAAGACACAAATGTCTAGATAATGATCTTGGATATGAGAGGAATGTTATCCAAGATGTATTCTGGAACACTACGGTATTTTAGCTCATAATGTGAAGCTTTATATTTATTACTTGTGTTTTTAATGCATTAGTCATGGTCTATTAAACATTCAATAACATAGCGCAACATTTTTTCCATGATAAAGGGAATAAAACTTGGTGGTGTAACATTGAAGATATCAAATCTGCTTGGATATATTGGTGTAGGGATTATAAATGATGAACCAGAGCACATGATTCTTGAGAATGATATGGGACAATAATATAAGTAGTAGTTAAAACATTCTAATGTTTTGAGTGCTATCACAATTATTCTTGGGATCTTGATGATTGGAATGTCTTTTTTCAGAGTGACATGTTGTGTTGATGGTTGTGGGTGCATATACAGGAGACATAGGTAGGTATGCATTGTTACGAAAAGGACCCTTGAGAGCAGATATCCATTCTACGGTCAATATAAGGATATGATGATCTGAGACACACCAACTCATGATTTTTTGTCTATAGAAAGTGTAAAATACAAGGAGGGTTTGAGTACCCAAAAATTTGTGCCACCACCTAATGAACTTATTCTCATAGAGATGAGATGTTACAAAACATAACTCTAAATTATTCATAGACCATGGTTTCTAGTGAGGATTTAATGGATTTTACTAGGTTTATATATTATACCCTACGATATTTAAGTATTATTAATTTTTGCATTAATTTTTTCTTAAATGATGAGGATGAAGAGTTTTGCGGGAGAAGTGTTCACTTTTCCTTAGGCTTCCCTTTGTGGGTTTTTGACAAGATATGTATTGGGTCTCTTTTGTTATTTGATTAAGTTCTTGTGATTTGGACCATCGTAGGCTTTATTTTATAGTCATACATCATTGACCATAGCAAAGACAGTGTAGGATAATGAATCCCATGTACCTATTGTGGATATGTTACACAAGAGGCTAATTTGGACACCCAGTGTAACATCCAAGGTAAATAAAGAATAAATCATTTTAATATTTATTAATATTTACGAATTAAATATTATTTTTACTTTAAAGGTGTTACTATGTTCGATAGCGTACCCAATACGCAACAAAGAGTTTCTTTGAAATCTCACGTTGCACACTAGTAATAAAATAATATTATTTTAAATGGTAGTTAACACATAGTTGTTGTATTGGTGGGAATGAATGGAAATAACTAAAATATGATTATATATGTTTGTTAAATTTTATTACATTTATCCAATAAAAGATAAAGGCTTAAAATACGAAAAGAATTTAATTTTAGGCATATATACTCTAATTTTCACTAAAGGTCCACTTATCACCTTTTGATGGAGAACCGTCATTAAGTATAGTTTTGGTCACTCTTATACATTCTATTGGACCAAATAAAATTCTTCTTTATAATCGGGACATAAAAATTTACTTTGTGTGAATTTTTGGTATTTTTCCGATAAAGTTCATTTTTTAATGAATAGTGAAAATGTTGTATTTTAATTCAAAACCACTTTTTAATCTAATTTATTTATATTATTATATTATATTTTTAACTGGTTTTAAAGTTAAATTAGAATATATTTTTACCATTAAATCCAATAGTGGTCGTTGGAATTAATTTCACATTGAAATTGGACTTAAACTAGTGTCAATCTTTTGATACTTATTGTTTCATAAAAACATGTTATTTTCTCTGAAAACGAGAATTAATTATTAAATTAATTAATGTAACTTATATTTTGTGAATTTTGTAAATTAGACATAATTTTTTGAATTCTGAATATCAAATATTTCTTAGGGTGGTGTTTTGGTATTTTTCTGTAAAACGTCAATTTTTGATGAATAGTGAAATCACTAAGTGGTACATAAAAAAACTGATTTTTTGTTTAAATGAAATTTTACCACATCTGTGTTTTGAATTTTAAAAATATGAAAAACATGGTTTTCATTAAGAAGTAAAATGTGGTTCAATGGGATTAAAATAATTTTTTGGTGAATAGAAACTTTTAAGTATTAATCGCGATTAGAGGTAATTAGTGTAATTTAAGGTAAAAATAATGTTTTAATAATATTAAATGACCTTGACACATGTCATAACCTTATTGTATATTTAATTTCCGACCCATAAAATCCATGGGTCAACTTGGGGACTCAATGGAGCCACTTTGGCAGGAAAATGACGTTAATAACTTTTTATTTAAAGTTAAAATTAAAATGTCACAAACATGAGTTGTTTTACAAAAACAATTTTTAATTGGGGTTATACAAGTCATATTTTTTACTCTAAATATTCATTATAAATATAAAAAATTTTAATACATCATGATATTTTTTATAGTTTTTAGACATTAAATACATTAAATTATTTATGATACCATGATGATGCAGCAATTACTTCATTATTTAAGGATTTAGAAAAATGAAACGATAATGTCAAATATAAGACCTACACATGTCAAAAACATATTTTATGGGTGTATTTCGAATTCTAATCACCTTATCCTTGAAATATATAATTTTGGGACCTTTTAAATCCTAAAAACATTTTATAATAAAGTAACCTTTTATAACATTCCAAGAGTGCCCCTCCACTCCTCTTATAAAAGGCCCCCACCTCTACCACCTTACCCACACATCTCAAGACTTTGGCTCGGACAAGCCCTATCCATTTTGTCTCTCCACATCCCTCTCTTACTCCTTGAAGCCTCACTTTGGGGAGAAGTATTCCCAAGGAAGCCTTTGAGCTCATATCAAAAAGAGTTACTCGTTTTAAAGGTAGTGTTTTATCTTGTGTTCTTATGTTTTATTTTGCTTCTCCAACCCCCTAAACTCTTTTTATTCCTTTCTTTTGTAACAAAACCAGTATCATAAATATACTAGTCTGTTGTTATAAGACGTATTCGATCAAAACATACAAAAACCTACATCTAATGGTTTAAGAACATACTGTTTATGTGGATGGTGAATTTCTGCCTCACGAAACGATGATTGTTCAACACTCATATAACACCTTCAATGGTGGCCACTAAGATGTAAATATAATTATATATGATATATAATATGTTTATTTTTTACTTAATCTTCTTTATGTTTCATTTATGGAGAACCTTTATGGTTTCCATTATGGGTAAACGAGATAATTTCTTTTTTGGAAGTGTGGAATACCGCCCCCTCAAAGTGATTTGATTCGTTAATACCATATGTGGTACATATAAAGGATAGATTTTGTGATAATATATATGATATTATACTGGAATTATAATATACCTTTATATCATTATTATTTAACTCCATTATGTAAGAAATAGAAATGAAAGTAGCGTTCAAGCGTTTGTACGGCTTACCGTCTCCATGAACGGTGCATTTCATTTCTTACCTCTAAATGTTATGTAATATTATAAATTCATGTGTATACTGGATATATATGATATATATGATATATACATCATGAATATAATTCTGGATATAATAGATATTTTACCACATGAACAACTTTTAATTATAAAGAGTTTATTTTTGACTCAAGTACCAATGATCGACAAAACGACCAATATTAACATAAATAATTACATAGTGTTCATAACATGGAAATAAGTGATACAAAATGAATAATTAACTTGAAAAAAAGGTTCTTAAGAAAGTATAAATTAATTCATTTTTATTATTCAGGATGTTAAAGAATGATCGAGTCAAGTCGGACCCGAGGTAAGGGAACTTCTTAACCCAATTTCTATCCTTTGGGTTAATCTCCAACTTTCAAATTATGTCATGATATTAATATGTCCTATCTTGTATTTGTACTTTCTTTATGTGTACTTATATTGAAGACACATAATAGATCTATTTTATTTAAAAAACGATCTTTATATGGGACTTCGTTCCAATCTCCTTTCATTGAGGCATATTTTGTTTTATACACAACCTACTTTTATACGGTGTATAAACCCCTTTTAATTTTATATTTATCCAAAAGGAATATTTTTTATATGAAGCGTTTACTAAACGAAAAAAGGGGTTGTTTTTTTTCATATGTATGCGGCAACAATGACTTCTCCGCCACCCTGACCATTAATTGAGTTTTAGCTTCCTCTACAAGCCATAACTTTTTTTAAAATGAAAAATAAATACCATGTATTAATTTTCTTTTATTTTCTTATTGAAAATGGTTTTCATAAAATTTTTATTATATCAATGTGTTGTATTGATATATTGTGATTGAAATGTGGAAATTCTATGTTTCCTTTATGCATGTTTTATGTGATACGATTATGTTATGGTTATTGAGCATTGTTTTGGAGACGGGTGGTTCCGTGATAAACTAAGGGCGGGTGAACCCGATATAGCTCTCCAATGCATTGGGTAACGCGAAGGAGTTAAACGTTAAGGTTTCTCCGATGAGATTTAGGGAATATACTATGATGGGTGTTCCAAACGTAACCAAGAGTGTTACTCCCTACGTAAGAATGTTATGAATGCCTCAATTTAACTTTATGTCTAATTATTTCTATGATTTATTCATGACTTGATGAGGTATGTGATTATGTTTTATGAGTAAAGTATGATTTCAAGCATGGACTAATGTATTCATTTCATATTTTTTTATAACCCTTACTGAGCTTATTATGCTCATCCCATGTTTTTGAAATTTTTTCACAGGTCAAGGGAATGGAACATGATATGATCATAGTTTCAAGGAAGTGTCAATAAAGAATACATGTTTTATTTTAAATATGTTTCTGTTGTTGGGAAAAATGAATAATATCTTTTATGTAACCACTTTGTTTAAATGTGGAATGTAATGGAAGTTTTATGATATAATTCTCTAAAACTCTAAACCTGAAAAGATCCTCAAGGTGTATACTTTAAATATCTCAATATTAAGTAATGTTTAAGGCTGGGGCCTTATAGATGGTATCAAAGGTTGGTTTAGATAACTTTAGGAGTTATAATTCTATTAAATTATTATCCAAAAATATTTTTTTTGTCAAAATTGAAATCATATAGCATTTACAGATTACCATGTTGCTTCACCTAAGGTATTTCAGTGTTAAGAATGGTTTTTCGTAGAGGAAATAGAGAAGCTTTTTTGGGAAGGCATACTGAGGTAAATGAACTTCCAAATGAGCATACTGAGATGGTCTGAATCAGAATTGATCAGTTTACTGCAGTGATGGCTCAGTTGAATTATGAGATAAATGGTGGTTGTGTTATTGATGATATTTTGGTGTTTTAGAAAAGTAAAGAAGAGCATGAAAGTCATTTAAGGGTTATTTGGAAAACCTTTGATGAAAAGTAATTGTATGGAAAATTAAGAAAGTGTGACTTTTGGTTGCAACAAATTTCTTTCCTTGGTCATTCTGTTTCTAAAGATGGGATAACTGTTGATCCTGCAAAAATAATGGTTGTGGAAGAATGGCCAAGACCCACAAATGTTACTAAGATTCGTAACTTCCTTGGTTTGGCAGGCTATTACCGACGGTTTTTTAGAAAGTTTCCACGGTTATCTAGTCCAATTTCTAAGCTAACACAGAAGGGTGTTAAGTTTATCTGGACAAAAGAATGTGATGATTGTTTTCAGGAACTAAAAAAGATGATTGGTGAATGGTCTAGTTTTGGCAATACCTTCCAGGAATGGGGAGTTTGTTATCTACGGTGATGCTTCATTCAAAGGACTTCATTGTGTCTTAATGCAGAATGATCAGGTAATTGATTATCCTTCACAACAGTTGAAAACTCATGAGGTAAATTACCCTACACATGATTTGGAATTAGCTGCTGTTGTTTTCGCTTTAAAAATTTGGAGGCATCATTTGTATGGAGTAAAGTGGGAAATATATACTGATCACAAAAGTTTAAAGTATATATTTACTCAGAAATAATTGAACATGAGACAGAGGAGATGGCTAGAATTAATCAAGGATTATGGTTGTACAATTCATTACCATCCTGGAAAAGAAAATAAAGTGGCTGATGCTTTGAGTCGAAAAAGTAATGCTTCATTATCAATGTTGTGTTTGGAACGTGATCCTTTGGTTAAGGATTTGATGAACTTTGGAATAGAAGTTGTTGGTGCAGGATTTTCTTCTGTTTTGTTTTAGGTATCCATTAAATCTTCTCTATCAGACAGAATTAAGAAAGCACATAAGCAAGACAGCGAGTTGCAGAAAAAGGTAGATCTGGTTCAGAAGGGTAAGTTCCCTGAATTCAACATTGATAATGATTTTTTTTTTGATATTTGGTAATAGATTGTGTGTGCCGTGTGATTCCGATTTGAAGAGAGATTTGTTATGTGAAGCTCATAGTTCTCCATTTTCAGTCCATCCTGGCAGTACTAAGATGTATAGAGATCTTCAGGAGTATTACTGGTGGGATGGAAAGAAAAGGGATATTGCTGATTTTACTATGAAGTGTTTGACTTGTCAATAGGTTAAATCAGAGCGGAAGTTACCGAAAGGGATGATTCATCCTTTTCCAGTTCTAGAGTGGAAATGGGAGAATATATCCATGGACTTCATTGTGGGGTTTCCGAAGACAGCTCGAGGTAATAATGAAATCTGGGTTATTGTTGATCTCTTGACTAAATCTGCTTATTTCCTTTCCAAACGAGATACTTTTTCCCAAGATCAACTTTCCTTTTTGTATATTAAATAGATAGTCAGGTTACATGGATTTCATCTCTCCATTGTATCTGACCGTGATCTGAGGTTCACTTCTAAATTTTGGAAAGTCCTTCAGAAGTCTTTGGGTACTGAATTGAATTTTAGTACAGCTTTTCATCCTCAATCAGATGGGCAGTCAGAATGAAAAATTCAGACTTTGGAGGATATGCTACGTGCTTGTTCGATGGATTGTCAGGGAAGTTGGGACCAACATCTTTCTTTGGTTGAGTTTTCTTATGATAACAGTTTTCATTCCAGTATACAGATGGCACCATTTGAGGAATTATATGGGAAGCGGTGTCAAAATCCATCTTTCTAGGATGAAGTGGGTGAAAGGAAATTGATGGGACCAGAATTGGTAGAAGAGATGGCAGAGAGGTTCAGTTGATTCAGAAACACATGATAATAGCTCAAAGCAGGAAGAAGAGTTATGCAGATAACTAGAGGAAGGATCTATCTTTCGAGGTAGGTGATCATGTTTTTCTCAAAGTTTCACCATGGAAAAGTGTGATGCGATTTGGTAAGAAAGGAAAGATGAGTCCAAGGTTCATTGTACCATATGAAATTCTAGAGAATGTTGGATCAGTTGCATACCGAGTGGATTAACCTCCAAGTTTATCTCAGGTTCATAATTTTTTTCATGTTTCGATGTTGAAAAAGTACATGCCAGATCCATCTCATGTTTTGAGCCCAGAGGTAGTTCAGTTGGAAGGGAATCTCTCTTATGAAGAACAACCAGTACAGATAATTGACCATAGAGAGAAAGTGTTGTGGAATAAGGTAATTCCCTATGTAATGGTTTTATGGAAAAACCATATGGTTGAAGAGGCAACATGGGAATTTGAAAATGTTATGAGGTTTAAATACCCCCACTAATTTTGATAAGTGAATAAAATTACGAGGACGCAATTCCAAAAAGAGGGGGAAGGATGTAACATCCCAGGTAAATAAATAATAAATCATTTTAATATTTATTAATATTTACTAATTAAATATTAATTTTACTTTAAAGGTGTTGCTATGTTCGATAACGTACCTGATACGCAACAAAGAGTTTCTTTGAAATCTTTTGTTGCACACTAGTAATAATATAACATTATTTTAAATGGTAGTTAACACATAGCAGTTGTATTGGCAGGAATGAATGGAAATAACTAAAATATGATTATATATTTTTGTTAAATGTTTTTACATTTATCCAATAAAAGATAAAGGCTTAAAATAAGAAGAGAATTCAATTTTAGGCATATATACTCTAATATTCACTAAAGGTCCACTTATCGCCTTTTGATGGAGAACCATCATTAAGTAGGTTTTTGGTCACTCTTATAAATTATATTGGACCAAATAAAATTCTTCTTTAGAATTGGGACATCAAAATTTACTTTGTGTGAATTTTTGGTATTTTTCCGATAAAGTTTATTTTTTAATGAATAGTAAAAAATGTTGTATTTTAATTCAAAACCACTTTTTAATCTAATTTATTTATATGATTAGATTATCTTTTGAATTTTTTTTAAAGATCAATTAGAATATATTTTTACCATTTAATCCAATAGTGGTCGTTGTAATTAATTTCATTTTGAAATTGGACTTAAACTAGTGTCAATCTTTTGAAACTTATTGTTTCATAAAAACACGCTATTTGCTCTGACAACGAGAATTAATTATTAAATTAATTAATGTAACATATATGTTTTGAATTATGTAAAATAGAAATAATTTTTGAATTCGGAATATCAAATATAGCTTAGTATGATGTTTTGGGATTTTTCTGAAAAACATCAATTTTTGATGAATAGTGAAACCACTAAGTGGTACTTAAAAAAACTGATTTTTTGTTTAAATGAATTTTTACCACCTCTGTGTTTTGAATTTCAAAAATCTGACATAATGGTTGTCATTATGAAGTAAAATTTGGTTCAATGGGTTTAAAATAATTTTTTGGTGAATAGTAACTGTTATGTTTTAATCGCGATTAGAGGTAATTAGTGTAATTTAAGGTAAAAATAATGTTTTAATAATATGAAATGGCCTTGAAACGTGTCCTACGCTTATTAGATTTGTCATGGCCGACCCTAAAAATCCATGGGACAACTTGGGGACCCCATGGAGCTACTTTGGTAGGAAAATGACATTAATAACTTTTTATTTAAAGATAATATTAAAATGTCACAAACATGAGTTGTTTTACAAAAAACAATTTTTAATTGGGTTTATACAAGTCATATTTTTTACTATAAATATTAATTAGAAATATAAAAATATTTTCTACATCATGATATTTTATTTATAATTTTTAGACATTAAAAAAATTAAATTCTTTATGATACCATGATGATGCATCGATTACCTCATTATTTAACCATTTAAACAAAATGAAACGATAATGTAAAATATAAGACCTAAACATGTCAAAAACATATTGGATGGGTGTATTTAGAACTCGTATCACCATATCCTCGAAATATTTAATTTTGGGACCTTTTAAATCTGAAAATCATTTTATAATAAAGTAACCTTTTATAACATTCCAAGAGTGCCCCTCCACTCCTATTATAAAAGGCCCCCACCTCTACTACCTTAACCACACCTCTCAAGCCTTTGTCTCGGACAAACCCTGTCCATTTTGTCTCTCCACATCCCTCTCTTACTCCTTAAAGCCTCACGTTTGGCAGAAGTCTTCCCAAGGAAGCCTTTGAGCTCGAATCAAAAAGAGTTATCCGTTTTAAAGGTAGTGTTTTCTCTTGCATTCTTATGTTTTATTTTGCTTCTCCAACCCCCTAAACTCTTTTTATTACTTTCTTTTGTAACAACAACAGTATCTTAAATATACTAGGATGTTGTTATAAGAAGGATTCGAGCTAAACATACAGACACCTACATCTAATGGTTAAAGAACATACTCATTCTATGGATAGTGAATTTCAGCCTCACGAAACGGTGGTTGTTCAACACTCGTATAACACCTTCAAAGGTGGACATTAAGATGTAAATATATTTTTATATTATATATAATATGTTTATGTTTTACTTAAGCTTCTGTATTTTTCATTTATGGCATACCTTTATGGTTTCCATTATGGGTAAACGCGATAATTTTGTTTTAGGAAGTGCGGACTACCGCCCCCTCAAAGTGATTTGATACATTAATACCATATGTGGTACGTATAAAGGATAGATTTAATGAGATTATATATGATATTATACAGGATTTATAATATTCCTTTATATCATTATTATTTCACTCCATTAAGTAAGAAATAGAAATGAAAGTAGTGTTCATGTGTATGTACGGCTTACCGTCTCCATGAACGGTGCATTTCATTTCTTACCTCTAAATGTTATGTAATATTATAAATTAATGTATATTCTAGATATATATGATATATATTATATATACATCATGAATCTAATTCTGGATATAATGGATATTTTACCCCATGAACAACTTGTAATTATAAAGAGGTTATTTTTGACTCAAGTACCATTGATCGACAAAACGACCATTATTAACATAAATAATTATATAGCGTTCATAACATGGAAATAAGTGATATAAAAGGAATAATGAACTTGAAAAAAAGGTTCTTAAGAAAGTATAAATTAATTCAAGTTTATTATTCAGGATGTTAAAGAACGATCGAGTCAAGTCAGACCTGAGGTAAGGGAACTTCTTTACCCAATTTCTATTCTTTGGGTTAATCTCCTACTTTCAAATTATGTCATGATATTATTTTGTCATATCTTGTATTTTTACTTTATTTATGTGTACTTATATTGAATACACATAATAAAGCTATTTTATTTCAAAAATGATCTTTGTATGGGACTTCGTCTCAATCTCCTTTCACTGAGGCATATTTTGTTTTATACACAACCTACTTTTATACGGTGTGTAAACCCCTTTGACTTTTACGTTTATCCAAAAGGAATATTTTTTATATGAAGCGTTTAATAAACGACAAAAGGGGATGTTTTTTTTGTCATACGTATGCGGAGACAACGACTTCTCCACCGCAGTGACCATTATTTGAGTTTCAGCTTCCTCTACAAGCCATAACTTTTTTTAAAATGAAAAATAAATACCATATATTACTTTTCTTTTATTTTGGTATTGAAAATGGTTTTCATAAAGTTTTTATTATATCAATATGTTGTATTGATATCTTGTGATTGAAATGTGGAAATTCTATGTTTCCTTTATGCATGTTTTATGTGATATGATTATGTTATGGTTCTTGGGCATTGTTATTGAGATGGGTTGTTCCGTGATAAATTAAGGGCGGGTGAGCCCGATATAGCTCTCTAATTCATCAGGTAACGTGAAGGAGGTAAACGTTAAGGTTTCTCCAAAGAGATTTAGGTAATATATTGTGATGGGTATTCCAAACGTAACCAAGAGGGTTACTCCCTACGTAAGAATGTTATGAATGCCTCAAGTTACCTTTATGTCTTATGATTTCTTTGATTTATTCATGACATGATGTGGTATGTGATTATGTTTTATGAGTAAAGTATGATTTCATGCTTGGACTAATGTTTTCATTCCATATTTTTTATAACCCTTACTGATCTTATTATGCTCATCCCAAGTTTTTTAAAAAAAATTCACAGGTCAAGGGAATGGTACATGATATGATGATAGTGTCAAGGAAGTCTCAAGAAATAATCCATGTTTTATTTTAAATATGTTCCCGTTGATAGGAAAAATGAATACTATCATTTATGTAACCACATTGTTTAAAAGTGGAATGTAATGCAAGTTTTATGATCAAATTCTCTAAAACTCTAAACCTGGAAAGACCCTCAAGGTGTATTCTTGAAATATCTCAAGATTAGGTAATGTTTACGGCTAGGGCCTTATACCCATGGCCAAGGGTAATCTAACATCTTCATGATTAGGAGATAAGAACCCTAAAAATCAGGGATAAAGTTTTTTTAGTTCAGGAGTAATGATATAGGAAATTCATACTAGGAGTTGATCATACATGATTAGATAATGATGTCACGGATCAAAAAGATTGTAATTTCCTTTTTTAAAGTGATGTATTTGGTTGAAGACCATAGAATAATTTCTAGGATCCATTGGTATGTATTAATTATCAAGGAAATGATCCCCTAAAGATTAATATCATTTCAAAGGTACATGAAAGGTTTAGAGAGGCCTAATATGCTCAATAGATAAAGTGTGGTATGCGGATTATAGGTTCTCTTGAAAGACGGTTGAAGGACCTCATACTCTGGTTGACTGAGGTATGTCTCTTGTGGTCCTTTGATAATGAATGAAAAATGGTAGATGGTCTGCATATTTTATCATCAAGTAGTGGGGTGTAGGAAATATTCCATGCAGTTTAACATCATGCGTAAAGGACGTACATCCATTCAGTTTAAATTCATGAGCAATGATGTACTTCCATTAAGATTAACATCATGTGGTAATGAAATATTTCCATGTATTTTAACATCATGTGAGTAGGAATTACATCCATACATTTTAGTGTCATGTGGTAATGATGTGATTTTATTCTATTTTACGTAATGTGGTATGGAATTATGAACTAACATGAAATAGTGGAAATGTTGTAGCTGGATTCAAAGATGGTGACTTGGGAATCACTACATATCTATAGATGAAGAGAATCAATCAGAATGTAGTTCTTTAATGGGAAATACTCTACGCAGTTCAGACCCATACATATAGGTGGGAATTATTTCTGTTGACCATTGCAGCTAAACTCATGATTGGAAATATAGGTTTCACTATGTATCATGCGATTATAGTAGTCATGCTACATGTACTTATTGATGTTCCTTATAGTTTAATGTCATACAGTTAGGAAAATGATGAACAAACGTGAATAAATGGAAATGTTGCAGTTGGTCTAAAAGATAGATGTATATGTGTCACTACGTATCTCATGCATATTAGAAAAAACCCACACATAGTTCTTTATAACCCATGAAATTAAACGTCATACGGTGAGTATAAAGGTGAACCAATGTGAATTGAAGGGAATATTGTCTTTGGTTCCAAGGGTGGATGTATGGGCCTCAATATATATCTCATGGGGATGACAATCAAGTCACGTGTATTTTTAAAGAACCGTGCATTTTAAATTCACATGGAAAGGAAATTGATTGTGCACTTTAATTTCATGTAGTGATGACTCATGGTATCCGTTTATGGTCCTAAATTAATGACCACAACAGGTATTTTGTGTACCATTATGCCTTTCTTGCAAGGTTATATCCCTTCATTAATCCCTTAGCTCACAAGATCAATGCTCGGTGTGAAAAACAAGGAATGACACTGATTTCCCTATAATGTAGAGACAAAATGGGGTACAATAAGGGTATTTTGTATCATGTGGTAGATAGAACAATATATAGGGTCGAGACATCCCTAAGTATCTCATTGGACTTCAATATAAACCCATATATAGTTCAATAATGACCATGCAGTTTAAAGACATTTGACAAGGATATGGGTGAATTGACGTGATTTGGGATGGACATCACAAATATGTGCAGTTTTACATCATGCAGAAAGGATATTTTCCATTTAGTTTAATTTATTGTTGTAAGGATGAAACTTTCCACACAATTTAATATTTTTCTACCAGGCTGAAAAATGTTTTTCACTTTTAATGTCTTTCTTGTAGGAAAAATTCGTATATTTTAACATCATGTATATAAGTCGAGAGGTTCCTTTCAGTTTAACATAGTAATTCATAAATGAAGGATGCCATGAAATTTAATGGCTTAATACCATGAATAAATATGTTTTCATGTTTAACATCTTACTACATGTAGCAATGATTCCATGTAGTTTAAAATTTTACTATTATTATTAACTTTTACAGTTTAATTTCATGTAGTTAGGATGAGAGGTAGGACCACTATTTATGTAAATTCCCTAGACGATAGCTAAGATAATTATTTCTTCAGAAATATTCTATTGATGGGTTGTGTGACATGCTCTCCATCAATGGTGGACAATGAATAGGCTTTATTTGGATGAACCTTATATATTACATAAAATCATACCCACTTGGGCTCCGACTGCATGGGATTATTTTCTGCTATCTTTGGGGTTTTTAGAGACAACATAAGTTCTCTATATAAGAATGAACACACATGAACCTTTTTATTATTCACATGCTATCTGATTTTGAAGAACCACCACATTGTGAAATTTGTGCATTATGATCTCATCAAACCGTTTCAAATTTCCGTGCCACATTTACAATTTCTCATCACCTAAGATCTATGCCCAAATGGATATTAAATGTGAGGGAAGTTGGGTATTTATAGTTAACTTTTCCTCATTCTTTCACACCAATGAGTATGGGGTTTCCTGTATGGTTTTATGTGTGGTAGTACGGTAGGACCATAAGGTGTAGAGGATTTTTTTGGAGAAGACCTATTATCCTTATTCACCCTCTTCTAGATTATATTCTATAGAGTGAATTTGAAGGCCAATATCTACCCATTTGATACTACATGTTAGTGATATGACTTACTTGACGTGATATTATACTCCGGGTACAACTTATTCAACTCCATGGAAAAAACTTTCATCTCATTTTCCATAAATATGGTTTGAAGGTGTCTGAACCTAATGATGATATGGAACTGTACAAAGTTGATTACAATCATCGTTCACACTTCCTTGAAAGTTATTTACTATTCCAATATTTAAAAAAATCATGTAGTGGTAAGGATGTACTTGAACTTCTTAGCAGTGGATGAGGGATATGGGCCCACAACATCCATCCCCCAAATAGCAAATGTAATGGAATATTTGGTTTTATGTAGTAATTCTAGGGGTTGATGGATGATTTTTTCATGAATCTGGAACACATTACATCTCTTTGTCAATTCCACAAAGTTCTATATCATGGTTTCCTAGTATTAATCCAATCTCTTGATTTGATGGGAAATCATGGTTTCATATTGATGGGCATCGTAGGAGCATGTATAGACATATTTTATACCAGTGGGAACCTCTCCTTATGCAATGTACCTAAGGATAATTATGGAAAATACTCATTTGTACAGTACTTTGTGTTCATGTGGGAAATCCTTTATAGTGAATTTTGTTTCCCGATATAGAATCTATTACCTTATGATGTGAACTGTCATATAACTCTAGTATCAGATATAACCTATTAAGAGAAACAACCATCTAGCGGTGGTTGCTAATTCATCACACGCTGGGGTGGTGCTAACCTAGTGTCTTTCTTTCATATCGCATATAATGATTGACGTGATCATTCTTAGACCTATAATATGGATGTATGATTCATCTAGACTATGGTTGGCTAGGACAATAGTTTCATTAGATATTGCATTTTCACCACCATTCTGTGATCAAAAAACATAGTGAAATGTGGGATGCAAGGGGAATTCAGCCATCAATCCCCTGACATATCTAGTGAGGGGGGACAACTCCTCCTTTTTAATAGAATATTAACCCTTGATTTACCTCATCACCAATTAAAAATCCCATTTTATATTCAGGTAGACTATCTGCAGTTGTTGGGTTAGTACCAGTCTAGCGATGAGGGATTCGTACTTAGCCTCCTTATTTGTGCAGTGTTCAGATAGTTAGAAATAGTAAGGAAAAAATGGTTTGAATAGACAGACAAGTACAATCACCACAATAACCCCGTTGAGCTTCTGGTTTTCCATCCATGTGATCATAGGGATATTGGAGGCACCATCAAAGTAAATCTCAAATATTCAGGGAGTGTCCTGGGCATAAAATCATCTTCATCTAGGAGATCGATTTCCTCCATCATATTTTTTGTGGTAGGATATGTTTCAAGGAAATCAGTCACGTATTTTCAATTCATTTACTTTTATAACACAAACTTAATATCATATTAATAAAGAATAATTGTCCATTAGGAAAAACACCCAATCAACATCATACAACCATGTGTGTACTTGAGAAGATCAATAAAATATGGAAATTATATTTTATGGTGTTGTTATTAATACCTCAGATTTTTCACTATGAAAATTAGTGTGAGGTAGATCTTTTCGACCTAAGAGTATCGAGTCTCAGTATCTAGCACAGTATGGATGAGGTAGTAGAGACTATTATCACTTCTTATATAATATTTTAATGTGATGAGGGCACCCAATGAGTGTTCTATGGTGGAAAATATATGATATGTGTCCTACCTTCCACTGGGGGACTCAGGAGCAGTGGGTATATATGGTACAACTTGAGGATTTCAAAGGTTTTTTGACCTTCATCATCCCATAAGTATGCAGCTCCATTCTTCATTAGCCACATAGAGATATTAGTTTTTCTGTCTAGGATGGTAATGAATCACCGAATATTGGTGATATAACCATAGAGTCACCATAGTTTTTTATATTTCATGGGGTGAAATTGCTAAAATTGACCTAGTCTTATCCGAGTCAATATTTTTTCTACAGTAGCATACCACAAAGCCTAGAATTTTTTGTATTGTTGCCCCAAAATAAAAATTCAGTAGATTCATCTATAGAATATATTGTCATATATTTTCAAGGATTTTTAGATATTATTAAAATGGTAAAATCACTTCTAGGATTTGATGATCAGATCATCAACATAACACTCGGTTATCCTTCCTAATAATGAATAATGATGTGTTTCATAGAATGCTGAAATGTGATTCCAGTATTCCTTATCCCAAAGGAAATGAAATAATAGCATAAGGTACCTTACGAAACTCTTAAGGTGGTGGATTCTTCATCCTAGGGGTCCATATTGATCTGGCTGTCCCTTGAGTACCCTCTATGATGGAAATTTCTTAGAAAACCAAAGATCCATAAATCACAAGTTCTGTGATCGGCTTTTGAAAATTTACCATCATGGAATGTCGATTAAGATCACTAAAATAAATTAAAACCATAATATTCTTATTCTTATTCCTGACAAGAATTAATTTGGAATTCCATATTGGGTATTGTACTTCCCAGAAATAGTCTTCTTTTATCACCATGTCAACTTCTACCTCTATATTGGTGGCATAAGATGGTTTCATTCTCCTGGATGAATGTTAAAAGCCTTAATTCTCAATGGGTAGTCTGATATAGTGCACAAACACATCTGGATCTAGTCCAGGAATCTATGTATAGTTCTCGTAGAACACATACATGTTCTTCTTTATAAATTTAATGCACACATCCTTCTCTTCGAGGGGCGTGGTGGCACTAATAAAGGGAGTTATTTGGACTTCATACTTTTTTAGATTTATCTTCCTCATCTCATCTATGTTAGTGGATACAACTTCATCAAAATCTAGTGGGGTGTTCCTAAGGTCATCCTCATCCTCATCCATTTCTAGATTGATGGATAATTCTCTCATGTAAAAACTAGTAATCTGGGGACTTATCCATCATTATCATGATAAGGGTGGTTTCTAAAGAAAACATCATCATCTATTTCTGTCTGATTCATTATAGGGAGATATCAATGATGTTTTTCCTTTATTCTACCATTATGTATAGGGGAGTCATGGACCTTTGAGAATAGATTTGCTACTTCGATCGTGATTTTGGAGAGCACATAATTGATGTCGAACATGCTCTAGGGATTCTTAGGGGTGGTCCCCAGGCCATTAGGATTTGTGACATGTATATCATCATATTTCATTGGTTTCTTTCCTCCCTTATTGTAGAAATATGATTCATAATATATGGCTCCTCATGTCATGAAGAGGGAATTGTCACCATGTATTATGTCATACATTTCATTGATGGGGTACATAATACATCGATGGAATGTTTATGGTACCGCCAATTGGTTATAGAGAAAATCTCTTCCAAGAAGAACATTATATACAGTGTATTGCTAGATACCCATGAACTCGGCATCAGATGTGAGTTCCCGTAATTAAGATTCAATCACAATATTCCCAATAGGCTTTTTCTCACATTTATCATATCCTCGAATGGTCATCATTGTAGGGAATAAATCATATTCTCTATACCCCAAGAATCAGAGAGTTCAAACTGAAATTATATTGATCCTTGTTCTATTATCAATCATAATGCTTTTGAAATTGACATTTTTTAGTATACCCCAAATGTATAAGGGTTTCATATCCCCTTAGATATCCTCTTATTGATCTTGATTAGTGAACAAAATGGGGACATGAAATTTTAAGGACATAGTCTTTACGTGATAAACCTTAGCTACAGTGTCATCTATCTCAAATTCTAATCGGGTTTGGATGGATTCAACAAGTTCCACCTTGATTTATTTTGAATGGTGGAGTGCATCGAGGATTGATAGATTGGCTTGCACTTTAAATAGAAATTTTAGAATAATGTAATTTTGTTATAGATGTTTATGCTTTAGAATATGGGGATTCTCTTTGTCATGAGGTTTAGAATCTAGATCAATTGAGGTGGATGGACCAAGTGTCTATGAAAAGGTTGAAGGACTATCGGTTTCCAATGGCTCGGGTGACACATGCCTTCCCCATTTCTTAGGTTTATTGAATTGAATCCCTGATAAGTGGTCATGTAAGACAATCCAATGCTGCCGACAACTAGAGGGAACTGAGGAACCTCCTTGTCTCTTTTGAGCATGTTGGATCACATTCCCATGAGTTTCAGCTTCATATATGTCATCAATGGTGATAAGATTGGAATATTGAGTCTGACCATGTTCGTGATGTCCCCTATATCCTCGGTTTCGGTTCTTGTAGCCTCTCATACCTCAATTATATGTGGGAAATCCATATTTATGGGTATATTCATTATCAGATAAGGTGTCTTCCAAATGTATCATGTTGAAAAAACCAAAGATAAGCTCTTCATCCTATGTGTATTAGATTTTTTTGGGATGGTGCTCTGTTAAAGATTTCACATGGAAGAAATCATGATGGTTTTGGGATTTCTTCAAAGTAGAATATGACTCATCCTCCTTTTCTCTTCTTTCTTCCTATGGTTTTGTACACCTCTTGGAGAAACTTCTAACATCACCTTATTGGGTGGCAGAGCTATCCCAAGTTCATGAAATTGTTCCTCCAGAGTAGTGTGAGCTTGATCAACTGTTTTTTGAGTCATCCAGTTGTAAAAGTTTTGTTCTCTCTTAGCTATAAATTTCAATAAATCATCCTATTATAATAAGTATGAAATGTTTATCCAATCCACATGATATAGATATATATCTGATGCCACATATCCATAGTTGATGATCACTTGAAGAATGTATTTTATAATGAACCAGTTCTAGATTTTATAACACTGGTTTCTGTGAAAAGGGAAGTAGTCGGGATGGTTGGTGAGGTTGACTTCATCTCAACTTTAGGTTGTGGAAGCCTGAGTATGTTTTTATCCATAGATTCCATGAAATAACTAGGTGCCTATTTATTTCATAAGGGGTATACTTTTTTCATTCATTATTCAAATCTTGGGTGACCATGATTTCCCTATACTTCTGCCTGAGGGTTATTTTGTAGCTATTGCTGCCAGGTAGGATGTGTCAGGTGGTTTAGAGTTTGCCTGAGTGCTTAGATGGGCACCACTGTGAGATTGATAGGGACAATAATTTATTCTACTCTAACTGGAATTTTCCCTTGTTTTCCAGGCATTAGTTGATACGTGGAACGAGTTTACTGAATAGCCTCTTCCAGGTATTTTTCCATTTCAACAAACTCTTAGAACCCTCTTGGATATTTCATGGATATTTAGGTTGTCTCTACCTCATCCCTGATATTTTAATCATAGTTTTCTAGAAGATTCTTTTATGAGTGGGGATTATAAGGAAATAGGATAATCTTTTATAATGTTTTATGAATTTAGAAACCCTCTAATTCTCATGTTTTTTTTCGTTCATAAGGTCGATGATCATCATTTTCCTTAGTGTTGACCAGAACTGATAAAGGAACTGATGATGATGACCTTCCCATCCTTCTATAGATCCCACTATTAGACTATTGTAAAAAATAAAGGCTATCCCTGATAGAGTCTGTACAAAACACCTCAGTTTTTTTATTTCATATTGATCTCAGGGGACCATCATGACTCCACATTATTATAAAAAGTGTGTGAGATGTTGTTCAAGGTCACCAACATCATCAAAGGTAGAAATGGTAGGGTTTCCAATGTTTGTTGGAGGTAGAGCATCATCCACTGATTTTGGAAATGGCATACTTCTGGGTTATATAGGTGTGTGTCTCCCTTCAATGGCTTCCATTTGAGTATCCAAGGATTCGACGGTGTTTTGAAACTCTTAGGGAACTAGTACCTAAGACACCTCTCATACAGATGGAGCCTATGGGTCCAATGAGGTGGTCTAGCATTAATTTACCATGGATTATAAATTCATCATATGAATGAATTATTACCCTAATAAGGGGGAAGTTTTCACTGCAACAAAGTGAATTCTTGATCAATTTCATCCTCCTCATTTATTTAAACTTGATTTCTAGATTCGGAGCCAACCTGATTCTCCAGTACCTCTCTCACTAGATAATTAGCTATGGGTTGGAGAATATTCATCCCTAGTAGACGATGATTCCCAATATGAATATTTCCCACCACTATCTCCCCATTAATTTATTAGGGATTCTGTATTTCACTCTCATATTGTGACAATTGTTCTTCCACATAGAGAAACTGAGATGTAGTGGAATTTTTCACTTTCTATCTAAGATTATTCCATTGGGGAGGTGGAAACTTGTTATTTGGTGGAGCCAAGTTTTGATTCCTTCTTTGGTTTTGAGTGGACACAACATCATTTGCGGTATCCGAATTACACTCCTCCTAGGGTACACTTTAAATGTTGTGGATTTTTTCACATTGCTCTTGATCAATGTCTTCCATGTTGATAGTGATGATATTCACAAAGTCATATTAGAAAATTTTGGTTGTTCCATATCATTCTATGCAATAATATGACTCTACATAACTTCCATTAGAGTAGTTATTTAAACCCTCCGCCTTTTTCGGCTGTTTGGTCTTGTGACCCTAATAGGGTCTGATTTCCCTTTATGTATGATCCTCCCATATCATCTAATGAACAATGAATTTGAGGGAGTTTTTGTTCATAATTTCTAAGAGATCCCTAACCAGTAGAGTTTTTTCTTATGGTGGGAGGAATATATGGGATTCCAGCCATTTATTTATTCTTCCCAAACTAGAGAATATATATTCTCTCTTTGGTGACAACTGTGATGAAAATTCCACTAGACCTATAGGGTTGGGGTTATTCTAGGATACCATTATCATTGATTTTTCTTTTTATAGAGGAATCCATGACTATAGTAAAAGACATAATGATTCGTGAGACAAAAATGAAGATATTAATACCTCATCCTAGTGGAGGGGGTGGCATGTAATCACTGCGGATGTCTCTAGGGTCCTCTCATGGGATAATGTACTTTATGATGGCGTTTGATATTTAAATTATTGCATGCCAATGGGATCGCGTTAACCTATGAATATTGAGGGTATGTCATGAATCCCCTTAGAAATTGATAATTTGAGGGTGCATGTGACGGTAGATATTATACTAGATGAGGGGGATAATACACTCATGGATGACTTATATGGTACATGCTATTGTCTTCCACGTGATGCATTGTAGGTGTGCTCATGTCGGAGATAGGCGTGATGGTAGCCCATGATGGGAACCATTACATATGGTAAGTAGTATGATTGATTGAAACCTCAATCTGCATATTTTTTATTTCCTTGTATCTTTTTGACGTCACTAGTTTGAAATACTCTTAGCTATCCTCTCTCCACATATGTGGTGTATGGGCACCATTGAAGTGGGTAAGTTCTATTGTAGTGAATAACTAGCCAAAGCATTACATGGTCCTATGATATCATCAGTGGCTATAATATTATAGGATGCCAAATATGATGTGTTATTCTATTACATGGGAGCATCAATTTTTAATGATCAATACTCTCTCCATCCTCAAATATGTATACATGACATATCATCATAGATCATCTGTTGAAGAGTTGTGATGAAATGGAGGAAAGTATGTTGTAGAATTGCACTATTCCTTTTCATTTTGGGATCTTAATACCTAGATATAGAATCTAAGTCAATATAACAATAGAGTGACTTGATTTTATTATAGTGAAAGTTATATCCTAGATAATAGGTATATTGATACTTCAGTCATTGATGAGCATCCCACATTTATGTTGTAAATATTAAATACACTCTATTTTTAGCTCATCTGGGATTTCATAACTGGAAGTAGTGAGGGTCCAAAACATGATGGAGATATTTTTTCATGATACCTCTCTTCATATGTCAATTTCTCCCTCCACTTATTCATACATACACAAAACAAATAGTCAGACCATAGAAGATGGCTCTGATGGTCATCTGCAGATGGGAGTGCAGTATTGGAAGAAGTTCATGGGGAATTTTATATCGTTGACCCTAGTATTTTGAGTACCTATATATGTGAAAGTAACACAGTTTTATTAACCTCTCCATATGGAGGTGTTCATGAAAACTTAGTATTTTCTTTCCCATGGGAGATATCGTTATGGGATGGTTGGCCACGATGAATGTTAGGAGTAGACTCCTTGTGATCCATCTCCACACTACAAAGAGGAGTACTATCATGGGAATGAATGTATTCTAATTCCACATTGATACAATAGTTTAAAGACCCTTGTGGTGTTTATAATTTTTATTGAACAACATCAAGGACACCTACATTGAGAATATTAGGAATATCGGCAACTTTCTGCATCATGGTCGGGATATGATGACCTTGCTTTTGTGAATGTGTAGGGATATGAGCATGTTGTGTGTCAATTACTAGAAAATATATATAACCATATGGTTTTCTGGGATTATGATCCCAAATCTAGGAAGATAATGTAAAATTAAAATAATTTGTCTCATTATTGACAGAGATATGATCCTTCCTTGAGGCATGATCTACTATCACATGGTGAGCTTCAGTCAGGATGAGAGAATGATCCTAAACTTGATCATTTTTACTTTTCCTCTGGTATTTCATTGAAAAATTATGAGACTACCCTAGGGTGTGTTTTTCTATTATGTAGGGGTGTGTTTTTCTATTACGTAGTGATCCATGATTGAAAATGGAGTAAGATCCTAGTCTAAATATGAATTCCCTGCTAGAATATGCTCATTGACCTCTAGAATGGGAGAAATAATATGATCCTCCTCTTATATTTCATTTTAATGAAGCTGTTGTAGTCATTCATCAATGTATGTAGAAATAAGTTTCTTACTTCATTGATCTACTAAATTATGCAATGAAGATACCATGACAGGAATTAGAACAATCCCCAAGGCTTGTGTCATTTTCACTTGGCCAGTCTCAACCAGAATAGGGATATATGCATGATCCTTGGAAATTGGAGTATGTTTTTGGACTTATTTGATAGGAATATGAGCATGTCACGGGTTGTGTTAACCTCTCACATGGTGATCCTTATACAAAACAGGGGTATGAGCATGATCCTGGGCTTTTGGAACATGCCTCATACATTTTCAATAGGCATGTGCCCCTGTCCCAAGGCATGTGTCGCACTCACCTAGTGATCCCTTATTGGAACAGTGGTATAAGCTCAGTCTGATGCCTCAACCATGATATGAATATTCCAATAATCCTATTGGGTGGAAGAAATAACGTGTTCTTGATATGTTACAAACACTTGTTTATGACGATCAAAGTGTTGAGTTTCCTTGGATGTAGGGATAAGAGTATGTGCATGTCCCTTTATCTGCAATAGTTTTGGAATATATCGATAGAGCTCTTTTTTTGTATCTAAAATATATTTTCATTTTTGAAAAGTGTTTGAATGAATATTAGAATTCACATTTTCCATATTTATTATCTATTTCTAGATATCTTTAATTCAATTGGGGATATGCGCCCACTTTTTTTCCTCCATGTTGCATCTGAGTACGTCAATGGGCTTCTTGCATGGGGTAGGGATATGTTCCTCCCCAATGGTTATTGTTGGAATAAGATTTTAGACTTGTTACAAGTGATAATGATTATTATAATAATATCTAGTTCCTACAAGATCATACTTGTAGGCATCATCAGTAGGATAATCTATGGGAATATACCCGTAGACTTGTTTCAATGGAGCAGGGGTATTCCCCTGATTGCTAGTCCCTGCTAGAGTTTTTTGTCAGAATTTTCATCCGAAGTGGGGGTATGAACCCTCTCATAAAATATACAACTACTTCCTCCTATAAAGTGTCTTCCATGTATCTCATGCATGGTAATTATATATTAATGTGTCTCATATGGTTCCCTCAGTAGGCGATCAATGGGTACCAGTTCGATGATGCTGACGATGACAGTTTGAAGGTTCCCTCTTTAGCACCACCTGAACAAAAAGCGAGATACATTATGCTTCATGTTATACCTTCATTAGATATGTAAGGTGGGAACTGTCACTCTCTAGGGGTAAGATTTTGAAGTTGTTGGTTATGGTGATGAGAGCCACTAGATTAGAAACAACCTTTCTAGGGTGATCGATATTCATCATCTTCCATGCTTGTAGAATATCTTGGGAAGATACCGTGGTTGGGACTGTACCATATCACTTTTACTCTCATACCATCATATTTTCCACTTTTGTGTTAGAGCTATCAATCAAGTGACATTTCTTTGTGACTTGTAGGGTCCGTAAGAAAAAATGATTTACCAAAGCGAATGATAGATGATTGATACATTAGCTCAGGTAGAGATGTTGTCGATCAGAGAAGTATATAACGTCACAGAAGAAATATGTATCAAGGATACTGAGTAGTGATATATCATAGACATAAAAAGGCTCATTCGAATATGAATGGTGAAAAAAATGTTTTGGTATTCTTGTTTTGACCATTCTTCTCATGAACACTTGTAAGCGTGAGGATGGGCTTACAATAATACAAGTTTATACTTGTCTTACTACTTTATTTGTATAGGGTATTCAAAACAAGGTGTACTAAAAGATTTGTGTCGGCATTTTTGTCATTTTTTGTTTTTGGGGAGCTAACAAAATGACTCTACAGAGTATTACCCAATTGTATATTATTACAATATTTCACATCAGGTTCACCATTTTTTGTTTATTGGGTTTTAAAAGAGGTGGAATGATTTTCCCTTAACGGTTTGGTTGATAGGGGAGATATAAGGCCTCAATACATCATTTTAGGGGAAATTTCATTAGTCCATATTCCTTAGAAACTACCAAATATTTCCTTCATTTGTACATGGGTACATGCCTCCTTTCCAAATGCCAATGATCATCTAGGTTTTTAGGCCTAATGACACTTTGGGACTTATGTTGGTCATGATATTGGGAGTCCGGGCTTATCACATCTTTTAGGGAATAATTATTTCCTACTATGGGACACTCTTATATATGTTAGACCCATTTGTGAACCTCTTCCAAATCCTGATATGGGACCGGTTACCCTAAAATCCAACCATAGGTTAATTCTGTTTAATGTCAAATGGATTGGGGTCTCTTTAGTGAACCCATCTATATATATTCGAGGTTTTCCATAATTTTTTGGTGATGGGAGACTTCTTATATATGTTGAAGTTGTACAACCATGTTCATTGGAATACACTACCACATAATGGGGTAGTTAATATTCTCTGGATTTGATTGATCCATTCTGGGGTATCCTATATGTCATGGTAACTGCAAGAATAAATACCCACAAAGATCATTCAACCCATGGAGTTTAACTTCATGTGGAATAGAACCTGTTGGTGCTTTAGGACACCAAATATTCAAGGTTTAATCCTATAGTAAAATCATACATATCCTGAGTACAAAAAGAATTAGAATTTTCTTTTTTCATTTATTTAGGGGATGTGTATTGAGTTCCCCCATTCATTATAGAGATTCATGGTGCAGATGATATGATTATTATAAATCCCTAGGCTCTTGTAATCAATGATCAATGTGAAAAATAAGTTATAGGTAATTATAATTTCATTACTCATGATGTAGTACTTATGCTTTGGGACTATCCTAGGATGATTAATATATTTTCTCAATCCTTATAGAGACATCCAACATATCATGGTTATGGAAGTAACTAAAGTTATTGTAGTTCGGTTAGTTTCTAAGTCTATTGATGGATGTGATAAAATGATCATCACCTGGGAATAATTGTTTCTAGATGGTTGAGATGTCAAAGTCATAAAAGAACTTAACAAAAAGTTGTTTTTACATGAAATTGGTCCTTAAAATTGAATTCTATGTATCATGGTTAAAGATGTAATTAGTGTCATCGTAGATCGGTTGGTTTCTCAATCCACTGATGTATGTGGTAAAATTACCATACACTAGGAATAATTAGGTTTTGATGGCTGAGATGTCAAATTTGTTAAAGAACCATCACTAAAAGGGGTATTTACTTATACTAAGACCATAGGAAGGCATCCAACATATCCTAGTTATAGATGGAATCCAAATCATCATAGTTCGGTTTATATTGGGTTTTACTGACTAAGGCTTCCCTATACCATTTTTGATGTTTATAGTGTATAGGTTTAACCCTTGTGATTCCCAAATCCCACGTGATCCCTGATTTTTTTAAAAACAAGTGGTATAAAGTGATCGATTTGATTATTGTGAATAAGGTACTTAGATGCTAGTGTTTCCTTGGTAGATTAATATGGAACTCAACCCCCTTGAGAGGTTGGGTACATATCCTTACGATGGTAACAATTTGAGTTTTATTATTTCACATTATGCATGGGGTTACACTCTAACATTCTCTTATGGGTTTGGACATACACACCTTGGATGAGAAATTTCATCAAATCCTAGGATTCCCTTTTGGTCTGGCCTGCTTCTCTGGAGGGTGTCACATGACCTAACTGACTTCTCCTGGAATCCATCACATGACTCGACTGACCTTTCATAGGGAGTGTTGCAAGACTCAGCTAATGTGCAATGGTTCCATTATTGATAGAAAACATGACACATATGGTGGGTTTCACAATAATAAATGTTACATATCTTGAAGGACACCACTTTTCTAAGCTAACATCTTAGAGAGACATTGCGAGACCGAGCCAACATTTTTGGAGGGCATCAGAGATCTCGGTTGACTTTTCGTTAGGTTGTTACGAGAGCTTGTTTTTCATTCCAATATGAAAAAATAGACATTAATAATATTATAAGTTGATATTATATATTTATGGTGATGTATCTAAAGGGAATCATGGGTCTTGGTTGGTAGACCCATAGGGTTTCATTAGATCAAAGTGGTGTTCATCGGGGATTGTGTGACATGATCAGACGTATCTGATGGATTTAATGCACCTCATATAGTATGTTGAGTGATTTCAACATTATCTGAACTGTGTTCCTAGGAACTATAATGTGTCTTTGGATGAAACACTCGATGAATATGAGGGCCAGTTGGTATATTTCACTTAATTCTTCCACCTTTCCTATAGTTTTAAACACTTTTATTGAAAAGGCATTGGATTTTTAATGTATCAGTTCCTATGAGTCATGCGTGATCTGGAATACAAGTGGTATGTTCATCAAACATCTTTCTAGAAGTCCCTCGAGTGATCTATGAATTATCATGCAAAGTAACTTATATATGGTTCATGAATACTCTATATGCTCTCCAGTATATTACCTAACAGAGGGATTTCCAGTAGCATGATCTATTGCTCTTAGAAGTCTGATTCGAAGCTTTGGACTTCTTTCACTCAATGGATTCATTCACGTAGTAGCCAGTGAAAAAAATCCAACCCTTTATTTTTGTTAGGGTGGGGAATTTATAGACATATCCACCCTGGTTATTCATCAGATTTTGAGGCATATCTAGCGTGATTCCATGCTAGAGTCAATGATGTGTAATGAAATCATGATGTTTTTCAAGCCTCCACCATGGACCCCTTTAGGGGTGTTGCCTGATTATCATTGATCTGGAGTCCCTCTCATCAATTTCACCATTATTGGTTTATTTACAATAAATTAGGACTCGTTTGATCACACGTATGTGTCGAAGGACTTCCATGTTATCATGTTTACATGCCCAAAGTCTGTCAAAAGATCCAAGTTCCTATTGAAAGGCGTCCACAATATTCTTGATGTCTTTTCTGAGGCTTTCGCAAGACAAGGATGATCTGTCTGGAGGTCTTATGTGATGGAGATGTGGACTTCTTTAGAGTGTTATATTTATTTTATTACTATGATTACCCACCGACCATTTTTTACACTGCACCAAAATTATTATTTGGTGGCATTATAGTAATCCAATACTAAATATATTCACAGGATTTCATAGAGGTTTTTAAAAACAAAAAAAATTATATATTATGTTTTTAATAAAAAAATTTCCCCCAACTCCCACCCATCATTCTCCCCTGATTTCCCCTCCTCCTCCCCTAACTCCCCCAACCCCAAACATTAGCTACCCCCCCCCCCAGTAGTGGCCAAGCCTAGTCTTTCCTAGCCATCATTGGTGGCTCTCGAGCCCGATCCTGATCCCTCTAATCCCTCACAAGAAGCTCTAGTGCTCGAGCCCTCTAATCCTTCACTAACTAAGACCAATATCTCAAAGCCATCACTAGTTTAACCTGATAATGAGCCCATCAATCCCTTTCCAAACAAACCCTCAACAGCCAAGCCCTCACCAGTAGAGGTATCGCCAACCGAGCCCTCATCGGCCGAGCCCCATCCCTGGGCCCTCAGATCCCGAGCCCTTTTCTAAATTGTAATCACAGCCTAACAATTGATGTAGATTTACATAAGGTTTGATCAAAAAGAAATTAGTAGTTATAATGTTAAATTATATATTTATATCAGTGTTTGTTATGGTCTATTAAGTTAAACATTGTTTGATTTTTGTTAGGATATGTATTTTATAAGAAACCATACATTAGTGATAGGAATGAAATACTCTCTAAGAATTATTATTAATGAACATGATTAACTTGTATAGACCTTATGAATAGACCATGGCCTTTCTATTTTATCACCATCACCATTGGTCTCTACCAAGGTGTCATGGGAGTTCTCAATGACCATACTAGTTTTCCATTAATTTTAAAATGGATAGCAAATCACCTATATGAACACTCCAATAAATGATAATGATTTTAATATATCAATTTACTTTGGGTGTCATGAATTTTTATATTTTGGACAACTGTAACTTTTAGAATGAAATAAAATCAATTTCCCCAAAATTATGGAGTTATAGACTAATTTGTTACAAAGTTTTTACATTATTGATAAATTGATGCAGCCGTGGAACTGTGAAACAAAAATGCCTTTGATGAAGGAAATGAAAACCAATGTTAAACAACATGATTATAATAGAACATAAATGAACAATAATAAATAATATATATGTAAAAAAAATTGTTCTAAAATAAGAAATTAAAATAATTAATCAGATTATTTAGGGGTTAAGATACATGTAAATAGGCGAGTCGGTAGTCGAGGTAACATTTTTTCTTTTTTAGCCTTATTTTTTTCATATATTGTTGAACCATGGCCCACATTTTTATACATGTAATATACTCAAAATATTATAACAATAACATAATTATTTCAATTAATTTTAAGGTGTTACATCTCTCCTTTCATCTTATAAATATTCAATGTTCATACCATATATGGTCTGTAGGAGGTATTCCAAATCATTCTAGTTCTTGATTTTATATTCTTTATCTCTCTTTCATACTACTAAAATATTTATAATATAATTCCTTTATATGACTTTGGATTAATTATCCATAATTTTCATGGGATGCTAATTTATTTATGATTTTATTCCTACACATACTTTAATTCAGACCATATGATATATATAAATAAAACCATTACATTTTCCCAGCATTATGCCCCAAGATTCTTATATATAAAATCAAGTTATTTTTATGATTCCATTAACATCAATATGTATTGTAAAAATTTCATTTAAAATTATTTGATACCTTTTTGAAAATAACTACTGAATGTGACTCATTTTCTATTTTTATAAAAAATTAAAAAATAAATTTACAAATTCTCATTTCACAATCTCTCTTTTGTTTCCTCTATGTTATAATAAGGTTTATTTTTTAATTTATTTTTTAAATTAATTGATATAACCATTGTATATTATGAAATATAATTATTTTCATGAAAATATTATATTTTAATGTCTAGTGAAATCATTGAAAAAAATATATACCCTTCTTAAATAGGTTGTAAATACTGTATGGTTCATTATCATGATTGACATGTATTTAACAATGTTTTTATTTTATTTCATTTAATACTTGTTTTATCTCCACAGGTTGTCATTTTTTTTTATTTTTTATGGATTTAGAACTATTTTTTATATTTATTTGAAACACATATTTTTATATTGTATCATGATGAATGGAGTGGACCAACGATTATATATCCCCCAATCAATTGGGTAATGCGGAGTGTATCATTTGCTATATATGTGTGGGTTTTGTTATCTATGCATCATCCATAATTTTATGCATGAAAATGGGCACCTACACCTACCTCCATTTTATTTACTCTACAATCTTTTGGGTTCCCCTTGTGCATCCCTCACTCACCTCACTGGTATGGTGATAGATAATTACTAGGTTCACCTAGACATAGGGACCCTAGGGTGTTTCTCCCATGATTCATGCTTTAAATTAATAAATGATGATTTTTCTTTTTCATCTATTTTACATAGCAGTATACATGATTAATTTCCCATTTTTAATTAGACACTTTATTACTTATATGAATCATCTTATAATTACCTGGGTTGAGTTTTTTTCACTTACATTTATCTCTTTACCTACTTAGTAATACTTATGTTTTTTAATTAATTTATTTTCATTGTATTATCATCACAAATATTTCACTAAAAATGAAATGCTATTGATGTGGAATGGTTTTAAAAGTATAATTGTAAATATATCTGTGTTTTTGGTTTGTTCTAAAAGTATAATATTAAGGATATATGTTCTTATGGTTGAAAAGATTAACAATTTATGATGAAAAAAGAAGAAAAAAACATAAGTTATGAGAAATCCAATGATGTCCAATTTGAAGGCACCTTCAAGGAGACTATTAATAACATACTTAAATATACAAACATCCCCCGCTTTTAGATCATTGAATTCTACAACATTCTTTCAACAAAGCCACATTTTCATACATTCATGATGTGTAAATAAATTCACTGCACAATTTCTATAATGATGTATAAACCAAATATTGACTATGTTACTTTTTTTTTGGAAATTATCTTCGAGAACTAGTTTTGATGTTGCTCTAAACATGGAGGGACAAGTATAGGCACACAAACACAAGTGTGAAATTCAGATAGGGGCCTTCACCTTTAGTGGAGGATTGGGGTTCGAAAACCCCGTGCTCTTAATTTTTTTATGGGCATTAAAAAAATTGGCTTCACTGCCTTTTGAATGTGTGTAGACTATATCAGTAGTTTTCAGGCCAAACATGGTGAAAAAAAACTTGAAATATCCTTGATATTTGAAGATGATTAAGTAGATATAAGACATATTGTAAAACCTGAAAAACTATGTCTAACCATCCTAAAGCCAAACCTATTGACCAAAAATTTGGGAGGGATAGTCAATTCATTGAAATTTTGAATTGTGGTCACCATGGATGGTTTCTGGAAGGTTGGTGGTAGTTCATTGAGTTATATAGTTTCATATATAGTTACTTCCTCATCTTCACATATAAAGGTTTTTCAATGTTTGTTGTCACAGTCTTTGATGTGTCGGTAATTAAAATATCCTACCCGCCTTCAAAAGGTTTGAAAGAAATCTATAGTAACCCCCATTAAGAAAAACCATAATCACATGGTTGTAGAACCCTAATACTCCACTCAAGGTGAATCTATGTCTCCCACTCTGACTGTTGTGTTTGTGCACCTCTACAAGTCCCTCCATTTTTGCAGAAACTACAATACCGGTTCTCTAAGATAATTTTCAAAAAAATAAGTAACCCAATAAACCGTGGGGCTTCAGATAATTCTAGAAATTGTGTGGTGAATTTCATTATGTGTCATGGTCATTAAAAACATGGCTTGGTTGGAGAAATGTTTTAGATGAAAATGATCTAAAAGTAGGGGATTTGTGTATATTTGAGCTTGTCATTAGTAGTCTCCCAAAAAGTATCATCAAACTAACCCTCTTAAAATTTCTCTAAATTTATATTTCTTTTTCTTTATTTTTCATCAAAAATTCTTAATCCTTCTAACCATAAGAATATATATTTTTACTATTGTCCTTTTAAAATAATTCAACATCAATAGACTTTTATTGATGAATTTGTTTTGATGATAATCCATTTAAAATAAATTAATTATTTGTATAATCATGATACAAAATAATATAACTAATATATTATATATTTTTCATGGGTTTTTTTCATATAAGATAAACCATCTCTAGATATTTCTACTAATATTATTATTAATATAATGGAATTCATTATCCATTTTTTCAATATTTTTAATGTGTAAATTTTTTGAAATATTCTATTTCCCTCATTTTTAAAATGAAATTTTTTAAGATAATATATAAACGAATAATGTTAAAAATATACCTGTAAATAAATTTTTTGGTGTTATTCAGAATATTCTGCCTAGAATGGTACCTAATGTTTCTAGTGGGTCTCACCCTATTTCTAGTTCTCCTTAGTTTCTTCCCATAATCTTTGGAAATCAAGGTTCATTATATCCAGTGATGTGCCTTGAGGAATCTGAGCATGTCTCCATAGAGATTAGAACTCTTGAATCAGTTAGAGTTTGTGTTGTTGTAGGTCTTCTTGGGGGGGTCCGACTTTGGAAGAATTAGAGTTGTTCACCCTACCAATGATGTAAGTTTTCATGATGTAGGAAGTTTTTAAGACCATCTTTTTCTGATGTTTTATACATTAGTCGGTGAATATGAAGAAAAAGGAAGACCCCATGAGTGTCCAACAAGGTTACTAGACCGTGAAGGATTATGTTTACACATCAAAGAGCTAGTTTTATTTTCTCTGAAGTTTTTTTCCCAGGATCAGTTGAAATCTATTCCTTTAATTAGGGCTCTTCATCCAGAGATCAAAGAGAAATTCGTCTTCCTCAGGGATCTCTATTTTGGAAAGTTGGTCTAAGAAATTTGATTTTGAATGAATGTTTGTGAAAGAAGCATATAACACATTGGTTACTTGTGTTCTTCCATTGAATATTAAATAGGTTAGTGTTTTTTGGATAATGATGAGTTTTGGTTTCATTTTGTTGTGTTCAAATGGTTTGTTAATTAAACAATGAAATGTATGGGTTTTTTTGGTGGTTTATTATTGTGTCATCTAATGGTGAAAATAGTTGTGAGTATAAACCTATCGTGAAATTGTTATGTTATAGGCTATCTTATTATAGTATTTTGTTAATTAAAAGATGCAATGTATGAGAATATACATTTTTTTTATAATCAAGGTAGTTCTGAGATGCATAATATGGAGTTGGGTTTTTTTGTAAATCAATAGTTAGTAGTGGTTCAATAAGTCGCTAAATATGGTATATTTTCTTATCAATGGAATTTCAAACTATAGTTGAATATGACCCACTATTAATCTATTAGCAGGTTTCTTCATTTTAGTGTTGGTTTTTTGGCTAAAAGAAGTTATGTCTAAGTTTTAACCACTATGAAAATAAATAAAATTGTCGCTAGATACTCATTATTTGATGCTTACTAAAAACCCCTCTTGGTGGAAGGAATAATAGTGTATTGGATACCAACACCAATTTAGTGATAGTTTTTGGAAACCATTACAAAACTATGTGGGGTAGTTTAAACAGATACAAAATCAAAAAAATAGCTGATAAGAATCTATTTTCTTATATTCTACCATTTTATTTATTTTACAAAGTTCAGCGAGTCATGATCGATCACATGAGTGTTGTTGGGGAAATTTATACTATTTTATGATGATGTGTCGCATGACCGATATCAGTGATGTGTATATTCATGATAATTTCAACTAAAAACAGTCATTTTCTCCTTCTATCATCGTGGAGTCACCTGGACATACCCAAGGCCTTCTGTGCTATGCGGATAAAAAAATAAAGAGCTTTCCCAAGGCAATTCTTACATATAGTAGAGGTCCTGGTGATCTTACAGAATTCCAGGGATGTGTCGCTTGTTTTTTAGTGATCATGAACACCTCTCACATCCCCCATTTATTCCTTTCATTTTATCCAAAAAATGTTAGGGGGTCTTACGAGTAGGCTTGGATATCATCAAGGAATTATTTTATTAACAATGATGATATGGTTAATGAGCTCTTACGACCACTAGGTGTCTCCACCATTGAATATTTTCCTTCTTATTTCTAACGGATTACAGATATTTTTTCATGCATTTTCCAATGTCAAAACCATGCACCTTGGGGGTGCTCATCTGGTTGAATGAAGAACCTTCTCAATAGTTGGAAAGTTTGTTGAAATAGGGTCTCTTGAATTTTCCATTGTTATGAAATGTGTGTGGAGTCATCATCTGACCATTATATATTCATGGGATCGCGAGTTCTTTAGAGGACCAGTCTCTCCACAATTATTATCTCCTTTTTCGGTGGGGATGCTAATACTCAAATTCAGGTACTTCTTCCTTTATGATTTTACCGATTTTTATATGGTTGTCGTTAATAGAAGGTAAAAAAGTTACATAATATACTAAAAATAATGTTAAATAATCATTAAATAAATACCATATATAAACATTTAATCCATAATTATAACCATCCATGAATGTTGGTGATGATAAATGAATCACATTACTACATGGATGTGGTAGTATGCACGTACACAAGGGCGATAAATTTATTTAATATTTTTTGGATTAGGGGATTAAAATTGTTATCCATAATCATAATATCATCTCATTAAATTAATTATACATGATTAATAATGTTGTTATGTAAAAATTATGTTTATATAATGTTTAATATTTAATTAAAATGAAATACTTTGGTTAGTATTTATAAATCTTCTTTGAGATACCTGCTTTGGCTTACACCTTAAGCCTTGAAAGATTGGTCATTGTAGAAGAATAGAACCACTAGGATGAATAAAATTATTCTAGGAAATATTTTGATTATATATTATTTATTAAAATATATTCAAATGGTTTTATTGTTGGAGGAGAATAGGTTCCCATTTATAAGTATTACGAGGGAGACACATGGAATTTCCTAAAATAATTCAATGATATAAAGTCACATTCTTGGGAAAGTGGATCTGAATGGGAAATAATGTTATGGTTGGATGACCTAAGGTTTAAATTATTTCATTTTATAATAATTATGAATGTATTACAATTATCTGTTGGTTTAACCCCCAAAAAACTCGTTTTAACCATAACTATAGTAACAAAATTTTGATGTTTTTATTATTCATTAATAAAAAAAAGATAAAACAATTAAATTCATTTAATAATTATGTTTCCAAATATGAAATCCATTTTAACATTTTCAATTTCTAAAAGTGGTAGAATATAATTATTTATAAAATTTCAAACCACAATAAAAGCCTATTTTAGAAAAATTCAATTTTAAACATAATTTTTTTATTTATATACATTTTAAAACTAGAAAAATTGATGTTCCAAAAGATTTTTGACAATATAATATATAAATTTACTTAATTCATTTTATCAAAATAGTTTTCTTTAATTTATAATGTTAAAAATACACAGCATTCTTAAAAACATTTTTATTAGAAAAATGTGTTTATTTAAGCCCACATATTAACTAATACCAAACCCAAGTATAATAATAAATCTTAAATAATTAATTATATTTTTTGATGTTAAAGGATACTTATCTTAATTTATGTTCAAATTCAAAACATAATTTTACTTTAATTTTAAATTAAGTTATAGTTTTTATAGAAATATTTTTTCACTATTCACTGAAAATAAATATTTTTAAAAATAATCCATTATTTTAAACATAAAAATATATTGATGTGCTATTTTAGAAAATGTTATTAATTTATCCAAATATTATTTATAAAAATTGAAGATATCAATTTTAATGTTTAGGCATAAAATTTTAATAACAGACCATTTTTAAAGATAACATTTTTTTCATCCATAAAATTACATTAATTAAAATTTATTACATATTTATTATCAATTAATAAATACATAATCATCATATAAAACTATTATAAAATTATTATCATATTGTGCTTATTACTATTCACACCTTCTAATTAAATGAAAATGTTACAATTTTTTCTACATCGTAGTTATTTTATACGTGGAGTTTCATGTAAATAATGTTATTGAATAATTTAAATTCAGTTCAAGAAAAAATATAATCAAAATAACAATATGTTTCACTTCCAAAAATTTATTAAATAAACAATTTAGAAATCAGGGTCACCCAATTGGTTCTGGGTAAAACAAATTTTCTTTTCAGGGATGATCTCGAATGAATAATTTTCATATTCGATGCATCACTCAAATATGGTAGAAGATTTAAATGGAATGAACCAACCTCGATTGACCTTGAACCAGTCACCCGAGCGGGGTCGTGGCATGTCTTGAAAGGTGTTACCAATCCCCATGGTCTGGACACTTGTTTTGGGCATCAAATAATATATAAGGGAATTATTTATGCCAAAAATAAATAACTAGGATCATATAAATAAACTAAACCAAACAAGACACATGATACAATAACTAAATACAAATAAATCAATAGTTGATCCAGATACATAATAAACTAAAAAAGTGGAAACAACTTTCAAAACTAAAAATGAAACCACACCACCATGACCTCCATTTAAACTCTTGGTCACCTCCAACCCATGAATTGAACATCATCCACATCGAGCACCTTCTAAGAAACCTGAACTGGAAAATGGAACCCGCAACAGAAAATATAAAGTATGCATGATCACAAAGATTCTGAGTTGGAATTCCATGATAAACAATAGGATCTAATTGTTTCCTTTCCCAACACAATTCAATAACACCATTTTGAAATACATTTCAAAAAATCGGATTTTTACTTTTCATTAAACAGACATAGTCTTTCCATTTTTGAAGGCCAATGCATGCCACATCATTATTTTCAAAACAAAATTACCATTTTTGAAACCAAAACCCAAAAATTAAAAAAACCATTATAATATGTATATAAATAAATTATGCATGAAAATAAATAAAAAACAATAGAAGTAAAAATGTTGATACAAATAATAACAATGGGTGATCCTAAAAATTCCAAGAAGAAAACTTGATGTACTCGGTTCAGAGCCACCTGTCGGTGTATGGTGAAGCCCCTAAGTCCACAAAAAATTAGATACTCTAAACAGCATCTCGAGTGGCACAACTCACCTATCCTAACAACAATCCAAGGGGTACCAACATGTCTAATTGGGGGTGG
Organism: Viscum album; assembly: GCA_963277665.1. Taxonomy (NCBI): domain Eukaryota; kingdom Viridiplantae; phylum Streptophyta; class Magnoliopsida; order Santalales; family Viscaceae; genus Viscum; species Viscum album. Next base: position 1,461,531,464 of record OY728163.1, on the reverse strand, counting down.
TAATCAAAGATCATGTTATGCAAAAAAATATTCCTAAGAACCCATGGTACAATCATACAGTGTAAGTGGGAGTCCCTCGCATGCGTGACCCACCTTTCTTATCGTCATCACACTTTCTTAACCCAAATATGGCCACTCTATCTGATAAATCGTAAAGGGGTTTCCCCATATAGAGGTACCCAAAAATGAATACATAGGTACTTGTATCACATATTCACATCATATCATCGAAGATTCCAACAAGACAGTCACGCCAAAAAACATTAAAACCTTTTAGTAATCATTTTTAAATCGTTGATCGGGTACTCATTCCTGGTGAAACAAATTGTTTTCTATTATCAACACAAACAACACTTTTACAAAAAAAATCTTACCAAAACAATATTACCAACATTTTAAGAAAACATGAGACTTTTTAAAACATTCCAAATAGGCCTTTAGTTTCATACATCCAAAAACATTTCCAAAAAAACATTCCCTAATACTCATGACAACATAACACCAAATACCTCTTTTTTGATTGAATTTACGAACATTACCTCTTGGTCCATGCTTCCAAATAACTATAACAAAGGTATTTTGTAACTCTAGATTAACAAAAAAAATTATCAAAATAAATAAAATGGCCTAGTAAACCACACATCCACCAAGACATACATCAAAATCCAAACGAGAACACGACCAATGATTTCATTTGAAAACATTTTAAAGAACCACTCGAAGAGACTAACAATAGTTAGAAAATAATAACCATTTATGAAATATTTATTTTCCATGGAAACATAAATTTAAAGTACCATATTCACATTAGGGAACATCTATGGGTGCACCTATTACACCCATGGATGCACCAACATCCAATATCACAACAAAATCCAAGATAAAATCAAAAACAATTTCCACAAAAACATTAATTACTTTAAAATCAATTACAACCTTTCATATCATTTAGGGGACATAAAACACATCCCTTTAAACCAATAATCCCCTTTCTGAAACATTTTTTCATATCCAATAAGCCATGATATAAGAAAATTACACACACCAAACCAAATTCACAAACAATCAATATCATCACAACATCCCAAGGGATAAACATTTCTTTGACAACAAGATTCTACTTCAATAAAACAAAGGAATTTCAAAATAATCACCATAGGTTATTTAAGCCAAGTAAATTCACACTAATTACATTATATGCATATTTTTAATAAATTATACCAACATGAAAATACCATTCTCCTCAAGATGCTAATGTATTATAGGTGAGAATATCATTTATAAATTAATTGAAAACCTAAAAGATCTAATGGGAGGTAATAGAACGAAAATTGTTGGAAAGGCCTACAATAAAATAGTGAGGATTGAGAAAAACATCAACATAAGGGAGAAAAACATCCCCAGACAAATTGATCACCCTATGTAATGAGGAAAATGTCTTAATTACAAACTAAGGAATTAGGGTTTGGTTAAGTTGGTGAAAACCTCCAAAAAGAAATGAGGTATAACCGGAAGAGAATAGGAGAGGGTTATCGTCAAGGGGAATCTTAGGCACACCGGAGAAAGGAGGAGGCACTGTGATGGGGGGTCCTTGGAATTCTAGAGTAGGGTGGACTCTCCAATGACACACTGGGAAGGGAAGATAGTCTGAGAGGGATGCCTGAAGGTGTTGGGAAGAGGGAAGGTTGGGCCTCCAGAACACCGTGCATAGAGGGGATGCATTGGGGAGCGAGAACATCGAGATGGGAGGAGGGCATGCTGGAGGACGCGCAACAGTCCGCACCAAGGGAAGTAGTGCACTGTGCATCAAATGGAAGGATATGGGGTAGGCCATGACCCCTAGGTTTCTCCATTAATATTTTACTATAATAATAATAATAATTAATTAATTAATTAATATTAAAATTAATCTTAATAATTATAATTATAATAAAAATCAAAATAATAATAATTGAAATGTATTTATTAGAAATAATAATATTATTTATATAATTATTAACCATTTTCCAAAATTTTATTTTTTTTATTTATATTACATTATTTTATTTCCTTTACCATTCAATTAATTATTTGATTTATTCAGAATATCGGGAAGCCGCATGGTTCACCAGCAGTCATTCATGTAGTTGAAAAAACTAGCCCAAACCATGCCACCTTGCACAACCCACTTACAGGGTAATGTTGTGCACTTGACAAATAGTTTCATAAACCACATGCAAGTTACACGCCATAACACCAGCCAACTCAGGCATCTTCACGGGCACTGCACAGTTACTCTTAACCGTACGGGCCAACCACGCAACATTGAAAAAATGTTTGAAATTGAAAATAATAATTAACGAAATTGAAATTAATAAATTGACCATTCATAGTATGAAAATTCTCCCCACCACATAACTTTCTTCTATAAGAATGTCACAAATCCAAATGTTTGTCAAGAAATGAGTCCATTCCCGAACAGAACCTGAACAACTAAGGAATTTCTAGGGTGATTATTTACTTACACCAAGTCACACCCGACCGATCTAGATATAATTACAACCCCAAAAGGGTAGAACACAATGTGGTTCTCCACACCACAAGGACTCAACTAGCCCTGGAGATTGAAAACCCAAAAACACCACCAGCAGAACTGGGAACTAGGGAACTCCTAACCTGAACTCCATTAATTTAATTACACCACTAGATCATACCACCAAGATAAAAAAAGGAAACCCAAGAAAAACTAAAATAATTGATTCCTCCACTGGTACATATATATTCAAACAAACACAGCTAAGCCGATATCAACCCATAAAAGGTAAAAACACACTTTTATGAAAAATTCAGACTCAGAAAACAATATTTAGAGAAATAGGACAGTTCTGATTACAATGGAACAAGTCTATCACAATCTCCCAAGGAATGTATGGGCATACAACAAAGGAAAAACCTAAACTGTAGAAAACAAGAATGAAAATTCTTTAACTGTTCAAATCCCAACAATGAAATCAAAACCCGGACTGAGGATTCACACCCACAGTAACTCTTTATGGTGTGTGGGCATTACATTAAGACTTGTGGCTGGGGCCCTAATAGATGAAGCATCTATTACCTCACAGTTATGCAGTATAATCCTTTGGTCCCAATGTCTTGGTTGTTATACGCTTCTTGAAAAACATCTCCAGATGACTGAGACAGCTGCAACAATGACATGTCATTGGTGGGTTGCGACAAGACGACTTTGAATGCCCTAAACGTCCACACTAATGGAACACTACTAAATGGTATGATGAACTGGAAGCCCAAACCACTACATATGACTCTATAAAAATAGGTCCCTCCGACATGTGCTACTCAATGGAGGGAGAACCTTCATGAGATCCAACCAGGACTGACTGCACACCAAGAAATAGCTCAACTAAAAAATGCATCATCCACCAACTTATTGAAATATTTTCCACCAGGTGAGATCACTTTCTCCATAATCTCAACAGAATGTCCCCAAATGAAACAAGTTCTTTAAAGTGGTAAGTGTAATATTTTACTTATCATTGGCCTTTACGAACATCCAGTAACTCTGTTGTCTTTTTCAACTTCACCACCTCATGTAAGAGCCCTTGGATGAAGGTTTCCTTAATAACATCCCATTTTATCAAAACTTTTATCATAGATAAGGAAAAAAAACATCCATTGGTCAAAATATAGACCCTCAAAAAGTCCCAGAATTGAATGAACCATCATAACCTTGGGAGTTCCCAACATCTTCATGATGTGATACACTTCATCAAGGAACTTTGATAGTGAGCACTGATCAATATGAAGGACATGAAATGTCCAAGAAGGACAAAAATGTGAATGACTCATTGGTAACCATGGAGACATTGCTAGGATGAATTTTTTGAACAACATATAGAACAAATATCCAAAAAAAATATCAAGATGTAGAAACCTCAATAAAATAAACTTTATATATAAACAACCTGCTCAAAGACCAATCAAATATAAATACATCTAAACACAACCCTTTCAAAAATCACATTTAGAAAACAAGGACAAGATTTTAATTTATATACAAAAAAAGGTATTCCCATACACCATTTCACATGTTCTCATATATTTTCATCTATTCACTCCAAGACACATTTTATATACACATACCCTCACATGTGCGAACATTCATAAGGAACATCATGGGAAACACTAAGATATTTAAAAGAGAGCATCTTCATTTGAAAAACACCATTTTCATTTAAATTTTAAAACCCAAATTAATAAATTAAAACCATTTGAAAAAGTAACATTCATTCCAAAATACATTTTCAATTTCAAATTATTTTACACCAACTGGGACATAACAAATAACAGCATACACCAAAAAACCCGGATGAGGGACTAACATCCATTCCCAACCTAGAAATATGGTAGTGAGTCATAACCCAAGTTGGAAATAACACTAATAGGAGGTTATACAATACAATTGAAGTCCACGTGGTTCAAGACTCCATATAGGGTCACAACATGACACTGATACACCTCTATTTTCATCACTCAATAAAAAAATACAAAAGATGTGAATCCCTAACTACCCCTGGTAACTCGATGATCAGTGTGATAATGAGTTCACGATGCTCTTCCCAAACATACCTCCCAAGCCCTGAAATTCCTAATCACCATCTACTAGACACACAAAATAACAAGAGCCTCACTCTGATATCATATTGTCACAAACTAACCTCATTCGACCCTGAACCTGTGACCCAAGCCAGTCTGCATCTTGCCCCGAAGAGCGTTCCAAATATCCACGGGTAGACAAATAGTGTTGGGAATAAAATTATATACAATGGATTTATTGAATCCCAAAATAAATAATCAGGATTAGATTAATAAACATAACCAAAAAATACACAAGATTGAACAACTGAACATAAATAAGTAAATAGTTGTTCCAGATACATGATACATTGAACAAGAAGAAACAAAATAAAAAACTAAAAATGAACCCATGAAGCCATGACCTCCATGTGACCTCTTGGTCACCTCCATCCACTAAACCGAACCTTATCCACATCAAGCACCTACCATGAACCATGAATAGGAAAAAGGAACATGAAACTAGAAAAATAAAGTATGCGTGAGGACCAAAATGCTCAGTAGGTATGCCAAGAGAAACCACAGGATCAAAGTTTTTCCATTCCAAACACAATCTGAGAACACCATTTTGAAATATTGGTCAAACATTAGCCTTTCCACTTTTCATTGAACAAAAATTGTCTTTGCAATTTTAAAATCCAACACACACCATGCCATTATTTTCAAAAAATATATCCATTTTGAAACCAAAATCCAAACCAAAACCCAAGAAAAAAACATGGATTAGATTTAAATAAATAAATAGTGCAGGTTGGAAACTGTAAATCAATAGAAGTAACCATGTTAATACAAACAATAACCATGGGTGATCCTAAACATCCCTAGAAGACCAATGGACATACTAAGTTCGGAACAACCTATTGGTGTACGGTGAATCCCCTATGTCAGTAACCAAATAGATACTCCAAACAACCTCATCAGTGGAACAACCGACTTGTCCGAATAGCATTCCATGGGGTAACAATCCTTCAATTTGTGGGTTTTCAACAATAATAACTCTATAACCTGAAAGAATCCCAAGAACCCATGGTGTAACAATATTGAGTATGTGGGAGGCCCTTGCATGTGAGACTCACCATACCTTTCATTACCACACTTGCCTACCCCAAACAGGGACAATCTATACAGTAACCCATAAAGATATATCCCCTTATAGAGGTTCCCATTAATTTTTACATACATACAAGTATCACATATTCAAATCATATCATCGACGGTGATTACCGAGCCATCACACCCTACAAACTTCAAAACCATTTCAGTAAACATTTTTAAATCACTAAGGGGGTACTTAATTTTACCAAAACAGATTCATTTCTATAATCAACACAAACAACACTTCTTAAAAAATACATTCTTACCAAACAAGCTTTCCCAAATTTTTTTAAAACATGAAAATTTATAAAACATTCCAAACCGGACATTAGTTTTACACATCAAAAACCATTTCCACAACAATTCCCCAAGTTCATGCCAATGTAACACCAAATCCCTCTTTTATATTTGAAGTTTCAGACAGTCCTTTTAGTTACATGTTTCCAAAAAACTACTATAATAGTCTTTAGTAACTCTATAGTAACATATAATTTTATAAAAATAAAACTAATGGCCCTTTAAACCACACATCCACCATGAAATAAACCAAAAGCCAAACGATCACAAGGTCAAAGTTTTCATTTCAAAAAATTTTAAAGAACCACCCAAAAAGACTACTAATATTTAGAAAATAAGAACCATGTATGAATTTAGGATTTTCCAAGGATACATCAATTTACTGTAACATATTAACTTTTGGGAACATCCATGTGTTCACCTTGTGCACCCCAGGATAAGTCAACATCAAATGGCACGAAAAATCCAACATAAAATCAACAACCATTTCCACAAAATCACTAATTTCCTTAAATTATTATCCAATATTACATATCTTTTAATGGACATAGAACACATCCCTTTAAATAATAAATCCCCTTTTTAAAACATTTTAACATATCCAAAAAGAAATTATATAACCAAATTACACACACCAAACTAAATATAAAAACAAACGATATCATCAAAACATCAGAAGGGCTAAACATTTCACAAATTACCAAATTCAACAATAATAAAACAAAGGAATTTCAAAATAACCACTCTAGGTGTTTTTAACGTAAATAATTAACACAAATTACATAGGAAATCTATTTTAAATAAATTTTAACAACATGAAACTAACATTTATTTCAATATATAGAGGAATTTGAGGTTTGAATAACATTTAGAAATTAATTGAAACCCTACAAGTGCTAATCGAATGTACCAGAAAAGAAAATATTTGAAACCCCAACCTTAAACAATTTTGGATGGATAAAAACTTCAATGGAATGGGTAATTACACCACAAAGACCAATCACACACACAATGAAATGAGAAAAACCTGAAAATTTAAAAGTGAGTCAATATGGTTTTGTAATTTGATGAAAAAGACCAAAAATATATGAGGTATTAAAAGACAAGAAGAGGAGAGGGTTGTTGGCAAGGGGAATTTCGAGCACACTGATGCAAGGCAGAGGCACTACGAAGGGGGTTTGGGACACACTGGAGTAGTGTGTGTTCGTCGAAGGAATGATTGGAAGGGAAGCTGGATGAAGCGTACTGGGTGAAGGCACTATAAAAGGGGGAGGTTGGGCTTCTGGAATACGGCACAAGGAGGGGGTGCATTGTGGAGAAGGATAATTTGGATGGGAGGAGGTTGTGTCAGAGGTCGCAATGCACGCTGCACCAACAGGAGCAGGGTGCTACGCCACGAATGGAAGAAGGATATGGGGGGTGTTCGTGACCCCCCTAGGGTTTCTCCATTAATATTTTTTAATATTATAATAATTATTATTATAATAGTAAATTAATTATAAAAGTAATCTTAATAATAATTATAATAATAAAAATCACAATAATAATAGTGATATTATCATTTAAAATCATATTATTATTGTTGCTAACATTATTAAACATTTTAAAAAAAATCTATTTTATTTAATTTATTTTACATTATTTTATTTTCATTACCATTAAATTAATCTATATATTTAATCTGAATATCGGGCAGTTGCGCAGCTCACCGGCAATCAAACGCGTGGTTGGAAAAACTGCACCCAAATTGTGCCACCCAGAACATCCAGCTTATATGGTCATGTTATGCACTTTTCATGTGGTTTTATAATCCACACACAAGTCACATGCTACAACTCTGACCCACTCGATCATTTGCATGGCCTCCACATAGATTCTCTTAACTATGTGGGTTAATCGCACTACTGTGAAAAAACCATCTGAAACTCAGAATAATAATTAATGAATTTAAAAATATTAAATCAACCAGGTTAGGGTGTGATAGTAAACATCATGAATAATGAAATTTTTCAAAATATACTAACAAAGATTATAAGTCTTCATCCATAAAAGTTATATAATATTTAGTTTTATTAAAAAAAATTACATTCATTGACATTGATGATCTTTTCAGGGTTAGAGTTATCACGAATTAATCCATATATAAGAATTTACAAAACCATATAGCAAAAATTGGACACTTCTGAACCATATACATTTCTCCATAATATAAAAATTCTAAAATTAAAGCTTGATATCATTAATGAAACCACTTTCAGACATTGAACGTGGCCTCTTCCAATCCCTTTCTTATCATTAAATCCTCTGAAATACATTTAAGAACCTAGGGTTATCATAAAATTATCAGTAAGAGATATGAAATGAATGAAACAGTTTGTCCATTGATAAACATTAAAACTCATGAAACCCCCTTTCTGGAAAACATAACATTTTACCCAAAAATATGAAATATCATTCATGAATAAATATCATTTATTTTACTTTTCGAAAAAAATTATTTCCAAAAAAATCATCAAGAAATTTTATAAATTTCTTGTTTCTACTTTGGAAAATCCCAACATTGAACCCTTACATAAATGTTACATATTGGAATAACCATACAAACAACTTCCAATATAATTATCCAGAGAATAAACTCATTTCCCAATACTTTGGATCTCTATATAGGCACACCCATCCTTTAAGCTATAATGGGCTCACACAGTGTTATATAGATTCATAGATCAATTTTAATGTCCAATAGCCACAACATGAAATAAAAAATATCATCATATAATAAAATATTTTATATTCATATGAATATGACTTTCAGATATTAAATTACAATTTTAATTAAAAAAATCCTTTGAATAAATAATGTACAACTTTATTTTTAGAAAAAACTTTTCAATACTGAAATACAAAATATTTTTTTCATTTAACATAATAGGAAAACATGAAAAGTAAGCCAAATAAATAAAATACATTCAACGGTGGCAGAAAATTTATTGACGCCATGTGTATTAAAAATAGAACACTTCATTTTTTGTTTGTCAAAACATTCCATATAAAACATGTAAAAAAATTCTGTTATCTACAAATTTAATAAAATTAAAAAATAGATTTAAAATTTTCTTTATAAAAATATATAATAATAAACAAACAAAAAATATCATTAATTTTTATATAGAGAAAACAACTATAAAATTAAATCTTTAAAATATTCAAAGTGTGCCATACCACTTTCAACATTTAAATCACCAACATCATGAAATATTATAATTTAACAAAACAATAAAGCAATGAATAATAGATAAAATATTTATATATAATCTAAAAGGGGATTTATATACACCTTTCAATATTATATATTTGAATATCATCAACAAATTCCTCAATGAAAGGACATTGAGACAAAATCTCTTAACTTGACTTTGACTTGTCAAGTGTCTCTTTATCTTCTTGAATAAAAAACTTATGTTAATTATTTAATCTGTCCAGAACACCTTTCTTTTTTATCTATAATTTTATTTCACTTATTACAATGTTTTAAAACTATTCTAATATAATTATGTTTACATTGGGTGTCTTGACCATATTAGACATACGTGTCAAAAAGGACTTTGCTATGTCAACTATGGTCAAAATTTTCATTATATAAACCTTTACATAATAAAAATCCTAGAATAATAATAATATATTTATATTAATTTATATTTTAAAATCATTCATGATATATTGTTAAGAAAAATGAACCAATGATAAAATCATTAAGATTGTATGTCGTACGTAGGCTTGAGTAACATTCTAATTTTCAATGATCATTATGAAGAGAAGGTAACATTAATCTTTCTAGAGTCTCAATTAGAAAAATCATAACATATTATTTAAAAATATGAACATATATATAATAATTATGATTTAAAAGGAATAACATCATGTTGGGGAGGTAGTAGTCCACACATCCACGAATGATATTATCAATTTTTTAGTGTGTGAAAGGGTAAAAAAGAAAATGACATATTATATTCACAAATAGGTTATTATGTAATTAATATAATTAATATTTTATTTATGTCAAATATGATTAATTAAACACATATTTAAAAAATTCCATTTAATGAGTGAATGTATCACATCACATTGATTAGGCGGTATTCCACATGTCTACAAACGAAATTACCACATTTACACAAAATTTAAAGCATGGAGGTATGTGTATATTAAAATTAAATAAGTATTAACACATCATAAATATCATATATATGTTCATGTATCATATAAAAATATTTCTTCCATCATAATTCCCATCCATGAGAGGTGGTAAAGGAAAACTGAACACAATCGTTATGGGATATAGTAGTTTGTCACACAGGAATAATAATTTCATAACACATTAGATGGAACTGTGTTTTGCGGTAGGTTGAAGCATTGAAATAAAAATATATCATTATATTAATAATACTTATGTTACTATATAATAATGTAATAATAATAAAAAGGGGAGCAGAGAAGTAAACAATGTAAAAAATGCATGTTGACGAATCTTAACAGTTCTTTGGGTAACACCTATTGGATTGTTCCAAAGGGATTCTTGGATGGATTTCTAACCAAGGTGACTCTTATAGGGTAAGTGTAGGGATTTTGGTAGCTTAATGTAGAATTGTGTGGATGATAAAATGTTCATTATAGGTGAAAAGAGAGGGGGATAGGAGGCCTTTTATAAGAGCAGAAAATGACACATTAGGTATTCTTGAAAATAATTATGTTCATCCCATGTTTAAATTGACCCAAAGGTGTTAAAAATAGACCATTATTGTTACATAGAGGATTTAGAATCTATATATGGGCAGGAAAAAATTATACTTGTGTATGGTCATTTTTACACCATATTTTCCATGTTGTTCATTAATTAAGGTCATTTTACATTAATCACTATAATTAATTATAATTAATGTCACTAATAATTTTGGTAAGAAACTAAGATGACCTTATAAGAAATAATAAATTATTATAATTAAAAATATTCTATCAATTTTAATATATTCCAAATATATAAGTGGATGAAATTAATTTAAAATTAATCTCGTAGTCAGGATGTGATAGTGGGTTTTTAATGTGATAATGTTCATACATTCGGAAAGTTTTTGTATCAAAATTCAATATCAACTTGGTTATAATGACTTAAATTAGTTTTAATTATATAAAATTTACCTCATTATACATTAAAAAATGACAACGTTTTTTAACTACATATATAAATTGGATGAAAAAACGTTTTAAATGAAAAATCAGTATCATTCACTATTCATTAAAATAGGAAAGTCCTAAACAAATTACCATAAATACACCCAAAGTTAATTTTGATATCCCTATTTAAAAAAAAGAATTTTATTTTATCTTATAAATATGGTAAATTTTTTAGAAATTATATTTATAAAATGTATGACATTAATAGGCGGTAAAACTATTCATTTAGAAAAATTCCATTTGAGTGTAAAAATAGAATTATTCACACATTTTCCATATAAAATTTATTATATTAGAGTAAAAAACAAAACTAAACATGTGTAAACATAAAATAGTTAGTATAATTCATTATGTGTTATAAAACAAGATAATGATAATTTCCATATTAAATATTAATATTGACATAATATTATTGTTTGGTAGAACCTAGTTTTGCGTGCAATGTAAGATTTTGAATAAATTCAGTGTTGTGTTTCTGGTATGATATCAGAAATAGAATCCCTTTTATTTTAATATTACTATATAATTCATAAATATTAATAAATATGAAAAAGACATATTCTATAATTACTTGGGATGTTATAAAGATGTAAACTGATAAAGAGAGAAGATTCTTTCAAGTTCAATTTTTAATAAATTTCTATAAATCCAAATAAAGAATACCTCTATCTTTATAATTTTATTCAATTAAGATATCAATCCTATAAAACCATTTTAAGTTAAATGTAATTTATTTTGTATCATCCATTTGTTAAATCCCAAATTCAATGATTCAAACAATCTCTTATGATATATAAACAGTGCCAATTGATTTCCTAGTGCTAGAATGGTTGATCAAATATCTTCCAATATTCATATTGACCACTACAAATTTTCCTTCAGCCTGAAAAACATCCTTAAAATCTAATTATTTAAATGATATTGAATAGAAGAGACAATCTATAATTTTTTTTGGTTTTGATAAATATCTCTAGAGTTCATTGTGTATAACAATTATGTATTTTGAATAATATCTGCACAACATATATAATAAAATATTTATAAAAATATAGGAAGGGTTAAAATTATATTTAATTCTGGAAGGAATCATAAAATAATTTATTAAACCTTATATAATCACATTCTATATAATAATAATAATATTAGAATTTTCTGATGGCAGGATCTTACTGGCGTAATGATAAATATTATTTTGATCATCATAGAAAATTATATTTATCATCGAACACAATCCTGGACTATTAGTCCTCCTTGGAATTTATCATATTCATAAATATATAAATATCATATATTTTGAAATTATTTAATTATCTTGGAATATTTATTTGTTTAATTAATATGATCAACATATTTTGAATAAAATTATTCTTTCAAATAGTCAATAATATGTATTCCAATAATAAAATCCAAGTAGAATTTTATTGAGATCAATACAAAAACATAGTTTGTGACCCTATAAAAATATTTCTTATTTTCTTTTCGAGTCATTCCTAAATTACAATATTATGCTAATGTTATTGGTTATATAATATAAGAGAATAAAGTAAATGTATCATCTTTTAAAACTACATACAAGAAACTCATTTTGTAATATAATATCTTTGTCACAATATCTCATCAACAATGTTTCAAACACATTTCATAAACCTTTAAGATTGATACATGTTTAGTTGACTATCTAGAATAATATCATCTTTACACGATGAACATTATATTTAATGGTTTTGTTCTATTTCAATCAAAGTGTTGAGATATCAACTTCTATTAATATAAGTGGGACATATCCTTCTAGGTCATCTTTATTAATAATATTTTATTCATTATAATGGCAGCATTACCTACTACCCAAAAACATATGATTTATCATGTTTTTTAGTAAATATATGTTTGAAAGTAATAACATACATTAATAAAAAAAATTAATATCCAAGAACTATTACATAAAAATGTAGATAATAATATATTATGACACACAGACATGTTGAATTCTGGCTGGTGGGTAAATTCTCAAAATCTCAATATTGGTTATTACCAAGTCATAAATTCATGATAAGATGTCCCATATTCTTACAAGTACACTAACATAATCATAAATCTATTATGTTCCCCATTATAAAATTTTCTTCACCATAGAAAAATTTTTAGGAATATCATCATGGAATTTTAAGGTTATTATCATTGGAGGGAACTATTATAACTTTTCCAATGAAATAGATAATATAGAACATTATTACATTGAAATGACATAGAACTACAAACAATGTGTATTCATGTATATGAAATTATATTAAATTCCTTGAATATACATGTAATCCATAATACAAACAGTTTTTTCTAGAACACCAACTATGATAGACTTTAACATATATTATATCTAATGTTCAATAAATTTTATTCCACTAGAACTCATATAACGATCATGATTCTACTATGTTATGTTTTTATTAGAGGGGTATTATTCATTTTCTTATGTGCAGACTCTGATCAATGCAACATTAACTATCTAAGAAAAATACCTCATAAGATGATATTTTTGAATTATGTGGTTAATCCATTGATATTACCTTGACTCGTATATAGATCCACTAGTGTTGTATCATTATAATAGAGTGTTATACGGCCTTTACTTTTCAAAACCACATCAACCTCTTTGAAGAAGTTTCATATCCAAACATCTTCAATAGCTCCCTAAAATGAAACAATTTACTTGACTATAGGACAACATATTACATTAAGTTATTCTATATCATAGTTCTAATATTGAGATTAAATATGAATCATGGAATTTATTTTAGATCATCTTGATCTATTTGGAATGTATAATTTTAATATCTTATGATGAATAGTTCCTCACCACCTTCATAGAACATAAATATATAATTTTTTCGTATAAAATAATGGGAAAATATCCCTCAAGGTTTCCTCCCTATATATTTTGGGTGTGGTTGTGTTTGATGATAAATCCAGATGACAGTGAATGAGTATGGTTGGTGTTTTCTGAATATAGGATTATAAGGTAGTGTTGTTTCCCACTATTTTCCAAAATACGGGGCCTCAAATTAAGAATGTTTGTGAATAATGTCAAATATAATTAGAAAATAAGGGAAATGGAAATCATGGGACATTGATCACATACCATGTCTAGGAAGGTTTTGGGGTCACATTCCAGGCAGCATGAACGGTACACAGAGCTGCAAAAGTAGTGCGCAGTAATGGTTTGCAGTGAAGGGCGTGTAGTTTGTGAAACCAAAAAAATTCATGGAGGAAGGTGGTGTCGTATGAGAATTTATTTACATCGGTGAAGGAGATCTTCGATGTAGGATAAAAGGCAGTATGCGAACCACATATGAAAAATGGTTTGCTAGATGTCTTGCAGTTTGCAGTGCTAGAAGCATCAGTTTGAGGTTATGGATGGATTGAAGATTTGGTAAATCTTTGTTTAGCATAAATTGTGGGTATCCTTTCCTATATAAGAATCTATAATCCCACTGATTACAGTGGTGACTGAATATCATTATTAAACATATGTTTTTATGGGATTTTGGAAAAGTATGAAGGAGGTGTGCGAGGAAGAATTCTATGAAAGATGAAGTGGTTTGTGATGATGAAATTATGTTGAAGGTGTTTATGGGGATTCTTAACCTGAAAAGGAAGACTAGGTACAATTAGGAGGAATATCCAGTATGAATGAGAGAGAATTATGTATGCGTTACGCAGAAGAGAAGCTCTGGTAAGTAGAAGATAAGACAATCTGTGAATAGAGAACAGTTCATGGAAAGAGGGTCGTCCGCATAGCCGGAGCAATGGAAGTAGTACATGGAGGCGGTAGTAGTTTTCTGAAGGCAGAAATAGTATGCAGAGATGTGTTCCACATACCAAACCCACTACACATTATGTATAGAAACAAGGTGGTTTGTGTTTTTCTAAAGGATGTTTGAGAAAGCTTCAGATTAGTGTGTGAATGTTTTTTATGGTATCTAACCGTACTCGAGAAGGTATACTTCATCTATAGGTGAAAGGGGGACTCCAACAGAGCATCTAAATATAGTTGAGGATGCCGGAATTCATGAAAATGAAGGGACCTATATGTCCATAAACTTTGTTTGTCCTAAAAGCTAATAAACAATGTGTGGATTACTCTCCAAGAGTAGTGAGCTAAGGAAGAGGAAGATGGAGACACTTTCCACTAGTAGTGAGCCAGAGAAAGAGGCATAGGGAGTGACACTTGGAAATGCAATGAGTAGACCCTAAACATTGAAAATTCAGTTAGCTTGGTCATAGAATATTGCTCCCGATCACTGTAATTATTATTGGTAGTGAGACTTAGTGAAATTTCTACATCAGTGCATTGTTTTTATATGCTCCTTGGACGTAGCCCTGTGAGGGTGAACCAAGTAAAAATTGATGTGTCATATTCAATATTTCATATCTGTTTTTATATTTCTATAGGAGGAAAAGATAATTGAGTTTTTTCTAAGAATGAATCACGATCCAAACTGAAGAATGTTTTAATTTGTCATAGCTCGATTCCCCCCCCCCCTCTGGGTATTTGACCTAGTGAACATAAAAATTTGTATCAAAGTGAAATGATGAAAGTTAGTGATTCTCTATCAATAAGAAAAAATATATGTGGTCAATCATAAAGGAATTCCAATCTTTGATGGAAATAATTCTCAAATCTAGAAGAATCAGATTCAACACTACTTCCGATTAGTCTGGATGGATGTCTTACAACAGCTATGAATTGAATATCAGTTTATATTAATAGTGGTTCCTTATCAGAATCTGAAAAAATTGAATTGGATGTTGATTCTAAAGGGATAAATTCTTTAGGGGGCACTATAAAATTAAAATTATATGAATTTGGTGTCCTGTATAACATCACATTTTATGTGGGAAAATTGTTGAACATTTATGAGGGTGTCACAAAAGTCCGAGAAGAAAAGATATATGTTCTATGGAACAAGTATTTTGATCATTAAATGAAACCTAATGAGTCTATTAAATCATTCTTAGACTTGATAAATATTATTTTGGAAGGCATGCAGGGTCTTGGATAATTCATGCAAGATATAAAGATTGTGAAACGTAACATAAGGAACCTTCCACCGTGGTTCAATCTAAAAATTTCAGTGTTGGAAGGAAAAGACCTGAATGAGATGACAATGGATAACCTACACAGTACCCTTGTAGCATATGAAATGAGAAATGATAGTAATGATGAAGTGGAAAAAGAGAAGTATATGGACGTGTCATTCAAGACCATGAAGAGTCTCACAGTTGAAGATGTTCATGAGGAAGACAATATAGATGAGGTCATATCATTTATCTGCTCCAATCTACAATGGGTAAAAGGGATGTTCAATTGTAAATTTCCATTTGCAAGCTTTCGAGGTAGAATGATTGGGCATTTTCCAGTAAAGTGTTCTAAGATGTTTGATGATGAAAATTGTGAAATACCCCAAAAGAAGTATTCATAAAATGAAAAATAGAGGATAAGTACATGGATAATGTCCTTCAACAAGAAGAATCCACATTAAAATGGGCTAAAATTTCTAGAACAATCTGATAATGAAAAGTTGTATGACTGCAAGGATCATAAAACCTATTCTTTGGCAGTAGTTTTCAGAAATTCATTAACAAGAGAATAATGTGACAATGAAGAATGAGAAATTTATGGAAGTTTTGATCTTCAAGCTGAATTAGAAGCTGTTGTTGAAGAGATATATATTTTGAGATCCAAAAAAAAGGAAACCAACAAAATTGTTTAGGATGAAAAATTATTTATGCAGCATTAGGTAGAAGAGAATTTTTATCTGAATGTAGAGATTGAAAATCTAAGGTCTTCAATTCCCAAAATCTCAAAAAATTTGGTTGAGTGAAAACTAAAAATTTATGAACATTAAATAGAAATTTATATTTTAACTGTAATTTGAAAAGATCAAATCAAAAATATCAAACCACTAGAATAGAAAGTCATCAATCGTTGATGAACAATTGAATATTAGGAGATACCACTAACTCTAGGATTTTCATTAGTAAAGAAGATCATAGATGCAATAGATAAGATGATATTTCAGTAGAGTGGTCCATCAGAACATATGGGACAATCTATTCTAAATGATGAGGCACGTATAGGGATTTATCTAAAACAAAATTCAGTTATGGTTCAAGACAGAAAACAAGAACCCACTCTAAGATTAAAGATTGATTTGGGTATAAAGCAGACTCAGATGATTATGATACCCTAAGGCACAACATGTGGTGCATCATTTTCACACAAGAATTTACCTCTTATAAGATTCTATTGTTGTGGTAAGATGGGACACTTTCAAAATTTATGCTCCATAGCAAAGAGGTACCCATGGGAACAAGACAAACAATTATGTTCATATAGAGATCAAAATTATAGGAAATAATTTGATGGATATTGTTTTTTGTGTGAAGGATTCGGACATATGGAATTATATTGCACATCAACAATGTAGAGGAATGTGCCGAGGTAGATTGAATTTGTTCATAAGAAGCAGCCAAATGTATCTTCAAGAGAGCAGAAAATTCAAAATTGATTTGAAACTCTGTAGGTTGATGATGGATCATCATATACTGAGAAATATATAGGTTATCATTCCATATCAGATATTAATTCATATACAAGGGTCAAAAATAAAAGAGAAGAGTAGGTAGTGGTGGTAGAAATTGTATTCGGGGCATCAAATCGCATTGGAATATAGATCATTTATAGTGGATGCACATTCCATATAATGAGAAATAAGGATTTGGCGACCGAGATTAGGTATGATAAAGAAGGTATCGAAATATTTTCTAATGTTTAGGGATTAAAAATTATTGGTTCATCAAAAAACAAGTTTGGAGGAAAAGATATGAGACAAGAAGATATCTTGACTATTGAGGGGCTTAGTCACAAATTTCATAGTGTCAATCAATTGTGTGACATAGGGCATGCCATAAGTTTTTTCAAGAAATTATGTATCCTCATGGCCAAGGATGGTTCCGTTGTATTACTAGGAAATCATATGAAAGGGAATCTCTACCTCGTGGGTGGAGAAAAAGATATGTGTTTTCTGTACATGGATGAAGAAAATAAGTTATGGAATAAGCGTCTCGGCCACATAATCCAAGGTTCCTTGGAAGATCTAGTGAAATATGATGTAGCTCAAAATCCCCCTTTATTATCACGTGATCGTACTCATACATGTGATTCCTTCCAAGAGGGGAATATCATTTGAAAGACATATAAGACAAATGAGAAAAAGTCAACACGATTGCTTGAGTTGGTCTTTATTGATGTGTGTGGGCCAATTTCACAATGAGATATTGATGGGAGAAGATATTATGTTATATTCATTGATGACTATAGCATAATGGAATGGTTTTCAACAATCAGCAACAAATATAAAGTTTTTAGTTTCATTACATAATATCGACGGGAATTTGAAAAGATGCCTGGTAAGAGAATATGGAAAATTCGAACAGATAATGGAATAGAGTACACAAATATATAAGTGGAGGATTATCTCAAATAAATTGGGATAAGATATCATCTTTTAGTAGTAATAACTCCAAAGAATAATGCATTTATTGAGATAAGAAATCAGATTATCAATAATATGTCCAGAACTATGCTCATTGAAAAAGGACTTTTGGGAAATTTTGTAAATAAATAGTAATGACAACAGTATATACTTCAAAAAAATCTTTACTTTTTCCAAAATAGGAGAAGACTTCATATGAGTTATGGTGTGGAATGAATCCATCATTGATGTACATTCGAATATTAGGAAGTAAATGTTTCATTCTCAATAAAGAGAAACAAAAAAATTAATCTTATGGGGATGAAGGGATATTTCTTGACAACTCAAAGAAAAGAAAAAAAAATCTAAATGATTAAATAAGAAGTTGAGTAAGATTTTTTAAAGACATGATGTAACTATAGTATAAAATAAAGAAATTAATTCAGAAAATACCTAATTATACTAAGGATGATATTGATAATGAGATGAGCAGATCAAAAGACACTATAGCTCCATATGATGACTCAGGAGAAGACTTGGATGATGTGAATAAATGATTATCTATCTAGAGACCAACAAGAAGAGCTTAAATTGAAAGACATAACATAATTGGTGATCAGATAGGACAAGTGCAGGCACGTAGGATGAAGACTTTGCAACAAGCATCCTACTTATCATAGATGGAACCTAAATTTTTTGATGAAGAAACTGGAGATGAGAATTAGCTCCAAGCCATGAATGAAGATCTTGACCAAATAGAGAAGAATCATACATGGGTAATTGTTTCAAGACCAACAGGCAAGAATTTCATCGGGACAAAATGGGTTTTCTCAATAAACTGAATAAAGATGGTGTTGTGATTTGAAACAAATCACACATGGTGTGCAAAGGGTACTCTCAAATTGATTATATTGATGTTGATGAGATGTTTTCACCTGTTTCATGGTTGGAGACAATCAGATTGTTCCTAGACATAGTAGAGCAAGGAAAGTTTAAAATTTTCTAGATGGATGTCAAGTCATAATTTATGAATGGTGTTATAGAAATAGATGTCTACAATGGAAAACAAGATGGTTTTCTTATTCAAGAAGCTGATAAAATAGTATTTTGGATGAATAAGGCTTTATATGGATTGAATAAAGCACTAAGAGCATGGTATTCGAGGCTTAATTGGTTTCTAAAGAATCTTGGTTTTCAGTGTGGTGCAGTTGAATAAAATTTGAATTTCAATAATGAAAATTTTCAATGGATGATGGTTCTGGTTTATATCGATGACATAATATTTCATGGATCAGATGAATCGTAATGGAAAATTTTTTTGAAATCATGAAAAACGAGTTTGTAGTGTATATGATTAGTGATCTGACATTTTTACTTGGTGTACAAGTGGCACAGGGAAGAAGTAGCACATTTATTCCTCAATATACTTATTCCAAGGAGGATTTGAGAAGGTTTAGAATTCATAATTATAAATAAATGATGACTATAGTTTCTTCCCAGTTGAAATTGTCATGGGATGATGTAGGAAAGTTAATATCACAGAATATAGGCAAATAATTGGATGTTTGTTGTACCTGATAGCGGAAAGGCCTGATATTGTATGTTCCACATGCCAGAGAGCAAGGTATAAAATAGATCCAAAGGAGATCCTCATGATTGTAGTAAAAATTATACTTTAGTATAAAAATGGAACCATGGATTTTGGTTTAATTTATATTAGAAAAATGAAACCATAGTTGTTGGGATATACAGATGCGAATTGGGTTGGATCAACAGATGATAGGAAATATACATAAAAAGGTGCCTTTTATCATAGATGATTTCTTATTTAATGGTTGATAAAGAAACAAGATTTCACTTTAATGAGAAGCAGAGAAGCTAAATATATTGCGAGTACTCAAGCCTGCATGAAACTATTGTGGATAAAGCAACAGCTTGAATATATATGAATTTAAGTGAAATCTATGATCAGAATCTGTTGCGATAATTCAACGGCTATAAATCATAATAAAAAACCAGTACACCACTCAAGGAAAAATCACATTTAAATCAAATATTATTTTATCATGGAGAAGTTGGGAAAGGGTTTTTGAAGTTTGAGTTCATTCCTACAGAACAACAAGTTACAGATATTCTTACAAATACCTTAACCAGTGAAGCGTTTGAAAGGCATCAACTAGCTCTGGGAGTCCAATCAAATCCCCCCACTTGAAAAGGTTTTGGACTTTGGACTCCCTCTCCAAAAGTTATCATGTTTTTTCTCTAATATTATGATATGTGTACATTACCCTGTTTCAGACAACCTTTATGTTCTCTTTGGGTTCATTGACAAATGGGGAGAATGCGTGATTATTCCAGGGGAGAAACGACATGGGGAGAAGTTGTTTAGTGGTGTAGAGAGAATGGGGGAGTTGAAACTGAGTTGAAGCTATTTGGAGGAGCTATTTTATATGGGGGTCACTAAATATTATGTTGCTATAAGTTATCAATCAATAATTAGATATCACGTTGGATGAGGTTCATGGTGAAAGTAGTTAATTGGTATCATTATATTAGTATGGTATTAGAAATTGGCGATAATCAATGTGGTGATACATTGATGAACATTTCACTATACACTTATTTCTCAATCTGACCATGGATCATGTGGGCTTAGAGTATGTGTTTAGTAAATCCTTGATCATTATCTTAATCACAAAATGTGAATGGTGACTGAATATGGAAGGAGTTTTAATGAGGTATCAAAATGTTCATCATTGTTATGAGTAGAGTTGTAAACAAATCCAATGGGGGAGATTTTTGGGGAAAAAATCCCTCAAAGTTTCCCTCTCAGTGTATTTTTTGTGTGGTGTATTTGTTCAAAAATCCAGATGGTAATGAATCAGAATGGTTAGTATTTGTCGAAGACAAATTTTTAAGGTGGTATAGTTTCCCATTGTTTAAAAATTTTGGGGCCTCAAAATTATGATTTCGGTGAATAATGGAGAACAAAATCTGAAATTGAAGAGAAATGAGGAGCCTGGGAAATGGATCGCATACCATGTCTGGGAAGGATACACTGTCACATACCATGCAGCGGGAAAGGTACGTGGTACTACCGAATCAGTTCGCAACAACGGTTTCCAGTGATGGGAGTGTGGTTCGTAAAACCAAAAATGGTTTTCATTGAAAGGTATTGAAATATGTGAATCAGTTAACGTCAACATAAGAGATCATCCATGTAAAAGAAAAGGTAGTACACAGACTATGTATGAAAAAAGGTTCACTAGAAGGCTTGAGGTTTTCTACTAGAGAAGGATCGGTATGCGGTGAAAGTCAGATTGAGGATTTGGTAAATATTAGATTAGTATAAGGTGTGAGTATCTTTTCCCATATAATAATTACTAATCCCATCTATTATTGTGGTGACTGGGTATCATTATAGAACATATTTTTGGTCGGGGATTTCAGAAAAGTTTGAAAGAGGTTTTCAAGAAGAATTCTACGAAAGGTGATCTGTTTCATGCAGAAGAAATTACCCTGAAGGTGTTTGTAGGGATTATTAACCCAAAATATAAGACTCATTACATGGATGAGGAATCTCCCATATGTGAGACAGAAAATTATGAAAGCTTTATGCGGAGGGGGATCTCTAGTATGCCGAAGTGAAGACAATCTATGACCAGAGAACAGTTATCGGACAGGGGGCAGTTCACCGAGCCAGATTGAAGGCTGCAGTACATGGAGGTAGTAAAAGTTTCTGTAAGGTAGAAGAATTATCTGTAGAGGTGTTCCATATACAAAACCCCTTATACAGTATATGGAGTAAAAAGGTGGTTCGTGGTTTTCTCAAGGATGTTTGAGTAATCTTCAGATCAGTTTGGAAAAGTCTTTTCCAGTACCTAACAGTACATGGGAAGGTGGAATTCATCTGTGGGTGAAAGTGTGACTTCAATAGAGAATCTACATACAGATGAAGATGCATGAATTCATGAAAAATAAGGGACCTACATGTCCAAAAACTATTTTTGACCTACTATTCAACAAAATGTGTGTGGATTGCTCCCTAAGAGTAGTGAGCAAAGGAATAGGAAGATGATGACCTTTTCCTCCAACAATGATCTAGAGAAAGAGGCATAGGGTGTGACCACTGGGAATGAAGTTATCAGACCCTAAACATTGTAAAGGAAGGGATCCTGTGCATAGAAGATCAAGTTGGAACATTGTACTCATTAATGGTAGTGATCCTTAGTGAATTTGGTACATCTGTGCATTGCCATTGTATGCTCCTTGGATGTAGCCCAGTGAAGGTGAACCAAGTAAAAATATTTGCATCATGTGCATGATTTCATATCTATTTTTATATTGCAACAGGAGGATGATAAAATTGTGTTTTTTCTAAAAATGAAACAAGATCCGTTTTGGAGAAGGTTTTAATCTTTCATACCTGATTCCCCCCCCCCTCTCAAGTTATTCGACCTAGTGGACCTATCATATAATATGTTATGTTTTTTCATGAATACCATCTAATTTCGATAACATGGGTGATTTATATCCTTTCCTAAAACACTTAATGGATATTTGAAATATATCCTTAAACATATAATAACAAACATGACTAAACCAATTGTTGAGGAGTTCAATACTATTTTCATCCTTTTTCATTTCTCATGTGTTTGAGGACATATTCTTTTGGAAAATTAAATTCCATGTGACACTAAAAACAACACCCTATTATATTATTCTATTCTTAATATCATCAGTGTCCTATCAATATATGTACATTGTCTTATACTAAATAGTTTATTAGATCTATGGTGTTGAATCTTGATTTCATGAATATATACTACTTTTATATGTCTTTAATGCAGAAGCATGTGTTTTTCCATTATTTGATAGATTGTAAGATAGGTATTTCATTTCCAATAAATTTAATATTTCATTAAAATAAACTAATATTAAATGAACCAAACTCACCCTAAACTCTAGATAGACACAATTCTTGCATTCATTCCTTATGATAGAAAATTATAATATTGATACATCAATCAAAATGTTCATGACCTATATGTTTACTTTAATATACAAAATAAACTCTAAAATTTACATACCTTTTAGTAATATACATAGTAATAAACCCTTTGTATGGGTTTATATATACATTTTCTTAAAGATTCCCATTAACGGTGTTGTTTTGACATCCATATTCAAAATCACCATGTCATCATAACTTGTTACTGTATATAAAATTCTGATTGATTTTTGTATAGAAACATGTGAAAAGGATTCGTCATAATTAAATTACTTGATATTATTTTATCCATTTTGAAAACACTCATTCCTTATAGTTACTGACATTTAAATACATGTCCAATTTCTAATTGAATACCCATTTTCAACTAGACATATTTATAACCCGTAAATCATATTAATAGAATCCATACATGGTTTAAATACATTGAATACATTTTAGAATTTATATCATCTTCTAATAGTTAATCTTATGATGAAATTAATTATTCCTTACAGGTTATATGATCTTTATTATAATCTATTAATCGGTCATCATCCTCGATGAATATATAACACTAAAAATCTGGTTCTATTACCTCTCTTGTAATGCTATGCAGTATTTCTATCTCCAAAATGTATTAATCCACTATTCCATATGGAATCTATTCTTATCCCAAATAATTTATACATTTATCCAAGAAATTATGAAATTCTATCATGCTCACCCTATCACTGTTAGATATGGGTCCCTCTCAGTAAACATGGATTTTCATTACAAAATTACCTTTTTGAGGGATATTATAGGTAATATCACCTTGTTTCATTGATGTGTCCTTTAAAGATATGCAATGTAACTTGGGTCCAATTTTGTTTTTGTAAGATTAAATAATAAACACTTCATTACCCTATAAATGTATGAAATAAAACATGGGTTTCTTTCCACTCTATAATAATAATAGAATACAGTCTGATGCATTAATTTGAACTTGGTTTAGTATTTTAGCACCTTTCAATAATTTGTCTCCACAAAAGGATATTGGAATGAATTCATGACTCATCATTGATCTCACTATGTCTAATAGGGAATGGTTTCTCCATTATCTTACATCATTAAATTGTAGTGCATAAGAATGAGTGACTCTAGATAGAATACCAAACTCTTATAAATAATCAATGAATAATTTATTACGATATTCAATACCTCATCATGAGTATATTTTCATAATATTATTACCAATACTTTTCTTAATTTCATTTTTGATTTAATAAAATGAATTTTAATAATACCTAATTATATAGTCATATCCACATATAATAAATTCATCCATAAAATTCAAGAAGTATGTGTACCCACCCTTTGATTCAACTGGAAATGTTTCATAAACATTGTTATGAAATAATTGAACAATCTCTTTGGAATTTTTCCACTTTCCACTAAATATGGATTTGGTCATTTTTTCTTGTAATCATATGTGATTTTCACTAATTTTATTTATCTCAAAAGAATCCAAACATGTATGCTGGGGTAATTTGGTCAAATTATTTTGATTTACATGAACTATCAAGTGATACCCTAGTTGGGTGTGGTATGACTCATGTAAATTATTTTTGATATTTATTTTCATTGCCTGTATCACAAGATCCAAAAAATAATTACCATTATTTAAATATTCTTGTACATAACAAATTTTTTCTATATAAATAAACTATCAATTATACGAAAATTTAATAATAAGTCAATATTCATTAAGTCTTGATATAGATATAACATTTTTAGTGACTTAATTTGCATAATAACAGTATTTTAAAACCATATTCATTCATTCTGACAATGTGGGGTAGTTATCTGTAATATTCTCAATAGTATTGATAGCTTCAGTTTATTTTTTTAGATCTACATAATGAAAATAAATTTTATAGAATATAATTTTTTATTTTAGTTGAATAAATATGTGATCTCTAAATGTTGTATCAAATTACTAGTTTTTAGAAGCTGATAAATTTCCCTTGATAACAAATTCACCTCAAGCTTCCCTTTATTCATTTGATTGGTGAATTTTTTTCTTCTAGTGGCGCTTTATTCAACAAGATAAAAATATTTCATCATATTCCATTAATTTTCCATTGACCATTTTGTTTATAGAATGGTGTTATAAAGAGTCCTTACACGTGTAGATATTTTCTTTTACATTCTTTTCATTTATTATATGTACAGAAGTATTTTCTTGTTTTATATCCTTATCAACATGGAATAGTGATGTGAGAATATCTGAGAGAGACTTCTCTATAGTTTTCAAAATGATATTCAAAAAAACCATATAATATATAGGGTGTTTATAAAAAGGTGATATTTGTGTCTTTTTATTTTGGAAGCTAAATCATAGGACATCTTGGCCCTTAATATTATAAATTATTTTTACTACATGAAGTCCAACTAGAGAAATTTCACAATGTTTTCTCTAAAAAATTTACATAGATATCTCAAACTGTTCAAATTTAAATCAATCCTAATATAGTACATGTAGATAATGTATCATGATATCTGCATACATTCCCTTATGTAACATCATTAGTTCATGATACATGGGTGATAACATTGAACATTGAATTATAACTACATAGATCATTTTTTTATTATTGATAAAAAATTATTATCATTTACAACCTTTGTAGTAAGATCAATAATTTAGGATTCAAGATGTTTAGAATTTAATTCATGTAAAACACTAATAAAAGGTATCTAAACCATTCCTTTAATTTATTACTAGTGAGGAGAAGGTATTACTCTAGAATTTTTTGCAAGTTTAATATGGTTGAATGTTCATCATTATTATATAAAATAAAAGGAGTATATTATTAGTACTTTTCTTGATTTTGATTAAGGTGATATATAATAATAAATTTTAAAATTTTATTAAGAATCTTAATTTTTTTATAAATATCTGATATCCCTCACCATCAGACCTCGAAAGTATAGTTTCTCTGAAGTTTTAGTAGAAATGATCCATATAACCCCTATCATAAACCCAGTGAGGGATCTATTAATTTATAAAAGGTATTTATATAGGATGGTATTTTCCAACTATGGTCTTGTAGCTTCTTAATCCTTTGAGAGGACTCCCCAATCCAAAAATCTTTTCTCATATTTCCTCAAATCATGGATCCACAGTACATCATGTTTTGTGATATCTACTTGTCATGATGAAAATGGGTTAATCAGTACAAAACATTAATAAAAACTCTCTAATACCAGAAAATTTCCAAATAATGGTTTCTCAAAAAAATTATTATTTTTGGTTTTATTCATAATAAATTAATATAAGGATTAGTCTCATAATAATAATAAATTTTTCTATTTTTCTTATTATGTGTGGAATTTTATTATTTTTTCCTCAATGTGTATTGTTAATATAAGTTGTCTTTTATTGTATGGATCAACCATGTTCTGATTAATCATTTAAACAGAACCCTTTTTTAATTTTCATTTTTTCATATTAAGTAATATATTTATGAAATGAAATTTTTTTATACATAGAATAAATCAATCATAGATTGAAATAAAATAAATGAATAAATAATGGAATAAGGAGATTATCTAATGGCTAATTTATTGAGTAAAAATTAAATCAAACTAATCCTCTAAAAGAAAAATACTTGAGATAGTATTAGTATGAGTTATAGAATTCCATCAGTCCACCAATGTATCACATTTTTTGGTTTTAACTGGGTTCTATCTTGAATTACCCCAACCTCAGATCCTCCCTGAATTGACTCCATGTGACTTCAGATACTCCTTCCATTATAGATTTTTCATAACTTCCATGCATGTGAGGGGAACCAAATTATTGGTTAGGGGGAATTATATAAACCAACCTTGGACACACATGTCTATCATAATAATGGAGGGATGAATTACATGTAGTCAATTGTGTTTAATTTAATAATTTATAATTTCAAACTAATTCTGTAAAATTAAATTAAATTAAACCATCTAATACAACGTCCTTGACTAAGATCATGATCAATCACACACATGAAATGATTTTATATTTAATACAACTAGATAATATTCCTTTGAATATATTATTCCATAATATAAAACATAATCCTATTAATAAAATAAATTGTATTATTAATTAATTAATTTTATTTTGTCTTATTTCATCCAATCAATATGAAATTATCATCCACTATGATTTTAAATAAAATAATTATTTTTTAAAATCAAAAAAATAACACAAAAAATTGTTCTTATAAGAATCATGGTGAGTAATTGAATAAATTAATTAGTATTGTTATTGTTTTATACAATGTAATCATATATTGTATTTTGTACATTGCATGTTTTAGAATTTTACAGTGTGTATAGTCAATTTAATTCCTCAGGGAATATATGTTTATTATGAATCTTGTATAATTTAATGCATAGAGTCATTAATATACAATGACCATGCTGGATTCCTTGTTTTAATACCAAAAAAAATACTTAATAATTAATATAATATAAAACATAAAAACCCTCATGTATGGTCATTTTAGTGGCTTCACATAACTCGGGTCGATGTGTGTTAGTGGAGTAAATAATTAAACATAATATTTCTTCATAAATAAGTAAAGTACATCATGTGACAAAGAAATCCACATGGTATGTACATCACTTCATCAAATATCTATAAAAAGGAAAAGGATAATTTATGTGTTCCTTATGTCTAAATTTATGAAGAATGAGGCTTGTAAAAAGGGTACTTGGAATGAGTATTAATTTATATAGTTTCTAGCCTATACACATCTTATACTAAATAAATACGGTAACTTAATAACATAATGTGAATTAACCCTATGTTTTCCACTATAAAAAAACAAGAACTACATAGTGTGTAGTCAATATACATATCATGTAATATAGAAAATTCATTTGACATCCTGATTTGTTAACACATGGTGTGTTAAATATGTGTAGTGTGTATTAATTACAAGATGACCCAAAATCAACATGGGTGTCCTAATACAATGAAAAAGGGAACATAGTGTGTGAAAAAGAAGTACATTTTATATAATATTGTATTGTTTATCCCAAATTCTTTTCACCTTTGGATGGGTTTTTCAAATGTGTACTCCATCAATTATTAACCGATACTGTTTATTTGTGTGAGAAACAATGAAGAGAAAAAAATAGATTTCGATGATGGATAATGAAAAAATTAAAACATGAAATATAATTTATCTTTTATATGAATAATGGTCAAAAATAAAATAAATATTTATAAATTTTAACTTGACCACTCTGATACCACTTATTGGTTCTTAGTATAGTGGAACAACTTGTCATGTCAAATCTCATTTGAATTAGTGTCAGATTCAATATATTTTTCAAATATTTTATAATACATAAACATCATCACCAAGGAAATTTTTGAAATCAATATTGACAAGGAAATCATGGAAACTAAGAGAATATATTTTCCAGTTAAATTTATAATTATTTTAAATATATTTAAAAAAATACCTTAGTTATGAGATCATTTTTCGATGAATATGTTTATCACCTAAAGCCATTTTTAGTCAAATACCATTTCTTTTGTTGTATTCATTTGTAATTTCCCTCTATTGGGGATCCATACATTATCCTATGATCTCTAAATAAAATATAGGTGGGTTTTCATGTCCTAGTGAGGTAGATTGATCATCTTTAGGTTCTTATCATGACTTTAAAAATGATTGCTTTAGTATTTAAAAACCATACATACAATATCAATATTGATATGAAAAATGTAAAAATATAATATCTATGGAATTATTCATACTTGAGACATATATATATATTTTTTACACAATAATTATTTTTTTTTATCAATATCCACACAATAAATATAATCATATTTTTATAGAG
Organism: Viscum album; assembly: GCA_963277665.1. Lineage (NCBI taxonomy): Eukaryota > Viridiplantae > Streptophyta > Magnoliopsida > Santalales > Viscaceae > Viscum > Viscum album. The sequence goes on along the minus strand of OY728163.1, from coordinate 1,461,501,794 downwards.
ATAATTTGAGGGTTTAAATATTATTTAATTAATAATGAAACCTTAAATAATATATTAAACTATATATGCCCATAATCTTGTAATAATAATAACAATATATCCTCATGGTGTTCACTAACTAGAGATTTGATAAATAATATTTTTACCATCTTGAAAATTAATATATATCATTGGACACACTCTTGGTCAACTAGTCCTCCTTGTACTTTTTTAAATAAATAATATATAAATATTATATATATCCACATAATTATATAATTACATTTTGAATAAATTTTTATTTCATTTATGTGGATAAATAATCATGTATAAATTTGTCCTCAGACAAAAAACTAAATTTTATTTTAATGACTGTATCCAAAAACATTTTTAATTAGGATAAATGGAAATACATCATAAATATATATCATGGAATAATTCTCAATTACCTTAGTCCAACTTTCCTAAAGTATAATATTACTATATATCAATGATTCAAGTTACCAAAGTGATAAAAGATAATATTTCCTCATTGAATACAATTTATGATCACTCATGTTGTAATATAATCCCTTTATCACAATATTTCATCAAGTGGCTTCTCCACCTATGCCATAAACCAATATTTGTGATACATCTTTATTTCACTATCTAAAATACACTCATCATTACACCGTGTCTAAGAAATTTAATGTGATTACACCACTTCATTCAGAGGGTCAATATATCATCTTCAATTAATATCGAAGGGACAAATCCTTTCTTGACTTATTCATTAATAACATTACATTCATGAATCACCCAACATATCCTATTTTATAAAAACATAAGGAATCACATTTTTTATTTGTAAATATAATTTTGTGGGTAATTACATTCTATAATAATAATATTAAAGTTTTAATCCCATTAAATAAACTCATAGATTGGAATATCTAATCACATGTAAACATGAATAATTCCTACTAGAGCATATGTTCTCATAATATTTCGTCTTATAGATTTACAAGTGAAAAAATTCCTAAAAATAAGTATCATATTATTATGTTTATCCACAAAAAACATTCAAAATAATATTTTTCCCATAATAGAATTATATTTGAGCATAGAAAAAATTTTAATAATATCGTCATGTAATTTTAAGGTTTTCAACACAGAGGGGAATAACTACGCCCTTTTCATGGACATATATAAATTGAGAAATTACTATAATAAAATCATGCCAAATTATGACTGATGTGAAATGATATATTTTTATTAATATTTAGATATTTTAATATTATTTGAATCCATAGTGTAAAAAATTATTTCTAGAACACCATCTCTAACACATGCCCTTTTAGTCTCCTCTTTACACTGCTTTGGTGAAGGCCTGGTCAGCTTATAAACATTAGTTTCAATCTATGATAACATTAAATTTTTTTGTATCATAAATCTAGAATTTATTCTTTATTAAAAACTAAATATTCAATGAAATATACCTTTTCAATGATATATGATACCAACCACTAATTATTAGGATTAATTCTTCATATTCTAATTTAAATTCCCGATAAGTGTGCTCTACAAATGTGATGATTAACTATTTTTATTCCAAATATTTATAATAATTAATAACTTCTTCCAATGTAAAATCATCCCACACTGGAACTGTAAAATTAAAAATTTTATTCATCCTCAAAATTTACATATGGAAATAGTACTCCTTTATAATTTTCTTCACTCTTCTCATCCTCTTCTATTATCCCTAAATATGGAAATGTATCTTTTCTATGTAGAATAAGAATGAAATATATATATCCATAAATCACAGTCATCCTTCATGACTATGTTAATAATTTTATACAATTTATCTATGATCCTCCATAATTTATCCAAGGATTTGGATCACATTCATTATTCTCATTAATCAATGAGACTGAAATGTGGGAACATAATTTGTGTGGTTTAAAATTATCAATTTAAAGTAACTAAACCCTCCAAAATATCAATTTAAAATAATTTATTTTAAATTGAATCCAAATATATATTAACTACCAAAATATTTTTTTCAAGGTATAAGCATCATAATTGCAATGTGATTCCACTTCCATCTCATGTCTTGTAGCATGGGTCATTTGATTATGGTTTCATATCTTGATAAAACCATATCCAAAAATCTCGTGATTTTAAATTTTATTTCTTTTACTACACATGAATATAACCAAAAAAAAATATTTTTTATTTCTATAATTTTTTAAAAAAAAATTAAGATATTCATATGATATTTCTAGTATCAGTAACATCAGGACTCCACAATTTTTTCAAAATAATTATTAATCAAAATAATTATCTTAAATATCCATTTAATTACTAACACGTTTTAAATTCAAATATTGAAATAAATTATTCTATATATTTCATTTAATAAAATACTTTACATCCTATGATTTTTAATTTTTTAATCATCATTGTAATACCCTTTTGATTCTTTATCGAATTATCCATTTAAATAATTATTTAATTCTCCATTATTAGTAAAATATAATTTCACATTAAATTAGCCTTGTATATTTATGTTATTTCCCAAGATAATTCATCCAATACTTCCCAACATACCTCCTTTAAAAATATACGATGTGTGCTTTGAGAAAATTGTGTAAATTTTATGTGACCACCTAAGTTATCATTTCATTATTATGTGAGTATTTTGGTAGCTTTATTTAACCTTATATGACACTCCATTTTAATATAACATAGCACTTTAGGTTTTATAGGTAAATATAATATTTTATTATTATGAAACAAGTTAATATTATGTGTCTTCAAAATATATTGTTTATTTTGATGTGAATCAAACATCCTGCCTCTATGTAATTATAGTTATTTGAACCATGTTCCTATTGATATTTTCTCATGAAATACTAGAAAAATTAATATATATATTTCATATAATTAGAAAATATAAAGAAACCTTTAATTTTTTTTGAAAATATATAATTCAATGTTAATATTATTTCATGTGATATTTAATCCTATATTAATTATATAAACTGAGTAAATAATACATTATCATTATAAAAAAATAAATCTTTTATGTGTCTATGATTTTCATAAAAAAATTCAAACCTTATCTAAATCTCTTTAAAACTAAAATTAAATATATATTAATTAAGAAAAAAATTATTTTAAAACATTAATGCTCCTACCAAGACATATTTTCCTAAAATAACCTCAATCTTCGTCATGGTAATATCTAAACGAAGCTTCTTTATCCTTCCATTAAAGTTTCTAAATATTTTTAACAAACCTAATTATTATCTAAACACTAATCTATCATTATATTGAAACTTCTTAAATTAAATCAATCATTTTTTAAGGATCTCTATATTCCAACCCAATCTCATCCACTTATTATAGTATTGAGCATATCTATATGTTAGGTGTATATTTATATACTCAGTACAATATATGACAAACTTTTGGTAGGTTTATAAAAAATGAATTCATTTTTCTAAGTCATGAATATCATTAACTTAAAATAAATAAAACATTCATCATCATCTTATATTTTTATTACAATAATATAAAATAAATACAACACCAATTATACCTTTGTTTCTAATATAGTGGTATACCCCCATCAATTTTTTTAAGGATCCCATCTATATCTCAATTAGTATAATTAGTTGAAACAAAATCATTCACTAGAAATAGCATCTTTAATGAAAATTTTCAAATAAAAAATACATTTCTTAACACACCATATATAATTTATTATTTAGAAAATAGTTAGACACACATTCAACTTTAAAAAATACCTTTAACTTCACAAATATAAGATTTAAAATCCTTTTTTATAGATTACTGTTTATAAATACTATCCATGAATGTAGTGATCCATCACACATATAATTTATCATGAAATATTAATTTTATTAACATTGAGTAATAAGTACATAATATATATATATATATATTAAAACTAACATTTCTGGACTATCCATCACTTCATGTAATAATATTTTGAATAATCTTAATTAAAATAATTTTTGTATGATATAAATTTTTTAAAATCTCACTTCAATTAAATCAGTATTAAATAATAAAAACATTATATAAATAGATATAATTAATCCATTATCAACTAAATTAATATTGAAAAAAAAGATACAATCATGATTATAATGAAACTCCACTGCAACATAAGTAGAAGTAAATGTAATTGTCATTATATTTACATTAAATTTTATACAATATTTTTACGTACCAAAAAAATAAAATACAGATTAAACTCTATAACATTATTTTCATTAAAAAATATAGTATTCTTCCCATTGAATATAATTATCCACTGTTGAAAATTCAAAAAATTCATCAATAAAAAAATTAATTTTATTAAAATAATAGAAATAAAATGATTTAATAGGTAAAAAATGATATCCTAATGAGTATTATATTTTATATTGCAAGAACAAGAATAAAAAAAAACTTTGTTCTATTTTTTTTTTAACATATTAATCCACTAAATTAGATTCAAATAATGTCATAAAATGTAATGATCTTTTTTGAGGAAAATTAGATGGGAGAAGAATAAAATAACAGAATTGAAAATATTATATCCCTAATTAAGATGAATGTTATTAAATGAAAAAATCAAAACAACTTGAATACCAACCATTATAAAATAATATATCATGTAGAAAAAAATTTAATCAATTTAATAATAAATATAATAATGAAAATATCTAATCAAACGAGAGAAAAATCAAAAGAAAGTATTAATGTTACATAAATAGTATAAAATTATTAATAATAATAAAGAACTATGTTAATCATATATAACATGATATGTAATATTAAATGAAAATTTTCAAAGGCTCTGTAAGATTAAAAACAACATTTTATAAGTTAGGAATGAAAACACAAAATTTTATGATTAAGAAGAATAATATCACTTATGTATGTTTAAATATTTAAGAATATAAATATAAAAATATATAAAAAATACTTCTTAAAAAAACATATTCAGAATAAACTCACTTAAAATAGAATAATCCAAACTCACTATCAAAATTATTAAACACAATAATATTAATATAATTGGGAAAATATTTTTTAACAAATAATTAGTATTTGTGAACTCAATATATAAATATCAACCATTTGTGAAATATCTCATAAATATAATTTAAAAAAAATAGTTTTCTTGGTTCAATAATCAAATTTAGGATTTTAACAAATCAAATTTTATATGAAAAAGTTTAAAATTTAAATAAAATAATTCAGACCATGTTTCATCCACAACACTTCAGCAAATAAATTACCAGTTATAAGATATTCAACTTTTTTTATTGAATGTGAAACACAATATAGATAATTAAATTAATAAGAAACTAATGATCTAAAAAATAAATGATGGATTCCATACGTAATTTTAAAATCTTATGTAAAACCATTAAAATCAATTTTTTAATATCAAACAAAATCAAATCTTGATGTGCTGGGAGAAAATATTATGTGACTTATAAATTCGTTAAGATTCCATAATTTTATTTTTGGTAGTATTTAGATGATATAATTTAGTGTTTGTTTGTAATGTTATATGAAGACACACAACAAAACAAGATACTTGGTCTACAGTAGAATAATATAATAAACTCACAATACATACACTATATAATATACTATTAACTGAATTCATGGATTCATTCATAACATGTGTAATATTAAAATGAATATTTGTATCATATCAATTACATTTTTTAAGTTAAAACATTCTCAAAATATCTTAAATATATCTGAATTGATTTAATATCTTCCTAAGGCCATATTGAAATATATTAAAACCATGAAATAAATTCAAATAATCAACTATGATCAAATCAAAATAATGAATCAGGTGTATAGAAAATTAATGTCAAAACATTTTGTTTGTTAAACCACAAATCACATAATTATCATTTATTTGATATATATATATATATATTGAAAAAAATTTCTTAAAAAATGTTAGTTACACCTTACATATTGTAAAACAATTTGTTAAAATAAAATAACTAAACCTTTAAGACTAATATCTAGGTTCTAGTTTAAACCTGTATAAATATTTGGAACATTTAAAAATAAAATGTGGAAAGAGTGTATTCTGAAAAAAATATGGTTATTAAATATGAAATTCCTCTAAAAATAATTCACATAAAAATTGGATTTTTTATGCACTAATAAATTAAAATATAAAAGACGCATACTCATGTATAATCTTAAAAAAATTCTAACATAGTAATAATTGAAATGTTTTATGTATTATATATTTTATCTTCTAGATTATATCCTATTACCACTAATCTATCCTAACTCATTGCAATGACACATTGATAATTAATTATAATACTATAATATAATTTGGTTCTTATAACTAGATGTTCATAGGGTAACTCAACTAACACCCCAACCCAAGTTATTTCAAACTAATTTAAATAATCATTTATAGATAGAACATAATATCTATCACTCAATAAATCATATAAATATTTATTTTTCAACTATAAAATAACATTATAAAATTCAATATGATTTAAAAATAATCTACTAGTCCTAATTCCTTTTTCTAAAAAACCTGCCATAGATTGTAAAGGGTGGTCTCATTGGTTTCTAGGTTTTTTTAATAAGTTCTCTCTTAGGATCCTCAGTTGCTAACATTAAAAGTCTCTATTTTTCATGAACTTGTTCCTCATCATTATCTATTTTACTAAAAATATACAAATAATCATCATTATAATTAGTAATATTTCTTTGGTAATTTAACAGATTCCATTAGTAAAAAATAACATGAACATATTGTACAATAATTGTTTATTTTTATAAAAAATATGTAATATTAGAAGTATTAGAATGGCCACAAAACCTATCTTCATCATAATTTAGATCAAATTAAATAAAATTATCATTATTATTTTAAATATAAATTTTTTATTCAAAAACATTATAGTGTTTATTTTTTTAATCTATCTTATTCAATAATATATAAATCATCTTATAAATATGTCATATTATAAATCTATTTATAAAATAACATTGTGTTTTGATATATTCAACAAATAAATTACTATGTAAACTATATCTATATAAAAGTTTTCTAGAAATTTCATAAAAAAAGTTATTTCTTTTTTTAATGAAAACATCCTTTTTATGTGTTCTATGAGCAAAACATTATTCCAAATATCATTATTGGAATAAAAAGAAGGAAAATAATTATATTAAAATTTTCCAATGAGGTCATCTATTAAAGGAATATTTTTGAAAAGTTTTTTCCTTTAATACTAGTGAGAAAGTATTCTTAAAGACAACAAAACATTCACTATAAGTCCTAAAAAGGAAAACCCATGATAATATAGATATATAATAAACTAAATTAACAAAAATTGTCTTTAAACCAAGGCTTAAAATTATAGCAGGACCAAATAAATTCATTTACATAGGTTATAAAATTATACATTAATAAGTCTAAGTGATTTAATGAAAATAATATCTATAATTCATTCCCATTTTACATTCATCACATAATATCATCACATCAATTATTAGTTTGAGAAAATAAGAAATAAAATTTCATTTAATCATATTTCTTAATGAATCAATATTATAATGCCTAAATATTTTATATAAAATCCATGAATCATTAATTTAATTATTAAAACAATATATATTTCTTATAGTTGAAGAACTAAGATATAAATTGGAAATATTTTCATAATTTTTTAATTAAATCAATGAAATTTATCTTCAAAATTAGTTAAATAATTATTCAAAGAATTCAATAAAATAACCATTATCACAAAGTTGAGAAATATGTATCTTATCATTAGTTTATATATAAATATGAAAAATAATTATATGATATTTTTCTATTTGCAGATGATTCGACTCTAATAAAATTAACCATTTTCATTAAAATGGACCCATAGAAAGAGTGGCAGTTCAATGAAAGGGGGTGAATCAATGAATTCAATTCCTTTTATTATTCTTCTTCAAATAACATTTAACACATATTAATGTTAATGGAAATATAAATTTACATATATAAAAACTATAATCAATAAACATAATTGGGATAATATATTATTATAAGGTTTACTACTCAAAATGAGTAGTTATATCCTGGGAATAATCCGATAAAACCCATGATTGAATGATCTACTAATCATCATAGATTAGGAAAAATTATAAATAACTGTAACCTTATGATTCACTAAGTTTATCACATATTAGTTAATATTCTCCCATAGAAACATATACATAAAATCTGAAAAATAACAACAAGAAATATTCTCCAAAATTAGCCTTCCATCATTTTATTATTGACATTCTAACTCATTCTACTATTATTATTTTTTAATCTTATATATTATATATAAATTCTCTTCAAACACTGTATATATACATTTTTTTTAACCTTATATTATCTATGATTTTAGATAACTGATCAGTATATCTCTCACCCTAAATCTAAATTAAAAATTCAAATTTATGTGAGTAACTTCAACTTTAACTACTCATACTTATTTCTAAGTTATCAAATAAATAATGTAATTTTATCCACACATGGATATTATTGTGGAGATTAAATAATTGAGTTAGGAAATCCTTTAATGAACCATGTTGTAAACACTAATGGATAACTGAAACTTTATATTCTCATAAGTATACTAGTGTTGTAATGATCCTTATATCATAGTCATCACAAACATGATGTTGATAAATGTATCAATTCAGGGATAAGTACTTCTCCTTTAATCTATTCATAAATATTGTACAACTTGTACCATGGACTAAAAAGGTATTTCATTAACATTGAAACACTAGCAGTCTAGAGGAACAAATAATCATCTTGGTTGGATCACTATGAGAATATCTATTTTTAGGCATAATCCACATGTTCATCAAAAAATTACTCACCAACTGAAACAAATTTCATTAATTGCTATAATTTCTTATGGTGTGAATTTTATATGTCACATCATAATCTATTATTATTCTCAAACCAGTTAAAATGCAAATACTCATATGTTTTAATTATGCCAGGTCTTCTATTTTGTCAGGAACTAACTTTAACATCATCAGATTATTGGGATAAGTCATAGTGTGCATCCCACAATTGTATCATGATAAACATTAAATCTCTATAAATTAATTTTATAATTATTTTATTGTAGAGTAATCAGTAATAAAAATAGTGAGATTTTTTTGTAGTATAAAAACATCACCAGCACCATAGTTTTTAGTTCCAAACTTCTTCTGTACTTTATGATTTAAAATACTCTTTGTCTCATGTAGGTCAATATAAATCACTAGTTTTTTAATTGAATTCATTCATTAAACAATAATTTTTTAATTTTAGAATAAAAAAATATTATATCCACTTCTTCTTCACATAATTTCAACAACATACACCTTTGAAAAAAACTTCCAGATCTGAAGATTCATCATTCTCAACCTCAACAATCTCCACCCATATCCTAGTCTCAATTTTCTCCATTGATTTAGTCTCAATAATATCCCACATTTTAGTTATTTTTATAAATCATATAATTAAAATGATCACTAAATTAATCATATTATACTAAACATTGAACAAAAGGAACTAAATGAATTGAAATTTAGACATTCTAAGTCTACGTGAGTAATTTAGATATAGAAAACTTGAACAATGTATAAAAACCCAATTTTATCTATCAGGGTAACAGAAATTTGTTTCTAAAATATCTTTTTTTTTCTTATATTCTTATTATTGAAAACTAAATTTTTTTTCTTTGTCCCTAAAATTACCACAGACAAATTTCATGCACACATGCTCTACCAAAGGTATAATAATATGTCACATGCATCACTAACTTAATAACCCATTTGGAATTCACAACATTCCCCATTAAAAAACCATCCCCAAAATTTATACTTTCATTAATAAAAATAATTATTCTTTAATAAGTGATTCACTCTAATTCCTTTTATAATAAAAATTATAATACAATATGAGAGGGTATGATATAATCATACCATATCCATGGATATATTGAGGTTTAACTCCCATTATTAACCTCTTTTTGTCAAATTAATTATTTTGAAATGTATTATAGAATAAAAACACATTTTCATAGTTCATTTTAACAAACCTAATATTCTATACTCCTTGCCCCATGATTATTTTTAGAAAGGAATACATTATATCAATATTATTTCATTAAAAATTTTAAACTGGATTTTTTAGTAAACTGATTATTTTTTTAATATCACATCCTAGGAGAAATGAAGACTTTACATTCACACTAAGTTATTCTAATTGCGTTTTCATCCACATTAATTAGTTTTTATTAAATTTTAGTAAAATACTCCAACCATAGTGATACACAAGGTCAAAAACTTTATTTATTTGTGTAACACCCTAAGATTTTATTAGAAATATTATTTTTAATTACATTGATGTATTGTGTTGTACGCTACACCAAGATTATCTTGTGTTATACGCAACATCTTATTAGCTTACAGTACATGCAAACACTATTCCAGGATTGTGTTGCATGCCAGAGCAACCTTCCTCGATAGCGTGTGGTGAATGCAATACCGAGTTTCACTAAAAGATTTATTATTAAAATATTATATAAACTAGCCATTATGAATAGTAATACTCACTTTTTGAAAGTTTATAAATTTTTTTTCTAAATGGACTTCATTTTTGGATTTGGAATATTGAAATTACCCTAGGGTGAATTTTTCGTATTTTTCTAAAAACATTCAATTTTTGATGAATAGTGAAAAACACTAGGTAATTGGTTAAAACTGACTTTTTATTTAAATAATAATTTATATTAATTTAATTTATTTTAGGTAAAAATAGATACATCATAACTATATAAGTTCAATGTAATTCATTAGAGTCATTTTATATTAGTTTCTAATATATAAAAATTTTAATGAATTTTTTCCGTCCTTTACCCACCTCCTTGGAGAAATTGCAATTTTACATAAATCATAATTTTACTGCTTCTTTGAGTGTTACTTTCAAAATCTGAGAGACACGGTTAATATCAAGGAATAAAATTTGGTTCAATAAGATGAAAATAATTTTTTGGTGAATAGTAACTTTTTAGTTTTATTTATCACGGTTAAAAGTAAATAGGGTAATTAAGGGTAAAAATGATATTATTATTACCCTAAATCATGTCATAATTCTATTGGATAAGTATAATTCGACCAAAAACAACCTTAGTAATAAAATATGACCATTTAGGTCCACTTGGATTAGATTATGACACTTATTATTACTTTATTTAAAGTGGAGTTAAAAGAGTTAAAATCAACGTTTAATAACTAAAACATTTTTAATATAGGGTTATAAATAAGATAAATTACACTATAAATATTCATTAGAAAGATAAATTGATTTAATACATAATTTTATTTTATTTATAATTTTTAGACCTTAAATAAGTTATTTTATTTATGAAACAATAATGATGGAGTAATTACCTAATTAATGAAATATTAACATAATTGATGTTATAAATATCCAAATAAAGGTATTATGAGACTTTTTATAAATTTAAATAATTTTCTAGGTTAATATGGCATGTTATTATTGATTAAATTACCTTTTTTCTAACTAATAATTCTGTTATGATTTTCAATAAAAATCAATTACCAAATAGTGTCAAAATTGACATAAAATAGTTTTTAAAACAAATATTATATTATTAATTGTAATTCTGTTTCTAAAAATCTAAGGTTCGGCCAAATGACTTATCTAAAGTTATATATATTAATTATTAACAACTTGGGATTATTGTGTCTTGTTATAGTAAGTTTATTATCCATATAGTTTAACAAAACAAGAAGACACGGTAAAAGTTAAATTATTTAACTTAGAGTTAAATTTAAATGATATGGTTAAAATAGTAACCTAAACATGTCTAAAACCTATTGGTTGACATTATTTCGACCCCTACCCACCTTATCTTTAAAATAAGTCACTTTGGAGCCATTATAAACCGAATATGAATTTATTGTAAAATAATATTTTAATTGTTTTCTAAAGTGCCCATCTCCTCCCTTATAAAAGGGCACCTCCTCCCTCTTCACTTTACACAATTTTGACCATTCATGCCAAGAAAAAACCTTCACATTTACCTTATAAACTTCCCTATAAACATTATAGAGGTTCTGGTCTCCTCAAAATACCAACTCTGGTGCCTTGAAAAGTAATTTAAAAGAGGTGTGTTGAAGAAGAGGTAATCTCTTCTACCGATTCATTCAAGTTTCATTCTTCTTAAACTTCTTCTTATTTAGTTGTTTAATTATAAATAAATGAAATCAGTATCACTAATATACAAATATGTAATTATAAATATGAAACAACCCCATTTCACCTTCTATCCAACCTACAAAAAACAAAATCGCCACGCGTGTGTATGTACGGAATATCGTCTCCATGTCGTGGTGTAATCTTTTTTTCCACCATCACCTTACTTGGATGGTTATAATGGTGTAAATAATAACTATATTTGGTTATTATAACATAATAATGATTCTGAGATACTATATCTTCCACTATAATTCCATTCAATAATTATGGGAATGATATCATCACTCGTGCGTACGTACGGATTACCGTTTCCACGACGCGATGTGATTTATTCTCCATGATAACCAATCAAGAATTATTATAAAGTATATATAATGAATAATAATGAAATATATGACATAATGAATCTACTGTATTTATGTATATATATATATTTTTCATCTACTTACTTCCATTCAAGTCAACAAGGAAAGAAAAACTGCGTTCATGTGTATGTACGACCTACCGTCCCCATGAACGGTGTATTTCATTTAATTCACCTATATTATATATATATATATACTGAATATATATGATATATAAATAATTATTTACATTCTTGAAGTTATGAAATCAATATATAAGTAATAATAATATCAAGAACAACAATTCCAAACACGTACGATAAAGGAAATGAATATTACCCAAAACATTGCATTAATAAGGAAATAAAAAATGAATGGGTAATATAAACACCTAAGTGACTCATATATGATATCATAAGAATGAAAATTATTCTGTAATAAGTCAATGACATTATATAAATCATTATACAGGAGGTTTGGATATATACAAATCATATCGGACCAAAGGTAAGGGATAATTTTGAAAATCTCATTTTTTCGAGATTTCTTATACGTAAGTATTTCCTAGGGTAATATTTTTCATCCATGTCCATAAAAAGGTTTTTAATAAAGTGTTAAATATTCTTCCATGTATGTTTAAAGTCATTTTTACCCCTCTTTGACTTTTACTTTGTGTTATGGAAGGAATCTTTCTTTTGTTTACTATACGAGGAACTTTTTAAATTTTCCGGAAAAAGTATAAGGAGAATGTTTTTTTAACTTATATGGAATGAATAGATTTTATTGGATTCATAACGCCTAATATTCATGAAGATTCCTCTACATTTTTTAATGATTATTTTTAATAAAATCATTTTCCTTTAAAATTGTGTGTAATTTTGTGAAAAGAAATTGATTTTGAAGAAGAAATTATATTTTCCTCAAGAATTCATTTCAAGTGTTTTATCAAAACTATTTTCCATCTAAGATGACATTATTTAGAATTTTTATGTTTCAAGTATAATGTCTCTATTATTTACATGGTTTGATTCATTTTATGATTAAATGATATCCATTTTTTTATATGGATTATGTTATGATGGGATGATGTTTATGAAACCCATTTTATTTATTGGGTTATGATGAATTATTTATGATTATTTTGTGGCATATGTAAAACTGATTTCATTATAAGATGGGTGGGACTGATATCTCCCTCCAATGCATTGGGTAAATATTTATATCTCATGAGATAGACATTGCTAGAATGGTAAGTTAATCCAGTTCAGTTATACAGGACTGGAATGAGGAGTGAAATCGATTCCGAAAGAGACTTTGTCCACTAAGATTGCCTTGGCAGCAATGTCTTGGATAATATGGAAATCATACCATGTGCTTATTGGTTTTCTATAATTACATGTTTTATTCCGATGCGATTTTATCATGATTCATGTTCCTTTATGATATATGCCTTACGTACTTCCAAGATTTATGTCATTGCTCAGGATTTTGATGTTCAGATTTTATGTTCATGTTTTGGAATTCAAATGTTTATGGATTATATTATGTTCTCTATGTTTACCCTTACTGAGCATTTGAGCTCACCCTTGGTTATGTTTTCTTTTCACCAGGATATAAAGAAAGGATTTAGGTATGAAAAAAAAGTAAGATCTTTAAGGGAGATGTTGAAGATCTTTCACCAAGATTAGAAGATTATATTCTGAGTTTCCAAAGAAACTAAACTATTAAGGTCCTTTAGTGTTTTTTATTATGTATTAGGTATTCTGAAAAAGTAATGTAATGTCAATGTATGTCAAGATTTGGTCTCTACAGTTGGTATCATAGGGAAGGTTTAGTTAACCATTAAAAATTATGATGCAAAAACTTTAGTGAAATCCCTAGAGATATTTCTATGGAATGTCTAGGGATGTCCTTAAGGTTAAGTATAAGTATATGTTGTAATCCTAGAATTACGGTACCGATCATAGAATTAAACCTATGATGTTAGATATTGAAGTTACTCCCCCTTTATAATGTTGTTATCCTAGTATGATTTTTTCCTCTCATACTATTCTTTTTGGGTTTTATAAAATGGCTAGAAATAGGAAGATTCACGATAATGGAGGATATGATGGACAATGGAATGATATTATTCATGAGAAACCCAATGAAATGGGATTTGGAAGTCCAGACATTGTTATTATGCCTAATCATAAATATCATAATATGATCAATAATCTCAAATTTGATAGGTTTCCTGACTTAGCTAATAAGAGAAAGACAGAGTTTCATGATAATCATAGAGGAAATAAAGTTCAATTTTCATCATGTAAATCATGATCTAAGAGACATCAAGGAGAATGTTTCAAATGAACTGGAAGATTCTTTCGGTGTCGAAAAGAAGGACAAAAAGCCAGTAATTTCAAAGTAAAATGTTCATTTAACACCATGGAATGTGATTCTTAGGTTTCAAAAAATGAAAAAAGGGAAGATGATATAAGAATCATATTCTATTATTATTCTCCCAATAGAATATCGATGGTCAATACACCATCCAAGATTTCAACATACAATCCCAAACCATTTGAAAAAGGATAATAAAAAAAGTAATGTGGTTGTTAGGTTTCAAAAAAATTCAAAAAGTGAAGATGATATAAGAATTATAGCTATAATATTAGAAATTCTTGAATACATACGAACTAGACTAGACTCCATTAAATGTTGCTAACTAGAACCTCTACCTCGGGCTCTAGTGTGACTCCACAGAGTTATTTTTCTTCCTATTACTATATATATTACAGTATTATACAACATCCCCTTCCTTTATCGGAATATTCATTAGGCCTCTAGATACCTACCTACTGATAGGTAGCTAAGTCCATTCAAGACTCGGGTACCTGCCATTATCCCCTTCCACTGCTCATCTAGGAGATGTTCCTAAAAAACTTCTTAAGATGACCAATCTGATCATAGTCACGACCCTATGAAATAGGGATTGGTCACTAATTATAATGGTGTCCTAAAACACCACATTGATAGAAATAAAATAGAACATGGTCCTA
Source organism: Viscum album (assembly GCA_963277665.1). Lineage (NCBI taxonomy): Eukaryota > Viridiplantae > Streptophyta > Magnoliopsida > Santalales > Viscaceae > Viscum > Viscum album. The sequence continues at coordinate 1,461,486,093 of OY728163.1, read as the reverse complement.
AGATGGTTTCTCACTTATCTGGATACTCTTCCAACTACTTATTAGGGGTTAATTGTCATAGTGGTTCTTCCTACCACCAAAAGATGTGACCCCAGTTTTCCTTACTAAAACAGCGAGTCCACTGTATGGGGACTCGCTCAAATTCCCTTATATTATATTTACTTGATTCATCATATTTTAAAAACCACTAATGTTAATAATTTTCACGTATGATCTAATCTCATAGAAAATACTATCCTAAAAAACTCACACCCTAGAAAACTCATAAACTACCAAATATGGTTCCATGTGTGCTAGGTATGTGAAGCTTCCTTTGTAGACCATTACTACAATTTCCTCTTATGTCGGGTGCATGAACTTATGGGCCTTATCATGCCTCAACATATCTTGATATAAGTATCTCATGAAATTTGATACAAATTGCTTCTTGGTAAACCTCTATTGGTTCCCAACTTAATCTGTAATGTGCCACCAATGATTGGAAGCTCCATGATGAATGTATAAAACAAGATTCACCCATATATCTATGGGGTTCTCAAGGTTATTGAAGGTATTATAGATTTACTTGATCCAAAACTTATTTTTCTAGGGGTTTACATCCCTAGTGAACGTTGGAGGATGCCTCAGTTGAAACTCTGTCATAATCTAAGACATCCAATTCATGGTATAAACATTCTATATTCCCTTGTATCCCATGACCCTTAGGAATCTGTCAAGAAGTTAAACATCAATTTGATTATTTGGTGCTATAGGAAGCTCTATCTTAGTTGTGTTAGGATTTTGTTGACTTCCACTCTCGTGAAACTAAATTTAAATTTGACAATGTGGCATTTTCCCTATAAGAAAAACAAACTCTTTAAAACAGATGATAAAAAACAAGTTCAACCTCAATAGGTGAAAAAATAGATAATCATATTTTCATGGTCTCTACAAACATGGATTACATGTTTTAATAATGATATATAAGTTCATTCATCTCATCTATCATATATTTTCATCTTCTCATTTCACTATTCATATAAGAAAATATATACAACATGTAATAAATATTTCTCTACTATGAACAATGCATGTCAAAATAGTTCCCTACATTCCAATAATGATTAAAGAAATACTCATATCACTTAATAATAAATCAAGAGTATAAATATTATGAAATAATAACATCAAAAAACATGTCAATCATCTTGGGTGAAATAACATCAACCATAATAAGGGAAATTCATGAACAACAATACCATCCCTAGACACTTGGATTTTTTTCCATACATGTGGATGTTACTCACAATCTGAGTCTCAATACCATGTACTGACACATCAAAGTGTCCTTTATACTAGTACCAAATAGTAATGAAATTTAAAAGAAACACTTGCTACTTATGCTACTACTTTTCATTTTCCATCGATCTGGAACTCTCCCACATGGTAAAATTATGTCTATTATGGGGCATCAAGCACACCTCCTAATAAACCAGAGGCTATGAAATAGCAGTGGGGGTGTGATAAGAATAGTGGGGAGACTATACCACTTTGTATAGAGTTAAAATAGTGTGTAAATACTTAATATAAATAAATATAAGATTCTTAGAAACATATAATAAACAACACAACATACAACAAGGAAATGAAAGAATAATTATTAATCCAAATAATAATAAACCATGTAATGAAGGTAAGAATGTATCTAAATGGAAAACTGAAAATAGTATAAGTAAAAGAATTAGTTGAATAAAATAATCTTAAATTCCCCCATCTGGAACCTTATGTTAGTCCCATTATCAAATTCTAACCTATCTAGCATGAAACGATCATCAACAATGTCACCTTCCATTATCTAAACATGAATCCAAGTAATATTCTTAAGTACGAAATTATACGAAAAATAGGGTCTGAGTAAAAATTAATTGATTAACACCACCATATCTAAATGAAACTAGTATGATTATAAATTATTATAATAAAAAGATAAATAAATGTTTCAATTAAACACTCGGTATAATATAATAATCCACGTACTATAGCACTATGCCAAAATATCATTGATCATGTTGCATAACCATGCCAACCATAACCAAAACCCATGAAAAAATAATAGCAACCTGGATACGCTATATGAGAATTTCAAAATCCATTAAAATCCCTCCATACAATTATTATAGCATCGAACTGGGATAAACCTACTATATAATCATTTCTAAATCAACTAGGACAAGATTGATATATAAGAATTTAATTTTCAGATAGGGTCAAGAACTCTATATATTCATTTCAACCTTAAATTCATGCCAGAACACTATATAATAATTAAAACCAGAATCTCAACACATGTGATACAGAAAGGATTCCACAATATCATCACACAAGCCACAATGATTAATTCTACAAATTACCATTTTTTATCAATTACACATTCATTATTATATCAATTTATCCTAAGATGTTTTAATAAACGATAATCCATTTCCAAAGTGATTATATATAAATAAATTAGATTTTTTTTCATATCATGATAATCACACTCTAATCCACTTGCTTATTCAATATTATTCAAAGGTTCTATCACAAAATAGGTAGCTAGAAGAATTGGTGAAACACCGTTGAATCCATATGGATGTAAGGAATACTACTTACCATTGTTTTTCATCATTAATTAGTAAATTAATTATTTAATTTTTTTATTAGTGAAATCACTATACTGAACATAGATAACAATTAAAAAACCCATATGGTTAGGTTTTAATCCACACAATTTAAATAGGAATTCAACATAATCCTTCAAACCTATAACACTAACGAGAATTATAGTGCAGAATATCACAAGAAGGAACCTATAATAAAATATACCCAGATAAACGCCTAATTACACAATGGAGAAAAATTCTCACAATGAAAACCAGATAACAAATGAAAATAATGGGAATCCAAAGGAAAACAATTTATTGGATATTTGACTCATGATGTGGACATCTATAAGGGATGGAATCACTCCAAAATCACTTGTAATTCTTTAGGTTTTGAGATAGGATAGGTATACACCAAAAATAATGGTTATACAAGTATATAGAAAATTTTAAAATTTCACAACCTGAGATATACATGGATTTTACAACATTTTCCCATTGTGAATTTATTCATAATGGGATAGGATGAAAAAAAGTTACCTCGAGTGAATTTAACCCTACATAAACCTTATATGTCTGGTATAACATTTTCATGCCATGTATTCTTTCACTTCATGAACCAGTTCAAATCATGAAACTATTCCCAATATATATCTAGTGAAATTTACACCTCATGTAATATATTTCCATTGTGTTTAAATCCTTTGTACACAACTTTAAGCATGTTTCCTATATAAAAATCAGTACCACCTAAAAAGCCTTCCAAAAACATAAAAATCCTTCAAAAGAATATTTAATAGCATTAAACACATACTCCATTAATCCAAAAAAATTAATCCTTGAACATTAGGTCATTTTAACCAAAAAATATCTCTATCCTTAAACTATACTAAACCACTATAGTTCAAAGGATTAATGAAAACCTAAATGAATAACATTCAACAAAAATTTCCATAATTATGTATTTGAAAAAATATGGGATATTAAATATATATCCAAAATAATCTTGATATGCAACGTAAAATACATTCAAGGATATTATATACACCACAAAAAAGAGTGAACTATTTAATAAGACATGAGTCTCACTGAAAAAAAAGAGACAAAAATCCATTACCTTGAGATTGAATTTCTTAGAAAGATATTTAACCACATATATAATAAATTTTAATTTATTTTTGTTTTATAAAAGAGGTATTTTAATATTTATAATATAGTATATTATCATATCATAACATTTGAACATCCATTAATTAATAATTCCTAGTTGAAATTACTGTTTTAGGGTTCTAGCCATTTCATTTTTCATGAGAATTTTTTTTTGATCATTATGGACCTTGTGCAATAATAATGCTTCCATCATCTCAAGAATGTTAATAGTTATATTAATATCATATATGTAATATATATATATATATGTTATAGAAGTCATCTATAGAGGGTAAATTTATATTATTGAATTGCACTATTCATGTATATGGCAGGTCATACGTATGCATAAACGTTTTTTCAATTTTTTACAAGATGAAAAGAAAGAAAGGTAATTACTAATTAAACATTATATAATAATTAATATATCATATATATTCATTATATTTATATTAATTACCATCCATGTAATATGGAAACAAAAAACGAATAGCACCACTTCATGGTGGTGGATGTCCACACATACAGACAAGCGAACATAACGTTTAAAATGGATTGGATAATGAGAATTAATATATTATATTATAATTAGAAAAGAATAATTATGTGATAAATATAATATATAGTCTCTTAAACCATCATTATAACCATCCATTAATGATGGTTTTTGAAAATTAATTGTATCATTATGTGGATGTGGCAGTCCACATGTACACACATGTGATTTTTCACTTTCCATTTTCTGGATTATATGGTGGATGTTGGTGGTTACATAAAAATAGAAATAATAAATTTTTTATTGATGATAATAATGATAGTATTTTATAATTAATTCTATATATATAATGTATTTATAATAAGAAATAAATTGATAGAGTTCAGGTATGATGATGACCACTTCTTTGGTAGGCCACCATTAGATCCTTTCTCAAAGACCATCAGGATGGTAGTTTAAGGTGAAAACACTTATTATTGAAGGATATGGATGTTTTAAATATAATTGGTAAGTGTTTGGTAATTATAAATGGCTTAAATTGGTGTAATGAAAATAGAAAAGTGGTGTCCTTTAATAAAGGAGGTAAATGACATACTTATAATTAAAAAATAACTATATAGTTAAGACATTCATAAGAGAAATATTTCCAAATGTCCACAGAATCAAAGAAAAACTAGATAAGTTATAAATACCATCAAATATTAAATTTATATATTTTTTCATATTTTAAATGGTACCATTTCGAATAACCCCTTCATTTACCATTTTAATCATTAACTACGATAACAATCATTTAAATATAAAAGGGTTCAAATTTTACTTATAAGTTAAAATATTGATCATAAATGACCAATAGAAAATCGAATTAGAATATATTACCCACCTAGTTCTATTTTAATTTTTAAAAAATCTCTAAATAATCTAATAAAATATAATATTCATAAAATATCATAAATGTAATTTTGACACTATTCATTTAATTATGCATTAAATTCACCAAAAAAAAGATGGCATTTGAATGTAATCGATTTAGATAACCTTAAAATTTCAAATATATATATATATAATTCATGAAAATCAATAATTCACCCAAACTATATTTTATTTAATATTTGTTTTAATTCATTTAAATATTTTTCTATTAATTGAATAAATACTATGTTGACATAGTGTATGCATTTAAGGTAATTATTTGTAAATATAAATTAAAAAAATAAATATGATGAGAAAAAATAATATTTAAAATAAATATCTATAACTAAACATATCCTCCTTTTATCCTTATGTAAAAATGTTGTAGTTATAAATGTCAATAGAGTGACATTTTCAAAAAAAAATTACATAAAATATTCTAAATGCCATGATCAAGGGAAAATGGCACCAAACTTCCATATATTTTAATTTGGGATGAATAGGGTCTACTTGTTTCCAATAAATAAAATCTAGGCATGTTTTGGGGTGATATTTAGGCTTTAAATCGTTTTTAACCCGGTTTTATCCCTTTTACCCTTACTGAGGTGAAAAATATTCCCCTTAATTACTATTTATAATGGTGAAAAATAAAAGGGGCCTATTTATGAAATTTGAAGATACTAATTTCAACTATGGAATCTATTTAACAATTTTTTAGTCCCTATAAGTGGTAAAAATAAATATTAATATAAATATGTAAAACTCATTGAAATCCACTTATTAGAAAAATGTCATTTTAAGGCCAAAAAATTAACTAATATCAAAATAAGAAATAGTGTTGATTCAAATAAAATAAATTATATTATTATAAATAAAAATGATGATATTCTACTGTCTGAAAAAATCCAAAATATAATTATAGATTAAAATTATGTTATTTAATAAAAAATAAATAAAAATATTTAAAAATTTATATTTTCATTATTCAATAGAAATCTATTCATTACGGAAAAATTCCAAACCATAAACTTATGTAAATATTTATTTTATCATTTAAAAGTGAATTTATTTTTATAAAATAATATTTATAATTTTTTTTAATTTATTTATAATTCCCAAATATAAAATGTGATAAAAATATATCTTTGTAGAAAATATATTTTGAATCATAAAATTACTTGAATAAAAAATTATTTTCTTATTACCTAATAATTCTTTAGTAACATTGTCTTAAGTGGGACAATTATTAAATTATTTCGTAATATTATTATTCTTATTCTGATCTTCTAATTTGAAATCTATTTTATAAAAAATATTTTTATAATATATATAAATTTCCATAAATATCGGTGTTGCATGTTAAGAAAACTATCGAGCTTATAATTAATTTAACTAAATTTTTGGGGTGTTGCATTCTCCCAAAATTTAAAAATATTCCCTCCCAAATTTATCTGTGTATTTATGGATAAATATTTTATAATAAATATTTTGAAAACTCTTATCATATAGAAAGATGATAAAAGTTCACTTGAATAAGGGAAGTGGGAAACATAATGGTTACAAGAAAAAAAATATAATCATGATTCCAAATTAAGAGATCATTTCCATGAAGTTAAATTATATAAATTAATGAAAATTATATATTCTAATCAATAATAACGAGAGAGAGAGAGAGAGAGCATGGTCCTTATAATTTTAACGTTCATAAAACCATAAATATATGATGGGTAAAAAGACTATCAATTCATCAGAACTGAACTTAAATGTATAGTATTTTATTTTAAGATAATTTTCATAATATTGATGGATTATTTTACTATCATGATAGATAAAAATAGAAAATATACATACATGATTTATTTTTATATCTTAAGTATAATTTGTTCTTTTAGTTATGTTTCGATCAATTTCCATTATATCACAAATTCTATGAAATACATAATTCAAATGAATTTTTCATGCATGAAGAACTAAAAGTATCCTTTGACAAATCATAAAATCTATAAAATTATGAAAATTCATTCCTTCTATCTCTAGATATTTCTTAAAACCAAAATTATTATCACAGGTTTTCTAATTAAGTAAATATTTCTTTAAACTCAAGTAATATTACCCAATGATAAACTTATTTCTTTCCATATGCAGTTAACAATAAAAACCTTTTGAAATATTTATAAACAAATTCAAAATAAAAAAAATAGAAATAATTTAAGTAAATATCAAAAATAAACTTTACATTAATCCCTCATTTAAAATAAAGTATGTTTAAATGTTTCATACCAAATATGTGATTACCTTGATCATTTATTCAACTAAAACATAGAAATAACATGAATTTCTATAAAACATCAATGAAAACATACAAGCTTAAAAAAATTAACTCTATCATCATTCATGAAATAAAACCATATATTATTTAATATATCCATAAATCTGAGAAATCAATAAATTCAATTAAATATAACATAAACCACTCTTTCATAAAATCAAAAATCAGTTTCAAGGTCATAAATACTATAACATTTACATTATCAGTAATCACTTTATCTTATCTAACATTTTTTCAACATTGGTCAAATATTAGGGGTTATGTTTTACTCAATCATGTGTTTTCCAAAAAATATCACCTTAAAATTAAATAAACTATCTCGGTCTTTAATAACAATCTATTATATTCATTCAATCCTTAAAGAAAAAATATAGAATAAGAATCATTAAAATTTCCACGATTCTTATAACCAGATAACAATGGTTAAAAATAAATCTACAACATAATTCTCAAATTCCAAAAAAAAAATAAACAATGCAATCATTTCACTTCCATATTAAACTATTAAATCTTATTCTTTATATTATTCCATAATACCTCATTCATTTCCTATGTCATACATAGTATCCTCGTCATCAATAGTAAAACCTTTACTTATACATCCTTTCTGATCCTATTTTCTAGATTTCCCCTTAGTATATTTATTAGGATAATGACACATTTAAAATAATTAAATATTCAACCATTTATGATACCTTTGGGAAACCATTATTTCCATCCATTGCGTTAAAAAACCATCCATTCTTTTCAACAATTACATACTATATGTCGTTTTTCCATAACCGAAACATCTTTCTATTCCATTGAGATATTTTCCCAGGAGATTCTTCAAACATAGTTTACATGTATGAATAAAAATATTCTTTTCCCCATGGTCGTCATGAATTTACATTTTTTCATTTATTAGGTGTGTGAGAAAACATGACCAAGTTGAAACTGTTATTCATATAATGGTATAGTTAATTATAATTAATCCAATGGATTTTCATTCCATATCTTGTTTTACTTTGTTTCTCATGAGTAAAATCATTCCATTATCTAACACATTCAGTGTTAATACATTTCCTCCAATTTGTATCAATTGACTAAAACTAAAAACCATAGTGTGAGAAAACAACATTGTAAAGTCCCTGACCCTAGTATCCCAGAGCTAGGGGTTACATTTTTTACATTAAAACTAAATACAAGATATCCCATACAAAAGGATCAAATAGTTTAGTAGTCTTGTAAAATTAGATTTGTACATGAATTTCACATAATATTTGAAAAAATTATAAGACAATATATAATTTTCATTTTGAACACCAATATTACATTTAGAATGTCCCAAAAAATCAATCACAATACACTATATAAAATCTTATGGAAAGGAAAAATAATAATGGTGTGATATCATATTATCATACAGGGTATGAATACAATGGAATATATCATGAATATATATGGAATAATAAACATGAGAATGTAAAAATATAAAAAACATTTTATTCAATCAATAACTTGATAATAATGATTAACATGGAATGAATAAATGATGATCCAATATGTCAATATAGATAATGACATATGATATATACTTATCCATGCATATCATAACAAATCAAATAATCACATGGGAATAAAAAACTAATTTCATACTATTGGGAAGATTAATGTGGAACATCTTTATATACCATATTGTACAAGTTCTGAAACATGTGAAAATATCATCACGGAATTGTGATAAGAAATCTACATAAATGGGTTATGCCTTTATCGAAACCAAATATAGTTTGTACCATGATATATATAATTGTATCGAGGGACTATGAATTTCCCCACCTATCACCCAATAATTACAATTCATTCCTCATATTAAAGGGGTGAAACGTAATTTATGTAAACAATCATATTGAAAACATAGATTATGAAATTTTAGTGCATTCCCAAATCAATAAACATAATCATAAACAATCCAATGTAAAATATATAATTCTATAAAAATAGTAAATCCCGAGTAAAAAATCTTTTTACATTTTTGATAAAATGACAAAATTAACTTATTCATAAAACAACAAGAAGAATACATTATAATTAGTTTTTAAAAGAAAGTAAATAATGGGTAAAATATTTTTTATATAAAAACTTTAGTGTTTTGAAAATATTATTGAAATTATTTTTAGAAAACATGGATATAGATTAAAAAGGAGTTTTGATCGAAGAGGGAAAAAATTTCTCATTTATTAAATGTATTTTTCTTAATTATTTTATTTATAAATGAGAGGAAAAGGGAAATATTACATTACAAATTCCTGAATAAAAATATGAATAGGAAACATATTGGGTATAACATAGAAATTTTAAACAATTTCCTAAAGGGGTACTTAAAAATAAACAATTCCGAGTAATTATTAGATAATGAATTAAACACTTACCTCGGGTCTAAAATCCTTAATATATGTTTGAAATTAATTTATTATATATATATATATATTCTACATATATTCCATATCCATATTCATATATATCATATAATATATTATTTACATAAATCTTATATCACTAATTTATTAATAATGTTTTACAAAAATCACTATCTGTGGTGATAACTACTTTTTTTCTTGTATGTCTTCGTTTCATAACATTGGTCCTCGTAATTTTTTCATGTTTATATCACCTGTATAATGTTAATAATTATATAAATATAAGTTCTATTTATTATATTATTATTCATGGTCTACTATACTTTTTATAGATAGAAAAATGAATCACACTGTTCATGGAGACACTAGGTCATACATTAGCACAAACAATGTTTATATTTTTTAAAGATAGAATGAAAAAAATATAATTAAAAATTATAATTTCCAAAATAATTTAATATCATATATATAATATTTATTAATAATATTTATCCTGATTAATATTCAATTAAAATTGAACGGAAAAACAAATCACATCACGTCAAGGAAGTGTTAGTCCACAAATACGCCCAAGCGACGTTGTTGTATTCCCATGAATTTTAATTTAAGATGATAGATGTGATATTATAATTATAGGGGTATAATATTGTCATATGTATCATATATGGACAAGAATCACATCATAATAACTATCCATGAAATATAGTTGAGGAAAATGAATTGTATTGCTACGTGGAGACCATAAACCCTGCATACGCACGAGTGATACTTTGACATCTCATTTGATAAGAAAATTTTATACCATGATGATATAATAATAATATAATTTTTGTATAATTATTATTTTATAATTAATACCACTGATTTTTATAATGTAAAATAATTAGAAGAAGGTGATTTGTCAAGGCAATTACCTCTTCTTCAAAAGATCTCCTTTATGTATCCTATTAAAGATCCTAGGCTTAGTATTTTAGGATGGATAGAACCTCCATAATGTTTAAAAGGAATATAATAATGGATTTATTAGGGTTTTTAAATATAAAAGACTCAATGTGTTGTAAAGAACTGAGGGAGGAGGTTTCCTTTTATTATTGAGGTTAGGAAAACTTTTAGAATTCCATAAAATATGAATCTATAATAAACTAATTCAAAAATAATGAATAAAAATGGAAATTTCTTTAAAAGTAGGGAATTATATTGTTTTAATAGTACAAAAATTAAAAAAAGTTGTATATGGTGTTTTAAACAATATCTTTTTGTTTAACACCATAGTTAACCTATATTAACATTAACCGAGGTAACTTATTCTTCACTGTAAAAGGGTTCTCTTATTTCACATATAAGGTAAATATTGACTCATAAATGGATAATATATGAAATTTTAGATCATATATTTTCCCATTTTTTTATTTCAATTTTGAATTATTTTTATATAATTTAAGAAAATTTTATTTTCATAAATTATCATAAATGTCAATTTTGATGCTATTTATTTAATTTAATAAAAAAGACATAAATAAAAATTTTGAATTAAAATATAATAATTTAACATAACTATAATAAGTCAAATTAATCAATAAAAATCATGGGAAACTATAACTTGCACAAATTATATTACTTTGGATATTTTTCAAATATTTTATTTTACTTTTTCAATTCATTGAATAAATAATGAATTATCATTATAAAAGAAATTAAGGTAATTATTTAATTATTAAAAATTATCAATATGATATCATTATGAAAATAATTTTATTATACTCAAAATATTTCTTGAAATTTTTCAACTAGTTGTTTTTGTGCCTATGAGAACACATAAGAGATATTTAAAACTAAGAGAGTGACATTTGGGAGATTCCTTTTATTTTAATAGTATATTCCACATATTTATTTAAATTTTTACATTATACATATTAATTTATAAAATTATAGGATAAATTTATTATTATATTCAACTAATAATAACTGTGATGAAATATTATGACCTTATTAGATAGTTTTATCCATGATTAACCACATCTATCTTTCTCTAGGGTTTTAAATTTTTTCCAAGGGAACTATTTACCAAATTTGAACCTCCTAATTCTAAATAGGGAATAAATTATTAAAAATTTAATATATATATATTTATGTGGAAAAAATTAATTATAAAATAAATGTGCAAACCATGATAAAAAATAGTATATCAGAAAAATAAAATTTTATGTATAAAAATGTTTTCTTCTCAAATTAAATCATGAAATATATTCCATTGAAAATATTTATATTATTAATAATATAAGATATCTAATGGGAGTTTCAAATCAAATAAAAAATAATATAACTCTTCAAATTCTTGAATGAAAAATACAATTTTCCATAAATATTGGTTTTTCTAATATTCTATAGAAATTCAACTTTGACGAAAAATCCAAATATTTCTCCCTAAGACAATTGTGATATGGTAATTTCAATATTTTTATTATTTTTAAAGAATGTAAATTATAGTGGTTATAAAAGTTTATTATAACACTTATTCATAAAAATAAATAAAAATCATTTGTGACGAAAACATATAATTAAAATATAAAATTAATTTATATAAAATTTACTACTTATTTCATATGAATTAACCAATGAATTTTTTTAAGTGGGTTATTTATATATTTCATAATTTTGTTAACATTATTAATACTCCCTAATTCAATGTATAGGTTATAATAGTCAAATATAAATAATATTTTTTTAGGCTTGGTGTTTCTTTTTGTATATGATATCGAACATAGTGTTCTTTTCAAATATCAGGATATCACACCCCCCTAACAAATTTCTTCCAGAAAATGTAAATTTTTTATTGATAATAAATTGATATTTAATTAGAAATACTTTGTGTACAAAATCCACATTATAAATATGGTTTGAAACATCCCATTACATAGTGTGAAAGGGATGTATGATGGTCAACACAAAAAATATGTTTAGCAAAATGAGAATAATAGTTGGAAGTGAAAATATGGACACATAATATGAAACTAAAACCTAGAGATTAATAAGGAGAAATATAAAACATGTTCATTATAAAGTTATACATCACAAAACTATAAATATGTGTTCAGTAAAGAGTCCATATATTTATCAATTATAAATGTAAAAGGATAATATTTTTATTTTAAGGCATTTTTCATAAAGTCAATGGATTAATTTATGATCTATATAAAAAAAATATAGAAAATAAACACACTTTATTACTTTCCATTTCATAAGCACAATCTTATCATTTGGTTGTCCTTTTATCAATGTCTACTTAATATCTTATACAAGGAAACATATATTTGATATGAATTTATTTTTACACCTGAATAGATTTTAAGGAATCATAAGGTCCGTACATCATTCCTTTACCATCTAAATATTTACCAAAACAAAAATTGTTACCATAATTTATCCAATAACACCCAATGTTCCACACAATCCCTTCCAAAAATATTTTACCTTATGGATCAACCAAAATTTGTATCACTGAATTCAAAATTAAAAAAAATAGGAATTGTTTCATAAAATTTCCAAAATAAAAATGTCATTAATCCCCCATAATGTATTTCTAAATTTAAATGTAAATATATATTATGGTAATAACAAGGATCATCATTAAACCTTATTGAAACCCATTATTATTTAAAAAATTAAATCTTATATTATTCAATATATATCATAAATCCAAATGTTTAGTAAACTCTATCATGAATTTGTTTATTATCTAATCACTAACAATTTTCAAAGTCACCAATACTACCCCATTATAATTTTTTTAATTTCAATATTCCCTTTATCCCTACTAATTTTTTTTAACTCAACATTAGGAACACATTGAGTGTTATATTTTCATTATTCATGTATTCTTAAAAAATATAACCATACTTCTAAAAACATTTCTTGGTTATCTATAGAATTAAACACATTATTTCAAATCATTAAAAACAATTATTGCACAATCGATATATATTTCCTGAATCTTATAATGATAATATCATTCACAAAATAACTTTGCTCCATAATTCATTAATTGAAATACATAATTAAACTAATCATTCTACTATTAAATTAGTAATATAATTATATTGACATTTACCACCTATATTTCTCTAAGGTATATTCCCTTGACACATGGGTCATTTGTTTTCATAGTACCAGATCTCATTATAACTGAAACATTGAAAAAATGATTTTCCTTTTTAACAATTTCTTTCAAATTTCTAATGTCCATTCCCTATGAAACTAATTAAAACATACATTACCTTAAAAAATCACCATGTTGTTTCTTTCCCCAAATATCACAAGTGAGAATATCCTTCATTCCCTTGTTCCCCTTATCCATTTGTTTCTATGCCATCATATCCTTCTCTTCAATTCCTTCAAATAAATTATACATTGTCAATTATTTATCATTTTTGATAATGCATGAGACGATATCCTCATATGATGAGAAGGATTGGGAAACTAGTGCCCTTTTAAGGATTTATTTAACCCATAAAATAAATGATCAATCTTTCTGTTTGGATTACAATCATTTCTCAAAGAATGAATTGATATCCTTGTAAAGTTAGCTTCATTATTAGACTCATTTTCTTCCTAATTTTTTCCTAGACATAATGTTATGAATCAATGAAGACTACTGATATAATTCCCCTCAGAAATGATAATATACCATAACAACATTCACCCTTTCATTACACCCCATGCTGAGAAATAGTTTTTTTAAGGAACTTATATATTTCATAGATACAAATGGGTTTATAGTAACATTGAATTATGTAGGTTTTCTTAACATGAAGGAGTATAGTATTGTTACACCAAATTTGTATGATGATTCATTTAAGGCTGGTTATAAGTCATAACATGAGTCAATGGCCCCAAAATTATTATAATCCTTTTATTTCTAGTTGTAGTTTTATCCCTTGTTATAGATTCATAATCATTCCTAGTTGGTAAATAACTACACAGATTATGTGAATTGGTATGGTTTACATTTCATCCTCAAGGTACCATTTCTAAACATCATAACACACTTGATTATTTCATTACATTATGAACGCTATTTTATACCTTTAAAAGAATTGAAAATCATAGAATAATTTAAAATTTTATATAATAATAATATCAGACTCATAACCATGGTTTCTATGGGAATATTCTCAAGGTTCATCCTGGGGTTAATTACCCTAATCTATGTATTCAATATTCTAGTTCCCAAGGTGTCTACTAAACATATTTCATCCAAATGTAAATACATAGGACCTATTAGCATAGATCAGGTGGCAACATTATTACATTGGAACTAGACACAATAGATCACATACTAAAAGACTGAATAGCTTAATAGTCTTGGAAAACTAAAATAATAATTTATCTTTATATAACATTTGAAAATATTAAAAAAAATTCTTCAAGAATACAATTATTCCCATTTTCATGTCATTACAAATCAATCATAATTCAATTCCTAGAATTATAGGTAAATGAAATATAAGAAATTTTTTGAGCTTAGATACTCAGTAAGGGTATAGATACAATATAAGCTATCATGAATATTTATGGAATAACCTACAGAGTAAAGTAAATAGTTGAAAAAACATTCATTTTTTATTAATAAAATGGTCATGAAAAATAACATGATAGAAATAAATGATTATCAAATAATATCATTTACATATTCACATGAGCAAGAAACATATCCATGGATATTATAACAAATAAATTAATCACATGTACCACAATAACTAATAAAATAATGATGGAATGCATAATTTCATTAAAGAAACATACATTCACGGCATTATTATAACACATATGAAAATATTTTCAATGCATTGTTCCTATACATCTACATAATTTTGTAGGACCCTAGTCAAAACTAACACAATTTGTCTCATGAGGCATATCGATGCATCAAGTGGATGTAATAGTCCATGCCCATCAAATACTACATCATATTCATTCACCCCATAAAAGTGGTGAAAAAAAATTAATGAATACATTCATTTGTAAAATAAAAAATAAAAAAGTTTAATAGTTTCTATAATCAATAAATATAATGAGAACCCATCTAAAGTAATATAGAGAATCATATCAAAATATTAAATCCCATTAAAAATTATCATAATACATCTAGGGAAAGATTAAGGAATTTATAATATAATCATATATATAACACCCTGAGTTATTAAGAAATATATTTTTTTAATAAATTTTATTTCTTCAATATCTTTTGTTACATGAAAAGTCGAGATTTAATGAACTATGATAAACAATTAACCTTATAATTTATACATGACAGTTATAATATAATCGTTAAACATAGAGGTATGAATAGGAATAAATTTTATAAAATAATAATTATTAAATTTTTAGACTAATATAATATATGCATACATAGGTACATAATTATTAGTAAAGTCTAAATATGTTTTGAAAATTCATTTTTCTAAAAAAATAAATTAAATTTATTTTTGTGAAAAAACTAAAAAATTATTTTTTGAAACATTTATAAAATTTATTTCAGAAAATAAAAATCATTTCCGAAATAAAAAAATCCCAAAAAACTTATTTTGGATTTTTGGGATTTTTATGAAAAGTATATTTTTTTCAAAAACTGAAAATACTCATTTTATTAGAAATAAAATTTTCAATTAAATAAATTATATTTGAAATTTAGTTTTAATGTGGATTTAAAATTAAAATCATTTCAAATAAATATTTTTGGTCCCAATTTAGGTCATCAGAATCTATTTCATATTGAATTTGTATATTATCACTCTATGTACTTATGAAAATTTTCTTGTTGAAAATTTCTTTTATGTCACCTATATAGGATTAATTTGAATTTAAATTATGAAAATTACATTAATTTAATTTTATAAAATTATTTCTATATTTGAAATCATATTAATTTATATTATATAAGAAGTTCAAAATATTTTTGTTTTCATTTTCGGAACCCATAAGTGTGAACTAGGAAATTTTCCATATATGAGTTGGGAATTGTAAATCCCACAAAAATTCAATTACAATTTTTAATAATGGATAATTATGGAGGTGGAACTATTTAATAATAATATAATATTCTTGTTATTTCACTTTTTATGAGGGAAATTTTATTCCCTTATTTTATTCCATTTACAAATACTTTTATTCTATGTATTTTGGATGCCATTATCTGAAAAAATTGGAATGCCAAGATAAAAAGAAATCCATCTCAAATAGGGATTATGTAGGGGCCTCCTCAACCAAACCATAGTGTCATAATATATTGAAATCCAAGAAACTATGTTCTTTCAAGCATACACGCCAATCTTGGGAATACATGGTGTGTGCTGCTAATGCCTAAGTGAGTGGGGCAAGGGTATGACATGATTAGTAAGTGTGTGGATGTAGTGTGTCACGTACTAAACCCCGATAATGGATTAAACATGAAGAGGAAACAATTACATTTATTATTTTATTCCCATTGATCTGAGAGTCTTATATGGATTTGATATTCCTATGGTACAGTTGATGAGATTAAAAAATACATACATAATCTCAATTTTTTGATTGCATTAACTTTAGTTTTCTAATTGATCGATCAAGATATATTCAATAACCACTCATCCACCCCTTTCATATATGGGACTAGTTTGATATTTTAATATCCTCCTAAGATTGACCCAATAATTTTTCATCTTCCATGATAACCATCTCCTCCCATAAAATATATGTTGGTTGATTGATCGTAAGCCATGCATAAAACATTGTTTTTTATACATGCTGTACTTAGATGAACCAAACCATCACAAGAAATTATGAAAGAAGGGATTAAGGGTCATTTATATCATATATCACTAATGATTCATGTATATTATAATATATCACATGATTAAAATGTGATGGTCATGTGAAACAATAATAAAATCCCTAATGATTCTCATAAAAAGTGTATATTTTCATTCACAAAAACACACCATCATTTATATATTTTTGTTACAGGATCAGGTTTACTTTTATTTCCATATACATTCAAAATTATCCTTTGAATTCCCCATGGTGATAGCGTGAAGCCACCATAGGTTTTCTAGACAATCCTTCTCATGAGGGGTAGGCAAGGTAATAACATGCATGTGACATTACATTACATACACATAATGTTTGAAGAACAGATCCTTCCCAGGAAGATGATCATGTGACCATGAGAATACATGGAGATAAGTATTAAGGATTACACAATCATGTGATTATGTTAATTTGAATCTCACTAAAATAAAATGGTTCATGTGAGAAACAATTTATGTTTTCTTTGTGAGAGGATTATATAATGTACATCTTTTATTCACAGAAATCCATCAATAATTGTCCAGTGGTTGTCCCTAGACATGTCTTCTGATCATTCAATGTGATCATGGGAATCCTTCAAATCCAATGACATGCATCTCATAAATCAATGATGTGAATAAATTTTGATCCTGTGATGACCTCAAACCTTTCATGTGAAGCATCTATAGTAGGCAAGAATGTGATCGTGTGAAGTAATTATGCCATCACATTTATGTCATGTGAAAAAAATCACGTCAATCCATCCACTAAATCAATAATATTCACTCAGCCTCATCACTATGAAAATAAGTATAAATATTGGCCAAATTTTTCATATATAAACACCAACTCATTTTTTTTAAAAAAAATAAAGGAAACATGAGAGGGAAAATATATAAAAGAACTTAGGACAATATGAAAAGCGGGAAACTTCTATTAGGGTAACTATACAATTAATAATGATAACCTAGTATGAGAACCCATCATCAGATCCCATAAAAAACCTCATCATGGGACTCCATCACGGGATCCCATTAATATCATGTGATCACATTCACCCTTGTAATGTGAACACTTCTTGACATGAATCCTTAAAATGTGTGTCATCCCAGAGACATGGATTCCTCATTCCATAAAAATCTAATGAGTTATGGCCTTAACATGAACCTTAGTCCATGAACCGATCCTTTCATACAACAAATTTTACTTTCGGCCTTATCAGGATACCCATGTACATGCAACTTCAACCCTTAGATATTTACCCTTTTCCATGTACATGATCATGGACATGTTTGTGAGAACACGTCACATGACACTCTTAAGATAACAAGATTTCATAAACACTGACTTGTCTCATGATGATATCACATGAAAGAACATAGAAATGTTAGTGATGGTTCGTTGAAGACCTGTGAAGATGTTTTACTTTTCATATAGTATCCCATTTACACGGAATCATCAATCATGAAAAGCATCATGGACATGTCAAATTCGATCGCATGAAGCACCCTTAATATAGATAATTTGATCATGTGATGAACCATGACTTATTTTCTTAGATCAAATGATGTACAATGTAAAAGTCCTATTATTTCCCATTTTAAACCCTTGAAATGACTTACATTTCATGAAGACACCCTTTTATAGCTTAGGAATTCACCAAAATAATGTTGGGGAGACATTAGGGATATTTTAGTCAGGCACCCTTGAAATTTTCATGAAAACTTCTTGGAAATGTCAGGAATACTCACATTACACATCAAGTAGACACCCTAGACATGTCAGACAGATACCCTTAAACATGCCAGGCAGACACCCTCAGACATGTCATCTTTGTCAGGAAGGAAAACATGGACATATACTATGTGAACCACCGACCACGGGTCCTTATCCAAGAACCCCATTATTAAGAATAGTATCCATAATAGTTTATGGTTATTCACTCATGAAACCCTATAAAAGGATAGATAATGCATATGTATCTTGGGTGTCATCCGAGTACAATTCCCTAATTTACCTAAACCATAGGGAACACAATAATCAATTCGAGTGTAATCACACATCCCAACCTATCAGTGGGTCTGGAATTACTTGAACTATGATGATTCTAATTCATATTGAAATATGGTATGTAGGATTACATCTTTGGACTAATATCCAATGGGAATCCACCACTATGTAAGTCCCTCTATATTCTAATTATTGTAGATCCTAGGACCCAAATTACACTATTATTATCTCCTTATTCCTAATCCATTAGTGTATGAGAATTGGTCTTATATGTGGGTGTCCTCTAAATATTTATCTGCAACCATGCCCTCAAGTACCTAAAACCCCTCTGTAGGTTAGGGAAGAATTTTACTACAGGGACTCTAACACCTATTGTAAATAGGATTAGTAGGACACCTCCCTATGTCTTGAGATCCGTACTATAGTCTCCAGGATACTAGTAATCACATCTCTCTATGAGAAACCTTTATTTGTAAGACCCAATCAAAAGTTCTCTCATGATGTTTTTTAATTTTCCCATTATCTATTTTTTGATAAAACTAGCAAGAATCACGTGGGAATAGATACAAGTACTTATTGTTCTAATACTATGATGTGGATATCCCCCATTCCAGGCCTTTATATAGGATAAAGGATAGATTACATCTCATATTCACTCAAAGGGACACACTCTTGATGAGAATGTTCAGTGAATCTATACATGCTTATGTCCGAGTTAGGGTCACTTTTTATGCACCTTGATAGATGAAAATACCCATTAAATTAACTAAATAGACTCTAATTTTATTCTTAATAGGATGATTAGGATTCCACGTCAAGGTTCGATCCAAATATTTACATCATTGCTTCAATATTTTAAACAGCATGATAAAGTCCTGTCATATGACCTTAAACAATATTAAGAGAACTACAAGGATATTGAATCCTATTATCACAACACATATAAGACTCTACATAGAGGATCAGTCCAATATACAGGACACCAACCACCTCTCTAGATGTAGATAAACTCTATAGATCCTAAACTGAGATATCAAATAAATATTCATAAATAAAAAATAGAATAATGGGGAACCTTTGATATATAAAATTGTGTTCATAAACACAAGGTCTTGGTAAATTCATTTTCATGTGATTAACAAGTCTATTATCAGATCTTGTGAAGGATTCTAGAACATGTCTTCAATCTATATGAGTGTCCTAAAGTAGGAAATAGTCCCACCCTCGAAGGATGGGATGATCCCAACCTCCCATCCTCTCGAGCAATGTGAGTTCTTTTACATTGTTGGGTATGAAACCCAAAATTAGTTTCTACCATTGGAAAATAGTCTTAAAAATCATTGTGGTTGTGGGATGAATTTTATTTTTCTACAAATTAATCTTAATAACATTATTGATTTTGAAACTATATTGATCCCCTCACAATCAACCCTTATACCAGAAGATATGGATGAAATGAAAACTTGAACCTAATGTAAAATATTTTAACTATGTTATACCGTTGTTGGGTTAAATAGTAGATATTCTGTAGTTCCTATTAGTTCTTATTTTTTTATTTATTTCGATAAAAAAATGGCAGACATAATATGATATTATTTAACTACATCAACTATGTCTCGAGTATAAAATAATATATTGTCATGTTAAAATAAGTTTATTTTTATTTGTGTGTTACATGAAGACAAAATGGTGAAATAGATGTGAAATCCTTAAACAAAATTAACCATTCATTAAAATAGATAATAATAATTTATAAATTAATAATGAAATTAATTAATCAACCACATAATTTTATATATAATGTTGTTCTAATAAGGTATATTATATTTTCTCCTGTAATATAGAGACTCCTTATAATCCAAATGGAGTCTTAAAATATTCCTATGGATTTTGAGATTATTATAAAAGATAGAAGTTCTTATAGAAAAATTCAAGTTGTTGTAATCAACCATTTTACACAATAATCACATTAATAAAATTACCCAAATAACATGACCCTGAGTCCCTAAGGTAAATTGTCTCCAAATAAAAACATCTAGGTTAATGTTCTTATCTAAGAGTTCCACCCCCACATATCTATCTCAAATTTAGAGGATTATTATGATGTACTTATTTGGATGAAGAACCATATGATGTATTTTCTGTGACAGGATGCAGATGAGGAGGAGGCCATTATTACCACATTCAACCATTTTGGATGATTATACCCAGATCACCACAACATGAACCTTCCCTATATTAGAGAGGTATATGAGGAAAATCACTACGTCAAACCAACATATCATGAGCTTCCATGGAGGGGTCATATCCATTTTCATCATCATAATTGATATAAGACCACAATTCCTCAAGGAGGTATATAGGTTGTTTTGATTACCCCAACCATCCAAACAAGGGAATCTAATAGGAGATCTCCCTCAGGGTATCCAAAAAATCCAGCTACAAATAAGTCTTATATCCTTTTAACTTCCAATGTATCTAATTTCCATCAGTATATCCTGATAGTGACATTCAATAAATCCCATATTATCACTAGCGAGGAGCCTCCAAAATCATTGTGGCTAGGATTTGTGACTATTGAAACCCAGGGAGGACACCTAGCCACAGGGATGGGTGTATTATTATCTTTTTTAACCCTAGTGTCATATTCAATAAAAGTTTCATCCCACTAAACATTTCAATAGTCACTGACCCACCAAATAGTATAATGGATGTCGACCCAGGAAATAGTACAACAGGATTCATCCCACTTAATGTTACAATGTGAACCATACCACAAATATGGAACATCGAGAACCGACCGATCAAATAAGATAATCCATTGAAGAGGATAAAATGTCCACCCATGTCCCTATCAGTATTATATCAACTATATAGGAGGACATACCATTAGATCCATATGATAACACATCTAATGAACATAATTGTACCCTTATGAAGTCATTCGAGTCACATTATATTGTCCTGCATTCAAACCCATTACTAAAAAATAAAGGATTAGTGGTATCTTTCATACATCTATGGAAGGAATTGCCAACCATGTTTAATCCTTAAAGTGTGGACTAGATGGAGAATCTGCCCAATGGAATCAAAAAAATATTCATCTTTGGGGCCCGCATTGAGTCTCTCATCATCATACACCCTCCCTACCATTGACATAGTAATCGATGTTGTCATGAATCCTTCCAATTATCCAATTAAGGAATATAGACCAATTTTTTAGAGGAACATATCACTCAACCAAATGAGAGAATGAGTTTCTATGAGAAATAATTGTTCGAATAATCTTGGGAATGCTTCCCTAGAATGACATACCCACACCCACCTACAATGTTCCGCATTTTAGTTAGGATCTCCATTCCACAGGGATAGAGGAATTTTTATATTCATCATCACCTCATTAGGTGAAATAAGTAAATTATTACCCCTCATCCCATCCCATGGTTCTAGGGGAATTTTTTATATTCTCAAAACTCCCCATCCCATAGGGCTGGAGAAATTTCAATATTTTTACCCCCTCATCAGGGGTACCTCAGAAACCATTTGACTTTAGAAGTTGAAAATAATATTCTAAGAGATTCAGTTTCCTTGATTCAGTGTGAATCATATTTATAATCAGTGTCCCCTAATAATTATACACCTTCCCCTAAACTCATAAAGGCTAAGGATTTATATCCATTACTCCAGAACTCATCCCTCTTACTATATCAATTTCCATATATGATCTGTGTGGGCGAAGAAATGTGGTCTACCATCTCTTCATGGAAGATAGGTAAGGGTATATTCCTTTTAAGAAAAAACTTTCCAAGAGAACATTTACTATTTCTTAGAGAATGATTTGATATATCGTCCAATAATGAGAAATCAGAATGAGGAAGAGTTGATAGGACATGATAATCACTACTCCTACCAATAATATCTTGAAAATACAATAGGTAGTTCCTTTAGATTTAAAAAATGGATTCATAATTAGATAGATTATGGGATGTAGGAACCACTAAAACAAGAATCCCTACTCCAGTCATGTGAGAACATTGAATAAGACACTAAAGATGTGTAGTAGAACACATGGAATATATCTCCTACTAATGGAAAATAATATCTAAGTGTTACAAAAAAATAAGGTATATTTCATTAACCATAATAATACAACCACATAATTTGCATGTTCAAAATAAAATTCTCATCTTGATCTTCCTAGTTCCAGTACACCCTCGTAGGAATCCATGAATTACAACCTCAATTATTGTCCATATCACCAGATCTTATGGAATATATTTGGGTGATTCATTGTCTTTAAAAATTGGATAGCAAATAAGATAAAATAAGTATTCCTAGAGTTTGAGGATCCTGAAACACATAAAACATGAATAGGATTCATCTGATCTCTTTTATAAATGTTTCTCTCCATGATGGTTGTGTCAGAATAAATGTCATAGACATATAAAATTATCCTTCAAGACAAAATCATAGTTTTCTGATGTTAAAATACAAAACAATTTCCTTGACACTAATCATTAAACATCATGAAAACATCATATATGCATTACATTAAACTTCATGAGAAAATCATAGTCCCATAATGTTAAACTATATGATAGTTTCCTAGTCCTATGTCATTAAACATCATGAAAACATCCTCATCACATGACATTAAACTACACTTCACCATCCTAGATGAAAAATGTTAAACATTAGGAAAATTTCCTTGTATCATGATGTTAAACCACACAATAAATCCTAGTTTCATGAAGATAAACTACACGGTAACATAATAATCATATGATGTTAAACTATGTGACAATTTCCATTCCACAAGGAGTTAAAATACATGGAACAGGTCTTGGTCGCAAGATAGTAAACTATGTGATATACTAATCTATGGGTGATATCATTTGAAACAGGTAGAATTTATAGTGTCATGGATTGCACCACTGATACTATACAATAAAAATATGAGAAATATCACAAAATAATCAGTTCTCTTCAGTCACCTATTAAGTAAATTACTTGAAAGGTCACATCCCTGGACTTATAGATATAGGTGGAAAGGACATCTCATCAAATGTAGAAAACTACAAACTAGAGAAAGCAGGCTGATTTCCCCACCTCTAGTGACAAAGAATACTGTAATATTCTTTTAGAAACTAGTGATTAGGCTCATATCCATTCTCTCTCAAACAATTTATTCTGTCATATCTGGATTTCATGCGTGGGGTAGGAACATATCCATGCCCCATGCATAAATTCTATCAGCATATTCTGATAAAACAAGGAAGACATGATTGGGAACACATCCCCACTCCAATCAATGACATCAAACGGTACATCCTAGTTACTGAAAGCATGCATACATACAATCCTATGAAAAACATTCTAAAGTGCCAATACCTTTTGACAGTGACAGAGGATCTTCGCCAGTATATTCTACTGGTGAAATAAGGATAGGAATATATTCCTATCCTTATGGACAGAGTAGTATAGCAACATGGTAAACATGAATATGTATCAAATTTAGTGAAAGAACCCATTTTTCTCCCATCTGAGAGGATTATATTTAGCTAAATAGTGAGGCAAAAGATTGTTATCATACCTTTATTCCAACTAGGGTGCATTAATTTATTTTTGGAATCACAACAGGTTATTAATGGATACATTTCCAAGAAACATGGTGACATAATTTAAAATTAAAGAACTAGAATCGTACACCTAGTCTAATTAATGTATGTAAGCATAGTATGGAGATTAATTAATGGGAGGATATTGATGCTCCACTTCGTCACATTGTCTAAAAGCCTAGAAAAGGGAAATATCTGAGCTCAAATTGATTCATCCTTTGAAAAAAATATCAAAAATCGATAAAGGCTTGAATAAGGAGAAGATTGGTCATAAGTCACGCAAGTTCCCTCATAGTCACGCATGTCCACTTGCGCGACCATCAGTCGTCGCGCAAGTGACTTGTGCGACCTAAGAGATAACCGCTAGGGGTCTTCTTCTACCTATAAATAGACCCTGTGGGCCCCCCATTCGAGGACGATTTTTTCCAGAAACTCAGATTTCATCTCCCGGCGCCCTGGTCTCTTCTCAAAGCATCTGAAACACTTCTAAGGTAATTTCTTACCTAGAACGGAAGATCTAAAGAGGGGGAGGAAGGCCTAAGTGTTGAAACTCATCAACACTTGCGCGCCTGAGTGGCCTGCCCTTAAGGGAAAAGGCCACACTTGCACTCTTCCTTACTCCTTCAATAGAACTTGCGCGCCCCTTTTCTAGAAGAACATCAAGAGGATTCTAAAGGCTTTAATCAAAAGTCACTCAAGTATTACCCTGCCGGTTAACCATCGCACAAGTACACCATGTGTCACGTAGGCATACCTGCGTGACCAGGACATGTGCGCCCATGCAGTACCTACGCGCCTACTAGGACTTGCATGCCCCTACCTTTTTGGGTGCCCTTCTTGCCCATTTCACACCTCTTAAGACATTCCACCTCTCCTATTCAAGATTCAATCTTCAAGACACTCTTCAAAGCCATTAATGGCCTGATTTCTTGATTTTTGATTCCTTATCTGAAAGGAACTCTATAGAATATCTCTCAAAACCTAGTGATATACAGATATTTATGTCACTAAAGATTGAGATTTCATTCATTCAACCACATCCTTTAAGATGAGAGAACTCAATCGACCTGGGCCTCCTTTTCAGGAGTAAGTCCCAGTCATAATTCTTAACTTGGGCATCCTCCTTAGGAGTAAGCCCTAATTCTTAAAGTTCTCAAATATGGGCATCCTCCTTAGGAGTAATCCCCAATCCCCCAATTTGGGCATCCTCCTCAGGAGTAAGCCCCAAACCTTAATTCTCTTAACCCAGGACTCCTTTTCAGGAGTAAGCCCCAGTCTTAATTTCTCTTAACTAGTCCTAATTTACCTTTGATCTGGGATTCCTTTTTAGGAGTAAAACCCAATCATAAGTCTTCTCCTAATTTGGGCCTCCTTTTCAAGAGTAAGCCCCAAGATAGAGTATTCAAAATCTCCATAAAGCACATATACCTTAATGGACCCTGCTATTGATGCCGAAAAAAGACAGTAACTCTCGGAGGATGTCTCGAAATGACAGAGCGAGGTCATATTCGGAATCAGAGGCCCGATCCGGAGGCCCGGGATGTGGTGCACGAAATAAATGAGGATCTATGCGAAAAATTGTTTTGCACGCGTAGAATCACCGGGTTTCGCGGAATTGAGCCGATAAGGTGCGCAATATTTCCACGTCCTGGTTTTGCGCGGAGAGTTTTTTGCGCGCCGGCTGCCCTCGGCGCGAAGAATTTCACGCGCCGCCTGGATTCCCCGACGGAGGTCGCCAATAAATAGAAGGTGAACCTGAATGGTTTGGGGGTTGAGGAATCCGAAGTGACTCCTGTGTGCGCAATTCGGCTCCCCCCGCGCGCAAGATGACTTCCAGGTAAAACCCTCATTTCGCACAACCTTTCCCTGGAGTTCGCCTTTGCACGCAACTCCATAGGCTTTAGTGAATTTTCCCCCTCCCTAGGGTTCCAGCCGTGCGTGAAATCCCTGTCTCATGCGCACAATACCCTGCCGTGCGCGCAATACCCTGCGCGCAGTTCCCTCTCTGTGCGCAATTCCCTTCTCCAATTGCACGTCGCCCCGGTGTTTTGCGCGAAAACCTTCCCTTTTGCGTGCAATCCCATGAATCCTCACCTTGACGCCCCTAGGCTTCCCCCTACACCGGCACCTGATGTCTCCCCTGCCGGGCATGCGCTCCATGCGTTGTTTTCCTGTACGGCCTTCCAGGCTCGTGCGAAGTAACCTCAAGGTCCCTTGGCCCGTGTTTCCTGTTGTGTTGCTTTCCCTTATGCTTCCCCGCATAGGCACGCTAATGGCTATTGATTCTTAGCATAGCCACGCTAACGTGGACCCCCCGATGGTTCGCCCTATGGCCCCCCTTCGCTATGGCCTTGCCGATGCCTTCCCTTCCACAAGTGGTAGAGGGCGTTGGGCATGTAAGCCTTAGGGGTGTGGAGCGAACCCACCTCATCCAAGCTGCAGGACGTTAAACTGCTAAGCACCTCGTCCTTAACACAAGACGTTAAACTGTGGTCTGACCCCGTGCTTCGCACGCAGGGTCCCCCCAGCTTGGTCATTTATTACGCCCACTCATCTCCACGGGAATGGACTCTTCCTCACATGGAATGAGATCCTCCTTGTTGGAGGGGCTTTTGTCCGCGGGGGAAGGGTTGCCTCAGAGCATAAGCCCCTATCCTTTCTTGCGGATGATTGCACCATGCATCTCCGTACTTCCCCCCTGCCAAGGCCAGTGGAGTCCTTTTCACACTGCGCCTTGTCGCACCATGGGCCTCCACCCTGGAGTAAGCCCTGGTACCAAGGGCCTCTAACCACGCGTAAGCCCCTATTTCCTCTTTGGGCCGCTTAATACGTAAGCCCCATTCTGCTTCTCACGGACGCACCCTTCACGACGTGATCATCTGGTCCCTGCTGCCTCTTGTTTCTCACACCGAGCATGACTCATGTGGGCTTAGAGTGCGCATTGACCATGACATCCTCTTATGGGCCTCCCCAGAGCATAAGCCCCATCCCAGCGAACTACGTGGACTTTGATCCGTGCTAACGCACGGTACATAGGAAGCCTCCACAATGTTCAAGCCCACCACCCACTCGTCCCGACCTCTCCATGTCGGTTCCATGACCACCTTAGGCCTCCTCAGATCGTAAGCCCCAAACCCCTCATCCCGCATGACATTAAACGGTATTCCATCCTGCATGAGGATAAACTGTATCGCATCCCGCATGACGTTAAACTGTATCCCCCCTCTTGGGCCATCTCAGAACGTAAGCCCCATGTCTCACTCCACCATCCATCCTGATCCTTACTCGGGCCACCACATCCCGGTGAGATCATGCCACCCCATCCCACTCCATGATATATGGGAAGCCGCCCACGTTCTGGCCCCAACATCGGTGTCCCCCCCTAGGGGTCCTTCAAACCGATCCATCTCTGCAAGACGTTAAACTCGCGAAAAACCCCGTGTTAAACATGGAAAGCTGAGGAAAACCTCAGATGGTACACATTCCCCGCGTTCGATGTGGGATGCCTCGAGCTTCCGCACCCTTGAGAAGCCCTGTGATGAGGGACCAAAGATAGACATGCCGACGACGCCCCAACGTTACCATTCTCCTCCCCGAAGGTTGCTGCCCCGACAAGACCCCTTGGAGCGTCTTGACGGAAGCAGCGTAATTAACTGGCGTCCATGTAGATATAGAACTGGGAATGGGCTTCACGAACCCATCTTAAATCTATGAGGGAGACCCGAACTAGGTAATGAGCTTCGAGGAGGAATCCACGGAAGGAAGAACCGACATCCCATCATCCCGGTTTCAATCAAGGAGCAGACTTCCCTAAACAAGGAACGGATGTCGCCCGCCTTTGGAAAGCGAGAATGCGGGGTACCAAGCTGCGCGTCCTCCCCACAGACGGATGCGCGTACCCCGGAGAAAGCGTCAGAAACAGAAATGGTGAACCCGACGTGAAGTTCTTCTCCTCAATACGGGGAATGGTAGTCGTCGGGGCGTCGAATCACAAAAATGGTGAACCCGACGTGAAGCTCTTCTCCTCAATATGGGGAATGGTAGTCGTCGGGGCATCAGATCACAAAAATGGTGAACCCGATGTGAAGCTCTTCTCCTCAATACGGGGAATGGTAGCCGTCGGGGTGTCAGATAACAAAAATGGTGAACCCGACATGAAGCTCTTCTCTTCAATACGGGGAATGGTAGCCATCGGGGCATCGGATCACAAAAATGGTAAACCCGACATGAAGTGCTTCTCCTCAATACGGGGAATGGTAGTCATCGGGGCGTCAGAAGATTAGCATGTCACCAGGTCTGGGTAACCCTCACCAGGACGTGCACCCGCCAGGGGTCGAGGCCGTTAATACATTGACTACTCCGTTCTGCGACGTCGTCAGCGTGGATCCCTCTCGCCGACCATGGAAGACGTAATGACGTTGGGCCTTGGTTGTTGATCTACATTCCTGTTGATACTAATGGGTTCATCTCCCTGCTTCCAGGAACCAGATCACTGCATTCGGAGCTCGATCACCACCTGCCCACCGGCGCAGGGGCAGGGGCAGTACCGACGCGGCTACCCCGCGCAGTCCCACCTATTCCACGGTCGCTCTGACTTCGACCACCGTAGAAACCGGGCGCTTGCGCCCCCTCTACCCATCAGAAATCATCCAGCGGAGGGTGATCAATGACCTGGTTCGTAGGTATGACAAGGAAGGGGTCATCCCTACCAGGGGCATGGCTCTCTTGGATCTAGAGGCGGCTGCGCCTCACTACCATTGCCGCCCTCGAGGGCCGTGCAAGGAGCCACTGCTCCCCATGCCGACGTTCAACCGCTTCAGGAGCCTATCCCCGGAGCGCCTTGACACATCCCTCCCCTATGCCAATGAGGTGGGGGATGTCTGGGTCCACCCGATCGGCGACCCGTCCTAGGGGTTAATGGCAAGAACCCCCGCCAGGCTACGTCGCCACCACCACCCGACACCCCGAACCGAGGAGTAGGCAATCTTCATGCCCTCATCGCAGGTTCCGGCCCATCTGACTCAACGCCAGTGTCGGGCGCGAGTGAGAGAGAATGCTCGTCCTAGGGCACCAACATCAGCAACCACTGTGGCCCGAGCCACTACTGACTCCTGCTACCAGATCCCCACACACGTTGAGCAGGGGTAGCCACATGCCAAACAGGGATCAAAACCTCGACCGCCCTGCAGGCAAGTTGGGTCGAATATCCCGGTCACGGACACTGGCAATGGCCACTGCGGACCAACCCGCGGTAGTGCCGCTCACCACGAAGGCTCATTCGGTTCCACCGATCTGGAAAGCCGAAAGCTTCTTCGTGGCGGCCATGCTCCGTGTATGACTCCTTCCAGCGCCCGCTGCATGGGGTATGAGGTCACCCCCTACTTTCGGCCACGAGCATGGAGTCGTTGTGTATCCAGTCGCTCACTCACATGGAGGTCCTCCCCATGTCCCTTTCGACATTTGTCCTGGTGCTTCTCGCACCCCGGCCTTCAGTCCCCTCTTCCCCAGCTCTATTGTGGCTGGGGGAACCCATGACGGAAATCGTCCTTACCCTGAGGAGCTACACAGGTTCAGGAAGGTCGGGTGTCCTCGCCGTAGGAGGAATGTCAGGGGAGTCCGGACGGAAATCAGAGCAGTCTGTTTCTTGGATTCTGAGGCAGAGTACGACTCGACGATGGAACCTCCCCCCCAACCCTTCGAGTTGAGGGCGAGGATGGGGACACGACGCATCAGTCTCGTACTCCCCGAATGCGAGATCCATATGATTCCCTTCTCCCTTCGAAGGTATATCCAAGAGGACGAGGACTTGGCTTACCGCCAGGGATCAAGCCCGCGTTTTCCACTGGCCTCCTCGGAAGCACCTCCCGCCCCTGTTAGGGAGGGTGAGGAACTTTTCTAGGGACCGACAGAAGAATCACGAGGCGATACACCCTCGGCGAGCACCGACACTGTGACAGGAGGCCCATTTGTCGTCCCATCCTATCGCGATGTGGAAGCTAGGGTACTGAAACCACTGGAGGATGACCCAGGGATCGGTGGCCAATCGGCATGTTCGCCGTATTCCCCGCCGGCCAGCCCACTACCCCGACGGCCTGTCTCGGCGCCATTGCCAGTTCCCGGACATTCCTCAGTGGACAAGCAGGGGCGGAAAGTTCCGGACCTTGAACCGGAGCCGTGGAGCTTCTGGACCGTTCTGGCAGCGGGCCACTTCCCTGAGACGTTTTGGTGGGTCACAGAATCGGTTTTTGATGTGCCAGAGTCACTCACACCGGGAGAGTTTGAATGCTTCCTCCAGATTCTTCGGGTGACTCACTCCCGCCTCTGCCATCAGCTAGCGCCTTATCCCGGGAGCCAAGCGCATCTCGAGGAGATTTTTGAGTAGAGCCGTCAGGTTGACCTAGCAGCACTCCCTGCGGTCCGGCACCCCGAGTCGCTGGACCACCACGAGGCCCTTCAGCAACAATTTGTCCAGAGTTTTCATGTACTCCGCAGAGTTATTGAGGAGGACACCCCCCACATGCATGTTCGCGGATGGGGGAAGTACGCTGCTCTCCTCTTCTGTGCGATCCGCCGGCAGCCCAATCCACTTGGCGGCCCTGAGGGAACGTCACCAAGGGTAGTAGCAGTCAACATGGCTGACCTTTTAGATGAGGGAAACATTGTGGATCCCATCAACAGGGACTCACCCCCCGGGGATAGGCTACTAATTGACCCATGTGGGAGGATTACTCACCAACAGAGGAGCCTCCTAGGTCTTCCTGTACCCACGGAGGCACTGGCGCTGGGCCAAAACATCGGCAGGGGTAAAGAGCCCGTCGGGTCTGTCAAACCCGCCGACCCATCTGCCTCAGTGTCGAAGGTAGAGGAAGATCCCGAGAAGGCCGCGCTGCGCCAACAGCTAGCCGAGCAAAAGAGGCTGGTTGATAAGCTCCTGGCCAAAAGCATTACAGACCGGCGGCCTGACTACGACAACCCTAGACCAGGACAGCATGGGCAGGAGCATCTACCCCTTACTGAGATCCCCCCGGCCAAACGTGACCATGTCGTGTTCGCTGACAGGGGAGACACTGGAGCCCATGGCAAGAGGGCGCGATATGTTTCGCCGAACCGTCCCGAACGGCAAGACAACCTGGGGGACCCTGTTCGGTTTCCTCCCGCAGCTCCGAGAGTCACTCCGCCAGCTGCCCCGCGAGCCGTTGAGCGTGACTATCGTATCGAAGAGCCTGGAAATGCTCTTGTGGTTAGAGATCCCCGTCAGGATAGGAATCCTCATCCGGATGATCTGATGGAAGTACTCATCGCTCACTTGGATGCCTTGGAAACTCGGAAGGTGGAAATCCCACCGGATGGAAAGCCATACCCCGCATGGGTGGATGACATGCCCGCCCCGCCGGGATTTGGGAACCCCACTTTTTCCCCCTTTAACGGGACCGAAGACCCGCCACAACACGTGGCCAACTTCAAATCAAGGTGCAGGCCTATGATAGGGACTCCGGCGCAGCAGGAGGCTGCCAAGATCTGGTGCTTCGTTCGAACACTGGAAGAAGTAGCATTCGTCTGGTACAACCATCTCCCTGTTGGATTAGTGACTAGCTAGGAGGAGCTTCAGCTACAATTCCTCTAACAGTTCAGTTCCAAAACCCAGAAGACGAACATTGCAGACCTCTTCAGGTGAAAGCAAAGGCCCGACGAGCGAGTCACGGACTTCGTCGCCCGGTGGAAGGGGCTCACGTACTCCCTTGACATGCCGCTGACTCAGGAGAAATTACTGAAAATGTGTGTAGGGAACGTCAAGGCGGAGTTGCTTCCTTCTCTGATCACGCAGAATTACCCTGGAGGGTTTTAGGA
Organism: Viscum album; assembly: GCA_963277665.1. Taxonomy (NCBI): domain Eukaryota; kingdom Viridiplantae; phylum Streptophyta; class Magnoliopsida; order Santalales; family Viscaceae; genus Viscum; species Viscum album. Next base: position 1,461,452,884 of record OY728163.1, on the reverse strand, counting down.
CTTCTCGGACAAGGCTCAGCGCCTCGAAGAATCCCTCCAACAGGCCAGTCAGGCGCGCCCGCTGCCTCCTGTAATCTCTGCAAGGAGAGCCGCCAGAGCTGAGCCCGCTACTGTGGTGAAAATAGAGGCCCTCAGACAGCTAGAGTTGCTGCTAGTGAGGCCAGTTCAGCAGGCTCATAGGGGTCCACCCCCACAGCCTCCGGCCCAGCAACGACCACCTCAAAGTCGGCAGGTGCCTCTGCGTAACGCATCGCCACCACCTAGGAGAGGTAATCCGGCTCCGCCTCCTCGGCCTGCTCCTCCGGCCCCTAGCCATGGTCATCCCCCAAGAGTCCCCTTTCCAGACAGAAGGAATCCGGCTTACTCATTTGGCAAGGTCCAGGTCCTCGGTTATTTCCGTAGCGCCTTGGAGCAGAGGATCGTGCGACTACCTGAGTGCCGGAATCCAGAAGAGGCGTGTCTCACGGATCACCCTAACTACTTCCCATATCACCAGATCCTGGGAAACACCATCCAGAAATGCTATGTGTTCAAGGACTGGCTCCAAGACCAGATTGACAACAACATAGTTAGGTTGGGCCCAGCCCCAGCACAGGTGGCAGGTGTCTTCGTGGGATCAGATGGCAGTAGTGAGAACGGGGATGGGTGGGAACAGGTTTCCGACCGTGGGTCCCGGAAGTATAATGTCTGGATGGCCTGCAGGACGGTCTCCCATGCCCATGGCATCATCCGTGCCCACCTGGATCAGCCAGAGCCCTCAGAGTCTGTGAGTGCCGCTTTGGCATCGTCGTCCCAGCCTACTTCTTACCAGAAGAGCAGGCGGCGGCGCAAGAAGAAGGAATGTGCCCTGCTATTGACGTCATCTTCTCGCATGCTTGGCGATTTCATGCCCCCTGAAATGGGGATCCCTCCGAGACCCCGTCCGGTAGTGGATGAATCCTCGATTGAGATCCCGTGGTACGCTTCAGTTAACACTGTAGAGTAGGTATATCCCTTTTTGGATCCCGATGGTGAGGAGCACCAGGTGGACCACCCCGAGAGCCCGGGGTATGCTTCAGTTAACACCGTAGAGTTGAAAAATCCCTTTTTGGCTCCCGACGGTGAGGAGCACCAGGTGGAACTCCCCGAGAGCTTGGGGTACGCTTCGGTTAACACCGTAGAGTTGGTAAATCCCTTTTTGGCTCCCGACGGTGAGAAGCGCCAGGTGGACCTCCCCGAGAGCCCGTGGTACGCTTCGGTTAACACCGTAGAGTTGGTAAATCACTTTTTGGATCCTGATGGTGAGGAGCACCATGTGGACCTTCTCTGAGAGCCCGGGGTACACTTCAGTTAACCCCATAGAGTTGGTAAATCCCTTTGTGGCTCCCGACGACGAGGAGCGCCAACTGGGACTCCCCAATGTCCCTAGCCATCGCCAACATCGACAGAGCCGTGGTTACGTGAATCGCTGGGGCACAGCAGTCATCACCTTCAGTCAGGCCATGCACACTACCGAGACCAGGCAGCAGGCCCGGTATAGAGAGCAGCACTCGCGGCTCCCTCACCTGGTGACAACAGGTTCGCTTCCACCGCCATTTGTGTTGCTGGATCGGGCGGAACCGCCTTGCCCATGTCGCAACCAGCCCAGCCCTGCCACTGGCCAACTACGGCCTTCCGGTCCTAGCATGACAGCCACCTGCCGGACTTCAGCTGGTGAATAGCGGGACATGCCTAGTACCAGTCAGTCACTGGTCCCGCTAGCAGGGCCCGTCATGCCCCCAATCACAGAGCGACATCCTGTAAGCAGAAGCTCGCGTTTGGCGCAAAAGTATGATGTCCTGAAGCATCTGTCCGGCATTTCGGCAAGGCTTTCCATCCTTGAGGCCCTCCTACTATCGTCCGAAATGTGTGAGGTGCTCGCCGAGGCTTTAAGAAGCCCCCTCCAATTTGAAGCGGAGTTCGCGGCCGCAGAAGCCTTCCACACCGAGGTGATTGAGGATGTCGAATGTCAGGCGGTTATCTCATTCCCTAGTGAAGATGAAGACCCTCCCATACAGGGGCACATCCGCCCGCTGTACATCACCAGCCAGTTCAATGGCATGGATGTCTATCACTATCTTGTCGACATGGGTTCTGGGATTAACTTGATCCCAACTCGGACACTGCGAAAACTGGGGTTGTCTGAGGATGATTTAACTCCCTATGACCTCAGAATCCAGGGGTATGACAGGACCAAGAAAACTCCACTCGGCATGATTCGTCTGAAGACCCGGTTTGATGGCTTAATTGCCAATACTGAATTCATGGTTGTCTTTCAGGACACTTCCTACAACGCATTGATTGGCAAGTTGTGGCTCCATCTTCACGCAGCAGTTCCCTCCTCATACCATCAGTGCCTCAAATACTCCCTTAAGGGTCGAGTGGGTGTGCTCCAAGGAGATGCGTCTCTGTTTGCCTCTTGTGAAGCTCGTTACCTGGACACTGACTATTATAAGAGAAAGTGAAAGCAAATCCTGGAAGGTGAGGTTGAGCATGCCGCTGTTGCGAGTGATCCCTGGGCAGGTTTGGATGACGCATATGTCTTCCCAATCCATCGGTTGGAGGCCACGACCCCCGATATGGGAGAGTGCTTTGTTGTCTCGGGTACCAGAGGAAAGCATATTTCCAGGTCTAAGCGATGTCAGGAAATCACCTCGTACTCTTACACTAACCAGGACCAGGTGATCCCCGAGCCTACTACCCCCGTATGATATCGGGACATTGGGCTCATGGAAACGGCAGTACGTCATACGTGTCTGTTTCGCCAAGCCGGAATCGACCTGCTCAAGCCAACACTTCACCATTGCTTTGATGTCATAAAGTGTGGCCCCGTGGGCTGCAGGACGGATGGGATTGGATCAACCGCCTTCGTCGCCATGGTTTCCGCGGTGCATGAGTCTCCCGTCGTGATGACCTCTGCTGCCCAAGCCGGTGCTAGCTCCCCATCAGGGTCAAGCAGCCCCGAAACGTCTCACCCCATGGACGATCCTTCCACAAGAGAAGAAGGAGACATGGAATATGCTCCTCCTACCTTTGAGGAGGGCGTCTCTACCACGGTCGACGAGCTAGTACAGGTGAACCTCGGTAGTGAGGAGGACCTGAGACCCACCTTGGTCAGCGCCACTATGCCTCCCGAGGAATGGAAACAGTACATAGACTTCCTCAGACAACACCGTGATGTGTTTTCCTGGAGTTATGACGAGATGCCGGGACATGATCCCCAGGTATCCGTCCACCGCCTTGGCCTCCCAGCAAACCATCGCGGGTTCAAGCAGCCTCCCAGAAAAATGCACCCCTTTCATGGTGCCATGGTTGAGGCTGAAGTTGATAAGATCATTAAGGACAACTTCGTCAAGGAATCCTAGTACCCCAGCTAGTTATCCAACATTGCGCCCATCAGGAAGAAGAATGGGCAGATCAGGGTCTGCATCAACTTCTGCGATTTTAATCGCCACTGTCTGAAGGATGACTTTCCCCTTCCCGTGACAGAGCTGTTGATCGATGCAACGGCCGGGTTCCATGCCCTCTCCTTCATGGATGGATACTCTGGGTACAACCAGATCCGGATGGCCCCTGAGGATGAATATTTCACTGCCTTCAGGGGCCCCCAGGGCACTTTCTGCTATCGGGTTATTCCCTTCAGCCTGAAGAACGTGGGTGCCACCTATCAACGGGCTATGCACCGCATATTCAAGACGATCCTCGGAACGCTGGTGGAGTGCTACGTAGATGACCTGGTGGTCAAATCTCGTCAACACTGGGACCATATCAAAGTACTTGAGAAAGTGTTCGGGTTTCTCCGTTCTCGCCGCTTGAAGATGCACCCGGTAAAGTGTGCCTTCGGGGTCACCTCCGTAAAGTTTCTTGGCTTCATCGTTAGGTATCGAGGTATCGAGATCGACCTCAAAAATATCAAGTCCATCAGTCAGATTCCTTCCCCAAATAGTATTTGGGAGCTTCGAGGCCTCCAAGGCCACATAGCATATATACGCCGATTCATTGCGAACCTGGATGGCAAGTGTAAGCCCTTTTCTTGACTCATGTAGAAAGGCGCCGCCTATGGGTGGGATGAAGAGTGTCAGACCGCCTTTCTGGAGATCAAGTAGTATCTGCTTTAACCTGCGGTCCTGATGCCACCCGTTCCCGGAAAGCCACTGGTCCTCTACGTGACTGCCCTGGATCGATCCTCCGACGCCCTTCTCGCCCAGAAGACCAACGAGGGAACAAAGAATAGCCTCTACTACCTCATCTGCATGCTCCTAGTTGCTGAAATTAGATATTCTCCCATCGAGAAGAGCTTCCTGATGCTCATATTCGCCGTACAAAAATTGTGACACTACTTGCATCACCACGAGGTACAGCTGGTCTCTCAGGTAGACTCGTTGAAATACATCCTAAGTCGGCCTATGTTGACCGGATGATTGGCACGCTGGGCGGTGATCCTCCAGCAGTTTGACATTAGGTTCGTACCTCAGAAGGCCGTCAAAGGACAGGGGTTGGTAGACTTCTTAGCTTCCCACCCAACCTCTGCGGACCAGCCACTGGATTTGGGCATTCCGGATGAGGCAATCCTCTCAGTCGATCACGCCACCCCATGCTGGCAGATGCACTTTGATGGCACCTCCCGAAGCCCTACTGGTAGAAGGCTCAACGATCCTAGGATTAACAAAGTGGGCCTGGGTATCGTCTTCATCACCCCGGAGCAAGCCATTCTGCCATATTCTTTCTTGTTGTCAGAAGGCTGCACCAACAATGAGGCAGGATATCATTCCCTCATCATTGGCATCGAGTTGGCTCTGGAGGTTAACGTACCTCACCTATATGTAAAATGGGACTCTGAGCTAGTCATCAAGCAGGTTAACGGTGACTATGCTGTCAGGAAGCCGGAACTCATGTTGTTGCTGGAATGAACCCTCCATCTAATGGGTATGTTCCCCTCCCGACCAGATGTCGTTCACGTTCTCCGGTCGCAGAACAGTCGAGCAGATTCTTTGGCCAGCCTGTCCGCATCACTCGTGGAGCCCGAACAGGATGACCTAATCATCCACATGGCACACCAAAGGGTCATTTCTCATGTTATCCCGGAGGGAGATCGTGGCCCGCGAGTGAACAATCTCACCACTGGTGCCCCCGCATCAGGACCCCCCGGGGCTTCAGGCATGGTGATCGAGATAGTTCCTGACTGGAGGACACCCTTGGTTGAATATCTCCGGCACGACAATCTTCCGATGGACCGAGCATAGCGGGAACGAATCTGGCGCCGTGTACCGCAGTTCACCCTTCAGAGCGGTCCCAGCCGTGAGTAACTCTTTTACAGGCGTGGGTTTGACGGTGTTCTCCTCTGTTGTCTTCAAGGAGTGGAGATCCCACAGGTCATGCCGGAAGTGCATGCTGGTTCATGTGGCGCCCACTAGGCCAGGTTGAAGTTTTCCCACCAGATTTGGGGACTGGGATACTTCTAGTCCTCCATGATCCACGACTGCATCGAGTACGCCAAGAGGTGTCATGCTTTCCAAGTTCATGCTAACTTTGTGCATCAGCCACCGGAGCCTCTCCATACTACTATGTATTCTTGGCCCTTTTCAGTCTGGGGGTTGGATGTCATAGGGCCTTACCTTCTGGCGATGGCCCTCCAGTGCCGGTTCATCTTAACCGCCACAAATTTCATCTCAAAGTGGGCAGAGGCAGCCCCGCTCAGGGAAGTCAAGGTTGGTTCTATCGCCGACTTCGTGAGCTCCAATGTCATTCACCGGTTTGGAATACCTCACGCTATCCTCACGGATAACGGAACCAACTTCCGAGCGGCCGAGCTGAATATATTGTACGCCAAGTCCAAAATTCTCTCTAACCACACCTCCCGCTATCATGCGTAGGCAAATGGACAGATTGAGGCGTTTAACAAAACCCTCTCTAACATTCTACAAAAAATGGTTGGTCAGAACAAGAAAAGTTGCCCAGACAAGCTCCCCAACGCCCTCTGGGCTTATAGGACGAAGACTCGCAATTCCACCCAGGTGACTCCGTATTCCCTGGTATACGGAGCTGAGGTCATCCATCCCATCAAGGTCCAGCTTCCCTCATTGCGCACGGCAGTCTATGACCAGCAAAGCGCCAGACAGAGTTACCGAGATCCGTCTAGCCGAATTAGAAGTGTTGGATGAATGTAGGCTTTGCGCTTTACATAACTTGGAAAGGCATAAGAGCAGTATGGCTCGAGCTTTCGATAAGAAGGATTGCCTCTGCTCCTTCCTGCAAGGTGACTTGGTGCTGGCTCTTAGAGAGCCAATGATTCCCAGCAGGAAACCACCCGTGTTGGAGTCCAAGTGGGAGGGACCTTTTATTGTCCACAAGGTCTATCCCAATGGCGCGTATTCTCTGGTGACTATGGATGGTGAGCGTATCACTCCTCCCACTAATGCCAGGTTCCTCAAGAAGTACTTTTCATAACCTGTATGGTCCTGCATGACCTTAAACTGTACGGTCCCACATGACCCTAACTGTGCTTTGGTCCGAGCTCTAAGACCTAAAACTAAGATCCATATTTCGCCTTATGGTTCTACATGACCTTAAACTGTATGGTCCAGGATGACCTTATACTACACTCTTCCCTACATCTGGGCTCCGTGGTCCGAGCTCTATGACCTAAAACTAAGATCCTCTTTTGGTTTTTCCTTTTTCATGGTCTGATCTCTAAGACCTAAAACTAATATCCTCATGGTCTGAGCTCTACGACATAAAACTAAGATCCTCTTGGTCCGAGACCTAAGACATAAAACTAACATCCTCTTGGTCCGAGCTCTAAGACCTAAAACTAAGATCCATACTCCGTCCCGCAGGACGTTAAACTGTATTCTGTCCCGCATGACGTTAAACTGTATTCTATCCCGCATGACGTTAAACTGTATTTCATCCAACATGACGGTAAACTGTATTTCCAGAACTACGTGTGGCTAGATTCTCATCCTAATGAAATACGTAGGAACACCCGGACATTTCATCTTGGGTCTATCCCCAGGAGTTACCAAACTCCACCCTTTCTTCATGGTCCGATCTCTAAGACCTAAAAATAAGATCCATATTTCGTCCAACATGATGTTAAACTGTATTTCCAAAACTACATCTAGCTTGATTCTCATCCTAATGAGATACGTAGGAACGCCCAGACCTTTCGTCTTTGGGTCCAGCATGAGGTCCGTTGTCGCGTCAGTTTCGCCTTTGGGACCTTGACCACAGGATCGCGTGGCGTGGTGTGAGATTATGTCCCCATTTACGTCGGGTTTGCAATAGCTGCACAACGCGTACCCTGTCCCCAGGGTTTAGCCCTCCTCTGTCCAATGGCATTTAAAGATGCACGCTTTCAAGAACTATGTGTGGCTTGATTCCCATCCTTATGGGATACATAGGACCGTCTGAACACCTAGGTTTCTGGTCCAGTCCCATCTCTTAGGAGATCCCACGATCTCCCGGTTCCTAGGGTTTTTGGCATTACACCCCCTATTTTGCCCAGGGATCCGCCATCTTTTGGCCGCTCTCGGATTGAGCCCTCTGCCCCTTTCCAGTGGTATGATGATGTGCTCAAGGAACTCTGGTCTAGATCATGGAGTGCCAGATGCGACTTAGGAAAGTTCCATCCACTTTCCAAGCTTCGTGTTCCCCTTCATTCGGTCCCCCGTCATCCTCCACACCCAAAGGGACCCCCAAGAACGGCCTAGATAAAATGCCCAATGGATCTCCTACCATCATGGGAAAACACCCCCAAGGGTTTCAGACAAAAAATCAATACGAATCTCGCGTTACGAACATGGTCAGCAGTTGATGATCATTTGTTTGTCCCCGTGGCTAACACGACAGGATGTTGTGTTGTGAACATGGTCAGCATTAATCCTCAGTCGTCACACCGGCTTCCCGAGGCCCTGAATGTTGGTGGCATGGTTCATGTCATGTTCCTCCCCACTGTGTCAAGGTGGAATCTTGACACTCCTTGTACTAACCATCAGTACACCCCCGCACATCAGACAGACTGATCTGCGTAATAGTGTCTCTTGGGGATCCTGCGATCTGAGTGCTAGAGTATGTGCTTGGGTCTCTTCTTTACAGCTTGCATGGAGCTTGACCCTCATCTCCCTTGGGGAATAAAGAGTCACCCAGACATTGCATTTCGGGCCCAGCATAGCTTGGAGCTAGCATATCCTGCCCCTCCCTGATTGATGAACCCTCGTAGGCCCATTTGGCCCGAGGCTCCTCTCTCGGATGGTCCAAACCATACAACCTTAAATTGTTTGTTGGTCCAAACCATATGACCTTAAATTATGTTGATGGTACAAACCATATGACCTTAAACTGTGTTGTTGGTCCAAACCATATGACCTTAAACTCTGTTGATGGTCCAAACCATACGACCTTAAACTATGTTGTTGGTCCAGACCATACGACCTTAAACTATGTTGTTGGTCCAAACCATATGACCTTAATCTATGGTGATTGTCCAAACCATATGACCTTAAACTGTGTTGTTGGTCCAAACCATACGACCTTAAACTTTGTTGTTGGTCCAAACCATATGACCTTAAATTGTGTTGTCGGTCCAAAACATATGACCTTAAACTGTGTTGTTGGTCCAAACCATACGACCATAAACTATGTTGTCGGTCCAAACCATATGACCTTAAACTATGTTGCTGGTCCTATCACACGACCCTAAATTGTGACATTGTCATCCTAGCCGCAAGAGGAAAAACAACACCGCATTGTGATGACCTCGTTGTAGAGGACATCACGTTGGGTATTGGTCTTGTGCCATGCCATTTGTCAACGCCTATCACGGCTTGATTCTTGTGGAGACACCATGGCCTAACACTCTATGTATGTCGCTTCTCAACAAAAAAACCACTCACCTTAAAGGACAAACAATATTTATCAAATTCTGCTTCTTTTAGTGCAAGGGCCATGCCTGCACTTCCCCTTTTCTTCCCTGGCACTGGTATCTTACCATGTCACCTTCCAGAACTATGTATGGAATGATTCTCATCCTCATGAGATGCGTAGGAATGCTTGGGGCACTTCCCTATGGGTCCAGCCTACCTTCGTGTTCAGCCCCTCGACTCGAGCATTTCCCCGGAGAGCACATGGTAAGTAGGGCTTAGGTCCTTATTCACGTCGGGTTTTGTAACTGCCTTTCCATTTGTCCGTTTCTCCCTTTTCCCACCTCTTGGTCCGAGCTCTAAGACCTAAAACTAATATCCTATTGGAACGACCTTTAATACCTAACACTATGATCCTTATTCTGTCCCGCGTGACGTTAAACTGTATTCCGTCCCGCATGACGTTAAACTGTATTCCGTCCCGCATGACGTTAAACTGTATTTTGTCCAACGTGACATTAAACTATGCTTCAAGATCTATGTGTGTCTTGATTCTAATCCTAATGAGGTACGTAGGACCGCCCAGACATTTCGTCTTAGGACCATCCCTAGGGATTAATGAACCCCGTCCTTCCTTATTGTCGGCCCCTCAGCCCGACTTCATGGGAAGTGGGGTAATCGGGATATCTACCCCGAGCAGGTTCGGGATTCCCCGTGGTAATAATGGGAAGAGGCAGTTCTCTCGCCAAAGAGGTCCTACCTAGAAATTGGGATGACCCGTGATCAGGTCGGTATGTCCACCTAATAGGCCTTCTCTATGGTGGCGCAATTCTGGGAGTGTTGGACTCTGTTCGAACAAACCACCACTCCACCTTCCACGCCTTGCGTCCCCCCTTATTCGTATCCTCATTTCCTTTCATGTTTGACGGGACCCCCTAACGGTATGGATGCTCGACCTATGGTCCGCCTACTGTCCTGGGCCAACGTTCTGGAGAACTGGTCATGTTTGACGGGACCCCCTAATAGTATGAGTGACAGACCTATGTTCCACCTATTGTCCTGGGCCAACGTTCCAGAAAACTGAACAACGATATTTGAGTTAGGCCCCATGTTGAGAACATGGTCAGCGGTCAGCCCTCATTTATTTCCCCCCATTCTAGGCCAATGTGATATGGATGCTGTGTTTCCACCACGCTTGACAGTTATCCTCCATGGTTGCTCCCCATTGGGTTCCGAATTTGGGCAGCGTGATTCACCCTTCCTCTCCATCCCCCTGTGTTCAGATGGATTTCAATTCCCCCAGCATTTCCCTGCTTCTGTGTTAAAGCACATTGAGAAGTCGACACATCAATCGGCCCGGAGACTTCTCAGAAGTCCAGGCCCAATTATGGACGCCTGAAGCTTGGTCAATGCCTCACAGTTGAACGAAATGATGGTACAAGCATCTTCTACTTCTTGCGTTGGGCATGACCCACAGGAGCCTAGGGATGAGTTGTTATTCGTTTCGAAACTATGGTTGAGCGCATTGAACCAAGGGTAAAAATGAGTGGATATGGCCATATATTGGATTGAGACGATGAGCAGTACAAGAAGAAAGTTCACGAGATGGAAAAAACAAAGCCCTTAGGGATCAGCGTGCTGAAGCGATCTTTCCAGCGCTGCTACCCTTTGGCTGGTAGCCTCCAAAACCACTTCTTGCTCTTTGAAGACTATCTCCTCATCGGCCACCATAGAGCGCAGCTCGCCAGCCCTAGCTTGTGCCTGCGCCCGCTCAATTTGAAGTACGGCCATCTGGCAACTCGCCTCCACCAGTTGATCCTGCGCATCAGCCAGCTGGTCCGTCAGTTGATCCACGAGCTCAGAGCATGTTGCGATGAAGGCCTTCTTATCTGCTGCCTACCCTTCGAGGTGTCGGACTTCCTACTCCACACTCAGCAGCACTTGAGAGCTCACCGATCGTTCTCGGTATTGGGAAATGTCAGTGCTCCGGCTGCCCTCACGTATCTTCTCGACCATGTAATCACGGACCGTCAGATGAAGGCACTGAGTGTCAGCCCCTCTCTCACATAGGAAGCATAGCCAGGTCTGATGTGATCCCATCCGCCTCAGCCAATCCGGCTGGGGCTGCCTGAGGAAGTGCTGGATACACTTCCACCCTTTGCGCCGTGTCATCCGGCTCTCCTCGACGGCCTCTGAGTCTGAGTCATCTATCTCCTCAGGGTCAGCGGGTCGGTATATGGGGTAGGCCGCCAGCAGATCAGCAGTAGGATCCGCCCCAGGGATTTCTTCATGAGGAATAGAATCCTCGACGTCCGGGCGACCTTCTCTCACCCGAGCAGTAATGATGCCTCCCCCAGCTTCTGACCTCGTTTCAGGAACATCGCTGCTGATGTCTGCCGCCCCCTGTTCATCAATTTTCGGGGCCGACTCAGTGCAGAGAGCATGTTCCGAGCGAGGTGGTATGTCGGTCGTTGTTCGACTCGCGGATGGCCCGGGCTCCGCAGCCTGATGTGCCTCCAATGTTGAGATCACTTCGCAAGGCATACGCTGGTCAGACGGGATCTTTCGACACTAAGCACCAGCAGTAAAGCGTGAGACTTACCGGAATCCAGAGCATTAGTGCCCAGTGTTCCGGCTGCTGCAGGAGCCGTCGTAAGGGGAGACCCCTCTGCTCTTGTTAATTCAATGATGGGTGTCGGATCCCCATCATGTCCCACTGGTCCCTCTCCTCCCTCCTCTGGTGGGGGCACACGTCCAACGCTCAACTGCTCCTGAGTAGGATGGGGAAGTGAGTTATAAGTTGGAAAGTAGAATGGATGAATGAGGGAAACGAATGAAGACAGAGACAAACCTCGAGAATCTCGGTTATGTCGAGATCAGAGTTGGAACTCTTTCCACTCTCTCAGAGACTCCCTTGGTAGGTCGCCCCTTGCGACACCTCACCTTCGGGCTCCTCTTCTTCGTCTTCTCCCTCGCCTTCATCCTCTCCGGTTTCCTCCTCCCCCTCCTACTCATTGTCACTGTCGCCTTCTCCCGGCGACATCGCTTCCGGATCATTCTTCTGGCCGAGCATCACTTTCACTAGGAATGATGGCTCCGCACACTGCCCCCTTTGGCGTGCGTATGCATCCATGGCCTTCAGATAAGCATGGAACTGCTGGAAGTTTACTCAGTTGGTAATTCGAACGAGCCCGACCTCTAGCAGTTGGATCCCGTTTTGCATTATCTTCTGCAAGATGGCTTCAACGCTCAGCGATTGCTGCAGGGTCATCCAGGCCGACCACAGTTCCAGGAGAATTGCGTCTTGGAAAGGTTTGAGAAGATATCTTATCTGCTTCCCGGGAAGTTCCCTGGCCGCCTCATGTGACCCCCCTGCGGGTAACGAGGACGTGGCAGCGCCATGTGATGTTCCCGCTGCCGAAGTCCCGGCCTGCGCAGGCCTCACTACCTGACGCGTCCTTGGTTCCCCCCTTTCGACGGCGCCGTACCATCTTTCCCCTCACCCGGTTTCTGCGCGAGTAACCTCGAGTTGCTGGATGCGCTTGCGTAATAGCCCCTTAGGGTACGCAATGGTCCAGTTTTTGGCGTATTCGTTTGCTAGTCCGGCATCGACCCCAGTGGGCGGAAGAGTGACGATATCACCGGAACTGAAGGTGGTAAACATCAACCACATCTAGCACCGGAGAAATGTATTCTTGTCCTTCCAGACAGCCGTGAATACCTTCTTCGGCGTTCGTTGGAGGCACCCGAACTTCCTGGCGAATCGGGATGGCACGTAAGGCTCGCAGATCACCTTCCCTTCGATCCGAGCCACGAGCACCCCGCCCCGAATGCTATAAAAGTATTCATGTTGTTCAAGAGAGCCTCGCCCGTTGTCCACTAGTTAGCCGACTGGGGTGGGGAATGTGCTGAAGTTGAAGTTGGCATGGTTGTCGATGCGGATCCTCACGCCCTCCTCATTGAGCGTCATCGGCTGCCAGCCCTGCGATGTTTAGCAAGGATGGTCGCAGACCGTTTCCCAGTGGACGGACGACATTTGGGAAAGTATACCCGTCGAGATGAGCCGCCACCCACCCATGGAAGATCTGGAAGGGACCACATACTCTCCGAGGCAACCCCCCTCATGAGATGCGCCCCAGGATGGTATACAGCTTGGCCAGCATGGGGACGCCCACGTTGAACCGTTTGTTGGCGGCCATGGAGCCCGCCATCACCAAAGTCGCTGGACGGACACCCATCCTCGCGTCCCGCACCGGCAGGAGCCACCCGCTCAGGAAGGCGGCAAGGAACCTGGCATACCGGACGTTCGGGTCTCGGGCCTCAATGACGCAGTATCCCCATGATTGGTATTGCACTGCCTCTGGGGTCTTCCAGTATGACCCGTCCTTGCTCCTCTGAGTCACGGTTGGGCACCGTTTTCCATGTCCCGGCATCTTGACGGCGGGATCCTTCTCAAGGAATAGGCTGAACCAGCCCTTGTAGGTGATGTCCTTCAGGAAGTCCTTGACCCCTAGCCTCTCCTTTCCCAGCTGCAGCAGGTGCCACGTCATCATAGGCATCCGTGTCCTGTCTCCCCAGGTGTTCTTTGGAGGAACGAACCTGTCGTATTGGTATCCCTCCAGTGGGATACCTCCGATACAGTGAATGTCCCAGAGACTGATACCGACTTCCCCATGATGAAGGTGGAACGTGTTGGTGTCAGGAGACCACCGGGTGAATAGCTCTGGTCCGAGTTTAGGCTAGCGGTGGAAATGGAACTGAGAAGTCAATACCGCCTTGAACAGGCTGATATACCGCAGTTCGTCCCCGAACTGGTCACAAGTATGGTGAACCCAGAATGCCCAGGCCCATTTGCTGGTGAAGTTGCCCCCGAACCGCAAGTCCCAATCCTTCAGCCAGCCCTCCGTGTCATTCGTGATGCTTTGAAGGAACATGCTCGCGTAGAGGGCCGGAGAATCCTATGCCCCAGTCTCATCCCCGGTAATGGTCCTAGTCCTCGAGTTCAGTACATAAACATCCATATGTCTAGTTTACCTGGATGGATGGACGTTGTTGGTGATGTTGTAGCGAGGAAGTTCGTCCTCCCAAGTCACCCAAGATCGCGGCGTGTCCACCTCGAAGCCCGGCAGTGGCACCTCCTCCAGGATGCCAAAATTATAGAGTGAGAGGTTGTCTGACAAGGGATACATCTTCTAGTCCAGAGTCAGCAGGTTGAACAAGGTCAGATTGTTGGACCCAATCACCTTGGCGCCATAAACCTCCTTGTTTACCGCCATTTATGTCCTATGGGTAGCGGCTTCCCCCTCATCAACTCGGTTTGCACCCATCTCGTGTCTTTCGGGAGTTGGGTGAAATCAAAATGTAGGGCGCGGAATCGGAGAGTTCTACGCAATGTCTGAACGAGTTGCCCGAAATCCTGGAGATGAGCGTGCAATCGGCACGTGAAATGCAGAAAATCCCGAACAGGCGCGAAATCACAGCCAAATTTCGGATGGAATTCCGCGCTTCCAGAGCGTTATTACACGCAGCCGCGGAAGCGATTTTGCGCATGAGATCCATAAGCTTATCGCGCGGAAAAAAGCAGAAGTATAGATTTAGGACCCAGCACCCCTTTTTATAGGCAAGGCCAAGGTTCCGCGCCGCGCAGAAAGAGGATATCGCGCTCGTCCGTAGGTTTTGCGCGCCCCATCAGAATTTTGCGCGCAACTTCACCAGGGGACTTATCATTTCAGCATTTCCCTTGGAATCTGATCGTTGAAACCTCTCGCCGATCCAATTCCATGGGGGGGGGGGTATTTTTTGTCGCTGAAAAAAGACCGTAACTCTTGGAGGAAGTTTCAAAATGACGGAGCGATGTCATATTCGGAATCAGAGCCCGATCCGGATGCCCAGGATGTGGTGCGCAAAATAAAGGAGGATCCGCGCGAAAAATAGTTCTGCGCGTGTAGAATCACTAGGTTTCTCGGAATTGAGCTGATGAGGCGTGCAATCTTTGCGCGCCCCGGTTCTGCGCGGTGAGTTTTTTGCGTGCCGGCTGCCCTCAGTGCGAAGAATTTCGTGCGCTGCCTGGATTCCGCGACAGAGGTCGCCTATAAATAGAAGGTGACCCTGAATGGTTTGGGGGTTGAGGAATCCTAAGTGACTCCCGTGCGCGCAATTCGGCTCCCCCCACGTGCAAGTTGACTTCCAGGTAAAACCCTCATTTTGCGCAACCTTGCCCCGGAGTTCGCCTTTGCGTGCAACTCCACCAGCTTCAGTGAATTTTCCCCCTCCTTAAGGTTCCATCCTTGCGCGCAATCCGTGTCTCGTGCGTGCAATACCCAACTATTCACGCAAAAACCCTGCACATTGTTCCCTCTCAGCGCGCAATTCCCTGCTCCAATTGCGCGCCGCCCTGGTGTTTTGCGTGCTAACCTTCCCTTTTGTGCGCAAGCCCAGGACTCCTCACTTTGAAGCCCCTCAGCTGCCCCCTGCACCAACACGTGATGTCTCCCCTGCCGGGCATGCGCGCCATGCGTTTTTTTCCCGTACGGACCTCCAGGATCGTGCGAAGTAACCTCAAGGTCCCTTGGGCCGTGCTTCCCTTTGTGTTGCTTTGCCTTATTCTTCCCTGCATAGGCACGCTAACGACTATTGCTTCATAGCATAGCCATGCTAACGTGGACCCCCCAGTGGTTCGCCCTGCGGCCCCCCTTCGCTATGGCCTTGCCGATGCCTTCCCTTCCACAAGGGGTAGAGGGAATTGGGCATGTAACCCCTAGTGGTGTGGAGCGAACCCACCTCGTCCATGATGCAGGATGTTAAACTGCTAAGCACCTCATCCTTAACACAAGACCTTAAACTGTGGTCTGACCCTGTGTTTCGCACGAGGGTCCCCCCCACCTCGGACATTCATTACGCCCACTCGTCTCCATGGGAATGGACTCTTCCTCACATGGAATGAGATCCTCCTTGTCGGAGCGGCGTTTGTCCGTGGGGGAAGGGCTGCCTCAGAGCGTAATCCCCTATTCTTTCTTGCAGATGATTGCACCATGCATCTCCATACTTCCCCCCTACCAAGGCCAGTGGAGTCCTTTTCCCACTGTGCTTTGTCGCACCCTGGGCCTCCACCCTGGAGTAAGCCCTGGCACCAAGGTCCGCTAACCACGTGGAATCCCCCATTTCCTCTTTGGGCCTCTTTACGCGTAAGCCCCATTCCGCTTCTCACGGAAGCACCCTTCGTGACATGTTCATCTGGTCCCTACTGCCTCTTGTTTCTCACACCGAGCATGACTCACGTGGGATTAGAGTGTGCATCGACCATGACATCCTCTTATGGGCCGCCCCAGAGCATATGCTCCATCCCAGCGAACTACATGGACTTTGATCCGTGCTAACACACGGTACGTAGGAAGCCTCCACGAGGTTCAAGCCCACCACCCGGTTGTCCCGACCTCTCCATGTCGGTTCCCTGACCACCTTGGGCAGCCTCAGAGCATAATCCCCAAACCCCTCGTCCCATATGACGTTAAACTGTATTCCGTCCCACATGACGTTAAACTGTATCTCATCCTGCATGACGTTAAACTGTATCCCCCCTCTTGGGCTGTCTCAGAACGTAAGCCCCATGTCTCACTCCACCATCCATCCTAAACCTTACCCGGGCCGCCACATCCCAGTGAGATCATGCCACCCCATCCCGCTCCATGATATATGAGAAGCCGCCCACGTGTTGGCCCCATCATCGGTGTTCCCCCTAGGGGTCCTTCAACCCGATCCGTCTCCGCAAGACGTTAAACTCGTGACATACCCCGTGTTAAACATGGAAAGCTGAGGAAAACCTCAGATGGTACACATTCCCTGTGTTCGATGTGGGATGACTCGGTCTTCCACGCCCTCGAGAAGCCCTATGATGAGGGACCAAAGACAGACATGCCGACGACGCCCCAACGTAACTATTCTCCTCACCGAAGGTTTCTGCCCCGACAAGACCCCTTGGAGCATCTTGAAGGAAGCAGCATAATTAACTGACATCCATGTAGATATGGCACTGAGAATGGGCTTCACGAACCCATCTTAAATCTATGAGGGAGACCCGGACTAGGTAATGAGCTCTAAGGAGGAATCCACAGAAGGAAGAACCGAAATCCCATCAACCCGGTTTCGATCAAGGAGCAGACGTCTCTAAACAAGGAACGGATGTCGCCCGCATTTGGAAAGCGGGAATGTGGGGTAACAAGTAGTGCATCCTCCCCACAGACGGATGTGCGCTCCCGGTGAAAGCGTTGGAAACACCTGCTCCTAGATTTCTTCCCTAAAGTAAATCCTAACCTTCATTTATCTGGGCAGTCATACATATATAAGCCCCACATTATTTCTTATGATTTCATCTTTCATGGAACATTTGTCTAATTTATACCAATACCTCTTGTTTCTCACATCGAGCATGACTCACGTGAGCTTAGAGTGTAAAAGTAATTATGAAATCCTTCTTTGATCCATCAATCATAAACATCATATTCCCTTACTCGAACTACGTGGTTTCTGATTCCTTTTCTAAACAAAGGATACGTAGGTAGCCCGTCTGCCGGTTCGATCCCAACTCTGAAATAATCCATGTCCTTATGAATGACAATAAACTTCAAGTGCCCTACTGAGTGGCTTTAAAACCAGCATGGTCATCATGATGACCAAGAGACTTCTATATAAATGTGTCGAAGGGTACCATTGACAAAGAATCTCTAATAAATACAGATGATTCTATATCGATGAAGAACCTATAATACATGTAAAAGATTCTCTAAATTTCCTACATATCGATCATTGATTGTCAGATCTAAAGGAAAAATCATTTTATACTTGGTAATGTAATAAGGATTCACTAACATAACTTAAATATATAAAGAGATTCCCGGAGTAGATAATAATTCCCCTAAAAAAGGTGTGATGATTCTGACCTCCCTTCCTCTCGACCAATGAAAATTCCTAAGTCTCATCAGTCCACAAACTAATAGGCATCTACCATTGTAAAGTAGGTCCGAATGGATGTGGAATCATTGGATGTTTTTGGTTCTACGAACAAACCCGTTAGAAACCGATCGGAATGTTTGAATCTCCCATCAAAAGGAGGTCATCCCCAGAATCCGAGGGAAACAAAAATGGTGAACCCAACATGAATCCTTAACCAAGTTAAAATGATGTTTTACCTATTTTATTAGGCCCCTATTTAAAACTCAATGAGAGGGCCAACAAAAACAATCATTGAAATATGTGCTCACCCAAAAGATGTAGTGGCTGAATTTGTCTTGATTACATCTATTATATCAAACAGGCACTCTTTTCCAAGATCATCTACATTTATAGAATGGATTCTCTCAAATTCACACCTGTGAATACTACTGCTACAAATGCTACTGCTGCTACTCCTGCTGGATCATCGTCCGATCTAAGGACGATATCACCTACTCAGCATCTTCAACACTGGGTATCAAACACACTGGTTAAGGAGTACCGTCAACACGGTACCATCCCAACTCTGGAGGCTGCGCGACAAGCCCTCCAAGTAAACAACTCACATCGGTCGTCCAGACAACGACGACCAGTGGTCAAGAAGCAAGCGGTGCTGACTACCATCTCCAACCATTTCGGGTCGTTATACCTGGAATGCAATCACCATTAGCTCCCTTATTCTAGGGAGGTGAATGAGCAGGTCCCTTGGGGCCTTAATTCAAACAGACATGAGTCCTTCCTGAGGGCTCCCACCAACAATCATCGCCAGACTTATGCGGCAGTGCACCCTTAAAATGATGAGGGTACCGACTCCAGGCGTTCGCCTCAGGTTCCTCGAACCCGAGCAAGCAAAACAAACCTTCAGAGGCAGAATCCGGTCAATAGTGAGCAGGTTCTCATCTCTACCATCTTCGGAGAAGTCCAGCAACCTAACTTGGTGGAAAGCAACGAGCAGGCACATACACCTGCCCGTTATAATTCCGCTGTCCAGTAGACTTGTCTGGCAGCATCATTCCAATCCCTCCAGGCAATTCCGAAGGAGTACTATAGGCAGGAACATACAACTGTTTATACATCATCATCTAGTCAGCAGGCTCGTCTGACTACATATGATGGATCTCATCAACCACGTTTGGCGAAGTGCAATCAGCAGGCACATACACCTGCTAGTATTAATCAAGCCTACCAACAGTCTCTTTTGGTACCATTCGGAGAAGTTAGTCAGAATGCCCCGACAACAAATAGGAGGCAAAATCAACTCTCTTCCCCAACACTTGGGTATCTTCAGGATTCACTGACAGGAAAAGGAGGACAGAAACAGGCACATACACCTGCTCCAAGCCCGAAATGGATGTATATTCCCGTTCCGACAGCTGAAGTCACCAAGCATATTCTATTAATGGTGAAAGAGCAGAAGAAAATCCCTGGTCATATTCTGGATGCCTTCCAGGATATTATAACAACTTCAGCGACATCTCAGGGAAAGACACATAAATCTATCCCTACCAGTGGAGTGACACATCAACAATTCACTCTAGAACAAACACACACATTTGTTCCAGTCCAAGAGGGTTGTGGGGAATACTGCCTCATATCATACGGACAACCAAGTCAGGCACATACACCTGATTTGAGTAGATATCATCAGCCTAACCTGGAAATCATTCCTGATCAGGCATATACACCTGCTCAGAGCAGCCACTTTCCTCAACAAGTGGTTTCCAAGGCAAGTAAGAAGGCGTCTAATAAAAAGACCCGCCCAACACAGTCAGGGGATCAAGAGCCAATCTATAACAAGGCCTTGCTTGATGCTGGAGATCTTGAAGACCTCAGACAATTATCTATTGAAATTCAAGATTCTACTCCCTCATTTCCCAATAGTGGGAACATTAATTCCGAAGGTCTTTAACAGACACTTCCTCATGAAGGCTTGCTTCATGAAAATTCGGTCGATCTCCAAGTTTCATCTTCAGATGAGAGCCAGAGGAACCCTCTGTGTGGTCAGAAGACCAAGGAGAAAGAGATATCATCTTTTGTTGTAACCCATTATGGTGGTCCTCCCCATGATGATGAATTTCTCTGCGAATGTCCTCTCCATAGTAGTGAGGCACATTGCCCGGAAAATGCTCCAGTGGACAATGTAGTGCTGAGAAAGCCCTCTTATCTTGAGGCACTTGAAAATGCTAAACCAGTCATGTCTGAAGCTTCATCTCTAGCAGGTGAAATACTTTCTCAATCAGAAGATAGCCCAGGGTGTATGTCATTTTATGAACCACCCCTAAGTCATGCATATTCTAGTTTGATCAATGATTTCTCTACCAATCCTGTTGAATCCAATAAAGCAACCAAGAAACACCAACTCTGGTCAAATCAGGTAGAAGAATCTTCATCAAATGATAAACATGAAATGATGAACATGAGAAAACAATTGGTGAAAGGTGAAGTGCCAGTCATGTTTTGGCCTTTGCCCGACTCTCAGTATAACATTCCAAAAATGTTTACGGAAGATGAAATTCATGATATTTGTCTCAACATATGGAAAACTCTTTGTCAGTTGAAAAATAAAGTATTATCTAATGATGAATATGAAAATCATCGTAAGATAATAGAAGGGTTACAACGTCATATTGATTTGGCTTCTCTATCAGTCTCTTGATATCTGAAGGCTGAAAAGCAGTAGAGAGCCCTTCAACGTTCATGCCTTAGCGCACTAACAAGATTTTGTCAGTTAATTGCCAAGGCCCCATCTGGTATTCGTGTCAGAGGATGAGGTGTTCATGGAGCACTGCATTTCATGGTGCTCTCCAATCAGAAAAACCCACCAAAAATGGTCTCATGAAATGTTATTGCCCATGGCCGACCACAATCAATGGGCTTTGTTTGTAATCAAAATCTTTCCCAAGAACATGCATCAACTAGTTCCTCTAAAAATCAAGAATACAGAGAACAAGTTGTTTAATTACTCTTTCATCAAGAAAACGAGAATATTAAACAGGCCTCTCGTTTGAAGCAAGCACGTCACCAAGTCACGGAAGTGTCAGAAATCATCCAACGGTCTTTTGAACCGGGTGATAAAAGCGGATACAAGGTGATGCATCCAGCTATTTTCCGGACTAAGGTTCGAAAGATCATGAGGACTTTCAAGAAAGTCTCAGAAAAATCATGTCAAGAACCAACCCAGCTCGCTAGACTGGGGACTCTTTTAAACCAACCCTTGGAATCAACAAAATGGATTCGGGGAGTTGAGCGAGAATAGCAGGAATAGCCCCATTCCACTGGACTGGGGGCGTTTTCAAATCATCAATCCCCTCCTCAGAGAAATTCAGTATTTTCTCAATTGGGGAAGAAACCTCAAGAGGAACGAAGAGCCAAATTATCAGGAGATTCCCTCCAAATTACGGTTCATCAAGAAGTTCCTGAGGGATCGAATCAACAAAATTCAATGTCTCATCAAATACATGGAAGAAGAAAATATCATAGAAATACTAATAGAAGGGATGTGATGAGTTATGAATCAATCAATGTCATCAATGTCATTGTTGCTGATACACCAGATGAGGCTCACTTAGGGGATTCAGATGAAGAGGTTCCTGCTCAAGAAGATGTACAAACCGACACAAATGAAGAAGGTGTGCGTACACGAAGTCAAAGGATTACTCAGAACCTAGGTAATCCTTCGATTAAACCACATCCCATCTCTGAAAAGGATCCAACAAAGGGAAGGGAAAGAACCAGGTTATATATCCTTCCTCTGGAGAAGGTAAATCACTCTAACTAGAGAAAAGGTTTGCACAACAGGAAGAAGAAATGAAGGAACTAAGAAGGTTGAATGCAGAACTACTTCAGAGTAGTCTTCTTCTTAAGCATGTTGGAGTCAGTCAGCCAAAGGAATTTGTTGAAGCTACTGAAATGGATCAAGAATATCCTCCTCTCTCAGTACACCCTCAAAGGACTAATCTTACGGGTCAAGTGCAACAATAGTTGGCAGTGTTACCATTAGTTGCAGCACCAATGGACACATCTGTCCAAGCTCTAGTCATTACACCTACCCAAGTCCAAGTTCAACCGGATGTTTCTCAAAAGTTAATAACTACTATTGAGTCATTAACAGCTCGGTTAGAAACTATGGAAGTGAAACGTGCGCAAGTTCAACCAGAAAAGAAAGTTTACCCTGAATGGGTAGATTCAATTTCTCCTCCATCTAGTTTTGGGAACCATGTATTCCTTATTTTCAATGGATCAGAAGATCCTGAGCAACATTTGATGCATTACGTGTCTTGCTGCGATCCTATGATGGGAACTCCAGAGCAGCAAGAAGGAATGAAACTCAGATTCTTTGTGCGAACCTTGTAAGGACTATATTTTGTTTGGTATACAAGCTTGCAATCCCAGTCAATTACTGGATGGGGAGATATTTGCCAAACATTCCTCCTTCAGTTCAGCTCAACTTTTCCAAAGACAACAGTTTTTGATCATACAAACAATACACAAAGGGGGAATGAAAGGGTCTCTGATTTCATTTCTCGATGGAAGGGATGAACATATTCCTTGAGTTTAGCACTCCCTCAAGGATAATTGTTTCCAATCTGTGTGGGAAATCTGCATGAAGAATTACGCATACCGTTAATCCCTATGAAATACATAGGAGGTTTTCGAGACCATACATAAATCACTCAACAGATTGAAGATTCCCTTATACAGGCTAAGGCTAAATCTCATGTTATTCCATCAGCTCCAGGAAGGAGAATGGGTATAGCAGAAACTGCTACAATTATTCTTAAACAAGCACCTATACCTGTTTCTACCTAAAAACCTTCATCTTCTTGAAGGGATCTACCTTCTGAGCACCAACAACAAAGGCCTTTTCATCCAGATGATCAAAAAGATCAAAGACGAAAAAAAATTAGGATCCGAAGAGAAAAACATACTCTTTCCAAAATGAACAAGTTCTCGGTTATTTCATTTCGGCTCTGGAAATTTTTTTTATTCATATTCCAATACCCAAGAGGCCAAAAAAGAAAGGAGATGAAGACTGTCCTAATTATTTCCTTTTTCATCAAATGTTGGGGCATCCCATCCAATAGTGTTTTGTCTTCAAATACCTCCTGCAAATGATGGTAAAATCGGGACAAGTCACATTGAAAGGCTCCTCATCCCAGGTAGCATGTGTCACTGCTACAGTGCTAGAGGAGGAAGGTGAATGGAAAGAAGTAAAAAAGCAAAAATGCACAGAAGTATGATGATTGGATGGTCAGAAAGACAATCAATCGAACTCATGCTATTTTGTGAACACAATTAAAGAAACCAATTGTGTCTTCTAGCATGAATGCAGCAGCAAAACCCTCTTCATCAGAGGGATAGTCCTCAAAGAAATGAAATGATTCAAAAAAAGAAAAAGAATCAGAAGAAGATGAATATGTGTCAAAGCATAAGTTATCTTTGACATTGGTGGATTTCATGCCATCTACTTCAAAGCCACGGGCACAGCCCCACCAAACGGCACAGCCTAAACAGGCTAATCAGGTAGAGTCTTCATCACACGAAGAGTTAGTCTTTGGTTCTGTTAATATGATTCAATTAACATATCCATATGCCAGTTGAAGTTTTGATTTCAATGAGCATGAATTCCCTGTATCAAACAGAGGAATCAGAGGAAGTTCCAGGGGGTCAGGATACAGGGGAAGACGTGGATCTTTCAGAAGCCACTATTCCAATTCTACCCTGGCTAGAACTGTGTACGCAGCAGAAACTCGTGGTAGAGCCCTTCAGCGAGCTCAGCAAGAACAAGCAAGTTCTTATACCAATAGAAAATTCAGTCCTGGCACAGTTATTTTGGAAGACCGGATGAAGGTTCCATATTCTTCCTCTTAGAAATTAAATGGATCTAATCGGTCTAATCTTCCAAAACTATGAATATTACCAACTCCTATCCCAATACAATATGCATCAACTTCCAAAGCATCTGCTTCCAAGGTACCTGCTAAACCACATATTCCTATTGGGAAACGTAGACCTATGGATCAAAAGTATGATATATTGAAACACTTGGCCCAAGTACCAGCCAAGTTATCAATTCTGGATGCTCTGAATCTGT
Source organism: Viscum album (assembly GCA_963277665.1). Taxonomy (NCBI): domain Eukaryota; kingdom Viridiplantae; phylum Streptophyta; class Magnoliopsida; order Santalales; family Viscaceae; genus Viscum; species Viscum album. Next base: position 1,461,428,923 of record OY728163.1, on the reverse strand, counting down.
CAAATGATCTTCGGGAAGCACTCATCGAGGCTTTGTTAAGTCCTGATGAGTTTGAAACTGAAATTGCTGCAGTTGAAGTCTATCACATAGAGAATAATCCTGCAGAATGCCATGCAATAATATCCTTTACTGATGAACATGAAGTTGATGTTGTGAATGGACATATTAGACCACTGTACTTGTCTGGCAAGGTCAATGGTGTGGATGTTCGAAGATATTTCATTGACAATGGTTCCGGAGTCAACTTCATGCCCATTCGTACACTTCGTCCATTGGGCCTCACGGAATCTGATTTATCTCCTTCCACCATGATGCTACAGGGATATGATAAAAATGAACAAGAACCAATGGGTGAAGTTACACTCAGAACTCAGTTTCGAGATCTTGTATCCAAATCAGATTTCATGGTTGTTGATCAAGACTCAGCCTTCAACATCTTGCTTAGAAGACCCTGGCTACATCAACATGCGGCTATCCCTTCATCATACCATCAATGTCTCAAATATTGTTTTGTTGGTCAAGTTGGGACATTTTATGGTGATAAGGCCCCGTTCAAGACATGTGAGTTTCAATACATTGAGGCGGAATTCTATCACATGATGAAAAGGGAGAAATCTATAACAATGGAGATTAAAAAATTTAATGCTCCATATGGTTTGGAAAAAATTCCAGTAAATCCATTTACACATGTGAGTACAGATTATGTGTTTCCTATCAGTCAAATTGAGAAGATAGACCCAAATCAAAATACTCTTATGGAAAGATCCATAATGTCAATTAAGACAATCGAGCCAGACAACATGGGAGAAATTGGTAATCTACCAAGAAGTGATGAAAGCACAAATGGTGACGTCTTCATTTCATCTGCTGAAATCCAAAAAGTCTATGCTTTGAAAATTAGGCTAGAAGAAGTTATAGCAACATCAGAGGTGAACAATGATGTCGATTCTCAATACATCATCTCCTCTTTATTACCCAAAGAAGACCCTTCATCATCAATCAGGTCGGAAATGGAAGCTTCTTCTTCAAGATATGAAACTTTTGACATCTCTTCGGATCATGAGAATTCTAATTTATCATCTACTATTCAAGTAGAAACGGAAGAAATAACACATGATGAAGAAGAAGAGGAAGATCTCAGAGATGCTCCTCCAGCATTTGAAGAGGGTATCTCTACCACTGTGGATGAACTCAGAGAAATAAATATGGGTACAAAAGGAGATCCACGCCACACTTTAATCAGTGCGGCCATGACTCTTGAAGAGAAAGAGATGTATATTTCTTTTCTAAAGAAAAATAGAGATATATTTGCCTGGATGTATACAGAAATTCCCGGGATTGATCCTGATGTTGCTACTCATCATTTGGGTTTACCAGAAGAACATCAAGGATTTAAGCAAGCCGCGAGAAAAACACACCCAACTTATGCTTCTAAAATTAAAGCTGAAGTGGATAAGCTTATCAAAGATAACATCGTCAGAGAAGTTCAATATCCAAAATGGTTGGATAATATTGTCCCTGTAATGAAAAAGAACGGACAAATTCAAGTTTTCATCGATTTCAGAGATCTTAATCGGCATTGTCCTAAGGATGATTTCCCAGTTCCAATTACAGAACTTCTAATTGATGCAATAGATGGCTATGAAGCACTTTCCTTCATGGATGGATATTCCGGATATTATCTGATCCGAATTGCCCCAGAAGGCGAGGAATCTACAGCCTTCAGAGCCCCTCAAGGTGTGTTTTTCTACTAGGTAATGCACTTCGGCTTAAAGAATGCAGGTGCAACTTATCGGTGTGCCATGCATCGTATCTTCAAACCCTTCTTAGGGAAGTTTGTTGAATTCTATGTAGATGATTTGGTAGTTAAATCCAAACAACTTTCTAACCACTTGGATGATTTGGAAATCATATTCTGTAATCTTCGACAACATAATTTGAAGATGAACCCCTTAAAATGTGCTTTTGGGGTAACCTCAGGAAAATTTCTCGACTTTGTTGTATGCCATCGTGGTATTGAAGTCGATCTTGAGAAGATGATGTCAATCCTTGGTATTTCACCTCCTCAAAATTTGAAGGAATTAAGAGGACTTCAAGGACACTTATCCTATATTCGGCGTTTCATCTCCAATTTAGTAGGAAAAAGGATACCCTTCACCAAATTGATGAAGAGGGGAGTCACTTACCAGTGGACTAAAGAATGTCAAGAAGCATTCAATATTCTCAAGAAATACCTCTTGAGTCCACCAATACTCATGCCTCCAATTGAAGGAAGACCACTTATCCTCTATGTGACAGCTCTAGAGAGATCATTGGGTGCCTTTCTTGCTCAAAAGAATGATGCTGGGATTGAAAACAGTCTCTACTATCTTAGTCGAACAATGCTTGAAGAAGAAACCCGGTATTCAAGTATTGAGAAGTGTTTCCTAGCATTAATCTTTGCAGTTCAAAAGTTGAGACACTACCTAAAACATCACGAGGTCCAATTGGTATCTCGCAATAACCCGCTCAAATTTATCCTAAGTCGTCCAATGCTTACAGGACGTCTGGCAAGGTGGGAAGTTATTTTGCTGCAATTCGACATTCAGTATGTGTCTCAAAAGAAGATAAAGGGCCAATCTCTGGCTGATTTCCTAGCTGAACACCCTTCAGTGGAAGACACATCTTCAGATATTGAACTCTCTGATGAGGAAGTCTTCTCTATTAAATAAAGTCCTCAGGCATGGGAAATGTATTTTGATTTTGCTTCCAGAAGCCCAAGAGGGTGGAAAATGGAAAATCCTAAATTCAACAAAGATGGCTTAGGAATTGTGCTCATCTCTCTAGAAAAAGCAGTGTTACCTTATTCCTTCTTATTGTGGGTAGGTTATACCAATAATGAAGCATAATACCAAGATCTCATCGTAGGTTTGGAATTAGCACTTCAAGCACAAGTGAATCACTTAATGGTGAAAGGTGATTCAGACCTAGTAATCAAACAAGTAAATGGGGATTATGCCATCAGAAAAGAAGAACTAATCCCTTTGTATGATTACATCAGAGAGTTAATGGCGTAATTCCCTTTGGAACCGGAATTTTCTTATGTCCCAAGATCACAAAATGCTCAAGCTGATGCATTGGCAAATATAGCCACAGCTCTGGCAGATCCAAATTAGGACGAGACAACAACCAGTATTTCCCACCGTCATGCAATTTCACCTTATGATCGAATCAGAATAGATGAAATTAGTGAAATTTGTCCCATTCCTGAACTGTATGGTCATACTACAGGATGGATGTCACCTATCAGGGAATACCTTCAAAATGGAACACTTCCATCTGATAGAGCTCAGAAAGAACAAATCTGGCGACGTGTGGTTAATTTTACTCTTTATGATAACCCAGATCACCTAGAGAAAATTCTCTAAAAATGTGGTTTTAATGGAGTTCTCTTAAGATGCATTGATGGTGAATAGGCAATGGCTGTCATAAAAGAAGTACATGCAGGAGTCTGTGGTGCCCACCAGTCTGGACATAGACTGTCTGACCATAATCGAAGGCTTGGATACTTTTGGCCTTCAATGATAAGAGATTGTGTCGATTTCAAAAAGAAGTATCATTCATTACAAGTACATTTCATCTTCATTTATCAACCTCCAGAGTTGCTTCATATAGCTAAATACTCATGGCCTTTTTCCACATGAGGAATGGATGTGGTGGGACCTTACCCTTCAGCTACGGCCAAGCAGTTTAAGTACATTCTTACTGCTACTGACTTCTTTTCAAAATGGGTAGAGGAAATACCTCTCAAGGAAGTCAGTTCTAAATGCATTGTTAGCTTCATCAAGTCTAACATCATTACCAGATTTGGTTTCCCTCATACCATATTGACGGACAATGGCACCAGTTTCTGTACATCCAAGGTGAAGAAGTTGTATTAAGAATATAACATAAAATCCAACCATTAATCTCGGTATCATGCAGCGGCCAACGGCCAGATAGAAGCCTTTAATAAGACACTTTCAAATATACTGCAAAAGATGGTAGATAAAGATAAGAGGTCATGGCATGATAAAATCTTTCATGCTTTATGGGCTTATCGGACAACCACCCGCATTGCAACTCGGTCAACCCCATATTCATTGGTATATGGAACAGAAGCCATCTTTCCCATTGAAGTTCAACTACCCTCGCTCATATTTTCCATTTGTGATCAATCATCTACAGATGAACAATCTCAAAAGAGATTGAATGAATTGGAATCGTTTGATGAGAAATGATTGGGCACTTTGCACCACTTGGATGTCTATCAGAATCGAATAGCACGAGCATTTAACAAAAAGTTCGTCTTAGTTCATTCACTCAGGTAGAATTGGTATTAGTTCTCAGAACTCCAATGATACCAGGAAAGAAACCTCCCAAGCTTGAGCCAAAATGGGAAGGACCTTATTCAATACATAGGGTCCACTCCAATGGAGCTTATTCATTAATCTCAATGGATGGAGAACTCATAACTTCACCAACCAACGCTATATTTTTGAAGAAGTATTTTGTATAAACTACAATGTACCTTTATTTTCCTTTCTATATGACGTTAAACTATACAGAAATGGTCCAGTAGGACCTTAAACTGCAACATGGTCCAACATGATGTTAAACTGTGTCTCCAAAATGGTCTATTATGACCATAAACTGCAACTAGGTCCTGTATGACCTTAAACTTCATCTTAAATGGTCCATGCATATGACCCTAAATTATTTTCCAGTCCCTAATGTCCAGAAAGATGTTAAACTGTGAAGTCCTAACTACATGACGCTGAACTGTATAAAAGTCCCTTACGTCCGGAAAGAAATTAAACTACATAATCATCAAAGGTCTTGTATGACCTTAAAATTCTCTCACTTTCGTCCAACATGACGCTAAACTGTGGAAAAAAATCCCCAATCTGTCCATCATGACGTTAAATGGTGTACTCTTTTGTCCTCCATGCATGACATTAAACTGCATAGTCCCCATTTTGTCCAACATGACGTTAAACACTATTGTCCCCATCGTCCAAACTACATGACGCTAAACTGTACAGAAAGTTCGTGATATGTCATACATGACATTAAACTGTATTTTGTACCTACTACATGACACTAAACTGTGCTGCACCAATAGTCGTAACTGCATGACTTTAAACTGCATAGTCCCTTTATATGTCCTACATTACATTAAACTATGCATTGTTAAGGTTGTTGTTACATATTGTTTCTCACACCAAGTATGACTCACATGATCTTAGAGCAAACCTCAACTATAACACTCTCTCTGGGCCGCTAACCATGTGTAAGTCCCAACATCATTTTTTGGTCGTTGTCCCCAAGAACAACATGATCATTAATCATTCTTTAATTGAACTACATGTACTTTGATCCTTGCCTTCTAGACTGGGTATGTAGGTAACCTCCCAAGGTTCAAGCCCAAAACCAATCTCTTCACATTGGTTCATCTCCATCTCATACGATGTTGATTCGTGAAACCACCCCTAGAATCAATATCTTTACATTGGTTCACTTTTGTCCTTTTTATACGATGTTAAACTATACAACACTTTTGTCCATTATGACAATAAACTACAACATTATTTGATACCCTCACCTGAGAGGGAACCATTATTTACATTGATTTTTTTTAATCTTGTTTCATTTCAAAGACTACGTGCATATATGGCAACGCCCAAACATTTTTACCTTGGGTTAAACCATCATTGTACAAAAGTCCCCTTTCACCCTTCACATGTACAAACCAAATTTGTACAAATGGTATTTCTAGAACTACATGGGCTTGATTCCCATCCTTATGGGATACGTAGGAATGTTCGAGTGTCCCTCGAATCCAGCCCCAAGTCTTTGTGACTAACCCCAAATTCCACTTTCAGTCCCTTGGCTGAAAATTCCCCATGAAAACACACACTGTGAATTTCTTACAATGGTCTAAGCTCTATGACCCTAAACTAAGATATCTAATCCTTTTGTCCCACAAGATGATATACTGTAGTTTAAGAACTACGTATGGCTTGATTCTCATCCTTATGGGATACGTAGTGAATTCCAACATTTCAATTCAGGACCCAGTCACAACATGATTATGGTTAGCATTGATCTATGTATCTCTGTATACATTGAACAACACCCATCTTTATGTGTCATAATTCCAACCTTAAATATCTTCAGATCCTCATAACCCTTTTCTTGACTTCTAGTCAAAAAAATGTCAACTTCCGATAGTTCTTTTTCCTGACTATGTAGCACGTGCCCATAGGCGGCCTTGCATAAACAGTCTACATAACAGACTTGTTATCCAAAAGATACTATTATTTGACTATGAAGCCAATTCCCTTAGGTGGCCCTGCATAATTCAACCCCCTAATGGGTTTTTCGGATAGTGGTAACTTCATTCTCAGGTAGAATTCTCTTTTGTCCTTATTTGTCTTAAATGACAGTATGTAGGGATCCGAAAAAAATTTCCATCCTTAAAATATTTTTCCCATATCCTTTTTCAGGATCTGAAAGTATTCAAGTCTATGGTTTATATTCTTCTTCCCTATGTTTGGTTCAGTCGTTCGTATGAGTGATATTCATCTATTTTTTGATAATATTGTTTGGAAATATCTTCTCTATATTCAAGTACCTCTTTCCATACAGCAAACTCTATACATTGGAAGATTTGAATCTCCATAAAATTTCACTGGCTTTTAGCACTAGGAAAGTAAATTTTTGAGAGTTCTTTTTCTTGACTATGCAGCACATGCCCATAGGCTGCCTTGCATAAACAGTCTACATAACAGGATTGTTATCCAAAAGATACTATTTTATATAACTATGCAGCCAATGCCCTTAGGTGGCCCTGGATAATTCAACCCCCTAACGGGTTTATTAAATAATGGTAACTTTATTCATGGAAACTACTTCTTCTAATTCCTTTTAGCTCCTTTTCATATCATTCCTCAGATTCAAATATTCTTAAGTCATAGCTTACATATTTTCCCTCATACTTGAGTATAGTAATATGTTTTTAGAAGAATTTTCAAGGAATTCTGTCAATTCTAATCCATTTCAGTCAAAGCTATTTCGACCTTAAACATTAGCCTTTTTATGTCCAACGTGCATGACTTTAAACTGCCCACAAAAGACAAGGAAACTCTGAATAAATGTCAAGTTCCCAGCTCACTAAACATACATTTTGTATGATTTAGTTATCATTGAGCAATTAAAAGTTTCGACGTTTGTAGGGTTATTTACATTAATCCTAGTAAAAATAAAACTATGCTTACTAGACCCATTGGCTTAAGTAAAATATAAAGCATGTAGCAAAAGAGAATGCAGGTACAAAAGATTGAAGATGAAAGTGTTTTTCATTTGATGCATAGGAGATAGAAGGATATCCACAGACTGAAGTCTCTTCTCTTTTTCAAGAATTACAAGAGGCTTTCAACATAACTCTTCATTTGATTTAGGGCATCCCGAGCTTCATCAAAAACCACTTGGAATTCATTCATTCAACTGGATACCAAAAGAGATGCAATGATACCAGCTCTTCTTGGAACAATTGTAAAAGAATGTTCTTGAGTGCAGTTTGAGAAAATATTCTGTTGATCAAACAGTGACTCAATTTCTGTCCAAGAGACTTGGAAGATGTATACATGGATTTGAGAATGAAGCATTGGAAGTAACGAACCATTTGGAGAGAGTACTCTTTTCAGATATTACTCTAATGCCATGTTTGTCTTCCCTCCACCAACCGACAGTGGAAAACATTTCATCCCATGGGTTTGTCATTTTCATATCTGCAAGGAAATGACATGCAGGAATAATTTGAACGTTCACACCATTGTTGTTGCTCTTAATGCACATCATACCCGAAATAAAGGAGTAGCAGTGCAGCTGCATTTCAGGTGTATAGTTCTTTGCATTTGGAACATTGACTCTTTGAAGATTACCATGACTATACAGTGACAGATAGAATCTCTATGGGAAATTAAGATGATATTTCTTCAAGTACATAGCCAAATCTGGGAGAGTGCTGTCACAGATATATTAGTTTTCATGGCCAATGATATTCATCATGTCATCAATCCGCTTGCTAGCCAGTTCATCAACTATTCCGGGTCTAAGAGCCATTGATTTTGCATAAGAGTTGAATAAATTAACTCATAAATGGATTGATTTTTCATAAACATTGTGAATAAATTTGAAAAAATGTCTAAGGAATTAAGGCGCTCAAGTATGGATGTGTCGCGCAAGTTTTTCCATGCATGTTTTCACCGCGCAAGTCCTATTACCTTGACAGTAGCGCGGTGGAAAGAAAACAGCAGAAAGAAGATGAATTGCGAGGCGAGATCTCGAGAATTCGGAATCAGATGCTAAGTATGGCCAATGAATGCATATTTATAGGTCAGGCGGCCTATCTGCGCGCCTACACCCAGTGCGCTCAAGCCCTGCACGACTCGAGCCTGCCCGCCTAAAGCTTATTTGCGTGCCCTACCTTGCACGACCCAATTTCCTTTTGAATCTCAATTTCCTCAGATTCAAATCCTATATTCTTTCAGATCCAACTCTGAGGGGGGACTTTTGTTGATGCTCCTCTTCGTCACATTGTCTAAAATAATGGAAAGGGAAATATCTGAGCTCAAATTGATTCATCCTTTGAAGAAAATATAAAAAATCGACAAAGGGATGAACAAGGAGAAGATTTCACATAAGTCATGCAAGTTCCCTCATAGTCGCATAAGTCCACTTGCAAGACCATCAGTCGTCGCGCAAGTGACTTGCACGACCTAAGTGATAACCGCCCGGGGTCTTCTCTTACCTATAAATAGACACTGTGGGCCCCCCATTCGAGGAGGATTTTTTCCAGAAACACAGATTTGAGCTCTCGGTGCCCTAGTCTCTTCTCAAAGCTTTTGAAACACTTCTATGGTAATTTCTTACCTAGAACAGAAGATCTAAAGATGGGGAGGAAGTACTAAGTGTTGAAACTCATCAACACCTGCGTGCCTGAGTGGCCAGCCCTTAAGGGAAAAGGCCACACTTGTGTGCTGCCTTACTCCTTTAATAGAACTTGCACGCCCCTTTTCTGGAAGAACCTCAAGAGGATTCTAAAGGCTTTAATCAAGAGTCGCTCAAGTATTACCCTGTTGGTTAACCTTCGTGCAAGTACACCATGTGTCGCTCAGGCATACCTGCTCGACCAGGACTAGCGTGCCCACGCAGTACCTGCGCGCCTGCCAGGACTTGCGCGCCCCTGCCTTTTGGGGTGCCCTTCTTGCCCAGTTCACCCCTCTTAAGCCATTCCACCGCTCCTATTCAAGATTAAATCTTCAAGACACTCTTCAAAGCCATTTATGGCATAATTTATTGATTTTTTATTCCTTATCTGAAAGAAAATCCATAGAATATCTCTCAAAACCCAGTGATTTACACATCTTTATGTCACTAAAGATTGAGATTTCATTCATTCAACCTCATCCTTTAAGATGAGAGAACTCAATCGACCTGGGCCTCCTTTTCAGGAGTAAGTCCCAATCATAATTCCTAACTTGGGCATCCTCCTTAGCAGTAAGCCCCAATTCATAATGTTCTCAAATATGGGAATCCTCCTTATGAGTAAGCCTTAGTCTCCCAATTTGGGCATCCTCCTCAGGAGTAAGCCCCAAACCTTAATTCTCTTAACCTAGGCCTCCTTTTCAGGAGTAATCCCCAATCTTAATTTCTCTTAACCATTCCTAATTTACCTTTGATTTGGGATTCATTTCAGGAGTAAAACCCAATCATAAGTCTTCTCCTAATTTGGGCCTCCTTTTCAGGAGTAAGCCCCAAGTTAGAGTATTCAAAATCTCCATAAAGCACATATACCTTTATGGACCCTACTCCTAGGTTTCTTCCCTAAAGTAAATCCTAACCTTCATTTATCTGGGCAGTCATACATATATAATCCCCACATTATTTCTTATGATTTCATCTTTCATGGAACAATTTCTTAATTTTTACCAATACCTATTATTTCTCACATCGATCATGACTCACGTGAGCTTAGTGTGTAAAAGTAATTATGAAATCCTTCTTTGAGCCATCAATCATAAACAACATATTCCCTTACTCGAACTACGTGGGTTCTGATTCCTTTTCTAAACAAAGGATACGTAGGTAGCCCATCTGCGGGTTCGATCCCAACTATGAAATAATCCATGTCCTTCTGAATGACAATAAACTGCAAGTGCCCCACTGAGTGGCTTTAAAACCAGCATGGTCATCAGAATGACCAAGAGACTTCTATATAAATGTGTCGAAGGGTACCATGGACCAAGAATCTCTAATAAATACAGATGATTCTATATCGATGAAGAACCTCAAATACATATAAAAGATTCTATAAATTTCCTACATATCGATCAATGATTGTCAAATCTAAAGGAAAACTCATTTTATACTTGGTAATGTAATAAGGATTCACGAACATAACTTAAATCTATAAAGAGAGTCCCAGAGTAGACAATACTTCCCCTAAAAAAGGTGTGATGAGTTCGACCTCCCATCCTCTCGACCAATGCAAATTCCTAAGCCTCATCGGTCCACAAACTAATAGGTGCCTACATTTGGAAAGTAGGTTCGAATGGATGTAGAATCATTGGATGTTTCCGGTTCTACGAAAAAACCCATTAGAAACCGAATGGAATGTTTGAATCTCCCATCAAAAGGAGGTCATCCCCAGAATCCGAGGGAAACAGAGGCTCACATCCCTTCCAATGAATCTAATATAAATATTTCAATACTTTATAGAATCATTCTCAAATCCATGTTTCTTCTGATGAAATGCTACACAAGATTCTTCAAATACCATATTAAAGGAGGGTCACACCTCTTCACAAATTCAATCGATTCATTAACATATACCAAATAGGAATGAACATTAGAACTGGGTTCATACCCCCAATTCAACCAAGGCTGACTGATATACTCCAAAACCCCCAATACTTAGCCTCAAAATCACACCAATAATATAGTATCACACTAGAATACTCCAACAACACCTTGCTAGAATTCTGATATCCTAGTGTCATTATACATTTATCAACATATTTCTATGACCACCATACAATAGGATCACATTTTGGTATAACCATAAAAGGAATGTTGGAAAATTTCATCCATGATGTAGAATGTGGTGCACAAAACTACTATGCTCAAATATTGTGTCCTCGAGGTCATACAACACATATCAGTAACATCTCAAGTGTATTTCAACTCTTCAACCAAATTATGTAGTTAAAAATAGCATGATTTTCCTCCTTGTGGTAGTATAGAGATGGATTATGGGAGCCTTATTCTGAAAATCCTTTCTCAAAATCCTCTCCATGGTTGTATCTCGCCGAAAAAATGAAATCAAACCCTTGTATAGACACATTTATATATAGAGGTTCACAAAACAATATTGATAAATGTATGTAGTTTTCCATCAACAACCAGGATCACTTCATCGTGGTTAGAAAGAAACCTATAGAAGAAACCTTTGTGGCATGACTAGATTGAAGAATATAAAACAGATGAAGATGTGGATTGAATGGAAATATATAGGGAGATATATGGAAACGACCCCTAAACTATTTTTTTGGCCCATATCTACCTCTGGTAACATGATCCCATTTGGGTTAGAAGAGGAATGCATTCCTTACTAACACCAAAATATATGGGCCAAGTATAAATGATTAAAGGATAGACACATCCCTTATAAATCATACTTGGATCCCTTCCCAATCATAAATACACTATATTTATATCTATAAATATTTCTGTTCTCAACATCCCAATACCCATGATTGAAAAAAATAAACAAATCTTGTGACATTTTATCTTTTGCAGAAACAACCACTCTCCAACAACAGATTTCCAAATCCCCAAAAAATATTTGTATCTGAGGATGGAGAAAGTATTAATCATTGAACATAAATATATCTGTCACAAAAACCACTTTTAAATTATTAATTATATTAATTTTCTGGGCATCGTGTTGTTCAGGTTGATGCCTGACTTAAATATTCGAGTTCTTATTTAAAAATGCATGTTTTGGACAATACATCATTAAGTGCACTATGTCCAAAGCCACATATCCTCACATGGGTCACCACATGACATTTCTCTATTCACCACGTGGTCTACTCATTTTTCATGACAAATGAATGAAGTCAAATGAGAAAATGGGGTTATAGTTGAAAGAATTATTATATAATGCTTAAAATACTAATATTTATTATTAATAGTTATTTTCATTAATATTTTAATTAGGTTATAGTTATTATTTAAGTTATCTTTGTAATAAAATTGTTAACATTGTTACTAGTTTTATTAATGTTGAAAATTTTATTAGAATTGTTTTTTCTCTTCCATTCTAGTTTTTTTTGTGTTTTTTTATTACCTATTTCTTTCTTTTAGATTTTTATCATTTCTTTGTTTCCTTTCATATGGATACCTATATCTCTAACCTGTCACATCCCATCTCTACCTCTCTTCCCTATAATTATTCCCAAACATCCCAAACCCTACCCATGGACTATCCTCTCCTGCTCCGACCGGAAAATAATTCACTAACCTCCTTCTCCAGCAAACAAGACACATGTCGTGCATCCCTCTTAACCAGCTTATCGTGCACACTCCTTGACTAGTGGCCTCTGGGTTTTGTGACCCAACCTACCATTCATGTCCTCTCCCTCTAGTTACCCTCCTTCCCTGGTGCTACTTCCCTCTGGTAATCCCTATTCCATAATCCTAGTGTGTTGATCTATGTTATTTTTGGGTTTTTGGTTTTTCAGGGGGTAGGATATCCAATTTAGGGTTGTTCTTGTTTTAATGTTTTGATATTGAATCCTTCTAGTTCAATATCTTGATATTAGGGTTTAATTTAGTTTTCTTGGGCTTTGTTTGGCATGCAATTGATTTTTTTCACCATACCTTGGAGATTACTTCAACTTAGGTAGGTGGTTCCATGCCCTAAATTTTTTTGATAATTTAATTTGTTTCTTTACTTAATTTTTGCATGATCAATGATTTATTTTTATGGTGCAGAACTATTTTATAAATTCCATGACATTCATGTGTGTTGAAAATAAATTTTTTAAATAAAAACTATTATTTTGTATATAGAGCTTGTTGTGAAAAATTATTGGAGTTGTTCAAAAAAATTTGTGTAGTGGGAATATAGTTTTAAGAAAAATGTGATGTGCGTTTGGATTGAAATTAGTGCCTTTATATGAATTGGATTATGTGATTGTGTCAATGGTTTTAAGGTGATTTATGTGTCATGTAATGATTTATTAAAATCATTTTTATGGTCCAAAACATGTTTTTATATGGTTAGGACGTGCATTTGATTTTTAAAGGGGGTTTCAGGTGCAATTTTGGGTGTAAAAACAAATGGGGTGTTTATTAAAATTGTTTTATTAATTGTTATAATGATTTATTAATGTATATCAAAGGAGTGAATTTGCTTTAAATGACATTTATAATAAAAAATATGTTCCCTTGGCTATTTAAACTTGTTGTTCATATTTGAATTTGATTTTCAAACAGTTTGAGTAGCATGAGACATTTTTTGTTATGGTTAGATTTTTCACTCAGTTTTAAAGTGACATTCCAATATTGAATCAAGTGTGTTTTGGGTGTAAAATCTAGTGTTCTAATTTAAAGTATTTTATAAACTATTTATTTGGATTTATTTACTTTAATGTAATGTGAGAAAGTGGTTTTTAATAAAGTGAGCCATGTGTTAAATTATAAATTCACATTTTCATGTGAAAAACCATGATGTGCTATTTAAAAATGTTCTTTAAATTGTATAAAATATGTTATCAAGTCATGTATTTGATGAGAATTATAGCGTAAAATGGTTTTTGGTGTATGTTTGGTATACAAAGAGGATTTTGAGTATGCCTTTTGGATTAAATCCTGACGGTGCTTACGAGAATTATTTTGTAATTTTTTATGAATTTTTGAATGGAATAAGCAGTGAGAGGCATGTCTGTGAAGTGATTTGGTGTGCATGTGTTTTAAAAATGATGTTTGGGTCTGAAAGTGGTGGATTTTGTGTGTGTAATGTCTTGTTTGTTTTGGGATATGTGAATGTGATACACTATGTGAATGGTAAGAAAAATTTGAGCATAAGGGAAAACCATAGGTACCTAAGTGGGAAGATTGGGACTAGTATTCTAGATGACATGTAAGTGCTCCATCCCGGTTTCTTTGATAAGGATTGATGTTACAATACAACGTAATTTTTTCTAATGATTAGTGACAACTAGTTTATGGATGTGTTTCTATACTAGTGGATCATGCATAAGAACATAGATCATTGTGGTTATTATTCCACGTTTACATCGAGGTATGATGTCTCGTGCTTCCTAAACATGCTTGTTACCTTAGGGGATTTACCCACACTACTATAGCATTAATGACGTGGTTCCCCCATCATCATACAGAGGACCACTATAGTGTGTTTATTCATTATGTTTTTTATCAATCACATTAAATTGGTATTTTTTAAATGGTTTTTATTCAATATTTTTTTTTTCATTTTTACTTTCTCCTTGTAAATGTTTTCCATAAAATTATTTTAAAAGAATGTTTTTGAATAATCATATAAATTATCTCTTGATTTTGTTGAATAAAACCTTTTTATTGTGTGGTATCCTCTTAGGAACTTGTCTTATATCTGACATACACCATTGTTTATATGTAAACCTTGTTCTTTGTGTATCCCAGGTTGAGGCATTGTGCTTAGTGATGGTTGTTCAACTTGTTGATAGTATTGTCATGTAGGTTGGAGTTGGTAGCTGGAGGATGTTTTACCTCATGTTTCATGGAGGTTTGTGTTGGGATTTTATTTTTCTATAATTATTATAGTTCCCTTTTTTGAGTTGAGTTGTAAAATATAAATTTGACCTTAGTTTAAGGGCATGTATTGTTGTCTGTTTTTAGTTTTAGTTTATTTATCTTGTGGGTTTTTTGGTGTTTATTATTTAAGTTAAATCATTACCTCCAATTATTCTTGACTCTCAGACACATACACTAGCCTATGAGGATATGGAACACCCCTCAACCCTTGCTGCAGACCGATTCATGCTCCAGGTCTAATAGAAACCCAGCTTAGTTTGTGACAAACTGTTATCATAGGGAGTTTATATGATTTTGGGTCTTGTTTCTTGGAAATGATTCAGGGTAGACCAGAGATAGGATTATCGAGACTCTATTTACTGGCTATGAGTAAGGTGCCTAGCAAGCACACATTGTGGTGGGACTCAAGTATCTAGGGGAATTTGAGGTTTGTCTTAGTCTTTAGTCATTGTGGTTATCCTTGTTTGGGGAAATGAAAAGGGAGTATGATCAATGGTTTCATCAAGCTTGTAGGGCCTGGAAATCCATATAGAGCTGGGGATATTTCACTAGTATTCTCTATTCAATGGTGGAGTGATTGGTGTATGGACACTAACAATATGTTCAAGTCACCCACATGCACTAATTTCCCATTTTGTTGTCTTGTGTCCTTGGGGATTTTAGAAATCATTTTGAAATCCTTTGTTTGAAAATTTATAAAAATATGATTTCTAAGTAGAATTTTTTTTTATTTTAAAAGAGGTGGAACGTGGGCTTTTAGAACTATTTTGAGTGAGGTTCTTGAAATGTTGATATTTCTGAAATAGTATTTGTGTGAAATGAGATTGACTTTTTCTGATTTAAATTTTTGTATTTATAAATATGATGGGTTATAAAACATGGATGATTATGAGGGGATTTTGAGAATCTTTTAGTGGGTTTTTTGAGTCTTGATAATTTATCTGGTTTTGACATTGTTCTAGGTTTTTGTTTCATTGATGAGTCAGTTTGAAGTGGTGGTTAGTCGATTAATTGAGATTTTCTTTGGGTAATCATTTGGTGGATTCCCTTGTATGTTTGGTGTTCATCTATGATGTGTGTTGTCCAAGAGACTAGATTTATGGGGTCATTGGTCTTCCTTCTCAGCTAGTGTATACCCCCATGACAAGGTAATGTTAAATTGACATGCGGCCACAGACAGTCCACTATTGGTCGTCTATCCAATAGATCGATGTAAGGACTCTCTTCTTGAATTCAAGAATTTAATCCACCTCTCCGTTTTCCAATCATGTTAATCCTCTCTCATCGAGATGGTGGATGCGAGAGGGGTTTAATGAAACATTGGTTTGGTCGATTCATTTGATTGAAACTGGGGATGTTTGACCTCATTAAGTTGAAGGTCATGTTTAGAAGTAGTGATAGATGATCCAGTGGGGGAAAGGTGGAAGAAGCCGGAATTTTTGGATGTGGGCTGTAGTTCTAAATGAACTTTGGCCCTTAGTTTTTTTCATTTAAGAAAGTGTTCATGTTAGGCCACTAGTGTGGAAGACCCAGTCACAAGAGGTTGTTATGGCCTTTTGTAGGAATTACATGTTGTTTAAGACTTAGTTTAAAGTCTATGTCTATGTAATGTTTCTCTCAAAAACAGTTTTCTTGTTCAGTGATGATTAGTGGTGTTTTGTTCTCATTTAGTGTAACTAGTGGTGATTCACATGAAAAATTTTTCTATTGTGTTGGTGAATTTTCCATGTGGGAGTTAGTGGATTTTGGTCTGTGTTGTGTGTTGTGTCTGATAGTGTTGTCTCAGTTGCAGTATGGTTGCTTAAGGTACCCGGAAAGAAGGTGCTCTATTAGGGAGTCTTCAATGTCTGATAGTGAGGCAGGAGATGCTTAAAACATCAAGGATCTAGCCAAAGGCCACAAAGTGAAGCTGGAACATCTTGATGAACCCTGAGAGTTTATAGGATCCTTGCATTACTTTTTTCATCATTATTAAAGGTGGAGTTTGTTTAAATTGATTCATGTAGTTGTTCAATTCCGAATGACATGTTTGGGTGTGTTGGGTTTCTTATGGCTATGAGGAGGAATGTTTGTCCCGTTAACTTAATGTCCTAGTGGCAATGTCCCATCATATTTAATCTATTTTATTGGTCCTTATGGGTTCAATTTTGGTAAATTGGGATCAATTTTGATTAGTTCTCATTCAGGGATGAGAATATATTGGTTTTTCTTCATTTGTGGTTTTGACATCCCAGTAATTGGGCCCTTCCCTCGCCACCCCTTATGGTTGGGTGTTTGGTCTGTGTTAGGAATCCTTTGATTTCATGTGTTTCCAGTTGGTAGTAATGGTGGTGAGACACATTATGGGTGTCACTAAATTTCCTCAGGAATAAAATGATATTATTCTTTTCTTAATGGTGGGGTTTCATGTTCGTGCCTCATTGAGTCGATTCTCTAGACTCATCTCGGGCATTGGTAGGTTTCTAATGGTGGGGAGCCCCTTTAAGCTTCCCCATGTTGTCCTTTTGGTTATGTTCCAAGAGATGGATTGGTTTTTTGTAATAATAGTGTTCTTCAGATTCTTTTTGTTCTTGTTTATTCATTAAAGTCAAATGGTGTGATTTTCATTTAATGGTGTTTGAGGTGTTTCAGTTTATGATGTTGGTATATATGGGTGTGATAGTTCCTTTCCATGATCAATCAACTGGAGGTGTTCAAACTTTTCGTGGTGGGTGACACATAGTGGAAAGTCTCTTTACAAGTTTATTGAGGGTGTGATTTAAATAACTTTCTCTGAGCATGGTGTGTTTGCCTCTTTTCACTTGTTTTTCATTAAAATTCTATTTGAAACTTAAGGGTTATCAGTCTCTACTTTGATTTTAAGACTTAGTTGTGAATTTTCTGGGATAAAAAGTGGTATGGTGGGGAGAATTTTCACACCCGTAGCTTTTACATTATTTATTATGTTTTTTTCTCTGCATTGGGTAGATCGGGTTGAAGACCGACATAAATTTTTGAGTTCTTATTTAAAAACGCACATTTTGGCCTTCATAGTTTTTATTGCATCATGAACAAAGCCACAAAGCCTCTCCCGAGTCATCGCATGACTTTTCCAAGTTCACCGCACGACATGCCCGATGTTCAAGAAAAACAAATGAATCCAAATGAAATAAATAATGTTAAATATTAAATAATTATTTTTATAATAATAAAAATGGTAATTTTTATTATTATTAGTTATTTTCATTAATATTTCAATTAGGTTATAATTCTTATTTATGGTATTGTAATAATAATATTTTTTACATTTTTATTATTAATATTACTATTAGAAATTTTATTATTGTTATTTTTTCTCTTCCATTCTTGTTTTTTTGTTATTTTTTATTCCCTGTTTTCTTTTTATTTTCTATTTATTTTTCTCTCTTTCCTTTTCTTCTTCCCACTTTATCCCTTTTTCTTGAACCCATCTCCCCCCATCTCTCCCTCTCTTCTCTAACATCACACCCCAAATTCCCAAACCATACCCATGGCTGACACTCTCCAGCTCCGACCGGCAAACCATCACCCGCCTCCTCCACCGGCAAACTAGACTCGCACCACCCCTCCCTCCCAACCAGCTTCTCAAACGTACCCCTTGACTGGTGGCCTCTTGGTTTCACGACACAACCATCAGTCGATGTCATCTCCCTCTGGTGACCCTCCATCCCCGGTGCGACTTCGCTCAGGTAAGCACTATTCCTCCTCTCCTAGTGTGTTGATCCGTGTTATTTGGTGTTTTTGGTTTTTCAGGGGTTTGGATATCCATTTAAGGGTTGTTCTTGTTTTTCGGGTTTGATATTGAATCATTTTGGTTACATATATTGATATTAGGGTCAAATTATATTTTCTTGGAGCGTGTTTGGCATGAAATTTACTTTTTTCACCGTACCTTGGAGATTTCATCAAATGAGGTTAGTGGTTCCATGACCTAACAATTTTTACTAATTATATTTATTTATTTAGTTTATTTTTGCATGATCAATGATTTATTTTTATGGTGAAAACCTGTTTTATAAATTCCATAACATTCATGTGTGTTGAATAAAAAATTTTGAATGAAAATTTGTTTTTTTTTCTATATAGATCTTTTTGTGCAAAAATAGTGGAGGTGATGAATCAATTGTTTGTGTAGTGTGAATGTAGTTTTAGGAAAATTGTGATCTGAATTTTGTTTGAAATTGGTGATTTGATTTGAATAGGATTATATGATTGTTTCATTGGTTTAAAGGTTTTTTCTGAGTCATTAAATTATTTATTCAAATAATTTTGATGGGAAAATAGTTTTTTCTGTTTTTAGGTTGGGCGGTTGATTTTTAAATGGGGTTTCATGGGAAACATTGGGTATAAAAACATTTGGGATGTTTATTAAAATTGTTTTAAAAAATTGTTGTAATTATTTATCAAAGTATATCAAAGACACGAATGAGTTAGAAATGACAATTCTAACAAAAATGGTGTTCCCTTCGTATGTTAAACTTGTGGTGAAACATTAAATTTTATTTGAAAACTATTTTAGTAGCATAAATCATGTTTTGTTATGGTTTTGTTGTGTATTCATGTTTAAAGTGACGTTTCTATATTGAATCATGTTTATTTTTGGTGTAAAATCTAATTTGCTAATTTGATGTGTTTTATAAACTGGTTAAATGGATTTATTTACATAAATGTGATGCGAGGAAGTGGTTGTTGATACAGATAAATATGTGGTAACATTTAAAATGATATTTTTATGTGAAAACCCATGACTATATATTTAGAAATGTTCTTCAAATTGATTAAAATAACTTATCAAGTCATGCATGTGATGATAGTTATGGTGTGAAATGGTTTTTGGTGTAATTTTGGTCTCAAAATGGAATTTGAGTATGCCTTCGCGTTTAAATCCTTCTTTCACTTTTGGAAATTATTTTAGAATTTTATTTTATGAAATATTGAATGGAATAAGAGGTGTGAGGCATGTTTCTAAAGTGATTTGGTGTACGTGTGTTTTTAAAATGGGGTTTTGGTATTCATGTGGTGGCTTTTGTGGCTTTTTTGTGTGTAATGTATTGTTTGGTTTGTGATATATGAAAGAGATAGACAATGTGAATGTGAACTTAGTTCCATGCACAAGGGAAAACCCCGAGTACCTTGGTGGGAAGAATAAGACTACTACGCTAGATGACATGTAAGTGGTTCATCCTGGTCCCATCTAGAAGGATTGACATTACAACAGTACCTAAACTATTATGATGTTTGGATATCACTAGTTTATGGATGTGTTTCCCAACTAGTTGCTCGTTCATGACAACATAGATCAGTGTGGTTCTTATACCACGTTTACATCAAGGTACCATGTCACTAGCATCCCATTTTTTCTAGAAAACATAGGATATTTACCAATAGTGCTCTAGTATTCATGACGTGGTGCCCTCTATCAAAATTCAGAGGACCACTATAGTGTGTGTGTTTTATTTATGTATTTTCTCATCCAATTTAATGTAGTATTTTTATAATGGTTTTTATTCATCTGTTCTTTTCCTTTTTTTACATTCACCATGTTAATGTTTTCTATAAAAGTATTTTAAAATCATGAATTTGAATAAGCATGTTAAATTATATCTTGATGATGTGGAATAGAACCTATTTATTGGGTTGTATCATACTGGGATATTGGTTCACACCCTACATAAACCTTTGGGTGTATGTAGAACTTTTTCATTGTGTATCCTAGGTTGAGGTATCATGTTTAGTAATGGCGATTTTGGTTGTTGATGGTCTTCTAAAGTGGCTTGGGGTTGGTAGCTTGAGGATGTTGCACCACATGTTTCATTGTGTTTTGTATTGGTGTTTTACTTTTCTTTAGTTATGGTTGTTCTCATTAATTTTAAACTTGATTTGAAAACCTTAAATTTATCTTAGCTTATGTTCATATTTGGTTATCTGTTTTTAGTTTTAGTTTATTTATATTGTTGGTTTTTTGTGTTTATTATTTAGGGTAAATTGTTACCTCGTTTTATTTTTTGATTAATGAGCACTTCTGCTTGCCTATGGGGATTGGAAACGCCCCTCAAAGCTTATCACAGACCGGTTTGGGTGCCACGTCAGATGGAAACCCATCTTAGTTTGTGAAAATATCCTCAGGCCAACAACGATCCACCTAGATAGCATTCTATAATTTCAAATACACATGATAAATTAAGGTATGTGGTGATGCATGGACCAACTGGTCAATACCTCAAAGATCCTCTGCTTTGAGGACACAAAGACTCTGTAAATTGAGAGAGGGACACCCTCATACACCATTTTTGGGCCTATCAATAAATGGAGAATACATCCTAAACATTAAATACAAATAAGATTAAACCCACAGCGCCCTCATGCCCCCCTAGACAGCCCATGAACACCCCCTCCCCCTCGACAGCCCTTGCATCCCCCTGAACACCCCCCCCCCCCGGACATCACTTGCACCCCCATGGACCCCCCCCCCCCCCTCTACACCACCATGAAAATCCCCCTTGCACCCCCTGGATAGCCCTTTCACCCCCTGGACAGCCCTTTCACCCCCTAGACAGCCCCCTACGCCCTCATTCCCCCCCTGAACAGCCCTCTTGCACCCCCTAGATATCCCCCTCCCCCCCCCACCCCCTACTCCTACAATAGCCCTCCTCCCCACCCCCTCCCTACAGACCCCCCCCCCACCACCACGCCCAACCATACCCCCTGGATATCCCCCTTTCCCCCCACTCCAACTCCGGCAGTAGCCACCCCCATGCACCCCCCCCCTTGTGTAAACCCCCACCCCACCTTGCGCACCCTCCCCGGATAGCCCCCTTGCACCACCTAGAAAGCACTTGAACCCCCCCCCCCTCGTGTAGACCCCTACCCAACCTTTCACACCCTCCCTAGACATCCCCCTTGCACCCCCCGGAAAGCCCTTTCACCCCTTGGATAGCCCCCCTTGGACAGCCCCTTGCATCCCCTGGACATCCCTTTCACCCCATGGACCCCCCATCCCCATACACCCCAATGCCCCCTAGACATCCCCCTTTCACCCCCACTCCTGTAGTATCCCACAACCCCCCCCCCCCCCCTCCCTGTACCCCCCCCCCCACATATACACACTACCTTGCACACCCCCAACCCCACCATTCACACCCCACTATGAGTCAAAAAATTCATCGGAGATTCTCATGGTGTCTCAAATGAGAGAATAAGGGGTAAGTATTAAAATAAAAAACATAAATGCAATAATGTCAAACATGTTATATAAGCATAAACTACTGCTGTGAGTTTTCGCAGACAGTGCACCTCCATTGGAGGGGTTTTATTACAAAACCATGACTTTTTTATCAAATGAAATAATTATTTTAACTAACAATTGATCAAAAATTTCAATTTAATATAAACAAGTAGAACCAAGAAGGCAGCTAAATGCAATTTAAAAAATTCGTGAATTAAATAGGCTAGGAGAGGACTCACTACTAGTTGTGTTAGAGGGTCCACTTCAGGTGCTTCCCTCTTCCAAAGCTAGGAATCAACCTTCCATGGTCCTGGAGTAGCCTGTGCACTATTATCATGTTAAAACTAAAATCTCACATGAGGAGGGAGGAATGAAATACATGCTGCCCAAGGCTGCTTCAAAATCCAGAAGTGCATGCTTGAAATGTCCATATAGACTTGGAGCTAAATTGGAAAGGACAAATTGGTTGACAAAATTTTCTCAACCCAACAACTCACATTGATGGGAAAGTACATCCACCTTAATCGCTAATTATTTATTATTTTTTTGTTATTAGTTTTCCACATAATATAGGGAATTGAAGGTGAAACTAGTTCTCAAGAGGAGAGAAAATGAAGAGAAGTAAGCTGGAATAACTATTACAGATCTAAAAAAAAGTCACCATCTTGGAATGATTTATGAAATTTTTTTCCATAGAAAATTAGAAGGAAACGTATTCCTTGATGGAGTGAAGATAGTGTGTCTCCTCTATGAGGAGATGAGTGGAGAAGACCCTTAAGAAGCTGCCAGACTTATTTATTACATGAAAATCTGGAATTTTTGGAAAGTGCTTGAAAAATTAACTACTGAGTTATGCATTTCTCTCGTCCCTGTTATTGACCAAATAAAGTTTGATATTAAGGGGGAGAAATTTAGTTAATCAATTAAATGAAGTTGAGGAAAATTGAGATCTCACATCTGATTTCTAAAACCTGCTACATGTACTTGAATGTTTTCAACATGTGTATTGAGATGAGTGCAAGATCTCAGGTTGTAATTCCAAAAATAATGAAGATTTAAATTGGAATCATATGGTTTCAACTTGAGGACATATTAACATCCCATAAATGAGTCATGGTAATTATAATCATTCGGTGTCATGTTCAGTTTATTAATGAGAATGCTTTTTTTCTAAATCAAACCATCATATTTTCTACACCAAACATGGATCACATAGACTTTGAATAGAATGAATGATGGAACGTTGTTTAAGAATGAAGTGATACCATCCTCATTCATGAAATTGGTATTTATTTTCAATAAGGGGGGAAAAGAAAATGAGATAAGTCAATGAGGAAAAGAGGAGAGAAGAAAATTTAAGAACGTCTTGACATACCAATTGTAATATTGGTATTGACAATAAACACAAAGGGAAATATTGTTAAATCCGCATTGTGTTTGTGTCAGAGTTGTTTTCAATGAGGAAGACAAGTTTTTTCATGCCAATATGAAGATGATAAATGGATTGAAAGTTAGTTGGAGTACCCAATCATATTTATGAGACAATTAGGATATGGACATCTTAGAAGGGAGTTGGAAGTTCCCAAGATTGTTGAGAAGGAATATGAAGTTCCCAAGAAAAGGTGTTAGTATGAGAATCTTATATGAGGCTTGAAGAATTATCCTGAATCTTTTATGTGATGTAAACCACCACCACTGATTATGTCACAATTAAGTGAACAAAAGAAGGAAGTGTTTCCATTAGATTCACATGATGACAAAGTTGATTGGTGATGTGAGTTTTTATAGAAAAGAATGATGAAGATTCTAGGAGCTGATGTGCAGAATCTATTGGAGATCATTTGATGATCTGAATTAGGTGCTCATATAACATATGTTTGAAGATCCATTCACATGGAAATGATTTTTTGAAGATTTTGTTTGTGGTGATTAATATATAGATTTAGCTCAAGAAAATTTCAGAAGATCCACAAGTATTCGGCCCAACGGGATCGGGCTACACAAATCCAACAATTTTCCTTGTTGCATCCCTTGATGAGAAGGAGGTTAAGAGTTCCCTTTTTCCCAAAATCTTGAGAGTGTGTCTAGTCCGGATGGGTTTACAAATTAATTCTTTATGATCTAATAATACATAGTTCATGCTGAGCTCTTGAACGCTATGAGGGAGTTCTTTAACCATGCCTTAATTCCCTATGCAATCAACTCCAATTTTATTGCCCTGATCCCACTGAAGGAAAATGTTGGGGATGTAAAAGATTTCAGACCTATTTCTATAGGGAATACCTTTCCAAAAATCATTATCAAAATTATTTCTATTTGGTTAAGTCCCATTGCTCTTAGGTTTACCGATTCAAATCTGGCCCCCGAACAGCCCTTGGATACCCCCTGGACAGCCCCCCTAGACACCCCACCTGCACCCTACCCCTGTCCAATAGACCCCCCGAACCCCCCCCCCCAAGAAAGCCCTTGGACACTCCCTGGATAGCCCCTCCTAGACACCCCAAATACAACCTCCCCCTTCCATACAAACCCCCCGACACCCCCCACCCGCACAGCCCTTGGACACCCCACATGCACCCTGTCCGGCAGACCCCCCCGGACATCCCTTGGACACCCCACCTAGAAAATTATATACCCATCAGTACCATCACTTTATTGTAAAATAATTCTAAATGAAAAATTCCTTGAAACTTTTCCATGTATAGTCTTTGTCAGGCTTAGTCTGAATAATAGACTTCCACCACATATAACTCGGACCCTCTAGTAGGATGGTTACAAAATTAACTTTAAGAGACTAATAAATATAAATCTGGATAAAAATATCCTCAACCTTCAATACCAAAACCAATTCATCCTAAGAATCTTGTTACCCAAGAATTATTTTGGGGTGACCATATTGATTCTGGGGTTTTTAAGTGTGCCTTCATGATCGATTTATTCATGGATTTTGATATGGTCAGGTGGGACTTCTTATAGGATGATTTGGATCTACTCAGATTTCGGGATAGGTTCTCGTATTTGGTTAAAAGATGTGTCTCTACCCAAATTTTCTTGGTGAACATTAATGGCGGTTTACATGGCTACTTTTCAGGGAAAAGAGGGCTCAGTAAAGGGGATCCACTTTCTCTATTCCTTTCATTGATTTTCATGGAGCTTTTCTCATGAATCCTAGAATGCAGGAGTCTGGGGGATAGTGAGGTGGCTGGTAAGGGCTGGAGTGGCAAGTGCGGGCATGAAGGCAGGTGACAGGGGGATGGCAGGGGGATGGTGTGGGCTGGAATAGGTGGAAGGGGGCTAGTGTGGGCTAGATTACAGGTGGCTGGGGGCAGTTAGGAATGTGGAAGGGGCTCGTGCGGGCTGTGATGTAGGAGGTCGTGGGCTTGTGAGGGCTGGAACTGGTGGGTGGGGCTATTTTGTATGTGGAAGATGGCTGGCATGATTGTTTTTTAGGAGGCTGGGATGTGGTGGCTAGTGTGGTGGCTGGTGCGGGATAGATTGTAGGTGGTTGGGGGCCGGTGTGGGCTCGAATGCAGGTGGAAGGGGCTGGAATGCTGGTGGAAGGGGGCTGGTTGCAGGTTCTGGGGGGATGGTGCAGGCTGATTCAAAGGGTGCAGGGGGGCTGTTGCGGGCTGTAATACTGGTGGAAGCAGGCTGAAATGAAGGTGGAAGGGGCTGGTGTGGGCCGGATGTGGTTGGAGCAGGGCCAAATCGTGGCATTACCACAGTGAGACCGCATCATGACCACGTCATCGCCGCAACGTGACAGCAGCATGACCACGGCGTGACCACGGTGTGATCACAGCGTGACCGCAGCAGGTTGGTCCAGTCTAGCGACATCCAAGGGGAAGCATCTTCCATCCAGAAGCGAAGGGAGTGGGAGGAGGCGAGGCAACATTCCGGACATCGCCCCACCCGCAGAAATTGTGATTAGTCAGTCTCAACATTGATCACAAAACTCATGTAATACTATCTTTTTCCCTCGGAATTCGGGGATGACCTCCTGAATGGGAGATTCAAACGTTCCGATCGGTTTCTAGCGGGTTTGTTCGTAGAACCGGAAACATCCAATGATTCCACATCCATTTGGACCTACTTTCCAAAGGTAGGCACTCATTAGCTTGTGGACGGATGAGGCTTAGGAATTTGCATTGGTCGAGAGGATGGGAGGTCGGACTCATCACACCTTTTTGGGGGGAATTATTTTCTATTACGTGACTCTCTTTATATATTTAAGTTATGTCCGTGAATCCTTATTACATTACCAAGTATAAAATGATCTTTTCCTTCAGTTTTGAAAATCAATGATTAAATATGTAAGAATTTTAGAGAATCTTTTATATGTATTCGAGGTTCTTCATCAATAGAGAATCATCTATATCTATTTAGAGATTCTTTGTCAATGGTAACCTTAAAAACATTCATATAAAAGTCTCTTGGTCATTATGATGACCAGGCTGGTTTTAAAGCCACTCAGTGGGGCACTTGAAGTTTATTGTCATTCAGAAGGACATGAATTATTTCAATGTTGGGATCGAACCCATAGATGGGCTACCTACGTATCCTTTGTTTTGGAAAAGGAATCAGAGCCCATGTAGTTCGAATAAAGGAGTATGATGTTTATGATTGATGTCTCAAAGCAGGATGTCACAATTACTTTTACACTCTAAGCTCACATGAGTCATGCTTGGTGTAAGAAACAAGAGGTATTGGTAAAAATTAGACAATTGTGCCATGAAATATGCAATCATAAGAAATGGTTTTGGGCTTATGTATGTATGGCTACCCAGAGGATTTACTTTAGGGAGAAAATCCAGGAACAGGGTCCATAAAGGTATATGTGTTTTATGGAGATTTGAACACTCTAACTTGGGACTTATTCCTGAAAAGGAAACCCAAATTAGGAGAGGATTGATAACTGGGTTTTACTCCTGATAAGGAATCCCAGATCAAACGTAAATTAGGGCTGGTTAAAGAGAATTTAAGGGACTTGGGGCTTACTCCTGAGAAGGAATCCCAAGATTAGGACTGAGACTTATTCCTGAAAAGAAGACCCAGTTTAGGGGACTTGGGGCTTACTCCTGAGAAGGAAGCCCAAAATTATGACTGGGACTTATTCCTGAAAAGGATACCCAGGTTAAGGATTAAGGTTTGGGGCTTACTCCTGAAGAGAATGCCCATATTTGAGATTGGGGCTTACTCTTAATAAGGATTCCCAAATTAAGGGACTTGGGGATTACTCCTAGGAAGGATGCCCAAAATTACGACTGAGACTTATTCCTGAAAAGGAGACCCAGGTTAAGGATTAAGGTTTGGGGCTTACTCCTGAAGAGAATTACCATATTTGAGATTGGGGCTTACTCTTAATAAGGATGCCCAAATTAATGGACATGGGGATTAATCCTAAGAAGGATGCCCATATTTGAGATTGGGGCTTACTCTTAAGAAGGATGCCCAAATTAAGGGACTTGGGGCTTACTCCTAAGAAGGATGCCAAAAATTAATGAATGGGACTTATTCCTGAAAAGGAGGCCCAAGTTAAGGGATTAAGGTTTGGGGATTACTCCTGAGAAGGATGCCCAAATTTGGGAACTTTAATAATTTGCGACTTACGCCTGAGGAGGATACCCAGATTTGGAGGACTCAGGACTGGGGATTATTCCTGAAAAGGAGACCCAGATTAAGGATTTAAAGGATGAGGTTGAATGAATGAACTCTCAATCTTTAGTGACATAAATATATGTAAACCACTAGGTTTTGAGAGATATTTCACCCAATTCCTTTCAGATAAGGAAGTCAAATCAAGAAATCATGCCATAAATGGCTTTGAAGAGTGTCTTGAAGACTGATTCTTGAAAAGGATATGTGTAATGGCTTAAGAGGGGTGAAATGGGAAATAAAGGCACCCAAAAAGGAATGGGCACGCAAGTCTTGGAAGGCGCGCAAGTCTTGGAAGGCGCGCAAGTACTACGTGGGCGCGCAAGTATTGGTCGCACAGGTATGCCTGTGCGACACATGTTGTACTTGCGTGATGGTCAACCAGCATTGAAATACTTGAGCAACTCTTTATTAAACCCTTTAGAATCCTCTTGAGGTTCTTCCAAAAAGGGGACGCGCAAGTTCTATCGATGAAGTAAGGTGGCACGCAAGTGTGGCCACTTCCCTTAAGGGTTGGCCACTCAGACGCGCAAGTGTTGATGAATTTCAACACTTAGGCCTTCCTCCTTCTCTTTAGATCTTCCGTTCTAGGTAAGAAATTACCTTAGAAGTGTTCCGGAATCTTTGAGAAGTGACTTGGGCGTCGGGAACTTCAATCTGAGTTTCTGGAAAAAGATCCTCTCGAATGGGGGGCCCACAGGGTCTATTTATAGGCAGGAGAAGACCCCGGGCGGTTACCGGGCGATTATCACTTAGGTCGCGCCAGTCACTTGCGCGACTAAGGGCGTCGCGCAAGTGGACTTGCACGACAGTGATATAACTTGCGCGGTGCAGTTGCTTTTGATCCTTTGTTCATGCCTTTGTCGATTTTTTGATATTTTCTTCAAAGGTTGAATCACATTGAGCTCAGATATTCCCCTTTTCCGATTTTTAGATTCTGTGATGAAAGGAGCGTCAACAAAAGTCCCCCCCTCAGAGTTGGATCCGGAGAGAAATGAGGATTTGACTCTGAGGAAATCGAATCCATCCAAAGGAAAAGGGGGCGCGCAAGTCCTCATGGCGTAGAGGCGGCGCACAAGTTCTCTCCGCGCAGGCCTTAAGCACACTGGGTGCGGCGCGCAGATAGGCTTCCTGGCCTATAAATACATGGCCTCACCTCCGTACAAAGCATCTGGGTTCCTAGACTTCAAACTTCTCGAGCTCTCGTCGCGGAGGTTATCTTAGTCGCGCAAGGTGCTCTGTTTTCCAATGTTTTCCTTGATGTCGCGCTATTGTAAAGGTATTTGTACTTGCGCGGTTTACACTTGCACGTCAAAGACTAGCGCGGCACACGAATACTTGCGCGCCTTTTTTTAGACTTGCACGCCTTAATGCTTTAGCCAATTTTTTAAAAACTTTATTCACAAATTTTAAAAAATAAACCCATTTAAGAGTTAGTTTATTCATCTTTTGTGCAGATTCAGTGGTTCCCATGGGAATTGGAACGGCTGATGAACTAGCTAGCAAGCGGATTGATGACATGATGAACATTATTGGCCATGATTACTATGATATCTGCAACAGCACTCTCCCAGATTTGGCTAAGTACTTGAATAAATATCATCCTAATTTTCCACAGAGCATCCATCTGCCTCTGTGTGGTCATGGTCATCTGCAAGGAGTCAATGTTCCAAATGCAAACAATTATACACCTGAGATGCAGCTGCACTGCTACTCATCTATTTCGGTTATGTTGTGCATTAAGAGAAACAACAATGGTGTGAACTTTCAAATTCTTCCTCCATGTCATTTCCTTGCAGATATGAAAATGGAAAACCCATGGGCTGAGATGTTTTCCACTACCGGTTGGTGGAGAGAAGACAAACATGGTATTAGAGCAATATCTGAAAAGAGTAATCTCTCCAAATGGCTCTTTACTTCCAATGCTCCATTCTCAAATCCATGTATCCATCTTCCAAGTCTCTTGGGCAGAAACAAAGTCACTGTTTGATCAGCAGAAAATTTTCTCAAACCGCACTCAAGAACATCCTTTTACAATTGTTCCAAGAAGAGCGGGTATCACTGCATCTCTTATTGTATCCAGTTGAATGAATGAATTCCAGGTGGTTGCTGATGAAGCTTGGGATGCCATAAATCAAATGAAGTGTTATGTCGAACTCCTCTTGTAATTATTGAAAAAAGAGAAGAGACTCCAGTCTGTGGATGTCCTTCTAACTCTTGTGCATAAATGAAAAACACTTTCACTTTCACTTATTTGTACCTTCATTCTCTCACTACCTGCTTTAAATTTACATAAGCCAATGGGATTAGTAAGAATAGTTTTTACTAGGATTATTACAAATAACCCTAAAAACTTAGAACCTTTTAATTGCTCAATATTACCTAAATCATACAAAATGTATGTTTAGTGAGCTGGAACTTGAATTTTATTCAGAGTTCCTTTGTCTTTTGGGGGCAGTTTAAAGTCATGCATGCCGAACATAAAGGGGCTAATGTTTAAGGTCGAAATAGCTTTGACCAAAATGGATTAAAATTGATTCAATTCCTTGACAATTTATCTGAAAACATATTACCATACTCAAGTATGTGGGAAAATATGTAAGCTATGACTTAAGAATTTTTGAATCTGAGGAATGATATGAAAAAGAGCTAAAAGGCATTAGAAGAAGTAGTTTCCAAGAATGAAGTTACTATTATTTGACAAAAAACCCGTTAGGGGGTTGAAATATGCAGGGCCACATAAGGGCATTGGCTGCATGGTCAAATAAATAGCATCTATCGATTGACAAGTCTGTTATGTGGACTATTTATGCAAGGCCACCTATGGGAACATGTTGCATAGTCAGGAAAAAGAACTCTCAGAAATTTACTTTCCTAGTGCTAAAAGCCAGTGAAAGTTTATGGAGATTCAAATTTTCTAAAGTATAGAGTTTGTTGTATGGAAAGAGGTACTTGAATATGGAGAAGATATTTCCGAACAAGAATATCAGAGAATTGAATGAATATCAATCCTACGAAGGTCTAACCCAAACATAGGGAAGAAGAATAAACCATAGACTTGAATACTTTCAGATCATGAAAAAGGATATCGGACAAATATGTTAAGGATGGATATTTTTTTTTGCGGATCCCTACATACTGTCGTTTAAGAAAAATGAGGACAAAAGAGGCATTCTTCCCAAGAATGAAGTTACCATCATTTAACAAACCCGTTAGGGGGTTGAAATATGCAGGGCCACCTAAGGGCATTGGATGAATGGTCAAATAAATAGTATCTTTTGGCTGACAAGTCTGTTATGTGGACTGTTTATGCAAGGCAACCTATGGGCACGTACTACATAGTCAGGAAAAAGAATTCTCAGAAGTTTGACATTTTTGTGACTAAAAGTCATGAAAAGGGTTATGAAGATCTGAAAATATTTAAGGTTAGTATTATAACACATAAAGATGGGTATTGTCCAATGTATATAGAGGTACATAGGTCAATGATAACCATAATCATGTTGTGGCTGGGTCCTGAATTGAAATTTTGGACTTCACTACGTATCTCATAAGAATGAGAATCAAGCCATACATAGTTCTTGAAATGCAGTTTAACGTCGTGCAGGACGAAAGTATGAGAGATCTTAGTTTACAGTCATAGAGTTCGGACCATAATAATGAATACACAATGTGTGTGTTTTTTATGAGGAATTTTCATCCAAGGGACTGAAAGTGAAATTTGGGGTTAGGCCCAAAAGACTTGGGACTGGATTCGAGGGACACTCAAATGTTCCTACGTATCCCATAAGGATGGGAATCAAGTCCACATAGTTCTAGAACTACCCTTTGTACAAATTTGGTTCATAGATGTGAAAGGGGACTTTAGTGCAATGATGGTTTAACCTGAGACAAAAAGTTTAGGTATTACCATGTATGCACGTAGTCTTTTGAAATGAAAACATGATTTAAAAATCAATGTCAATAATAGTTCTCTCTCAAATGAGGAAATCAAAGAGTATTTTAGTTTATTGTCGTGCCGGACAAAAGTGTTTTATAGTTTAATGTCATATAACAAGGACGAAAGTGAATCAATGTAACGATATTGATTCTAGGGGCGGTTTCACGAATCAACATCATATGAGATGGTGGTGAACCGATGTGAAGAGATTGTTTTTGGGCTTGAACCCTGGGAGGTTGCCTACATACCCAGCCTGGAGGGCAAGGATCAAAGTCCGTGTAGTTCAATTAAAGAATGAATTAATGATCAAGTTGTTCATGGGGACAACGATCTAATAAAATAAAATAAAAGAAAAAAAATGTTGTTGGGACTTATACATGGTTAGCGGCCTAAAGAGAGTGTTACAGTTGAGGTTTTCTCTAAGCTCACGTGAGTCATACTCGGTGTGAGAAACAAGAGGTAACAACAACCTTAACGATGCATAGTTTAATGTCATGTAAGACATATAAAGGGACTGTGCAGTTTAAAGTCTTGCTGTTACGACTATTGGTGCTGCGCAGTTTAGTGTCATGTAGCAGGGAAAAAATACAGTTTAATGTCATGTAGGACATATTATGAATTTTCGGTACAGTTTAGCGTCATGTAGTTAGAACGATGGGGACAATACAGTTTAACGTCTTGTTGGACAAAGGGGACTGTGCAGTTTAATGTCATGTAGTAAGGACAAAATAACACACCATTTACGTCATGTTGGACGCATTGGGGATTTTTTTCCCACAGTTTAACGTCATGTTGGATGAAAGGGTGAATAGTTTAAGGTCATATGCATGGACCATGGATGGTGCAGTTTAATGTCATGCTGGACGGTGGTGTAGTTTAAGGTCATACAGGACCTTTGATGATTATGTAGTTTAATGTCTTTCCGGACGTAAGGGACTTTTATATAGTTTAGCGTCATGTAGTTAGGACGTCACAGTTTAACGTCTTGCTGGATATAAGGGACTTTTATACAGTTTTGCATCATGTAGTTAGGACGTCACAGTTTAACGTCTTGCTAGACGTAAGGGACTTGCAAATAGTTTAGGGTCATATGCATGGACCGTTGATGATGCAGTTTAAGGTCATACTGGAACATTTAGGGAACTTTTTCACAGTTTAATGTCGTGTGGGACGTATGTACAAATAGTTTAGGGTCATATGCTTAGACTGTTGCTGTAGAGTTTAACGTCATATAGCAAGGACGAACTGGTGTCGCACAATTTAGTGTCATGTTGTGGGGACATATAAGGTGACACAGTTTAACGTCATGTTGGACGTATGTGAAAATCGTTTAGGTTCATACGCTTAGACCGTTGCTGTATAGTTTAACGTCATATAGCAAGGACGAACTAGTGCCACACAGTTTAGTGTCATGTTGCGGGGACATATAAGGTGACACAGTTTAACATCATGTTGGACGTATGTGAAAATAGTTTAGGGTCATATGCTTAGACCGTTGCTGTATAGTTTAACGTTATATAGCAAGGACGAACTAGTTCTGCACAGTTTAGTGTCATGTTGCGAGGACATATAAGGTGAATACATTGAATTTTATACAAAATATTTCTTCAAAAATCTGGCATTAGTTGGAGTAGTAATGAGTTCTCCATCCATCTAGATTAATGAGTAAGCTCCATTGGAGTAGACCCTATGTATTGAATAAGGTCCTTCCCATTTTGGCTCAAGAATGGGAGGTTTCTTTCCTAGTATCATTGGATTTATGAGAACTAATACCAATTCTCCCTGAATGAATGAGCGAAGATGAACATTTTTGTTAAAAGCTCGTGCTATTTGATTCTGATAGATTTCCAAGTGGTGCAAAGTGCATAATCTTTTCTCATCTAACCGTTCCAACTCATTCAATCGCTTTTGGGATTTCTCATCTGTAGATAACTGATCACAAATGGCTACTCTGAGTGAGGTCAATTGAACTTCAATTGGAAAGACTGCTTATGTTCCATATACCAACGAATATGGAGTTGACCGCGTTGCATTGCGGGTGGTAGTCCGATAAGCCCATAAAGCATGGAAACGTTTATCAGGCCACGACCTCTTATCTTTATCCACCATCTTTTGCAGTATATTTGAAAGAGTGTTGTTAAAGGCTTCTATTTGGCCATTGGCTGCCGCATGATACCGAGATGAATGGTTGGATTTAATGTTGTATTCTTGATACAATTTCTTCACCTCAGAAGAACAGAAGTTGGTTCCATTGTCCGTCAATATGGTATGAGGGACACCAAATCTAGTAATTATGTTAGACTTGATGAAGCTAACAATGCATTTAGAACTGACTTCTTTGAGAGGTACTACCTCTGCCCATTTGGAAAATAAATCAATAGCAGTAAGAATGTACTTAAACTGCTTGGTCGTAGCTGAAGGGTAAGGTCCCACCACATCCATTCCCCATGTGGCAAATGGCCATGAGTATTTAGCTGTGTGAAGAAACTATGGAGATTGATGAATGAAGTTGGCATGTACTTGACATGAATGACACTTCTTTGTGAAATCAACACAATCATGTATCATTGAAGGCCAAAAGTATCTAAGCCTTCGAATTTGATCAGACAATCTATGTCCAGACTGGTGGGCACCACAAACTCCTACATGCACTTCTTTCATGACAGCCATTGTCTCTTCACCATCAATGCATCTGAAGAGAACTCCATCAAAACCACGTTTGTGGAGAATTTTCTCTAGGTGGGTTGGGCCATCATAAAGAGTAAAATTGACCACACGTCGCTGGATTTGTTCTTTCTCGTCTCTATCAGGTGGAAGTGTTCAATTTTTAAGGTATTCCCTGATAGGTGACATCCATCCTGTAGTATGACCATATGGTTCAGGAATGGGACTAATTTCATTAATTTCCTCTGTTCTGGCTTGAACATAAGGTGAAATTACACGACGGTGGGCAATACTGATGGTTGTCTCGTCCCGATTTGGATCTGCTAGAGCTGTGGATATATAAGCCAGTGCATCAACATGAGCATTTTGTGATCTTGGGACATAAGAAAATGTCAGTTCTGAAGGGAATTCCGCCATTAACTTTCTGACGTAATCATACAAATGGATTACCTCTTCTTTTCTGATGGCATAATCCCCATTGACTTGTTTGATTACCAGGTATGAATCACCTTTCACCTTTTAGTGATTCACTTGTGCTTGAAGTTCTAACTCCAAGCCTGTGATAAGAGCTTGGTATTCGGCTTCATTATTGGTACCACCTTCCCACAATAAAAAGGAATAAGGTAACAATGCCTTATCTGGAGAAATGAGTACAATTCCTAAACCATCTTTGTTAAATTTAGGATTTTCCATTTTCTTCCCTGTTGGACTTCTGGAAGCACCATCAAAATACATTTCCCATGTTTGAGGACTCTCTTGAATAGAGAAAACTTCTTCATCAGGGATTTCAATATCTGAAGATGTGTCTTCCACTGAAGGATGTTCATCCAGGAAATCAGCCAGAGCTTGTCCCTTTATTGCCTTTTGAGATACATACTGAATGTTGAACTACTACAAAATAACTGCCCACCTTGCTAGACGTCCTGTAAGCATTGGACGACTAAGGATGAATTTGAGCGGATTATTGCGAGATACCAATTGGACCTCATGATGTTGTAGGTAGTGTCTCGGTTTCTGAACTATGAAGATTAATGCTAGGCAACACTTCTCAATACTTGAATAACGAGTTTTTGCTTCAAGCATAGTTTTACTGAGATAGTAGAGGCTATTTTCATTCCCAGCATCAATCTTTTGAGCGAGAAAGGCACCCAATGATCGCTCTAGAGCTGTCACATAGAGGATAAGTGGTCTACCTTCAACAGGTGGCATGAGTACTGGTGGACTCAAGAGGTATTTCTTGAGAACATCAAACGCTTCTTGACATTCTTCAGTCCACTAGTAAGTGACTCCTTTTTTCAATAATTTGGTAAAGGGTAAACTTTTGCCTGCCAAATTGGCGATGAAACGCCGAATATAGGCAAAGTGTCCCTGAAGTCCTCTTAATTCTTTCAAATTCTGAGGAGGTGACATACCAAGGATTGATTTGGTCTTCTCAGGATCAACTTCAATACCACGATGGCGTACAACAAAGCCGAGGAATTTTCCTGAGGTTACCCCAAAAGCACATTTTAAGGGGTTCATCTTCAAATTATGTTGTCGAAGCTTGTGGAATATGACTTCCAAATCAGCCAAGTGATTAGAATTTTGTTTGGATTTAACCACCAAATCGTCTATATAGCATTCAACAAATTTCCCTAAGAAAGTTTTGAAGATACGATGCATGGTGCGTTGATATGTTGCACCTGCATTCTTTAAACCAAAGGGCTTCACCTGGTAACAAAACACACCTTGAGGGGCTCTGAAGGCTGTAGATTCCTCATCTTCTAGGGCCATTCAGATTTGATTATATCCGGAATATCCATCCATGAAGGAAAGTACTTCATAGCCAGCCGTCGCATCCATTAAGAGTTTTGTAATCAGAACTGGAAAATAATATTTACGACAATACCGATTAAGATCTCTGAAATCGATGAAAACACTAATTTGGCCGTTATTCTTCTTTACAGGGACAATATTAGCCAACCACTTGGGATATTGAACTTCTCTGACGAAGTTAGCTTTGATCAGCTTATCCACTTCAGCTTCAATTTTGGAAGTATAGGTTGGTTGTGTTCTTCTTGCGGCTTGCTTAAATCCTCGATGTTCTTTTGGTAAACCCAAATGATGAGTAGAAATATCAGGATCAAGCCCAGGCATTTCTGAATAGTTCCAAGCGAAAATATCTTTATTTTACTTTAGAAAAGAAATATACATCTCTTTCTCTTTAAGGGTCATGTCCGCACTAATTAAAGTGGGGCGTGGATCTCTCTCTGTACCTAGATTTATTTCTCTGAGTTCATCCACAGTGGTAGAGTTACCTTCTTCAAATGCTGGAGGAGCATCTCTAAGATCTTCCTCTTCCTCTTCATCATGTGCTATTTCTTCCATTTCTACTTGCATAGTAGATGACAAAACGAAATTTTCATGATCATAAGAGATTTTAAAATTTGCACATTTTGAAGAAGACGCTTCCATTTCCAACCCTATTGATGATAAAGGGCCTTCTTTTGGAAATAAAGAGGAGATGATGGGTTGAGAATTGACATCATTATTTACCTATGATGTTTCTATAACTTCTTATGGCCTAATTGGAGAAGTATAGACCTGTTGGATTTCAGCAGATGAAATGAAGACGTCACCAGTTATGCTTTCATCACTGTTTGGTAGGTTACCAATTTCTCCCATGTTGTCTGGCTCAACTGCCGTAATTGACATTATGGATCTTTCCATAAGAGTATTTTTATTTGGGCCTATTTTGTCAATTTGACTGATAGATAACACATAATCTGTACTCACATGTGTAAATGGATTTATTGGAATCTTCTCCAAACCATATGGAGCATTAACTTTGGTAATTTCCTTCATTGTATATTTTTCTCTTCCCTTCATGTGATAAAATTCTGCCTCAATGTATTAAGACTCACATGTCTTGAACGGGGTATTATCACCATACAATGTTCCAAATTGACCATTGAAATAGTATTTGAGACATTGATGGTATGATGAAGGAATAGTTGCATGATGATGTAGCCAGGGTCTTCCAAGCAAGACGTTGAAAGCTGAGTCTTGATCAATAATCATGAAATCCAAATTGGATACAAGATCTCCAAACTGAGTTCTGAGTGTAACTTCGCCCAGTGGTTCTTGTTCATTTTTATCATATCCTTGTAACATCATGGTAGAAGGAGATAAATCAGATTCTGTGAGGCCCAATCGACGAATTGTACGGATGGGCATGAGGTTGACTCCTGAACCATTGTCAATGAAAGCTCTTCGGATATCCACACCATTATCTTTTCAAGATAAGTAAAAAGGTTTTATGTGCCCATTTACAACATCATATTCATATTTATCAGTAAAAGATATCACTGCATGGCATTCTGAAGGATTATTATCTATGTGATAGACTTCAGCTGCACAAATTTTAGCTTCAAACTCCTGATGACTTGACAAAGCTTCGATGAGTGCTTCTCGAAGATCTTTTGATAGATTCAAAGCATCCAAAATTGATAACTTGGCTAGTACTTGGGCCAAGTGTTTCAATATATCCTACTTTTGATCTAGAGGTCTATGTTTCTCAACAGGAATATGCGGTTTAGCAGGTACCTTGGAAGAAGATTCTTTGGAAGCTGATGCATCATGTATTGGGATAGAAGTTGGAAACATCCTTGGTTTTGGAAGATTAGACCGATTAGATCCATTTACTTGATGAGATAAAGAAGATGGAATTTTCAATTGGTCTTCCAAATAAACTGTGCCAAGACTGAGTTGACTATTGGCAGAAGAATTTTCTTGTTCTTTTTGAGCTCGCTGAAGGGCTCTACCACGAGTTTCTTCTGCATACACAGTGCTAGCAGGGGTAGAATTGGAGTAGTGGCTTTGGAAAGATCCACATCTTCCCCTGTATCCTGAACCTCGAGAACTTACTCGGATTCCCTTATTTGATACAGGGAATTCAGGCTCATCAAAATTGAGATTATGACTGGAATACGAATCTGTTAATTGAATCATATTAATAAAACCGAAGATTAACTCTTCGTCTAATAAAGACTCTTCCTGACTAGCCTGTTTAGGCTGTGCCGTTTGATGGGGCGATGCCCGTTGTTTTGAAGTATATGGAATAAAGTCTGCCAGAGTCAAAGACAATTTAGGCTTTGACGCATACTCATCTTCTTCTGATTATTTTTCCTTATTTGAATCCAACTGTTTCTTTGAGGACTTTCCCTCTGACTATAACACCCCGAGCTTCCATGATACGTTTCTCATTCAATAATGCAATAGCTTGCATTGTACGCAACATCGAGTTCTAAAACACCGCGACTAATCAAAGTAGCCGTTATGAATAGTAATAACCACTTTTTAAAATTATAGAAATCTTATATTTCAAAATGGACTTCATTTTTTGATTCGTAATATCGAAATTAGCCTATGTTGAATTTTTGGTATTTTTCTGAGAACTTCTAATTTTTATGAATAGTGAAAAATACTTTAAAACAACTTTTTTAATCAAAATAATTTATTGTGATAAATTATACTATTTAGTGGGTTTAAGGTATAATTAGAATATATTTTTACCATTTTATCCAATGGTGGTCATTGAAATTAATTTAACATTGAAATTGGACATAAACAATTGCCAATCTTTTGATATAAATTGTTTCTTAAAAACACGCTATTTGTCGTAACAGCGGGAATTAATTATAAAATTAATTAATGCAACTTATATGTTTGGAATTTTTCTAAATAGACATCATTTTTGAATTCGGAATATCAATTATAGCTTATGGTGAAATTTTGGCCTTGTTCTGAAAAACTTCAATTTTTGATGAATAGTGAAGCCACTAAGTGGTAGTTAAATAACTGATTTTTCGTTTAAATGAAATATTACCACTTCTGTGATTTGATTTTCAAAAATCCGACATACATGTTTGTCATTAAGAAGTAAAATGTGGTTCAATGAGATTAAAATAATTTTTTGCTGAATAGTAACTTTTAAGTTCTTAATCGCGATTAGAGGTAATTAGTGTAGTTTAAGGTACAAATAATGTTTTAATAATATGAGATGAGCATGACACTTGTTCTACTCCTATTGGATGGGTCATGGCCGACCAATACAACCCATGGGTCAACTTGGGGACCCCATGGAGCCACTTTAGTTGGAAAATGACATTAATATATATTTATTTATTGTTAAAATTAAATTGACACAAACATGAGTTATTTTACTAAAACGGTTTTTAAGTGGGGTTACACAAGTCCAAATTTTGACTATAAATATTCATTAGAAATCTAAAAATATTTCCTACATCATAGTATTTTTTTTATAATTTTTATACATTAGATAAATTAAATTATTTATGACATCATTATGATGCAGCGATGACCTCATTATTTAACGATTTAAATAAAATGAGAAGATAAAGCAAAATCCAAGGCTTACACTTGTCCAAAGCCTATTGGATGAGGAGATTTCGAAACCTTATCACCTTATCCTAGAATTATATAAGTGTGGGACCTTTAGAATCCGAAAATCATTGTGAAATAATATAACATTTCAATCTTTCCAAAAGTGCCCCTCCTCTCCACTTATAAAAGGCCCCCACCTCTCCCACCTCATTTACACTTTCAAGCCATTTGGATCGGCCAACCTCTGCCCAAATACTCTCAAAACTTCCCCCTATTACTCCTAGAAGCCTTACATTGGGCAGAACTCTTCCCAAGGAAGCATTTGGCTCAAATCAAAAAGAGTTACCCGATTTTGAGGTAATGTCTTCTCTAATGTTGTTTTGTTTTATTTTTCTTCTCCAACCCCCTAAACTCTTTTTATTAATTTTTTTTGTAACAACACCAGTATCCTAAATATACGAGGATGTTGTTATAAGATAGATTCGAGCTACACTTACACACACCTACATCTAATGGTTAAAGAACATACGGTTTCTGTGGATGGCGAATTTCTGCCTCATGAAACGATGTTTTTTCAACACTCATATAACACCTTCAAAGGTGGCCATTAAGATGTCACTATTTTTATATATGATATATAATATGTTTATGTTTTACTTATGCTTCTGTATTTCTCATTTATGGCATACTTTATGATTTCCATTATGGGTAAAACGCGATAATTTCATTTTACGAAGTGCGGACTACCGCCCCCTCAAAGTGATTTGAATCGTTAATGCCATATGTGGGATGTATAAAGGATGGATTAAATTGTATTATACACTATATAATACTGTAATTATATTATAAATTTATATAATTATGATTTTATTCCATTAAATACGAAATAGAAATTAAAGTAGCGTTCATGCATACGTACGGCTTACCGTCTCCATGAACGGTGCATTTCATTTCTTACCTCTAAATGTTACGTGACATTATAAATGAATGTATATACTGGATATATAAGATATATATGACATCTAAATCATGAATATAATTCTGGATATAATGGATATTCTACCACATGAACAACTTGTAATTATAAGAAGTTTATTGTTGACTCAAGTTACCAAAGATCGACAAAACGATCGTTATTAACTTGAATAATTACATAATATTCATAACATTGTAATAAGTGATATAAAAAGGATAATGAAATTGAAAATGGTTCTTAATAAGGTAGATATTAACTCTAGTTTATTATTCAGGAGGTTAAAGAACGGTTGAGTCAAGTCGGACACAAGGTAAGGGAATTTCTTAACCCAATATCCTTTCTTTGGGTTAATCTCCTACTTTCAAATTATGTCATGATATTTTTATGTACTATATTGTATTTGTACATTATTTATGTGTACTTATAGTGAAAACACATTATAGATGTAATTTATTTAAAAAAATGATCTTTTTAAGGACTTCGTCTCAATCCCCTTTCATTGAGGAATATTTGGTTTTATACACAACTTTCTTTTATACGGTGTATAAACCCCTTTGACTTTTACGTTTTTTCAAAAGGAATCTTTTTTATACGAAGCGATTTGCTAAACGACAAAAGGGAATGTTTTTCTTTCCGTACTTATGCGGCGACAACGACTTCTCCGCCGCCGTGACCATTATTTGAGTTTCGGCTTCCTCTACAAGCCATAATTTTTTTAATGAAAAATAAATACAAAGTTTTAACTTTCTTTTATTTTGGTATTGAAAATGGTTTTGAAAGCATTTTTATTATATCAATGTGTTGTATTGATATCTTGTGATTGAAATGTGGAAATGTTATGTTTCCTTTATGCATGTTTTATTTGATACGATTATGTTATGGTTTATGATATGTTTAAACCTATTCATATGAGGAATGCATTGGACTTAATAAGTGACGGGTGGAGCCCGCTATAGCTCCTCGATGCATCGGCAGGTCTCATGAGACAAACTAGTGTCTTGGCACGAGGCCTTGACAAAATCTTATTTGTGGTCTTGGCATGAGGCCTTGACTACGTGGTTATGATAGTCTGGCATTATGCATTCCATCATTATGAAAGTGGTTATTGATATTGCATGTGATTATTCAACCAGTAGAATATCCATGTGAAGAAGTAAATTGCATTATCTCATTTTACTTTTGCCATATTATGTTGAAGTTCAAGTTTAAAAGGCTTTTGTTTTAGTTATACATTGCCTTAAATGTTAATGTTTATTTATGAAAGCTTCCGCTATATTGTTAACCTTACTGAGCATCTGATCTCACCCCTTTCAATGTTTTAATATTTTTCCAGGATGTGAAGAAGTATTTTATGAATGACCTACAGGGGTAGTCAGAAAGGGATATGATTGTGGACTATGAAGACCATGTTATTGTAGTTTGTTTACTTTTTGATTTAATGAAAGAATTATGAATGTATCTAGTGTTTCCAAGGCTACTAAACTAATCGGTCTTTTGAGACTTGATCTTTTGTGATCATGCCAATGTTATGAACTAATGCACCGACTCTGGGTAGCTGGGGTCGGGGCGTTACAATTGGTTTCAGAGGCAGTTTAGTACTAACCTTGGAAGCTAGATTTAGATAAACTCTGATTAGAGCACATAGCCCAAAGATAGACTTTGAGGATTAGTATAGAAGAACTTCCTAAAATTTTGTTATTGTATAGATTTTGTGAGTTTTCCGAGCAATACATCCCTGTCTGGATACAAGTAGGTAGAGACGGCTCTGGCACAGATGTACCTAGGGGTAAAACCTGAAAACACCGCTTTGAGCTAGACTCGAACGGGAACTGGTGCACGATAACGGGCCTTGCTGTACTCTTGGTTACGACACTCCCGGGGGATATGCTTAGGATAATTCTCATTTTCTTTACAAACCACTATGAAGGGTTATGAGTATATACTTCCTCAAAGGAAACATTTCTTTTTATGATTATGGATTATATCCATAAGTAGTTCAATTTATCTAAAGTATTTTACAAATATGGAATTATGTATTTTATTTCATAAACTAATCTAGTTTATGCAATTGTTTAGAAATGGAGCCTAGTGGAAGAAATGGAAACCGTATCAATGCACGCACTCCATGTAGGGATTGCCCTCCTGCTCAAGATAATTATAGTGGGGCTGGTGATGCAACTGGTGCCGATCAGCTAATCACCATACTGGGACAACTTACTCAGGTTATGAATAATAAACTTACTCGTATGGAGCACCCTAATCCGCAACGTGGAGGATCAATGCTAGACCGTTTCATGAGGCAACAACCACCAACCTTCAATTGGGGTACAAATCCGTTAGTATCTGAGCAATGGATAAACTCCTTAGAGAAAATATTCCATGCCTTGGGGAGTAGCGAAAGGGAGAAGGTTTTCATGATAGTTTACCGCCTCACTGGAGATGCCTATCAGTGGTGGTTGCTGATTCAAAACACAAAGGAAGATGATGACGTATCGAATATGGAATGGAGGGAGTTCAAAGATCTGTTTTTAGAAAAATATTTTCCTCGTGACCATCGAGCAGATATGGAAAGGCAATTTCTGAGTTTGAGGCAGAAGGAGGATGTGAATGTCGCAAAGTATGAGGCTAACTTTACAAGGTTAGCGAGGCATGCTGCCGATTATATACGTAACCCAAGGAGTAAGATTGATCGTTTTTTTGATGGGTTAAAACCATTTCTCCGTCGAGCTTTAGTATCACAATCCTTCTCATCATACGAAGATATTGTCTCGTGTGCTATCAAGACAGAAAAGGAATTCTCTAAGTCTTATGACAACAAAGTAAAGCAAGAGAAGAAGAGAATGGTGGAACAAGAGACAAATAAAGGGAAAAAGGGAAAGAAGGATTTTCCATTATGTGATAATTGTGGGAAGAATCACCCTGGTACTTTCCTAAAAGGAATGGGAGTTTGTTATATATGTGGAGAAAACGGTCAACAGGCTCGTGATTGAAAGGGAAAGAAAGAGGCTGTCAAAGTTGAATGCTACAATAGTAGGGAAACAGGGCATTATGTAAATG
The DNA here is from genome assembly GCA_963277665.1 of Viscum album. Lineage (NCBI taxonomy): Eukaryota > Viridiplantae > Streptophyta > Magnoliopsida > Santalales > Viscaceae > Viscum > Viscum album. The sequence continues at coordinate 1,461,385,096 of OY728163.1, read as the reverse complement.
AATGTCCTAAGCGTCAGGGAAACTTACCTCAGAAAAGGCCAAGGGATCAAGGCTAATCTTATGCTGTGACTACAGTTGAAGCGGAATAATTAATGTATTGGTGCTTTTGGACTCAAGGATTATATTCTGGTTATAAGAATAATGTGATATATATAAAGATTGTACTGTAGTACTTTTTGATTAAGGTAATATGATTAAGGTAATCATATTTTTAGTATGTGACAATAAGATAATATTTTCTTTGTTTGGGGAATCTGATGTTACAATTGATTTTGGAATTTAGAGACCTTTTAGAGAAAGTCTGGACGGAGGTATTTTGGATAACTATTAAGGTTGGAATGGATTAATTTGAACCATGGATAGTATTGTTTAAGGTTAAATAATTTCTGAATATTATTTTTGGAATATTATAATACTATAGTTTTAGGAAAAGGACAACCTGCAGGGTGGGGAATAACCCGTCGCGTCGGACAAAGCTGCAGGAATCGAACCCACAACCATAGTGCGACAAGCCTTTATTTCCTACAACTAGCCTACAGGAAGTCCCTTGTTATTACAAAATAGTTTTACTAATCTAAATGGTATGTGTTAACATTTTGAACCTTATACAATTAGGATAAATAGAATATTTTTGAGTTCCGTTACCATTTGGAGTAAAAGTTGGGTTTGTGGTAAAAATTTATTAACGAATGAAAGTATACATAACAAGTATGTATATTCCCTTACGTTCTTAGTAAATCTCCTAAATAAATTCCTCAACATTATAAAAGGTAACTTAAAACAAAAATGTTGTCGGTTAACTTTTCCAACTGGGGATTCAATGACCGTTTAACCAATCACAAGTTTGTGATTTTCTTATGGTTAAACTTTCTCCTAATCCTATTTTCTATAACTCTTCATCATACCTTGATGGTTTGTTTCTCCTCCATATCCATATTTTCATATAATCCTAGAATGGGCTATATCGGGTGACCTTTGTACTTATCCTGCTTTCTTTTAATGTTATATATTTATTAACCCTATTTCCGATGTGGGTTTTCCTCAAAGGTATTTTCTCTTTTCAACCTTTTATTTTCAAAGAAAAATTTCAAATTGCGAGGACGCAATTTATTGAAGGAGAGGAGAATGTAACACCCCAAGCTTCCACGATACGCTTCTCATTCAATAATGCAATAGCTTGCATTGTACGCAACTTCGAGTTCTAAAACACCGCGACTAATCAAAGTAGCTGTTATGAATAGTAATAACGACTTTCTAAAATTATAGAAATCTTATATTTCAAAATGGACTTCATTTTTGGATTCGGAATATCGAAATTAGCCTATGTTGAATTTTTGGTATTTTTCTGAGAACTTCTAATTTTTATGAATAGTGAAAAATACTTTAAAACAACTTTTTTAATCAAAATAATTTATTGTGATAAATTATACTATTTAGTGGTTTTAAGGTATAATTAGAATATATTTTTACCATTTTATCCAACGGTGGTCATTGAAATTAATTTAACATTGAAATTGGACATAAACAATTGTCAATCTTTTGATATAAATTGTTTCTTAAAAACACGCTATTTGTCGTAACAGCGGGAATTAATTATAAAATTAATTAACGCAACTTATATGTTTGGAATTTTGTAAAATAGACATCATTTTTGAATTCGGAATATCAATTATAGCTTAGGGTGAAATTTTGGCCTTGTTCTGAAAAACTTCAATTTTTGATGAATAGTGAAACCACTAAGTGGTAGTTAAATAACTAATTTTTCGTTTAAATGAAATATTACCACTTCTGTGATTTGATTTTAAAAAATCCGACATACATGGTTTTCATTAAGAAGTAAAATGTGGTTCAATGTGATTAAACTAATTTTTTGGTGAATAGTAACTTTTAAGTTCTTAATCGCGATTAGAGGTAATTAGTGTAGTTTAAGGTACAAATAATGTTTTAATAATATGAGATGAGAATTACACTTGTCCTACTCCTATTGGATGGGTCATGACCGACCAAGAAAACCCATGGGTCAACTTGGGGACCCCATGGAGCCACTTTAGTTGGAAAATGACATTAATATATATTTATTTAATGTTAAAATTAAATTGACACAAACATGAGTTATTTTACTAAAACAGTTTTTAAGTGGGGTTACACAAGTCCAAATTTTGACAATAAATATTCATTAGAAATCTAAAAAGATTTCCTACAACATAGTATTTTTTTTATAATTTTTATAGATTAAATAAATTAAATTATTTATGACATCATTATGATGCAGCGATGACCTCATTATTTAACGATTTAAATAAAATGAGAAGATAATGCAAAATCCAAGGCTTACACTTGTCCAAAGCCTATTGGATGAGGAGATTTCGAAACCTTATCACCTTAGCCTCAAATTATATAAGTGTGGGACCTTTAGAATCCTAAAAGCATTGTGAAATAATATAACATTTCAATCTTTCCAAAAGTGCCCCTCCTCTCCACTTATAAAATGCCCCCACCTCTCCCACCTCATTTACACTTTCAAGACATTTGGCTCGGCCAAAATCTTCCCAACTACTCTCACAACTTACCCCTATTACTCCTAGAAGCCTTTCTTTGGGCAGAACTCTTCCCAAGGAAGCCTTTGGCTCAAATCAAAAAGAGTTACCCAATTTTGAGATAATGTCTTCTCTAATGTTGTTTTGTTTTATTTTTCTTCTCCAACCCCCTAAACTCTTTTTATTCATTTTTTTGTAACAACACCAGTATCCTCAATATACGAGGATGTTGTTATAAGAAGGATTCAAGCTACACTTACACACACCTACATCTAATGGTTAAGGAACATACGGTTTCTGTGGATGGCGAATTTCTGCCTCACGAAACGATGATTGTTCAACACTCATATAACACCTTCAAAGGTGGCCATTAAGATGTCACTATTTTTATATATGATATATAATATGTTTATGTTTTACTTATGCTTCTGTATTTCTCATTTATGGCATACTTTATGATTTCCATTATGGGTAAAACGCGATAATTTCATTTTAGGAAGTGCGGACTACCGCCCCCTCAAAGTGATTTGAATCATTAATGCCATATGTGGGATGTATAAAGGATGGATTAAATGGTATTATACACTATATTATACTGTAATTATATTATAAATTTATATCATTATGATTTCATTCCATTAAATACGAAATAGAAATTAAAGTAGCGTTCATGCGTACGTACGGATTACCGTCTCCATTAACGGTGCATTTCATTTCTTACCTCTAAATGTTACGTGACATTATAAATGAATGTATATACAGGATTTATAAGATATATATGACATCTAAATCATGAATATAATTCTGTATATATAATGGATATTCTACCACATGAACAACTTGTAATTAGAAGAAGTTTATTGTTGACTCAAGTTACCAAAGATCGACAAAACGATCGTTATTAACTTGAATAATTACATAATATTCATAACATTGTAATAAGTGTTATAAAAAGGATAATGAAATTGAAAATGGTTCTTAATAAGGTAGATATTAACTCTAGTTTATTATTCAGGAGGTTAAAGAACGATTGAGTCAAGTCGGACACAAGGTAAGGGAATTTCTTAACCCAATATCCTTTCTTTGGGTTAATCTCCTACTTTCAAATTATGTCATGATATTATTATTTCCTATATTGTATTTGTACATTATTTATGTGTACTTATAGTTAATACACATTATATATGTAATTTATTTAAAAAAATGATCTTTTTAAGGACTTCGTCTCAATCCCCTTTCATTGAGGCATATTTGGTTTTATACACAACTTTCTTTTATACGGTGTATAGACCCCTTTGACTTTTACGTTTTTTCAGAAGGAATCTTTTTTATACGAAGCGATTTGCTAAATGACAAAAGGGAAAGTTTTTCTTTCAATACTTATGCGGCGACAACAACTTCTCCGCCGCCGTGACCATTATTTGAGTTTCGGATTCCTCTACAAGCCATCATTTTTTTAATGAAAAATAAATACAAAGTTTTAACTTTCTTTTATTTTGGTATTGAAAATGGTTTTGAAAGCATTTTTATTACATCAATGTGTTGTATTGATATCTTGTGATTGAAATGTGGAAATTTTATGTTTCCTTTATGCATGTTTTATTTGATACGATTATGTTATGGTTTATGATATGTTTAAACCTATTCATATGAGGAATGCATTGGACTTAATAAGTGACGGGTGGAGCCCGCTATAGCTCCTCGATGCATCGACAGGTCTCATGAGAAAAACTAGTGTCTTGGCACGAGGCCTTGACAAAATCTTATTTGTGGTCTTGGAACGAGGCCTTGACTACGTGGTTATGATAGTCTGGCATTATGAATTCCATCATTATGAAAGTGGTTATTGATATTGCATGTGATTATTCGACCAGTAGAATATCCATGTGAAGAAGTAAATGGCATTATCTCATTTTACTTTTTCTATATTATGTTGAAGTTCAAGTTTAAAAGGATTTTTTTTAGTTATACATTTCATTAAATGTTAATGTTTATTTATGAAAGCTTCCGCTATATTGTTAACCTTACTGAGCATCTGAGCTCACCCCTTTCAATGTTTTAATATTTTTCCAGGATGTGAAGAAGTATTTTATGAATGACCTACAGGGGTAGTCAGAAAGGGATGTGATTGTGGACTATGAAGACCATGTCATTGTAGTTTGTTGACTTTTTGATGTAATGAAAGACTTCTGAATGTATCTAGTGTTTCCAAGGCTACTAAACTAATCGGTCTTTCGAGACTTGATCTTTTGTGATCATGCCAATGTTACGAACTAATGCACCGACTCTGGGTAGCTGGGGTCGGGGTGTTACACTGACAAAGAGGGTTTTACCGCAATATTCATGGCAGAAGCCACAATTGGTTTTTTTAATTGTGTTCGCAAAATGGCATGAGTCCGATTGATTGTCTTTCTGACCATCCAATCATCCACTACTACAAAAACGGGCAATAACAGCGCTAAAATCGGGCTTTAACAGCGCTAGAAAAGCGCTGTAATGCTCAGCGCTGATAAAGGGGGGGGGGGTCCTTTAACAGCGCTTTTTTAGCGCGGTTAAATGTCACCTTTAACAGCGCTAAAAAAGCGATGTTAAATGTCACCTTTAAGGGCGCTAAAAAAGCGCTGTTAAAGGATACCTTTAACAGTGCTAAAAAAGTGATGTTATATGTTGCCTTTAACAGCGCTTTTTAGCGCTGTTAAATATCTCCTTTAACAGCGCTTTTTTAGTGCTGTTAAATGTCGCCTTTAACAGCGCTAAAAAAGCGCTGTTAAATCCCTGCCTGCTGCTAATAAAAAACCTGCACTAGTACAGCCAGCCGAGCAGACCTGCACAAAAACCAGTATATCAACCACAGACCTTTACAAAAACTAGTATAACAACCACAAGCATGTCATCAACCGATCACAACCCAACCAAACAGTGTTCTTACCATGAGTTAGATACCATCTACCCAGAAACCAAAACTACCGCATTACATAGTATCACAAAATATTCCTACACAACTCAGAAGATAAATACTAGAACATTCCACTATGCATTGTTTCTCCTTGGATTTCCACTTGGTTTTGAAAAATTGTGCAGAGCCCGTGCTCCTTGAATCATTCTGCAATACATAAAAAGGATATCCTAACTCTCCCAACCATCACCCTTAGTAATTATGTATATTAATACAAAAAAGGTAACATATCATAAATTGGGGGACTGTAATGAGACATCAAGATTAACATTCTATATATAGGATCGATGTCTGGTAGGATTGGTTGCGTTGATACATGACTCTACCTGGACCTCAAAAATAGATATATGATCTCACTCCAGGACTTTCAGAGAGACTCCAACTATGTCTAGGACGTCCTGCTGAAGCGATCGTACTATCGTAAGTCATAAAAGATACCAAAACCATCATAGGAAGGATCATGGGAGCCAACCCTAATGAAATATGTCCTTGATATAGTGTTCAAAGAGATCAATCATGGTACATAAAATTATGTGTCATTTAAAGGGTCACATGCCTTGTCGCTTTACCCTGGGTAACTCCAATGTTCAGCTGCCTGTGTGAATATACATGTCATATCAATAGGAAATTACATGGCATGTTAAAAAACATATACGTGTTACCCTTTGATCTTGTGTCCTCTTATGAACCCTTGCCCTATGTTAGTACATGACGTCGATCTCGTGTGATTCTTCCTGTGTATCTGTACAAGGGATAAACTGCGTAGCTTGCTCATTAAAGACGTGTAGTGGGATATATTCCATGTAGGAAAGCCATGTAATCCACCCCAGGTTTGACTCGTACATGTCACATATGACCCATGAATCATTGTACTAAAATGTTAACACAATCCTAAGGCGTTTTGTCGGTTTCCCGTATGTCAGTTGTTGATTTCACTTAAAAATAAATCCATTTTGAACAAAATAGAGGCACTTTGAGTGGTGTTGGCCACACCGGGCCTCGGATTGAGTCGGGGTTGACTCTTACACGTCAAATTTGACCCATGGATCATTTCCCTTAAGTTTCAACAGAATCCAAATGCGTTTGGTCGGTTTGTCGCATGTCAGTTGTTGATTTCACTTAAAAATAAGTCCATTTTGAACAAAATAGAGGCACTGTGAGTGGTGTCGGCCACACCGGGCCTCGGATTGATGCGGTGTTGAATCGTACACGTCACACATGAGTCATTGATCATTTTGAAAAAGTATCAATGCAATCAGAAGCCGTTAGATCAGTTTGGCGTATGTACGTAAAATATTGTCCATTTTAAACTAAATACATACACTTGGAGTGATACCGGTCACACCGCGCCTCTGATTGAGGCGGGGTTGACTCGTACACGTCACATTTGAACCATGGATCATTGTCCTTAAGTTTCAATAGAATCCCAATGCGTTTGGTCGGTTTGTCGTATGTCAGTTGTTGATTTCACTTAAAATTAAGTCCATTTTTAACAAAACAGTGACACTGTGAGTGGTGTCGGCCACACCGGGCCTCAGATTGATGTGGTGTTGAATCGTACACGTCACACATGAGTCATTGATTGTTGTGAAAAAGCATCAATGCAATCAGAAGCCGTTAGATCGGTTTGGCGTATGTACGTAAAATATTGTCCATTTTAAACTAAATACATACACTTGGAGTGATACCGGTCACACCGCGCCTCTGATTGAGGCGGGGTTGAATCTTACACGTCACATTTGACCCATGGATAGTTGTCCTTAAGTTTAAATAGAATACCAATGTGTTTGGTCGGTTTTCCGTATGTCAGTTGTTGATTTCACTTAAAATTAAGTCCATTTTTAACAAAACAGTGACACTGTGAGTGGTGTCGGCCACACCGGGCCTCGGATTGATGCGGTGTTGAATCGTACACGTCACACATGAGTCATTGATCATTGTGAAAATGTATCAATGCAATCAGAAGCCGTTAGATCAGTTTGGAATATGTACGTAAAATATTGTCCATTTTAAACTAAATACATACACTTGGAGTGATACCAGTCACACCGCGTCTCGGATTGAGGTGGGGTTGAGTCGTACACGTCACATATAACCCATGAATCGTTGTCCTAACGTTTCAACACAATCCGAAGGCATTTGGTCGGTTTCCCGTATGTCAGTTGTTGATTTCTCACTTAAAAATAAGTCCATTTTGAACAAAACAGAGGCACTTGGAGTTGTGTCAGCCACAACAGGCCTCAGATTGAGGCGGGGTTGACTCGTACACGTCACATTTGAAGGTGAGTATGAATACACGATAGTTGACCTTCTTAGAGAAGGGTTTCTGGAAGATTATAAAAGATATGAAGCAATGAAGATCATTAGAGTGTTGGAGCAAATGTGGTTGCTACAAACAATGTGGAAATCGGCTTGTGCAAAGCGACCTAAGTTACAACTTGTAGGTATTGTACTCTATTTTTTTTCTGGAAGGTTTCAGTTTAAATGAATTTTGGAATGATCGTTGATAGCCATTGTCTTTTAGGTTTTTTTGACAGCCGAGGGGAAAGGGTGGGGTCTGAAGACATTGTAGGATATGTCGAAGGGTGATTTTGTGTGTGAATATGTTGGAGAAATGTTAACTCCCGCAGTTCTGAAAAGAGTCACTATTTAAAAGAAAGTCACAAGTTTAGATACAACTCAAGATGGTCAGTTTAAAGACATTTTGAGGGACACTACTAAAGACATGCTCAGATATGCACACATCCCCCACTTTTAGATCTTTGTCTACTACAATGATCTTCCAAACAAGATATGCATTAGAACGCTCATGATACATAGAGAAATTCACTGGCCACCTTCGAGAATGATCTAAAGCACAAACCATGACAGCATTATGATTTTAACTTCAGCACCTCAATTGAGAATGTGACACCTTTCAGGACTTGGCGCCATTGTATGTCGTTTCGTCCACTGAATGGGTCTATCCTTTTATTTAATTTTTTTAACTTCAGTCAAATAGTCTAGAAAGACGTCGCGGCAGATCCTTCACAATTTTGTTTTCCTGAAAATCTCATTACATTGTTAAAAAAAGCAGGGTGTCTTGCATGGGAAATACGTTCCTGTATTGATGATGATGCACTCCCATTTATTCGAACCCACAAAACCACCCCGCATGAGAAAACAGGGACTCATATTTTTCTGGAAGGCGGGGAGGAACCCAGGAACCTGCAGATGACCGCCGCGCCGTGGGGTGGTTTTGTGGGTTCGAATAAATGGGAGTGCATCATCTTCAATACAGGAACGTATTACCCATGCAAGACACCCTGCTTTTTTTAACAATGTAATGAGATGTTCAGCAAAACAAAATGGTGAAGGATCTGCCGCGACATCTTTCTAGAATATTTGACTGAAGTTAAAAAAATTAAATAAAAGGATAGATCCATTCAGTGGACGAAACGACATACAATGGCGCCAAGTCCTGAAAGGTGTCACATTCTCAATTGAGGTGCTGAAGTTAAAAACATAATGCTATCATGGTTTGTGCTTCAGATCATTCTCGAAGGTGTCCAGTGAATTGCTATATGTATCATGAGTGTTCTAATGCATATCTTGTTTGGAAGATCATTGTAGTAGACAATGATCTAAAAGTGGGGGATGTGTGCATATCTGAGAATGTCTTTAGTAGTGTCCCTCAAAATGTCTTTAAACTGACCATCTCGAGATGTATCTAAATTTGTGACTTTCTTTTAAATAGTGACTCTTTTCAGAACTGCGTGAGTTAACATTTCTCCAACATATTCACACACAAAATCACCCTTCGACATATCCTACAATGTCTTCAGACCCCACCCTTTCCTCTCGGCTGTCAAAAAAACCTAAAAGACAATGGCTAGCAATGATCATTCCAAAATTCATTTAAACTGAAACCTTCCAGAAAAAAATAGAGTACAATACCTGCAAGTTGTAACTTAGGTCGCTTTGCACAAGCTGATTTCCACATTGTTTGTAGCAACCACATTTTCTCCAACACTCTAATGATCTTCATTGCTTCATGTCTTTTATACTCTTCCAGAAACCCTTCTCTAAGAAGGTCAACTATCGTGTATGCATACTCACCTTCAAATGTGACGTGTAAGAGTCAACCCTGCCTCAATCTGAGGCCTGTTGTGGCTGACACAACTCCAAGTGCCTCTGTTTTGTTCAAAATGGACTTCTTTTAAAGTGAGAAATCAACAACTAACATACGGGAAACCGACCAAACGCCTTCGGATTGTGTTGACAATTTAGGAAAACGATTCATGGGTTATATGTGACGTGTACGACTCAACCCCGCCTCAATCCGAGACGCGGTGTGACCGGTATCAACATTCTTGCATGTTGCTGGTGCATATCATCTGTTAAAATGGAAAAATGACTCATTGGAGAAAGAATGTTTTATTTAATAACAATTACAATTTTGCTACTAACATTTACATACAACAATATTTCATCTTCTGATCCCCTTAACCCCTCTCAAAAATGACCACCAATTGTACATGTCCCCAAGTCAGATCTTCATTGTATTTGTGTACAATATGTCATCAGGTATGCGGCCCACTCGTTTCTGAACACATCTATATCGTCTTGTGAGTATGAGGCTTTTCGGCAGTCATAGTAGTACTGCAAAATAAAAAAATAAATAATTAATAAATAACTTAAACGAACTAGTAATTGTTTTTGAAAATACCTCTTTAGGGATGCTAGTTTGCTGATGAAAAACGATCTCTTTCATAAATTTACAAACATAATAACCACAATCATTATCGTTTGTTTGTTTTGGACACTGCAAAAAAATTGATCATTAGGAGAATAAATAACTTGTGTTGAGATGTGTTTGGATAGTGAAATTTTATTATATATACCCTGATATTTTTCCAGACGTAGTACTTTATCGGCTCCTTATGCTTAGCCCCTGTCCTCATACCATGATTTAGACGATATTGGTACACCGCCCTATCATAAAAGAATCCTCAGTAAAAGATAATATATATTATATAAATTGATGTTTAGACCTAAAACGTAAGATGTAGTGTCTTACAGATTCACAAACTCCATCATGTATGGTCGGTTTGATGGATATCCTAGCTTTGAATCCAGAAAATAAATCTTCGGAGTATCCAAGTTCACCACAATTAGCAACCAATGTTTCCTAAAAACACAAAAAGTAATAAGTAATAAAAAAGTGAAAATATAATTGATATGCTTTAATCGTAGAGTATTACCCCTGCATGGTTGGTATTAGGAAAAGTCTGTCATCTGTAATCTTGCGTTCAAATGTTTTCAGCAAGTCCTTCACTATTGCATCCCTTTTTGATGAATCTATTTTTGTTTGGTGTGTTGATGTGATATGAGGACTAACCAATCCAAATCTTGGCTCATGGGAAAATCCCTTCAACTGTTTTTCATAAATGCGTCTGTCAACAATATAAAATAAATTTAGTCATAATTTGCCCATTAGATCAGCTTTTAGAAAATCAATTCATGGAAACATACCTCATATATACATTTACAACAGTGATGCCTAACCAACCGTTTTCAAGGATTTCATTTACATTTTCAGCAGCAACGAATTCTTGACTTTCCTCTCCGTATATATTATCTTCGAAAATCAGTATATGACTATTACCATCTTTTAGCTTCGTATCCACATGAGTCTTCAATGCTAGTAAATGTGGAAAGAGAACATGTGGTGTTATTGTTCTTTCAGTAGCTCCTTGGGATCGATTGGTCGATCCTTTAGATGGTTTCGAGCCGATGTTAGTCACCCCCTTTCCTTTCTCCGTCTATAACAACAATCATTGATTCAGACACTCTTTTCATTAATTGTTAAGGGTTTAGCTTGAAAATAAAAGGAAATAAATACCTCTTTGTCTGCATGTACTCTTACAAGTTGTGCCGGCCATGCAATGAATGTCCCAATAGCCTTTTCGACCGTATTAATATCATCATCATCAAGTGGAATATGTAGCATTGCATTTGGCTCATGAGATACAGTAATCGTCACTTTCAGATGATCTTTTGAAAGTGGTCTATTATGCAGTGTGGCATCTGGGATATTGAACACTGTAGCCCTCGCTACAAGGTGATAGGTGGGTGTTGACAGATATAAATCACAATCATTATCACCCTGTAGAAGATCAGTACAGATAAATTATCAGTGTTTGTCTGATTCATATTTCATGGGAACCGTTATTAGAATATTGATTACCACGGCTAAGACATTTTTTTAGGTGAATGGCACGCCTCAAAGCTGGTGGGGGGTGGGGCAGGATGTTCATGCGGTGGTTGTTCCTGAGTTGTGTCCTCCCTTTGCTTCCCACCCATAAACGTTTCTAGCAACTCTCCCTGCCATTGAAATTGTTCTTCAAGGGTTGCTATTTTTTCGCTCATTTGTTCCAATTTTTTCTCTGTATCATCCATTTTTTTCTTCTTCTCAAAATATACTCGGGGTGTCACCCCAAACCCTGCACCTCTGACACGACCGTATTTTTCTGGCTGCTTCAAAGCTGTCAATAATAGGTCTGTATCAGCTACAGGAGTAGCTGATTACTCTGACTGCCAGATATAGGAAAAGAACTAATTATTTTTATGTAATAGCAATTTTAAACAAATCTTTTTATCATCGTGTCATACTTACAAATATTTCCCACACTTTTTCTGTGTTCTCATCTATTAACTTCCCTTCTTTGTTCACACATGCCTCCTTCCATAGCACATGACGTGGGATAGAAGTGCATTTGGTTTTAGATTCATCAATCTACATATAAACATAGAAAGATAATTATGATGTTGTTTATTGGCACCTAACAAAATTACTGTAAATTTACAATACGTACCATTTTCTTTTCTAATGAAGTGTACCCCATCCTTGCTTTACGAAAGGGGTATGTTGGATTTGATGCACGTTCCTTATTTTCAGTACAGAGTTTCTGTTTCACAAATGAAATATTGACAATCAAAGTGATGAATACAGGTATCCTCAAACAACGTATTATCACTCACAATGTACCTGAAACTTCTCATCCCCACGACGGCCAATAAATGCATCCCATGCTTCTTGGGATATCAGGTTCGCATAGACAATGGGTGGGTGCGGGTTTATTTTACCTTTAGAATCATTCAGGTGATATCTTGTTAAAATAGTACGAAAACCTCGATGAATCTTTCCTGCAAGACTTAGTACATAATCCTTGTGTGAGTCGTCTACTATAAATGTACTCTGCAAGAGATTGAGAAGAGTAAGACACTGTTTCATCATTTTATTTGCTAGTTAATTAAAGAAATAAATTCATAATGTTACCGTAATTTCTTCCCAGATCCCAGCCTTCAACCCGAACACAACATGGTTCCATGAATCTATGTCAATCGGCACGCGTTTCCGAGTGACAACTCCAATGTAACTGCTAAACATAGCCTTGTTGGGATTCACATGTTGGCCTCGTGCATTCCATCCGACTTCAAATTTGATGCCTTTTCTTTTCGCCTTAAGAATTTTGGATAACACTGTCAAACTATGACGCACCTGTGATTTCTGCGACGTCGGTCCTTCATTCCTGACCATTTCATCGATATCAACATCATCTATATGTTCATCTACTATGACATCAACGGCATGTGCTAATGGTTGTTGGACCTCAACACTAAGAGAAGGAGCCGCAACAGTAAGAGCAGCAGCAGGAGCAGAAGGAGCACCAGGAGCCGCAGCAGTAAGAGTAGCAGCAGGAGCAGTAGGAGCACCAGGAGCCACAGCAGGAGGAGGAGTAGGAGCCACAGCAGTAGGAGCATCAGGAGCCGCATCAGGAGCAATAGTAGCAGCAGCATGAGCTGCAGGAGCAGCAGGAGCAGCAGCAGCCGCAGCAGCAGCTGCTTGAGAGACTTGGACAGTCTCAAGGTTAGGAGCACTAGAATGTGCAGAAGTCATTATCTGCAAAAGTGGTTGAACAGTTCATTCAAATTACATAAATTCTGTAATGATAAGATAATAACATGAGATAACAAGATCTATATTACAAACAATATATAACCTGTTTACTGAACTCTCTTTCTTTTTTTCAAAGGTTGAAGAGATTTGACACCTATATCGACAATCCAAATCCCTTCATTGTGGTCTCCTCTAACATAAAAAACATCATCTGCATTGGTACCGCTCCAAATTTATTGTGACGTACCACTAAAAGGATCTTCCTCAACTGAATTTTCATCGGAACCCTCAATAGTTTTGGACGATAACAGAACAATCGACCGCTTTCGGTTTGCGGGATCTGGAACATAAAAAACATGTACCGCTTGTGATGTCGTTATAAACTGTTCGTCTTTGTACCCTTCTTTACTAAAATCAACTTTCACAAATCCCCATTCATCTATTTTAACACCACTATTGTTATCAATCCATTTTCATTGAAAAATCGGCAATTGAAATGTCGTATAATACAACTCCCATATTAGTTTGATAATTCCAAAGTATGACATATTTTCATAAATTGGATTTCTATCCTTACTACCAGAAACATGCATCGCTTCAGCCACTAGTGTAACTCCACTATTTCGCATGGTACTCTCTTCATCATGTTCATTCGTATAGAATGTATAACCATTAATTACATACCCACTGTAAGATAATACATACACACTTGGTCCAGCGGCTAGCCATCGAAGTCGTTCTGAAATTGAATTCGGATTTTCATCCAACTGCTTAAAAATATGGTCCTGAAACCATCCTATAAACTGGTGTTTATGTGTATCTGCTAACCATTTTTCAGCCCTCGATGGATTCAACTGCCTAAGAATTTATTTGTGAGTTTCAATATATGGAGCAACCTCCCAACTGTTATGCAAAACATAAAGATGAGCCTACTCCCGATCTGTAATACGGATTGTTACAACTTCTCTTCCAGAAATTCTCCCACCCTCAATGCGTCCAGTGTGACGAGATTTCGGGAGACCAATGCTTTCCACATCAGATAGGTATTCAATACAGAATTCAATGGCTTCCTCAACAATATATCGCTCCACTATACAACCCTCTGGCCGACTACGATTTTTGACATATCCTTTCAAAATCTTCATATACCGTTCAATAGGATACATCCATCTATAGTGCACAGGACCACAAAGTCGAATCTCTCTCACCAAGTGAATCATCAAATGAACCATCATATCAAAGAATGTTGGCGGGAAGAACATTTCTAATTCACATAATATGATGACAATTTCTTTTTCCATAGCTGGAAATTTCCCCGGGTCTAAAACTTTGCTACATATAGCTTTGAAAAAGAAACAAAGTTTGGTTAACGTATGACGAACATTCTTGGGTAAAATGCAACGTAAAGCTATAGGAATTAGATCTTGCATCAAAACATGGCAATCATGTGATTTCAATCCTTTTAACTTCAAATCATTCATTGACACCATGTTCTTGATATTTGATGAGTACCCCTCTGGAACCTTTACATCATTAAAGAAGTTGCAAAACTGATATCTCTCTGCCCTAGAAAGAGTATAAGCAGCAGGAGGAAGAAACATTCAATTTTCACCTTTCACGGGAGCCAACTCTTCTCGTATTCCCATGTCAACCATGTCCAACCTTGCCTTAATTCCATCTTTTGTTTTTCCAGGGGCATTTAGCAACGTTCCAATAACACTATCACATATATTTTTTCCCACATGCATCACATCATGAAAATGTCTGACGTACAAACAATTCCAGTATGATAATTCAAAAAAAAACCGATCTCTTTTTCCAAACGATTTTCGTAAGGTTTTTCGAAAATGGTTTACCAAAAACAGTGTTCATATCTTTTACTATCTCAAACAGCTGATCACCTGTTAGTGGAGACGGTGTTGTGCGTTTTTATGAACTTCCATTGAATGATGTCGTCCAAGATCGGTACTTATGCCGACGAGGTAGAAATCTACGATGTCCTAGAAACACAGATTTCGATGAATGTTTCAACCTAATTGATTCTGTATCTTCTTCTCACACGGGACACCCTTGAGTTCCTTTAATGCTATAGCCTGACAAATTTCCATAAGCAGGGAAATCATTTATTGTCCCATACAACATCGCTCTCAACGTAAAGTATTCACTTTTATAAGCATCATACAACATTACACCCGAGTCCTATAATAACTTCAAATCCTCGATCAAAGGAGTCAGATAAACATCAATATCGTTACCTGGTTGTTTTGGTCCTGATATAAGCATAGATAACATGATTAATTTTCGCTTCATGCATAACCAGGGTGGAAAGTTATAATTTAGCAATATAACAGGCCATGTACTATGAGTGCTGGTTTGAAAACCAAAAGTATTCACTCCATCTGTAGATAACGCAAGACGAAGGTTTCTCGGCTCTTTTCCAAATTCAGGATACTCATGATCAATTTTCTTCCATTGAGGAGAGTCGGCCGGATGACGTAATAACCCATCATTATTTCTTTTATCTGCATGCCAAGACAATTGTCTTGCAGTTTCTTCACTTCCATATAAACGCCTAAACCTTGGAATGATTGGAAAGTACCATAAAACTTTTGGAGGATTGGATTTATCTTTCTTTTATCGAGAAGCACCACACTTTGGGCATTCTGTAAGTGATTTGTTCTCCTTTCTAAACAATATACAGTCTTTCGGGCAGGCATGTATTCTTTCAGAAATCATTCCCATCGAGCGTAGCATTCGTCTAGCTTCATATGTTCAGATTGGGAGCTAATTATCTTCCGGGAGCATGTCATTCAAGAGAGCAAGTAGTTCCGTAAAACTGACATCACTCCATCCATTGCCTGCTTTCAATTTATACAACTTCAGTACAGCTGACAATGTTGTATACTTAGTGCAAGCAGCATACATTGGCGTCTTTGAATAACTCTTTAACTTCTCAAACAATTTTGGGCAATCACGAGGTTCATCTTGAATTGTCTTTGTCATTTACTCAATACGATCTTCATCATCATTGACATCTGTAATCACATCCTCCATACGGTCTTCTTCATTATCTATATTTGTATTCATATCTGACGATCCATAAAACGCAGTTTTATCCCAGCGAGTAGCTACATTCGCTTTTTCTCCGTGTTTATTCCAACATTTATAACTCTGATCTATTCCGTGACATATCAAATGTTCTTCCAACTCCTCTGGAGTAAGTATTCTAGAATAACAACAACATAAACACGCTCAAAGGATTTGAGAAGGATCCTTTGTGTGATCCTTTGCAAACTTGATGAACTCTTTCACTCCGTTCTCGTACTCTATTGTTAAACGATTAGAATCCATCCAATCTTTATTCATCTTCATCCTATTTGAATCTCAAATATTAGTATTTATGGTTCAAGTACACAAAAGAAGACTTCCAAATACAGTAGAAGGGAACCACTTCCTTGGAAGGAGATCAAGTAGTCTAACCTATAATCAAGATTCATAAAAAAAAATATTAGATTCACTAAAAAGATGATTATCTATCACTCTATATGGAGGATATAACAAGAGATAGAGGATTTCCAATCGATGAGAGATACCTTTATCAGAGAGAAACCAAACGCATCCACTAGAGCTTCAATCTGATTTGTATAGGAACTCACGATACAAAAACTATATTTAGAATGCATGTGAGATAAAGAACGAATAATTAAAATAAATAATCCATTATACAATTTAAAATTCATTATCATCTCTATTATGATTTTTATAGGCACTCAGGATTCATTCTAGTAGTGGTACAGGTTCCCCCATTAATCATGAGTGATAGAGGGAATAGTAGTTTTTGGATTACCTTTCTTGTTTTATACAATTTATGATGAAATGACAAGGGTTGGAAGTGCCGAGTGTGTTTGACTTGAAAATAGAGGTTCAGTTGCAACACCCTCTGATGTTTTCTGGAGAGGGTGGACCCAAGGTAGATAAGTTCTAAATTTAGTTCATCTAGAATATTCTAGATAACTTTTCTACTCCTTAGTAGAATAGGGTAGAGTTGGTAGCGTATATGTTATGGGGGCCAACAATGATCTACTGTATATTTAGTCTTGGGATGAGCATATGGAGGGAATGACTTGGAAGAAAATCTAGGATATGTTCATGGAGCACTTTTAACCTACGACATTGAGGAAATGAAAATATGAATATTTAATATGTTTGACATAATTATGTTTGATAATGATAGATTATGTTAGATTCTTCACATACCAGTAATGTTTTTATCTAATGTTGACAGGAGATAAGGTATCTATGAAAAAAAATTAGGATGGACTTAGATGTGAGATTAAGTCCCAGGTAAATATATTTTTTATGAGGTTTTTTGAGGTGGTGGATCAGGTTCTCATTTCCAAGGGGAACCTAAAGGAGACTTGTAGTGGTGGTAGGGTGGTTTCAATTAAATGATCTAGTGGTGCATATTATGATAGTAGGATTCACCATTATGATATCTTCCACTAGGGTGGTGGTGGATAGAGTATCTATGTGAGAGGATTTTTCTCTTAGAGAGGTTTTTAGTCATCTTTAATCAATGAGGTAGGTCTGGTCACATGTTAGGCCTATGACTTTGACCACTAGTGAAGTGTCAATCATGTATCATGATGGTTCATATATATAGGTTCTACATGAACAATTGTAATATGGGTAGTGATGGATGATCTATATTGGTACAGAGCACCGAATAGGGGAACCTAAAGGAGACTTGTAATAGGGGATCCTCTCATTATTTTATATCTTATCTCTTGGTAAATGGTTTCTGTTTTGTGTTAGAGTACTATTGTGGGATCATGTTGGTCAACACACCATTGGGGGTGTGATTAGAAGGCATCTATCTTCGTAAGGGATGTTCTCTCATGGTTTGTGAGTATTGTTTCATTTTGGATTTATACATGCTTGATATGATATGTATTGAATAGATAGTGATGATGTAATTTTTGGTATTTAATCAATATCACATTGATTGTTACCGTAGATGAGTGACCGTCATGCCTCATAAGGGTAGACCCATGTCTTTTATGGAGAATGGGATATCTTGGTAGACCATGTAGGACCAGTTCTTCCACAACTAGGTGAGAACATAGACCAGTTTACGAATATTTTTCTTGATGATAATGGATTGAAACAAGAAATATTTCCCCCAGTAATAGACTGGTTCTAGGATGTGTTTCATGATAATTGATCCGGGCTACCACCTAAAAGAGACTTTGAGTTCATGATTGATCTGATGCGTGGAGTTGAGCCATTTTATATAACGCCTTTCAGAATGAAACAAGAATAGATTCAAGAACATAAAACTCAATGAGAGGAGTTAGATTATGAAGGGTGCATCTGCTCGAGTATGTCACCTTGGGGATCTCATGTTTTATTTTCCAAGAAGGATGACAGAACATTACATTTGTGTTTCTATTAATAGAATATGAATCAGATGAAAATTAAGAACAGATATCCACTTCTTTGTATTTTTGATCTATTTGACCAGCTGAGGGGTTCCATATTGTTCTCTAAGATTGATCTAAGGTTTGTTTATCATCATTTGAGGTTGAGAAATTCTGATATACTATAAACTAATTTTGAAATCATGTATAGTTTTTATGAATTCTTCATAATAAAATTTGTGTTGACGAATTCCCCATGGCATTTATTCTCTTGATGAGTTGAATATTTCACTTGTACCTAGACCAGATTGTAGTTGTTTTATGGATGACATATTGGTGTAATACCAAAATAATGATGATCATTCCCAACATCTGGACATCATCATGAGTACACTTAGAGAGAATTAGCTATACACAATCTATCTATATGAAAACATATACATCTTCTTCATAGATTGTTACCTTAAGGCGGCGGCCGAGGGCGTTGCGGGTTGCGGAAGGCGGCCACGGAGGGCGACTGAGGGCGGCCGAGTGAGGTGGAGGGCGGCAGAGGCGGCAGAGAGCGGACGAGGGCGGCGGAGGGCGGCAGAGAACGGCGGCCGAGGGCGTTGCGGGAAGCCGAGGGTGGCAGGCGGTGGAGGTCGGCCCAGGGTGTTGCGGGCGGCGGAGGACGGCGAGTGTACCGAGGGCGGCAAGCTCCGGCAAAGCGAACACAGCAGCGATATTCGGGAGAAGAGTAGCAGGGTTACGGTTCCGTGAGGGCTTTAGCTACGATAAAAAGAGGGCACTGTGAGACCGACTTTATAAAAAAGTCGACTAAGGTTTTATCAGCGCTAAAAAAGCGCTGATAAAGGTTACCTTTATCAGCGCTAAATTTATAGCGCTGATAAAATCTAGCTTTATCAGCGCTTTTCTAGCGCTGATAATATTATGATTTATCAGCACTAGAAAAGCGCTGATAAAGATAATTTTTATCAGCGCTTTTTGAGCGCTGATAAAGGATACCCTATATCAGCGCTGAAATTTGAGCGCTGATAGAGGTGTTCTGTATCAGCGCTTTTTTAGCGCTTATATAGGCGAACCTTTATCAGCGCTTTTTGAGCGCTGATAAAGACCAACTGTATCAGTGCTAAAATTTTAGCGCTAATATAGATCATATTTATCAGCGCTTTTCTAGCGCTGATAAATATTACAATTATCAGCGCTAAGAAAGCGCTGATAAACATTAACTTTTTCAGCGCTGTAATTTTAGCTCTGATATAGGGTATCCTTTATCAGCGGTTTTGCTTAGCGCTGTTATAAGGGCGCGCTTCCCTAGCCCGTTTTTGTAGTAGTGATCATATTTCTGTGCATTTCTGCTTTTGACTTCTTGCCATTCACCTTCCTCCTCTGGAACTGTAGCAGTAACACATGCTACCTGAGTCGAAGAACCATTCAACTTGACTTGTCCCAAATCGACCATCTTTTTCAAGAGGTCTTTAAAGACAAAACACTCTGGGATGGGATGCCCCAACATTTTATGAAAGGGACAATAATTGGGACGATCTTCATCTCCTTCTTTGTTTGGCCTCTTTGGCACTGGTAATTGAACCAAATTATTTACCAGAGCTGAAATGAAGTAACCAGGAACTTTCTCACTTTGGAAAGAGTATGTTTTACTCTTCATATCCTCAAATTGTTTTCGTCATTGATCTTTTTGATCAATTGGACGAAACGGCCTTTGTTGTTGGCGTTCAAGAGGTGGAGCCCTTCAAGAAGATGATGCTTTTGAAATAGAAATAGGTACGGGTGATTGTTTAAGCATAACTGTAACATTTTATGCTTTACCCATTCTCCTTCCTGAAGCTGATGGAATTACACGAGATTTATCCTTAGCCTGTATAAGGGAATCTTCAATCTCCTGAGCGATTGATGTAAGGTCTCGAAACCCTCCTGTGTATTTCACTAGGATCAATGGCGTGCGTAATTCGTCATGCAAATTTGCCACACATATTGGCAACAACTCTTCCTGAGGGAGTGCTAAACTCAGGGAATACGTTAATCCCTTCCAGCGAGCAATGAAATCAGAGACTCTTTCATTTTCCCTTTGCTTGCAGTTTTTAAGATCGAAAACTTTCGTTTTTGGAAAAGTTGTGCTGAACTGAAGAAGGAATTTTTGGCGAAGATCCTTCCATCCGATGATTGACCGGGATTGCAAGCTTATATACCAGACAAAAGCTGGTCCTTGCAAGGTTCGCACGAAGCATCTGAGTTTCACTGCTTCTTGCTACTCTGGAGTTCCCAACATAGGATAACAACAAGACACATAATGCATCAAATGTTGTTCAGGGTCACCTGATCCATTGAAAGTAGGGAAAACAGGGTTTCCAAAACTAGATGGAGGAGAAATTGAATCTACCCATTCAGGGTAAACTTTCTTTTCTGGTTGAACTTGCGCCCTTTTCCCTTCCATAGTTTCTAACTGAGTTGTTAATGACTCAATAGTAGTTATTAACTTTTGAGAAACATCCGGTTGAATCTGGTCTTAAGTAGGTGCAATGAATGGAGCTGGGACAGATGTGGTGGTTGGTGCTGCAACTGATGGTAGCACTGCCAACCGTTGTTGCGTTTGACCCATAGGATTAGACCTCTAAGGGTGTACTGATAAAGGAGGATATTCCTGATCCATCTTAGTAACTGCAACAAATTCCTTCGGCTGTCGGACTTTAGCATTCTTAAGAAGAGGACTACTCTGAATTAGTTCTGCATTCAACATTCTTAATTCTTTCATTTCATCCTCTTGTTGTGCAAACCTTTGCTCTAACGAGAGTGATTGAACTCCTCCAGAGGAAGGATATCTAACCTGATTCTTTCCCCTCCCTTTGTTGGATACTTTTTGGAGAGAAGGAAGTGGATTACCTAGGTTCTGAGTAATCCTTTGACTTCGTGTACGCACATCTTCTTCATTTGTATCGGTGCGTACATTTTCTTGAGCAGGACGCTCTTCATATGAGTCCCCTGAGTGAGTATCCTCTGGTGGATTAGCAACAACGGCATTGATGAAATTGATTGATGTATCATACATCGCATCCCTTCTATCAACATTTCTGTGATATTGTCTTCTTTCATGTCTTTGATGAGACATTGCCTTTTGTTGATTTAATCTTTTACGAACTTCTTGAAGAGATATAACTTGGAGGGAACCTCCTGATAATTTGGCAATTCGTTCCTCTTGGGGATTCTTCCCCAATCGAGAAAAGACAGATATTCTATGAGAAGGGGATTGATGATTTGAAAGTGTCCCCAGTCTCATGAACTGGGGATGTTCCTGCTGCTTCTGCTCAACTCCTTGAATCCCATTTGTTGACTCTGAGGGTTGGGTTAAAGGAGTCCCCAGTCTGGCAAGCTGGGGTGGCTCTTGACATGCTATGTCTAAGACTTTCTTAAAAGCTCTCTTGATCTTGAGAATCTTAGTTCGGAAATTAGATGGATGCATTAACCTGTATCCACTTTTATCACCTGGTTCAACAGACCGTTGGATGATTTCCGAGACTTCTGTCATTTGATGATTTGTTTGCTCCATACAAGAGGCTTGTGCAATATTCTCGCCTGCTTGATATAGGATCAATTCAACAACTTGTTCTCTATATGCTTGATTTTGAGAGGAACTAGTTGAAGCCTATTCTTGAGCAAGCTTTTGATTATGAACAAAGCCCATTGACTATGGCCGTCCATGGGCAATAACATTGCATGAGACCATTTTCGGCGGGCTTTGCTGACTGGAAAGCACTGTGAAATGTAGTGCTCCGTGAACACCCCATCCTCTGATATGAACACCAGATGGAGCATTGTAAATTAACTAACACAATTTTCTTAGTGCGCCAAGTCATGAACGTTGAAGGGTTCTCTGTTTCTTTTCAGCCTTCAGAAACCGAGAGACTGATAGAGATTCCAAATCAATCTGACGTTGTAGCCCTTCAATTATCTTAAGATGATTTTCATATTCATCATAAGATAATACCTTCTTCTTCAATTAAAAATGAGTTTTCCATATGTTGAGAAGAATATCATGGACTCCATCTTCCATAAACATATTTGGAATATCATACTGGGAGTCAGCCAAAGGACAAAACAAGACTGGTACTTCACTTTTCACCAGTTTTTTCCTCATGTTCAGCATTTCCTCTTTATCATTAAATAAAGATTCTTCTACCTGTTTTGACCAGAGTTGGTGTTCTTTGTTGCTTCATCGGATTCAACAATATTGGTAGAGAGATCATTGATCAATCTAGAAGATGCATGACTTAGGGGTGGTTCGGAGAATGACCTACACCCTGGGCTATCTTCAGATTGAGAAAGTATTTCACTTGCCAGCGATAAAGCATCATACATGACTGGTTTCACATTTTCAAGTTCCTCAAGAGAAGAGGGCTTTCTCGGCACTACATTGTCCACTAAAGTATTTTCCAGGAAATGTGAATCACTACTGTGGAGAGGACTTTCACAGCGAAATTAATCATCAAGGGGAGGACCACCATAATGTTTTACAGCAAAAGATGAGATCTCTTGCTCCTTGGTCTTCTGACCACACAAGGGGTTCCCGTGGCTCTCATCTGAAGAAGAAACTTCAAGATTGACCGAATTTTCATGAAGCAAGCCTTCATGAGGAAGTGTCTGTTGAAGACCTTTAGAATTAATATTCCTGTTATTGGTAACTGAGGGAGTAGAATCTTGAATTCCGACAGATAAATGTCTGAGGGATTCAAGAACTCTAGCATCGAGTAAGGCTTGGTTACAGATTGGCCTTTGATCTCCTGACTGTGCTGGGAAGATCTTTTTCTTAGATGCCTTCTTACTCGCTTTAGAAACCACTTGATGACGAAAGTGATTGCTCTGAGCAGGTGTATGTGCCTGATCAGAAAATATGGTCTGGTTAGGGTGACGATCTCCACTCAAATCTGGTGTATGTTCCTGACTTGGTTGTCCGTATGATATAGGGGAGTATGCCCCATAACCCTCTTCGACTGGAACAGATGTGTGTGTCTATTCCAGAGTGAATCGTTGATGTGCCACTCCACTGCGAGGGATATATTTATGTGTCTTTCCCTGAGATGATGCTGAAGCTGTTATGATATCCTGACAAGCATCCAGAATATGAGCAGGAATTTGCTTCTGCTCTTTCACCATTGACAAAATATGCTTGGTGACTTCAGCCGCCTGAACAGGGATATACGTCCATTCCGGGCTTGGAGTAGGTGTATGTGCCTGCTCCTTTCCTCATTTTCCTGTCATTGAATCCTGACAGTACTCAAGTGTGGAGGCAGAGAGTTGAGTCTGCCTCCTGTTTGTCATCGGAGCTTTCCGACTGACTTCTCCGTGCACTACCAAGCGAGACTGTTGGTAGGCTTGATTAGTACTAGCAGGTGTATGTTCCTGCTGATTACACTTCACCAAACGCGGTTGACGAGATCCATCATATGTAGTCAGGCGAACCTGCTGACTAACTGATGATGTATAAGCAGGTGTATTTTCCTGCCTATAGTACTCCGCCAGAATTGCTTGTTGGGATTGGCTTGATGCTGCCAGACAAGTCTGCTGGACAGCGGAATTAAAACGGATAGGTGTGTGTGCCTGCTCATTGTTCGCCACCAAGTTAGGTTGAGGGAATTCTCCGGAGATGGCAGGGATGAAAGCCTGCCCTTTGTTAACCGGATTCCATCTCTGGTGGTTCGTTTTGCCTGCTCGGGTTCGAGGAACCTGAGCTGAATGCCTGGAGTCGGTACCCTCATCATGTTGAGGGCGCATTGCCACACGAGTCTGGTGGTGATTGTTGATGGGAGCCCTCGGGAAGGGCTCATGTTTTTTGAATTAAGGCCCTGAGGGACCTGCTCATTCACTTCCTCAAAGTAAAGGAGTGAATGGAAATTGTGTTCCGGGTTTAATGGCCCGAAACGGTTGGAGACGGTAGTCAGCACCGCCTGCCTCTTGATCACTGGTCGTCGTTGTCCAAACGACCTATGTGATTTGTTCACTTGGAGGGCCTGTCGGGTAGCCTCCAGAGTTGGGATGGTACCGTGTTGACGGTACTCCTTAACCAGCGCATTTGATACCCAGCTTTGAAGACGCTGAGTAGGTGATGTCATCCTCAGAGCGGATGACGATCCAGTAGGAATAGCAGTAGTGGTATTTGCAGCAGCAGTATTCACAGAGGTGAATTTGAGATCAGCCATTATGGAAATACAGAAAATCTTGGAAAAGAGTGCATGTTTGATATAACAGACGTAATCAAGATAAAATTCAGCCACTTCATCTTTTGGATGAGCACACATGTCAATGATTGTTTTTGTTAGCCCTCTTATTGAGTTTTAAATAGGGGCTTAACAAATAGGTAAAACATCATTTTAACTTGGTTAAGGATTCACGCCGGGTTCACCATTTTTTGTTTCCCTCGGAATTTGCGGATGACCTCGTGAATGGGAGATTCAAACGTTCTGATCGGTTTCTAGCGGTTTTGTTCGTAGAACCGGAAACATCCAATGATTCCACATCCATTTGGACCTACTTTCCAAAGGTAGGCGCTCATTAGCTTCTGGACTGATGAGGCTTAGGAATTTTCATTGGTCGAGAGGATGGGAGGTCGGACTCATCACACCTTTTTGAGGGGAATTATTGTCTATTCCGAGACTCTCTTTATAGATTTAAGTTATGTTCGTGAATCCATATTACATTACCAAGTATAAAATGAGCTTTTCCTTCAGTTTTGACAATCAATGATTAAATATGTAAGAAATTTAAAGAATCTTTTATATGTATTCAAGGTTCTTCATCAATAGAGAATCATCTATATCTATTTAGAGATTCTTGGTCAATGGTAACCTTCAAAACATTCATATAAAATTCTCTTGGTCATTATGATGACCAGGATGGTTTTAAAGCCACTCAGTGGGGCACTTGAAGATTTTTGTTATTCAGAAGGACATGAATTATTTCAAAGTTGGGATCGAACCCATATATTGGAAACCTATGTATCCTTTGTTTTGGAAAAGGAATCAGAGCCCACGTAGTTCGAATAAAGGAGTATGATGTTTATGATTGATGGCTCAATGCAGGATGTCACAATTACTTTTACACTCTAAGCTCACGTGAGTCATGCTCGGTGTGAGAAACAAGAGGTATTGGTAAAAATTAGACAATTGTTCCATGAAAGATGCAATCATAAGAAATGGTTTGGGGCTTATGTATGTATGACTGCCCAGAGGATATACTTTAGGGAGAAAATCCAGGAATAGGGTCCATAAAGGTATATGTGCTTTATGGAGATTTGAATACTCTATCTTGGGACTTATTCCTGAAAAAGAAACCCAAATTAGGAGAGGATTGATAACTGGGTTTTACTCCTGAGAAGGAATCCCAGATCAAACGTAAATTAGGGCTGGATAAAGAGAATTTAAGAGACTTGGGGATTACTCCTGAGAAGGAAGCCCAAGATTAGGACTGGGGCTTATTCCTAAAAAGGAGACCTGAGTTAGGGGACTTGGGTCTTACTCCTGAGAAGGAAGCCCAAAATTATGACTCGGACTTATTCTGGAAAAGGAGACCCAGGTTAAGGATTAAGGTTTGGGGCTTACTTCTGAGGAGAATTCCCATATTTGAGATTGGGGCTTACTCTTATGAAGGATGCCCAAATTAAGGGACTTGGGTCTTACTCCTAAGAAGGATGCCCAAAATTATGACTGGGACTTATTCATGAAAAGGTGACCCAGGTTAAGGATTAAGGATTGGGGCTTACTCCTGAAGAGAATGCCCATATTTGAGATTGGGGCTTACTCTTAAGATGGATGCCCAAATTAAGGTACTTGGGGCTTACTCCTAAGAAGGATGCCCATATTTGAGATTGGGGCTTACTCTTAAGAAGGATGCCCAAATTAAGGGACTTGGGGCTTACTCCTAAGAAGGATGCCCAAAATTAATGACTGGGACTTATTCCTGAAAAGGAGGCTCAGGTTAAGGGATTAAGGTTTGGGGCTTACTCCTGAGAAGGATGCCCAAATTTGGGAACTTTAATAATTTGGGGCTTACGCCTGAGGAGGATGCCCAGATTTGTAGGACTCAGGACTGGGGATTATTCTTGAAAAGGAGACCCAGGTTAAGGATTTAAAAGATGAGGTTGAATGAATGAACACTCAATCTTTAGTGACATAAATATATGTAAATCACTAGGTTTTGAGAGATATTCCACTGAATTCCTTTCATATAAGGAAGTCAAATCAAGAAATCATGCCATAAATGGCTTTGAAGAGTGTCTTGAAGACTGAATCTTGAAAACGAAATGTGTAATGGCTTAAGAGGGGTGAAATGGACAAGAAAGGCACCCAAAAAAGAATGGGCGCGCAAGTCTTGGAAGGCGCACAAGTACTGCGTGGGCGCACAAGTATTGGTCGTGCTGGTATGCCTGCGCGACACATGTTGTACTTGCGCGATGGTCAACCAGCATTTAAATACTTGAGCGACTCTTTATTAAACCCTTTAAAATCCTCTTGAGGTTCTTCCAAAAAGGGGACGCACAAGTTCTATTGAAGAAGTAAGGCGGCTCGCAAGTGTGGCCACTTCCCTTAAGGGCTGGCCACTCAGACGCGCAAGTGTTGATGAATTTCAACACTTAGGCCTTCCTCCTTCTCTTTAGATCTTCCGTTATAGGTAAGAAATTACCTTAGAAGTGTTCCGTAAGCTTTCAGAAGAGACTTGGGCGTCGGGAGCTTCAATATGAGTTTCTGGAAAAAGATCCTCTCGAATGGGGGGACCACAGGGTCTATTTATAGGCAGGAGAAGACCTCGGGCGGTTACCGGGCGGTTATCACTTAGGTCGCGCAAGTAACTTGTGCGACCAAGGGCGTCGCGCAAGTGGACTTGTGCGACAGTGATATAACTTGCGCGGTGCAGTTGCTTTTGATCCTTTGTTTATGCCTTTGTCGATTTTTTGATATTTTCTTCAAAGGTTGAATCACTTTGAGCTCAAATATTCCCCTTTTCCAATTTTTAGATTATGTGACGAAAGGAGCGTCAATACTATCACTGCAAACTGCCACAAGGTGTCATCCTGGAGCAGCGCCAATCACAGCATTACCACAGCGTGACAGTGGAGTGATCACAGTGTGACAGCGGCGTGTTGCCCCGGTCTAGCGACATCTGTAGGGTAGCATCTTCCGGCAAGGAGCAAAGGGAGCGGGAGGAGGTGGGGAAACATTCTGGTCATCACCCCACTGGAAGAAATTGTGATTAGTTAGCCTCAAAATTGATCAAAATATTCATAGAATACTATCACTACGAACTGTTGGGGGTGTCATCCTGGAGCAGTTCCATATCATGGCGTGACCGCGGCGTGACCGCAGAGTGACCGCGGCGTGAGTGCGGCGTGACAGCGGCATGATCGCGGCGTGACCACGGCGTGACCGCGGCGTGACCGCGTCATGTCCACGGCGTGACCGAGGTTTTACCGCACCGTGTCTGTGGCGTGACTACGGAGTGACCGCGACATGAACATGGTGTGACCGCGGTGTGACTGCGGCGTGACCGTGGTGTGACCCCAGTGTGACCGCATCATGACCGCAGCATGTTTGGCCTGGTCTAGTGACATCCGCGGGGCAGCATCTTCTGGCCTGGAGTGAAGGGAGTAGGAGGAGGCGGGGCAACATTCCAATCGTCACCCCACCGGCAGAAATTCTGATTATTCAGTCTCAACATTGATCACAAGGCTCATGGAATACTATCACTACAACCCACCGCAGGATGCCATCCGAGAGTGGGGCCAAATCATGGCGTGACCACGGAGTGACCGCGGCGTGACCGTGATGTGATTACGGTGTGACCGCGGCATGACTGCGGCGTTTTGGCCCGGTCCAGCAACATCTGTGGGGCAGCATCTTCCATCCAGGAGCGAAGGGAGCGGGAGGAGGCGGGGAAACATTCTGGTCATTTCCCCACCAGCAGAAATTGTGATTATTCAGTCTTCACATTGATCGAAGCACTCATGTAATACTATCACTACAAACCGTCGCGGGGTGTCGTCCTAAAGTAGGGCCAAATCACAGCATGATCATGGTGTGACCATGGCGTGACCGCGGCATTATCGCAGCGTGACCGCGGTCTGACCATGGCATGACCACAACATGACACTATTGTGTTGGCCCGGTCCATCGACATTCATGGGGCAGCATCTTCCGTCCAGGAGTCAAGGGAGCGGGAGGAGGCGGGGCAACCGTCCGACCCTCGCCCCGCCGGCAGATGATAAAACAGATCAACTATTTAATATGCTATAACAAGGGATCTTCAGAGAGGGTTTTAGTGATTGGAACAATGACGCAATTTTTAAAGGGAAACAAAACGATGTAAAATAATCATACACCCTACAGAAACCATTTACAAATTCATTCACTTTGGCAAAACATGGAAATTTTATTTATAATATTCAAAGCGTGAAAAGATAAGTGTCATGGTCCAGGAATATGACTACTAGAGCAATGCCATTTGAGTTAAATGAGTATGATAAGATAATTTATATTATTCAATGAAAACATAAACTAACTAGACACAAAACAAACACCAAAAAGAGGCATATGAAAGACTCAAACAAAATCTAAACATGATACAAATAACTATCACTACTCTTTGGTTTAAAAGACAGTGAACCTCCGTTGGTGGGGTTTTATTAAAAATTCATGGCTTTTATTTATTAAAAAATTCATTTCATTATATTTAAATTTTATTCTAAAACTCATTCAGCACAAATCAATTGAAATAATTTAAGCAACTAGATCAACAAAACTATCACTGTGAGTTTTCAAAGACAGTGCACCTCCATTAGAGGGTTTTTTATAAAGACATGACATTATTTATCAAATGAAGCAATTATATTAAAGAACACTTATTCAAGATATTCAATTCAATATATTTAAGAATAATTAAGAAATAAGCTAAATTCAATTTAAAACATTCTATAATTAAAAAGTCTAGAAGAGGGATCCTACCTCAAGGGGGAACCAAACCATCCACTTCAGCTCTTGGAGCTTTCTAACTAAAAGTTGCTTCTCCCCCACTGGGTATACGCACCTTCACACACATGCAAGGGCACCTAGCCCCTATGCACACACTGGCATGGCCATGAGTATGTGCAAGGGGATCCTTGCACATATGCTTATATGCATATACCAATATCCACTCACCTATGTATGCATTTATATATATATAAATTGGCACACATATCCCCATACGTGCATAATCACTTCTATGGTTGACTATACACATAACGGGGGAACCCACATACATATACTTTCTTACCTATGCACACGCAGGTGATTCTCCCTTAACATGGCTACTCAAAACCAATGAGGAGGGATCAACATACTACAAAAAGGATATTATGAAATTAGAATACATAAAGGATGCTACATAACCAGTGAAAAACCAACCAATGGCATTAAAGCCTTACCTCGATTGGGAGAACCATATCCACCCAAACCAACATGAAATGATCCAACGCCCTACAGAAAACCTAATATGGAGTCAAAAACACTGAAATACTTAAATACATGAGGTGTGAGACAAGTAGTAACCATATAATCTTACCTCGGATCAAAGTCGGTGGACTAAAACAATCTAAACCCCATTTTCCCCCTTTCACAGAATATAATTACCCTTTTATCCACAGAAAGAAGTAAAAGACCTAAGTGGACAATGTGATAAATAAAATAAAATAAAAACTAAAATAAAACATACTTGTCTACTATGATTATACACATCATCGCCCAACATATAATAAGCAAAATGCCTCATTGGTCAAATAATGTTTCTCCAAGAAAGGGGGAAATAGATCCATGTGTTAAAATGATAATATCAAATAGTATATTCCTATTAATTAACAATTATTCTCCCCCTATCTTGCAGACCTCTCACTGACCTGCAGACCTCCCCCCCTCCCCCCACCCATAGCTCCCATACCCTGCACCAGCACCCCCCACCCCGTGCACACCTCCCCAGTCCCACCCCCTGCACCCTTCCCCCTAGACCCCCTCCACCCAAATACCCACCCCCAACTCCTTCCTGGATAGACCCCCCACCCCCATACATCCCTCCCCTCCCAACTCATTCCTAGAAAGATCCCCCAACCCCCTCGCCCTGGACACCCCCCAAACTCCTTCCTAGAAAGACCCCCCTCCCCCCCCCCCCACACACCATGCAGAACACCCCCTGGAACCCCACCCCCACCCCCCATCCTGGACACCCCCTCCTGGACAGACCCCCCCCAACTAAGTTCTGAAATTTAGTAACTTGGGTGTGGGATATGAGTTATGAAATAGATAGTTTTTATCCACTCATGTATTCTATTACTTCATTCCATATTATTCCTAATAAATGAAAAACTCAGGTCAATCGCACAACGGTACCAAGATCTATCATTAATGTTGTCTTACACCACGGAGACATCTCCACACACTCTCTATTTCGGGATACCAAGCGCTATCATATTCACATTGAACACGTCGATTTCCAACTATATGGGTGACCCTAAACTAAGTCCCCCAGTGACCTACTATCACAACCACCTTGGAGATCATCCACATAAATAGAAACATTCTCAGTGGTAAGCTCACCACCTCACTCTATCGTTTCAATGGACGCCACATGTAACCAAAAATTGAATTATCATCCACCAATCCATTCCCATCAAGAAATGATTACACTACTCTTTACTATAACATAGTGATTCCCCCATGATTCAAGGACCTCCAGGCCTGGACACACATTCCATAACATTTTTCCCCATTCTTGCAGCCTTCAAAACACCATCAACTGTCTCCGATTCCTATATCTAATGTTGATATTTTTTTCTATCATATTTATCTTCCTCAACATCATCATAAGAATTTTTTCATCCTCCTAATTCTATTTAATCTTTAGATCTTAAATCACTTTCGGTGCCATCATAAATGGCCTTACCTCTTCCATAGATTTATTTATTTTACCAGAAGATCTGGTAACCAAGGGAATCGATAAATTTGAATAATACATTGGAGGCATTATTTTTTTCCCTTTACTGACTGGATCATTCCATGAATCAAATACATCTTTCTTTAGATTACTTAAGCCGAACCCAAATGGAACTACCACATGATGACCATACCCATAGTCTAAGGAAAATTTGGAATTTGCTTATATATCCCTCAGATTTGGTTCTAATAAGATATTTGAACCAAAATTCTTCCTTTTTCACATAAGAAAGACTATCTTCCACCCTTGAGGATCCTTATCAACCTTGACATTTCCATTCAAATCTTTGAAATGATTTTTAATGTGAATTTAGTTGGGGTGGCTCACATCTCAGAAGACAACTACATTTCAGAATCACTTGTATCTGGACCATAAAATGTCTGAGGATTCAGTTCTACCACATTTATTTCAAAAAAATCTATAATAATACTAGAAACACCAACCTAGAATGTTGAAATATGAACAGGATCTAATGGAATCGGACTACAGTCATTCAAAATTCCAAAAGTAGTGATCAGAAGAACACCATCATCAAGCTCCTTCCCTTTTCACCCAATGATAGAAGTCATGGATTGGGAATAGGTGGATATAGTAGTGGAAGAGAATGGCTCTGCCTTTCCCATGACTTGCATATCCCACTTGAATCTTTCCAAGTCTTTCCTCAAACTAACAAAGATAAATGTGACCCTTAATTCTAGTTGTAGTGACTTCACCCCCTTCTGGTGAGAATCATTTTTTATGATTCCTTTGATTTATAAGTTACCTATTGAGAGGCCTACATGATGTTAAACTTTCTCCCTATACTTCCAGTTGGATATATCATGACCCATGTGTCTACCTGATGAACAGAAGTCATCCCAAGATTCATAGCATACCTGTTGCTTCCAAAAAATCTCCCCTTACATATCAATGTAGATAAAATCCATTTTTACCATTGATACTTCGAACTCAACACATGTTTTAAGAGAAATAAGGTGGAAGAAAGTGATGGTGTTATGATTAGTACAGAAGAAGTGGCCCAACATATTACCAATCAATTTAAGAATCACTAAATTCTGAA
Source organism: Viscum album (assembly GCA_963277665.1). Classification (NCBI taxonomy): domain Eukaryota; kingdom Viridiplantae; phylum Streptophyta; class Magnoliopsida; order Santalales; family Viscaceae; genus Viscum; species Viscum album. The sequence continues at coordinate 1,461,352,158 of OY728163.1, read as the reverse complement.
ATGGGCGATGTAGGATAGGGACAGAAATCCAAATAACCCAGGATGGAAGATCCTATTTTATGTGGAACGTGAAAAGCCAATCGAAAATAGATAAGTTTAAGCTAGTTAAAGCATATGGAGCATTCAATCAGGTAGAGATAAGGTAATCATTAGTTGAAAAATGAATCAGAAATTTTCACAGATCCATAATCCCTATAATCACCCATTCATGAAAACCACATGAATAAAAAATAAACCTATAAAAGGTTTCCATCGAGGGGAGACTCTTGTCGAAGTGTTCCACCAATGTGTGATTAAACAGTAAAGAAGAATTTAAAAAATCTAGGGGAAACTACAATCTTAATAATTTCATCATATCATGACAGAATTTCAGGGCTAATTTCAATTTTGGGAAGCGGGGCCAAAGGCTATGGTTGATGAAGAGGGATAATGGACATAATTATGAATATGGAGTAGTCAGGATGAATCCTCACCCCCCCCCCAAGAGAGGGGGGACAAGAGGGTCATCCATGCATCCTACAACATTATCAAAGGAATCCACATGATTGGAATTGGTATATCCTTAGATGTAGACACATATAAGAGTTTAGTGGAAATAATTTCATCAAAAACTCATGTTAGTTCTTGATTCCAAATAAGCCAAAAATCTCAACAATTCCAAGTATAACCAGACAAACACCCAATAACTAGCATCTTCACGAACCCTGAGTGTATTCTCATAATCTATCCATCCAAGATCAGACCATTTAGGATCATAATCATCTACCTCATCAGGATTCATACCCAAAAATAGTCAGGCCATGTATCCTACCAATCCTTCCCTTTGAAATCCAATCCTCAATACTGAAATGCCTAAAGTGCTTTTCATCATGGAAGACTAAAGAATCCCCATGCCTATACCACATAATTGATAGTACCTATAATGTTCAAATATCATAATTTAAATCATCTACCCATGATTTTTTCTCTAAAAGAACTAACAATCCCAGGATAACGCCTCTATTAGGTTACTATCACATACCATATCTCATCTCAAGCATAGTACCGAATAACCAATATCTTGAGTCAATATCAAGGGAATTAGGCCCTCCCACCTAGCTCAATATCCACATCTCACATATGTCAAAGCTCATAAGGAAACATCTATTTTTTCCCATTTCAAATATCTTGATGCAACTAATGTGCTAACACCCACTCTAAATTTCTCAAATATACACATATCAGGCATTACATGAAAATCACCATCCTAATAGGGAACTGATCCTAAAATAAGGTTCTAATATCATACCCCATCCTCACCTCATCCCAATATTCAATATCCTCTAAGAGACCTCAATCAATAATGAAACAATAGGATTCATCCCCACTTGAACCTACGATTAGTGAATTATTTTCAAGTACCCAAGAATCATGGCCACCCAAGAAGTGTTTGAGTACAACTAAGTATAGAAACACCAATGGGGTACTATACATAACCAGAAAATATAGTGTATGGGTAGATGATATGCTCAGTTAAAAAAATAAATAAACTATATAAGAATAAATACAGACCCATCACCGATCCTTGGGCTATAACGTGACACTAAGAATTGGGTATACCTGCTCTGGTTAGTGTCAGAGTTTTTTTAGCATGCCACATGATCATTTTCACTAGTACGGAGCCCAATAGAAATTTATTATAAGGTGAAATAATCAATTAATTGGAAGTAATTCTAGTAAATATAATTTTATCAAGCCCATGATTAATTCCAAGGAGTGTCTTCTAGGAAATCTTGTAGTATCGATCATATAACAGATTCCAAGGGGGATAGGCCTATGATATCTGGTAGTATCATCAATTGAATTGATTCATTGGGGGATAAACCTTGGTAATCATATTGACCCAAATATAGAATCCCAATATCTTTATAATTATATATAATCCAAAATGATGAATATAAGGGGATTTCCTTAGGCATTTATATAGTATCAGGATCAACAGCCAGAGCCTAGGATCACGTCCCAGGCATCCTATTTTGACCAAACAGGTGAATCCAAGGTAACCTCTTGGGTATTCCACTTAAAGACTTGAGGGTTATGTGTCCCTCACGTAATATCTCACACTGCACATTATATATAGGTTGTCAATATTCTCAAACTCATCTAAAAAAACAAGGGTTTCCCTCTCAAGCGCATGATCTATCATCATCACTAATACTATATATGGCTCCCACACAATTGATTTGGGTTCCAAAGTGACACCCACAATCATCTATAATCTTTATTGAATGCACCCTCACAAGGGTCAAAATCATTATGGCATCCTTATGGGTTCCCTAGGTTACATTATAGCACGAACACCCTATGTGGATTCCTTTATCAAATTTACATATATCATGTCAACACCCACAGGGAATCATGTCCCTCGATATAGTCATAAACATCTCAAGGCCTCACTATACTCATAAGAAAAGCCTTGCGTGCAATGGTATAAGGATATGTAAACCTTCCCATATCACTTTATAAGTAACACTATGTCACTCCTGTCACCAAACATATCGTCAATTTAGCTAAATTATACCCATCAAGGTATCTAAAGCTCATTAGGGGAGGAACATCATCACGCGCTCATCTCTACTAGCATGAAGGTTTTAAGTAATATTAAGGATTTTTCATGGCCTACTAGGTATAACAATTATATCTCATCACATCCCTCCACTTGAAGGTCACCAAGGACCCAACACTAAGGTCCACTATGCTTATATAATTCACGTTTTTATATACACCCCATATGTGGTTCATGTTTTTCAAGGAATACAATTATACTTATACTCTTAGACATCTATGGTCGAGATATATAGCCATTGCACAATGGTCCATCATGGACCTTGTAACTTTCCACATTTAATTCAAATGAATTCCATTATAATTAAACTAATTAATTAATTTATAAAGGATAATCTGTTGAGGTGGTGAAACTGTGCACATCACATTTCATATAAATCATGTATAAACCAAAGGGTTATGCCCAAGAAACCAATGACCTTAATTGATGTTATTTCCTTTAAAGAATATTTACCACCTTCTAAGCATGTATAAGATCTAGAATCAACTGAGGCTCCTAACATGGCCCTAAAATTGAAAATAATCAATTATAACATTTTATAATGATTTATTTTGTCCAATTAAATTAATTATATTGATTATAATTAATTTCATAATTTAAAAAAAGACATAAATTCTTAATCAATCACTAGGATGCGTCAATGCACCCAAGCCATGAAAAAAAAACACATGGAGGTTCCATGTAATACACCAGATACTATCATGGAAAAATCCAAAAATATGGTACCTATTTAATAGGTGATTTCAGTAAATTTAGCTGAAAAACATAAATAAAATCATCAGGTGACTTACCTTTGATGAAACATACTGAAATATCATACAGTCGTTGTATCAAGACATCTTCTTATCTACACCAGGAAAAATACCCATCATGCGGGACAATTTCCACCATCATTTGGTGGAAATTTCCAATAAACCCCAACATAAATATTCTAAAATTATATACTATGGATGGAAACCAAAAAAAAGGAATGGGATGGAATAACTCACTTGAAAAAAAAATCAGATCCATTAATGGTATGAAAATGGGTTTCATGGAATGATTTCCCTTTCACCTAAGTAGCTATCATGAAGGAGTAAGAGCATAAATATTCGTAGAAATTTTAGGGGATGGATCGCACAGATCGCACTCATGGAAGGTCTCGGTTCAACTAATTAACTAATTAGAGGAGGACCAGGTGATAAAGGGATAAAGGAGGAGAGTGACGTGCGATGAAGGGGATGGGAGGGATCACGCGAGGGAGGGGTGAACTGAGTGGAGAATCCAGTGAGGATTGGACGAGTGGGAATTGACCAGTTGGCGATGATGAAGAATGGTTTAGTAGGAGGGAGATGAGTCCTAACGAGGGAGAAGATGTGAGAGGGAGATGAGTCATGATGGAGCTAAAACCAATTGAGCAGCTGTTTCCATGGGAAACATTTAGCCATAGGTTTATCTATTCTAAAGACATGGTTTTCAAATAATCATGTCTATATTTTAATCTATAACCACGGACCAATTAAACATTGGTTATAATTTTATGGATATAGATCATTTTTCTAGTAGTGATATCCCAAATCATGGTCCCAACCACAATATGATAAAAAAATCCCTCTTCTAACATTAGAAATTGACTAGTATATATACTTTTACATCTAAAAACTATGTGTGTCTTGATTCCATCCCTCATATAAAACATATTAATTCTAAGATCCTCCATTATAGGAATTTCTATGAATTTACATCACTCTAAATCATTTTCCTCCATGTGATTCAGTTAAATTTAGAGGCTTCAGTCCATATTAAATTATTAATAACCCCATATATTCCCTATCCCACACACTCACATAACTTAATAAACATTCAAATTGTCTCATATTTCTCATGTCAATCATGAATCTTGTGATAATAGGAAACCTTTAAATTCACTCTAACCAGCATGATTAGGGTATTTTTATCAATATATAGGGAACCATATCCTTGTCAAAAGACATTAAGCTACATGAAAGAATCCTATTTTTATCATGTTAAACTACATTTAGACGTCTTCGATTCATGATGTTAAAAAGTAAAAAAAATTCCTAGTAACATAAGGTTATACTGGCGGACAATGCCCCAATCGCATGATAAAAAACCATTAATCAAGATTTATTTCTATCAAACAGATCATCCCCTTGATGACTGTGTATGAAAGAATTTCATGTTTTATACCTAAACACTAAAAGTGTGTTCAATGATAATTTCTGTATCTTTTAGGGTTCTCAAACCCTTCTTGAATCATATTTTCACCATGAAACTGCATCGTATCATTGATATAGGTGTTGATGATAACAAATTCCTTAACATGATATGATTATATTAGAAACCCCTAGACCTTGGGCTCCCCTTCTCTAGGTTCCCCCTCAAGAAAGTTGGTAATAGGGATTGGTTAATTAAAAGGGACCCCAATAGGATTCACTAGTGAATAACACAACAACATGGATCATTCTCATAATGGAAAATAAAACCCCATTAAATATAGGATATGTTGTATGGATTATGTGGAATATGGTATCTCTTTCATTATTAACATTTAACCTATACCAACAAGTATCTACTCACCATAGACTCGGATATACATTAGTTATGATTTTAATTTCTCATATCAAATATTCAAGAAGATTTGAAAACATTTTGTTTTGCTCATCTTTGCATTGTACCCATCCTCAAAGGAATATTATAAGATATTATTCTTATATAATATCAGTTTGGGGTATGTATATCCTATGAATACCTCACTTACATGAGATTTATAATACAATTTCACCCCCTTTTTCCATTATAAAAACTACATACACCCTTTTCATATCTTAATCACCAGATACCTTAAATACATATTCTCTTCCCATTTTCTGGACCATGATCTAGCATCCTTCTATTTCTCCATTACAGGATACTAGTGGTAGGGAATGATCAATCATGAAGGATCTCTACTTGGATTTGGTAGTGAATAACAGAATGTGTATGGTAATTTCTCTTGGGAATGTTATGGTTCCTGAAGGGACCTCGATAGTATTCATAAGTCAATAAATGACTCCAAAGAGCTTATGCCTAGGGGATGTTCCAATACAAGCATAGAGGTCCCCGTTAACCCTAGGGATATTTACATAATGGTGCGATATTAATCCCACTAATTTTTAAACAATAATCCTTGATATATGAGTTAGATAACATGATTTACTTTACCCATTTTCCCACATCCAACTGTGATAAATAATGAATCAGTGTTTTATGAATTCATATTCAATGTCCTTGATTAAAGAAAAAAAATTAGAATTTATATCATAACTAAGTTTGGATTGATTCCAATTACCAAGGATATTTAGTGACCCCATGGTCACAAATCCTAAATCAACCCACGACGTAATGATAAAATTCCCCTTGCACACATAAAAGTTTGTTCTATGCGGGGTTCTATTATGAAAACTATGTGTGGTTTGATTCCTATTCTCACAAGATATGTAGTAATGCCTAGGTATCATTTCTTGGTTCCATTTGTTATGTAAAGAAATAAATTTCCCCTTCCATGGTGTATGGATCAATCATTCTGAAGCGATACTATAGTAAGAACTATGTGTTACATGATTATAATTATGTGGGATATGTAATGATGCCTGGATTGTCCATTTCAGACCCAACATTGAATTCTCAACACTCTTAAATATGTTTCTAGATGTGAACCATGTTTGTGTTGGGATTCCCATTCATACCAAAATGTGAGAACCACCATATCTTTCACATCATGTAATCTATTGTGAATTAATCGACTGCCAATTTGTATCTTGTTTCTCACACCAATAATGACTCATGTGGGATTATGAAACCCTGAAAGTCAATATTACTAGTATGATAATGTTTTATTCTATCTAAATATATTAAACAATGTCCATGTCACATGATGTTGACCTAACTGAAAATATCCTAGACACATCAATCAGTAACCCTCATCAAAAAGGGAAAGAAGGGGTAGTGGGTTCAATGGCACCTGCATCCATTAGAACATAAAATGAACACGGATGGATCATGCACTATGGGAACCATGAGTGGGGTGGTTTGATACGCAACAATAAGGGTGTGGTTGTGGATGCTTTTTCTTCCCACTATGGAATGGGTCATTCTCTATAAGCTGAAGCCCTGGCGATGCTCTATGGTCTCCAAATATCCAGGAAGAGAAATGTTACCCTTAATGTAGTGGAAACCGATTCCATCATTTTCTACAACTCTCTGTTATGTAAGTTCCCCATCCCATGGTCCATATCCTACATCATAAGAAAATTCCTCACTCTCGTGGATGAAAACACCGACATTTTTCATACATGGTGCGAGAGGAACAATGTCACCGACTTTCTTGCCTCATTGTCAACCCATGGGGTGAACACCCTTTGTTCTCAGGATATTGTGTTAATGTTTCTAGAGTGGGAGAATCTGGTTTGAGGGGATTCTCTATTGCTCCATCATTTCAGACCACTATATTCCATGCTTTTCTTGTTTTATTTTTATGTTTTTTTCTTTCTTTTTGTGGTGTTTTGTGTTTTAAATAAAATAAATGAAACTTTTATGATGATGGTATTGGGTAATTATTATATTGAAACTATTCCAGAAGAAGATGTTGATCTCAGTGGGACACCACGATAATTTTCTGGTGGATAATATTATGCCTTTGATTTCTCACCAAACGAGGGTTTTGTCCATAGAGGGGATCCCCCCTCCCCCCGTAAATATATGATTTATTTTCCTAACATAGTGCGATATGATCTCTCCACCATTACTAATGGTTTACCTGTACTTTATGGAGTCCGCATCCCATTGACTCAGATATTCTATGGTTATGATCTACACTTCACAAAACCCAACTATTCAATCAGATTCAGACACCCTTAAAGTTACACATCTATGAATTTTACCCATTGTCAGATGAAATATTATAATGTTATATTATTATACCCCTCAATCCTAGGGTATGAATATCCTATGAACAGCCAATTTACATGATATAGTCCTTACTCTTGATGATACATCATATTCCAATAATGTTAAATTTCATGAAATTTTCCAAGTCACTTGATGTTAAACTGGATGAAAACATCATATTCACATGATGTTAAACTACATGAAAACATCCAAGTCACATGATGATAAACTACATGACATGAGGTCTATCCTAAAAGACATAAAATTACATAAATAGTTATGTAATATCCATAAATATATTCTTTTGGTCAATGATTTATATTTATAGTAGAATAAAATATGGGAATGGACTTTCTATATATATGATCTCATTCTATAGATATTACCCCTTAGTCGACTATGTTTTTGAGGATCACTCTAGGAAAAATCCCCTTCCCTACATAGGCGTTAGATCTATGCATGTGAACTTTTTATAGAAGAACTACATGTATCTTGATTATGATTCTTTTGAGATATGTACTGATACCTAGGTCTTTAACTCTAGGATGAGCCCGATATTTTGAAAAGAAAACATAATGAGGTGTATCCCCCATTACACCAAAAATTATAATTCTTGATAGACACACCCTATGACCTGAGATGCCCATAATTCTTTTTCCTTCAGTGGTGGTATAAATGAATGAAAGAATCTTCAGAATTCCCTCTTTCTTGTTTATAAGTTATATTTATGCAAAGAATATTCTATTCTATGAACTACATATGTATGGATTCTTGAAATATACTAATATTTAGTAATTTCCAAGAATATCTTACTAGGCCCATCCACATGTTTACCGTTATCACAACCCTCTCAGGTGCTTGATCCATATTTAATGTAGTTAAATTTTGTTAGTCCTGATACTGTATAAATTACCCATCAGTGAAATACTCTCCCAATATGAATACATTTCACATCAATGGTATCATAGATGGTGAAATATCTTGTACCCAAACTATAATGGATGGACTTGATTTAAGAGGAAATATTCACCTCCCTAGTATATGTGCTATATCTACACAGAGGGACCCCCTTAAAAGGGATGAATATGGAATGATTCTTAAAATTAAAATATTCATTGGGAATCCTAGACAAAACCCATCTACATAATTTATATATTCATCTATTATATGGTCTACATTGGAATACCTAACACTATTTAAATATGTTTGAGTCATATAGACATGCATCCCATACGAACAAAAACAAATATGTATATTTTTCTCACATTTGATATATATCTGTGTAAAAAAGAGATATAGTATATGATTACCCACTAGTAATCCTATGATAGGATAAACAGGAACCCCACATCTAAATTCCCATAACCAGTGAAATGTGTCCTGAATGATATCTTACATAATTTTGCATCGGTTCTTATGTCCTTTCTAGATGATATTAATCTCTAAGGAATAGTTCTTGGTCACATAATGTTCAATTACAAGGTAGAATCATCCCCATTTCATGATGTTAAATAAGGAAAACTATCATCCATAATCACATATTATCAAAGGAACATGATAGCCTGAACCTAGTCTTCCAACATTTAGTGTGATTCCATATTATTTTTAAGAACCTCAATACATAAATCAAACATCATGTCATGATACCCTAGGTTGACTCAAACCTTACATGGCCCTTGAAAAGTATAAATGTTCCCATTGATTGACCATGTATGAGATGGATCTAAATGAGAACCTTAAGAACATTAACCAAAGGCATATTTTCCTTATAGGAAGGGCCTTCTTATCCTTGTGATCCCTAAAATAGTCATAGTGGAGCTCATCACCATTGATTGATTCACGCTCATCCTTATCATGACTATACAATAACATTACTTAGGAATACATTACCTTAAACCATGATTTATAATATTCTCAACTACTACTAAAATATATTTGGGTGTAATCATGGCCTTGGGAATCATAATTAAGATGATTTTAAACACTCCCCTAATACCATTTACTTGTGCATCATGACCCCAAACCATATTCACATTGGTCAGAGATGTACAACCTTAAGCTTTCAATTTTTAAGGTTCAAATTTCAAGACATTCGACTGTTTCTGAGAGATACATAAAACATGTCAGTCTGAAAACCCAAAAAGTGTTGTTTGAGAAATATTGAAGTTTCCCCTCACTAAAATATTCATCTCTAGAGTATAGGTAAAATTTAGTGTGTAAATAAAAAATTCCTAAAGCTCATAGGTCCCATCTTTTTAGACCTAGTAAAATTTGATCCATGCACGATAGCCCCTATATTTTGGGCCAATGTTAGAGTAGTGACTTCTCACACCTCCTCAACACAATAATGTGTTCAATATGTAGCAATAAAACTTTTAGTCTAACCAAACCCTTCTTTAATAATATTTTTCCCACAAATCACCTCCATGTATTTATATTCTAATATGAAACTCACCAGTTACTTGAGTTGATAAACCATAACTAGAACATAATATATTTTTGTTATTTCTCATGTATCTTCCCTATAATGTACTGGTAATATGGAATTACATCAATAATGGGCCCCACTAGGATTCACAATTGAATAAAGCAACACCTTGGAGATTTCTGATTGGATTTTTTGGTCACATAGGAATAGTCCCCTTTAAATTGTTAATTAATTTTCTTGGATATATGTTCCACTGATTTCCACCATTACTAATGGTCAACATATATCCAGTATCCATCATTTTTATTTGACTCATATATTCTTATAAAATGATTTACATTTCCCATAACTAGGATATTCAAGTGGATTATAAATCAGCAATATTAAATCAATATGTATTGAACCGATTATTAATGAAATTATGTAGTATTCAATTATAGGATAGGTTTGGTATCCTATATTGTATAGGCTAAAGCAATGTAATGTAGAACCCAAGTTACACAACCAAACTACCCCTAGGGTTTAAACACATGGTCCAAGATAGAATACCCTATATTGTTGAAGCGATATGGGATTCCAGACATTAGATATCCAATTTAAATACAATCATTTCTCTCTAGTTTGAAAACCAAAAAATGGATCCCTGGTTAAATGTTGAGTCTCTGGTCACAAGACACACACCCTATGTGATCCGGTAAACTTTGTGTACTCATGAAATGGAAAATTCATAAAACATATTAGTATGAAAACCTGTATGGGGTATTCTTAGAAAAATATGGGTACATACCTTCTGATCCTCTCCTCAAATTCCATGGGAAGATATTAGGGAAGAAAATAAGAGAAACATTTCTTATTTAGACCATTATATGACCATATTGAAAATCATGTTATGATCTCTAGCCCCACTAACCTAGTAAAAAATAGAGCACATCCAAATTTAAAAAGACCAACTTGAGGGTACCTAGTCCTCTTTTTTCTTAAAAATACATGATGTTTAGTGCATCCCATAAGTCATTAAACTACATATATTGTCCCACTCTATGTGACCTGAAATGTGGAATTGGAACCATATTCGTGAGATATAGCCACCAAAACATGGGTCCTTACCCATGATTTCATCACAATGTGATATCATCCTCTTTTCTATGTACAAACTAGATTTAGGTAGGATATTTCATCCTATATTTAATTAAAAATTAACATATTTTTCATATACATGATCTTGGTCTTCATAGGTGTCTTAAATATCAAGTCTATATACATATTGATTCGGATTCATTTTTTATACAAAGTGAAATTCAAGTTTCATATTTTGGATCAAGCCATAAATTACATTCTTTCCCAATCCATTCCCCATCAGGAAATTTATAATAATTCCAGTTTCATGAAATTATTTCCCCAATCCAAGGATAATCCTTAACATGGATTCATCCAAGCACTCCTAATTAAGAGTCTTTTCTTGATATCACCTAATATTCTGTAGTCAACATAGTCCTAATGAATCCTCTAATAGGGCTCAATATCATAGCTCATCATATGTTCATGTAGGAAATAAGTGATATATGTTTACCTTAGAATCAAATTCATTCCACTATAAATTAATCCAATTCAATGGGGGGATTATGATGGTAACCATAAATGTGCACTAATAAATTTTCTATTGGATATTTGTGACGTGTGAAGCTGAAGAAAATTTAATTCAAATTCTTCAAAAAAATTATATATAATAGAGACATTAGTGATGAATAAAGGATTGGTTTTGGGATTAAATTTTTTCAAGGGAATAAATTATTCACATTCATTATTCATTTTAGATATATTATTATTCTATGTATTTTGGAATATATTATCCAAAGTAATTGGATAGCCAAGATATCTATCCATCCAACTCAGTCGAGGAACATACAATAGAATATTCAACCACTCCCATGATACATCATAGTCATCCAACATAGCATCTGAGTGTAGGTAGAGATATCACCTGATGTTGGTGTGCATGAACTGTGCAGGAGATACTTGAGAAGGCTGCATAAACAGGTACGATGTGGCTGGTGGGGGAATGGGTACTGTGTTCCATTTTTCAAAGCCTGGTGTCATTTAGAACAAGTGGAGGGAAAAATAACAATTCTTAATTGATTCCCATATATCTGTAATTACAATGTGTTAAAGATTCATATATGGTACTATTCACACAATTAGAAAAGGTGAATATAATATCTGTCGTCTGATCGTGTGAACCTCCGACATCTAATTAATCGCATGAGATGCCTTCAAACTCCACTTATCAACTAATATCCTCAATACTAATTAAATGAGACCATAATCAACTCATGATGTTGACTAAATCATTCAACATCTATCATGATTACTATCTCCACCCATGCATGATGAGTCACTCGATTGACTCTAAAGAATATCGGTTACATTTTTTTTCTTACATGAGGTGATTTAAAGAACTAGGTCATCACATGATGGTCTCACAAAGGACACTAAAAATCATGTATATCATGTATCAACTAGGATTTCCAAGAATGGTAAACAATAAAATCATCAAATGTTGAAGATCTTGTAAAATAGTGATGACATTACAGAGGATTTTCATAAAAAAGTATATCTCCCTTTGTTGAAACCCTCCATCATTTACATCTTTTTATCATGTGATATGGATCTCAAATTTTTTTTCCATGGACATACCACATGATCATGTGAATCCTCCAAGGTGACCAGGTGAGGCCATCATCGATTTTCTAGAAACACCGTCACTTGAAGGGTAAAAAAACCAAAGACAAAAATGCGAAATTACTTTTTATACATTCATTGTTCAAAGAACATAATTTCCTCAAGAATTAGCTCAGAAAATCATGAGAATATATCATGAAATGTATCAAGGATCACAAGATCATGTGATGATGTTCATACGAATTACTCTGACATCACATGGTTCATGTAAAAACCAATGTAAGTTCCCTTCATGGGAGGAGTCTGCCTTTTCTATCCTTTATTCTTGTGAATCCTTCAGTGATTTTCCAACAGTTATCCTTACACAAAAATCATGATCATGAAAAGTGATCACTTGAAAATGTTGAAGCCTATCCCAGGTATCACATGAAGATATTTCCTGAAAAATTATGATCTTGTGATGCTCGGGAAGGTTTAATGAAATGCATCAAGAGTTATCAAAGATATGATCACTCAAATCTAGAATGCGATCAAATATACATAATGTGATGATGATAATTAAAAGATCTCTTCCACATTAGGTTGGTTCATGAAAGATCATCACTGTGAAACGAAGTATAAATATGGGCCATATTTTCCTATATAAAACCATGCTTCTCTTTGGGAAAACCAAATAATAGATGATTGTTTAAACAGAGTGTGGGACTGGGAACAAGAGGAGGAGTTGCATAATTCATTCAGTGAAGTTATCGTGGAAATATTGAGAATGCCCCATATACCCTAAAGATCATGTGATCACATTAACCCTTTTCATGCACTCACTCTTTTACATGAGGCCTTGACATGCATGTTATCCCATTTAAATTCACTCTTATTTCTAGGAAAACCATTGGATGTGAATCCTTACCATGAAACCTCATCCATGAAGCCCTCCATTCATACAAAACATTGTACATGAGGCCTTATCATCATACCTATAGACATGAAACTTCAACCCTGTGAGGTGAACCCTTTGTAATGTGCATGATCCTGGATATGTTCATGAGACCCCATCTTATTATTCTCTTAATATCACGTGATCACATTACCATGAAGTGTCATCATGATACAATAACATTATGGACCTTAGACTTTTCAACAAGGATCCAGTGATGACCCCTCGACATGGATGTATTTCCATTTAGTTTCTATTTGACATGTCATCTTTGATCATGTGAATCATTTTGGATATGTCATCTATGATCACATGAAGTGCCTTGGACATGTCAAATTTGATCATGCACAAAACCGTGTACATGTTATACTTGATCATTTGAGTCACCTTGCATATATAATCTTTGATCATGTAAAGACCCCCAATACACATTATCCTTTTTAAGTCATCACCCTTGAACATGTCAGGTAAAAAACTGAGACATGATAAGAAGATACACTTTACATGTTAATAAGACACACTAGATATGTAAGGTAGATATCCTTGGATGTGCCAGGAGGACACCCTATGACAAATCAGCCTTGTCAGGAAAATACCCAGGATATTTCATCCTTGTCAGGAATGTACAATTGGATATATACCATGTGAACCTCCGACCATGGGGCCTCCTCCAGGAAACCTCATTATAATGGGAGAATCCTTAATGGGCTATGGTTATGAACTCATGAAACACAGTCAATATATAGATAATTCATTTTTAACTTGGGTATCCATCTTGGTAGAAGTCTATAACATTACCAAACCTCTAGGATAATAATATTTTGTTCGATTGTAATCTTCTATCCCAACTCATCAGTGAGTTAGGAGTTACTAAAACTATGAAGGCTCCTATATAAACATGGTACATAGGATTCCTTCCTAAGGCATGTGGTCTAATGGGAAGCGAACCCCTTGTAAGTACCTCTATATTCTAATTACACTAAATCATATGAACCAAATTACCTTTTTTTCATCTATCTTCAATAATCAATGGATGAAAATTCTCATTATACACAATTATTTCTTAAGTGCAATCCCCTACTCTTCCCTTAAGTATCTTAAAGACATCATCATGTTAGCATCATGTTGAAATAAATGGAAATTCACTCCTATTGTAAACATTATATTTAGGATTCATTACTATGACCCACGATCCATTCAACATTTACCATGATATTTGTAATCAAACCACTATATGGGAAACATTAATTTATAATCCATGTAAAAAAATTCTCTAATGTGATGTGCCCAATCTAACGTTATCTATTTTTTCTCACCCCAAGAATGAATCAAATGGGATTGTTGAAAAGTGATGATTATATAAATATCATGATATAGATAAATCCAATGTGGGCCCTTAATTTTCATTTAAACCTAGTTATATATCATCTTCAATCCATGACTCATACCCTTAATAACACAGTTTAGGGAATCCTTACATGAAAAAATCCTACCCAAGGCCTTTGTTGTCATAACTTTTACTACATGGAAACATGTAATATGAAATTCATATAATCTGATTCTAATATTAAAAGTACAAATAGGATGAATCCTCAAGGCTCTAGCCCTATATTTGCATCCTTTCCGCCAGACATTAAACTGTATGTTATAGTCCTATCATACAACCTTAAACTAAATTGGAAGAACTATGCGGGTTTTGATTCATGTTGGCATAGGATAGTTAGGATGCCTCGTAATGGTTCAATCCCATCTCCAAGGCACCAACTGCCTCCCTATATCGTGATAAACTCTAGAGTGCCCGAAATTGGCTATAAACTAAATCATCCTAAATGAAAAGGGCATAATGGGGAACATCTGACACACACAGTTGCTCTCATAAAAATTAAATAAATGCAACCATTATAATTTTTTATATTATTTTTTTTAAATAATTTTATTTTTTCAAATAAAAATAATAAAAGTGTTAAAATCTGATTAAAAATAGGTTCCCAAAAAAGGTGGTAAAATTACCTTTTGGAGAATTGAAATTTTCTAATAATAAAGGTGATTTTATTCTTATCTTATACTAATAAAATATATTATATTAGTATAAAAAATATTTATTTAATATATAATATATAAATTTTATTGAAAAAATTTAAAAAAAGTGTGTTTTTTAATTTATTGAGATGAAATTGTATTTTCACATAGGAAAAAAATTTTCTAAAAAAAATTAATTTCTTTATTTTCAAATAGTTATTACATTCATATATAATAATTGATAACCAAATGAATGATTTTATATACATGTTTAAGAAATTTTTTCACAATTTAGTTAATCTTATTTTTATCTTCTATTCCAATAGCTAGGTGGTAGCGATAATAATATTTTTATAATATTATTAATAGTATTTGTAGTCCCTAAAACTCAGCCATGCGTGTAACAAAATTTATGAAAGGGACTTAGTATTGTGTGTAATACAATCCATACATAGTTTTTCAAGTACCAAAAGCTAATCTAAGTGTTTTTTGTAGCACAATATTGTCTTGGTGTTGCATATATTTAAATCCACACATAAATCTTTCATATAACAAATTCAATATTCGGTATTTTGTGAAATGAATAATATAAAAAGATTAAATTAATTGGAGAAAAGATATTTCAAAATATATAGGGGTGTTACTTTATTCCCCCTTAAAATGAATTTCTCTTAAGAATTATTCTGGTTTATCAATGTTTTAATTCATTAAATATAATTTTAATGAAATCCACATTGTAAATAAGAATACTATATTTTTTTATAAAAAGGTAATGTTAAAAACATAATGGTTACCCAAGTTAAATCATAATTAGTTTTCCACATAAGATATCATAGGTGGAAAGTGGAAACATATACATGGAATAAAGTGGTAAATAATCATAGAGTTTGATAAAGATCAACATTCCCATGAAAATAGGGTGATCCTGAGAAAGATAACAATAAAAAAACCATAAAATTAAGAAGATGGAAGAGGTCATTGATATTATCAAAAATTAAGGAAAATATGACCAAAAAATTTCTTAGACCATTTTCTTAATTTTTAATAATTTAATATTTTACAAGAAGATATAACTACATGATTTCATTCCCTTCCATAAGTAAAATGACACACATCGGTCATTTATTGATCGATTTCTACTTTACCTCTTCTTCCAAAAAGGAAGGTGAATTTTTCCTTCCTAAAGTACTAATTTATCATGAGATCCATGACAAGACATTAATTCAGTATTTAGTTACAATAAATAAAAATATGTTATAATAGGTTATCCAATATGAATAAATCCTCTTGTGGTGATATAAAACATTAATCTCACAAACTTCATCTGATGTTTTACATACCTTTTCCATAAATGATTAATATTATAACCCTTCATAAATATGAAAATACTAAAAATTATAAATAATTTCAGGAAATATTCTTAATAATGACCCCCATATGTTATAAAGTAGCTCATAGTTTTCATGTTCGAAACATGTGAATACCCTCACTATATATTCTCTTGAAACATGTCAATAACCTGAATTACCACAAATCATTTAAAAAACATAAATTCTTCCTTATTTTAAATATTATAGGATATATTACTTAAACCCAAGATGGTATAAACTTATCCCATAGTGATATTTAAAAAAAATTCAACAAATAAATAATTAGTTGTAGAGTAATTATTACTGTCCAGTAACTTTATCCGTTGAAATTATATCTTTATCCAAGATAAGTACTTTTTTCTTATCATTAGTGAAATTTTTGGGGTTTCTTTCCGTTAATAAAAATATAACCACTCTATTAAATCAAATTTATAATCTAGAATCACCATTTAAGATATTTTTGAAAATCACTAATGGAAAACACATAATTCATGATTTATATAACATAATTATTGAATTCCTATACATATACACTTCAATCATCCAACATTAATCTAAAATCATTACTCAATATTCATCATCTCATACCTTAATACCCATTTCTAAGAATATGAAATATGAATCATGACATAAGGTTCCTCAACCGCAATAAAATCATGCATCTTAAATTTAATTTAAACAATACTATTCGAACATCCTATACATTTCCCATGTCATTTTTTGGTATCTTTATATTAATAAGTATAACCAATACTCATACCACCTTCCAGATTATATTCATGGTATCACTACTCTGGAAAATAATTTTTATTATTCCCAAACTATCAATATCTAAAACATTCAATGTTAACTCAGTTCCTTCCTTTGATTGACACTGGAAAGTATAGTGTCAGCAATACTTATCATAGCAAAAAACCAGAAAATCATGAAAAAATTACTTATTGGGTGTTTAAATCATAACACATACTCCTTTAATATGTGACAACTTATTTTTATCTGAGTTTATTCATATTATCCTCCATTTAAATCATTCATGATGGTTTATAAAGACTTTTTGAATTCCCAATGAATATCCCTCAAGAATGTCAAACCTAGATAGTAGTAAGGTCTATTGTCATGCACCAGTCCCCATCATGTCTAGCTCAATATGATGTTTTCAGAGTTGTTACCCCTATGTACATATGTTCTAGAGAAAAATAGACTTGTAGTATCCAGACATGGATGTATTTCTAGGAAAATACTCACTCTACCCTTTACCAAATTTCAAGGACATTTTTTTAAACATTAATTCATCCATAGACTCATCCATAGAGATATCCCAAGAAATATCATTAAAAACATCCCAGCGGATCTCACTAATGTTTTCTCATCCTGGTTTCTAAAGGTTGAATACAACTTTTCATTGAAACCAACTATAGGGAAACAAGATTAACATACATGGATATTACATCATTTGTTGTGAATATTTAGAAAATTACATAAGTATATGCCTAAGGACTATAATAGTTTAGTTTCTTTGGAAACATGGAATAAAATCATCTATCTTGGTGAAATATATTCAATGTTTTCCAAAAATATATTCCCCATTAGTAATTATACATAAATTATTTATTCATAATGTAGGGAAATGAACCACAACAAAGTGGTGAGATCGAATGCTTAGTAAGCGTAAATAGAGGAAAATACGTAAGGAAAACATGAACTTAAGGGTAGGACAAAATGAGCATAACATTTCAAGATCATAACCTATAAATCAAAGACCAGAAACATCAGACATGGAAAACATATTTAGAGTTCATAAGACATGAATCAAAAGATAATAAAGATCATGAACCATGTGAGAATATCCTAGGAATAATACATATAATTTTTTGAAGACACATAAATTTGTAATATCTTTCCCCTAAGTCGAGGATCATTGCCAAAAAATTGTGATGGAACGTCACTGGGACTACACCAAATAGGTTTGACACACCACCATCCCTAGTCATAGTCTTTTCCTTGTAAGGCATCATGTTTCCCCATATTCCCATAGTGGATCAGTTTTCCCCATCTTCCAACGTAGATTGGGTTTCCCCATCTTCTATAGTGGAACTTATTTCCCCAACTTTCATATTGGATCAATCTATTTGACTTTATTCCCATCATTATCTAATTACATATGAATTTTTACCCAATTCCCTGGAGAGATAAATAGGTATCACCCATATCATCATAAAATAACATATCCATGTGCCACAAATTCCTAAATAATAATATCATAATCCATGAAAATAATTAGATTTCCTAAACATGTAATCATATCTTAACCTTTATAGAAAGAATAGTTTTATTACTATTTCATCAAATCAAAAAAAAAATTAACAGAATCTTGTTTGATAAGAATATAACTTCTGAAAAATAAATTTGTTTCATAAAAAGAATTCCATAAAAACCTAAACCATTCATAGAAGTAATATGAATTGTGTCCTTGGATCATATCCAATGTAAAGGATAAACTAAAACCAATTATGTCATCTTAGATAGAGAATGATTTATTAATGTCATTTTGAACATCAATTTCTAAAACATATGAAATTTTAAAAATCCATTTTTTAAAATGCTTTGAAAATATATAATGGTATCATTTTAAAAAAATTCATGAGGGAAATATTTTTTCCTCATTGAAAAACACTATTTAAAACATGGATCCTTTTGAAAACTTTTTCACTGAAAATACATTCAAAAAATCATAATGGAATCTTGAAAACATCATGAAAACCATTTCCCTTGAAAACATATAAAAGAGTCATGAAATAATTTTCAGATACTATTTTAATATTAAATTTTTTTTAAATTTTTTTTCTTTTATTATATATTTCAAATAATTTAAATGAATCATTGAAAATAATTTTAAACCATTCTTGAACATAAAAAACTTTGGTAAAACGTCTTCATTAAAAATTACTTCAATAAATTGAATTTCCATATCATTAAGAAAACCATTATTCATAAAAAATAGTCTTAAAAAATAATAAAGAATCTTCAAATAATATTGATCATTATGGTGGATAAATCCGTATAATCCAAAAATTCCTTTTACGCCATAAAAATATTCAAAAATTTCCTTCATCAAAATATGATAAGAAGATTAATTTTTAACATCCATTTTATTAAATATGTAAAACATAAGTAAAAACATATTTTAATGTAAAAAATATACTCTTTCAAAAAAAATTAATTTCTTAGAAAACTTGGTTTTGAGAGAACACGGATTTTGAGAGGACTAGTTTGGGATATACCTAACACTGAGAGGGGGGAGAATCAGTGTTGGGGACATTTTTATAACCATTCCAACTTTTATACCTATACCTCTTGACCTGTTACAATCTTGATTCTATTATTCTCTTTTCTCTGTCGCATGCAATAATAGAAAGTAGCAAAAATATGCACAAAATATTTTTACAAGGTTCAACACTCAATAAGAGTAGCTACGACATGCATGGAGTTGTCCAGTGCATGGATTCTCTACTATGATGTGATATTAAATAACAATGTATAGGCTAGGAAAACTATCCTCTTGCCTGTGTGAGTCCCTAAACTTTAGTGGGGGTGGGAAACAATCCTCTTCCCTGGACTGGTGATGAGCTAGTCCAACTTGCAGCATCTAGCTGGTTCTTTATACTGAATATGGAGACAATATTATTCCTTCTAGATAAGGTAGGTTATGTTCTTGATCTATTTCAGTGCCCTTCACTTGATTACTTGAAAAGAAGTATGCAAGAAATTATCTTCTTTCTTTTTCTTCATCTCTAGTGCAAAAATTAACTACACTAGTTCTTCTTCTTTCTTCCTCTTAGTGCAACAAATGAATGCACTAATCGTCTTCTTTCTTTAGAAATAATCACATAAACCAATGTGATTATTCAAACATTAAAGATCCGCTCACAAATCACCATCTAAATTAAACTGATCTGAATAATTTCTTGCCTTATGTTGGGCATACTCTGTTCTTCTTATTCTTCTTCTTCTCTTCTTTCTCTTTGACACACTATAATAAGAAATAGTAATGAAGTGTCTTAATCGCATTATTCAATTCTCAATACCAATACTTGAGTGTATCAGTATACTTCCATCTTTCTTTGCACATATATGATTTTAGTTTCACATTTCTCCTCGACACATAAGCAACAACACCCCTGCAAATGGTGTATATAAATTGTGCAACCAGAGAGTGTTCACCTTCGTGCAAGAAAAGTGATCCAAGCGTCCTCTTCTTCACATAGAGCATGCGTGACTCAACTTCATATAATCAAGGATGATTCATGGATCTGTCTTCCCAAAGCACTACATGGGTGAGTATTCACCGGTTGTGTACTCACTGGATCTCCATCACAAAACACCGTGAGGGCTTGAGAAAACCAATCTCTTGGTTTTGCTTTTTTCTTCACACAGAGTGTGCGGTTCTCCTTCTTCTCAAGACACCTTAAGAGTGCATAGCACTTATTAAAGGCCTTTGGTATGCTCAAATTTTCCGCGCACCCTTCTACGTGACTTATGCAAAAAATTCATACCTTGCGTGTAAAAAACACCTTTTGGCACGAAAATGATATTTTGCACAACTCTCTTTTTTTCGTGCAGTACTAGCATTTCAAGCAGCACATCACTTTTTTGCACATCACTCTCTTTTTCATGCAAAACTAGATTTTTTTGCACAGCACGCTCTTTTTCACGCAGCACTGCTTCTTTTCGCACACTACCCAATAATTTAATTTTATTTGTGCGTCAAAGCTCAGGATTTGTCTAAGTGTCGAGCCTTAACAGATGATATGGGTTCACCTTATATTTATAGGCATTTTTTACTCCATGCGAAAAACACAAATCCGCATGTAAAACCCCATTTGTACATGTAAAAACTCTTTCACGCTACTTTATTTTTCATGTTATGCTCCAATATTTCATGCACCTCATGCCTTTTCCAATATTCAAGCTTCTGATCTCGAAACACCTTTTGAGCGAAAAACATCATTCCTCGATTTCACACACCATGCCAATATTTCAAGCAACCTTCATTTTTCATGTAGCCCATTGATATTTCGCACATGGCTTCATTTTTCGCACATCCTGCTCATATTTTGCACATAGCATCGTTTTCGCGAATCCCGCTGGTATTTCGTGCACAACATTCTTTTTCTCACATCCCGATGACATTTTACGCATCTCGTTGATATTATGCACATCCCACAAATATTTCTCACATCCTTTATTTTTTCGTGAACTCTGCCCAATTTTTTGCACACTGCATGTCTTTTCCATTTTTTGATGTTCTGACCTTGAATAATGCCATGTAAATAAAAATATAAATCATCTTCAATATTACGTGCAACATCCATTGTCAAAAACACATTTGTTCATCTTTCAATTTTTAGGCCCTAATATTTGGAAAACAATGGAAAACGACACCACCTTAAACTATTCTTTTGTACCACCTCCAGATTGTATGTTCCTTTGTCATTTCTCTCTGCACTGTATCCCATAACCATTCTTTAGATTTCATCATGAACTCAAGTAACATGATATATATCCTTTGATATATCAGATTTATCATCTTCATAGTTATAATGAGAATTACGGAAACATCCCTATCTTCCAGTATCCTTGTTCCTTCCAATCAAAACTATATATGACTGGCATCATAATTTCTCCCCCTTTACTTTATACGGCTTGCATCACAAGTTCTCATAACATATGATATTTGTGAAATACATAGTAGAAAAGCATTGTCTGGTTTAATCACCATTCTTCATTGTTGTAGACAATGTATCACCTTTGATACATGTGATTTGAACTTAAAATCAGCTCAACAATCTTCTAAATTTACATCATAGGGAATTTCCCAAGTACGACATTCAATGATATCATTTCATAAGAATTCTCCATGAATCCTCAATTATGCCAATCTCCATTAACATTGGATTCCTTCTTCATTTTGGCTGATATTGATAATTGTTGACAAAAAAAATACAATCATCATACACAAAGTGGTCCCAACAGATCCCCAATCGAAAGGACAAATAAAGATAGATTTTCATAAAGGCGTTTTTATTAATTATCATAAGTACCAAAGAGTTGTAAAATAGTAATAATACATGAATATATCACAGATAACTAGAGTGTAATAAAATTAAAGAGTTTTATTGATATATTTATCATAATATTTCATCAATGGAGGAATAATAATAAACAATATCAATAAATGATGATATTGTAGGAAGGAATTGTTACCACTTTGGTCACATTTAATCATAATACCCATGAATGAATAAAATTAAAGAAGCTTAAAATTTCATGAAAATAATTATATTAATTATGTTAAATATATATGATAATTATATACACAACATAGAATAACAGAGCTGCATAACAGAGCTTGTTTCTCAAAGAAGGAAAACTAAGACCAAATTACTTTTAAGATTTTGTAACTTTTTACCCAAAACCCCCCATCAAAGAGATTTCATAAAATGGAAATGTAAATAAAAATAATTTAATCATATTAATCATATAACACATTCATGTTAGGTATATACACCCCATAAAATGAATGAGTGGTGAATAAGGCACAAGTCTCACATAAATAAATGTGATATAAGAAACCACTTACCTTAAGCCTTGAATTTATTTCCACGGGTTCAATCCTCTTCTATAACAATTATAATTTTATTATAAATCTATCCCACTTTTTTATTATTATTTATAATACAATACATGGTTACATTATGACTTTTTATTACCCAATTATTAACAACACCATGTTAATGTTACTTTTCAGGTAATATTTGCTTTGTTTTTCGTATATGTTTGAAATTGTTATTCCAGATCCTATTAAATAGATAATTATTTATTTATTTATAGAATTAAAAAATATTTAATTATAATATATATTAATTATATAATCTTTTTATAAATTTATAAAATATAGATATGAAATGAAATACCCCAATCATGGAAATGATAGGTAGTACGTATGCATAAATCTTATTTTTGTTTTGTTATCGTACTAAAAGAAAGAAAGAAATGAAATATATGTGTGTATAAATATTATTCATGTAAAATTATTATTTCATATATATAATACAATTATACTAAACCCATCCATAATAAATTCCATGTTAGGTTCAATGGAATCACATCACTTTCATGTGGTGGTAATCCACACATCTACGTAAGAAGTTATCATTTTCACACAAAATTGAAAAAATAAAGGTGTGTTTTATATAAAAATTATAGAATATTAAATAAATCATAAATATAATATATATCATATAAAAATATAGTTTCCCTCATAATTACCAGCTATTAGAGGTGGTAATGGAAAAACAAACAACATCGTTTTTTGAGGTGGTAGTTCGCCGTACACAAGAATAATAATTTTATTACACATTTAATGGAAGTGTGTGTGGGTGTAGGTATAAAACATATAATATAAACAAATAAGTATTTTTTAGGATAATATGGTTTTCATTTATTCAACTAATAATATGATTTTATGGGTGGATAATGAAAATAAAACAAAGGAGCTTTTGGAAGGATATTTCCTCAACTTTGGGTAACATCTCATGATTTGTACCAAATGGTTTCCTTGGATAGATTTATACCTAATGATAGGATTAATGGATTAAAAGAGGAATTTTGTGAAATTATTTGAGCATATTTTTTGATATTAAAATGTCATGTGATATGTAAACAATTGGTAGGTGTTAGTGGCTTTTTATAGTGGTGGGGGAGTCATATTCTGGTAAATTTTTGAAAAGGGAATTTCACTAATGATTATCCCATGTCAGGTGGCTCCAATAATGGTCCAAATTCAATATGATAGAGGATAGGTTCGAAATATTTCTATATAATAACTTTTGGATAATTTTCAATTTAAAATTTTCCATTAGAATTGAGGTTCATTCCTTTGTTAAGCTATTTTTTTTTATTGTTGTAATAATTATTAAACACTTTCACTAATGTTTTTGGAAAAAAACATTGTTGTTATTATTAGAAAATATAAATAATGATTATTCCAAATATGGAATCCCTTTTTCCAAATAATGATAACTTTCATGGATGAAATTAATTAAAATTTAATCCTATAATAGGAAGACAAATAAGGTTTTTAAAGTAAACATGTTCAAACATTAGAAATGATTATATATACAATTTCAATGTGAAATTGATTAAAAATATGTAAATTGGATTAATTTATGTAAATTTATATGATTAACACTACTGGAATGTAGAGATATACCAACACTTTGAGGCCAATGGTTTGAAAAAACGGTTTTCATAGGTGGACTACCCCAACGGTTTGAACAAACCATTGGTAAACTCCTATTATTACCAGCCTTTCCCAGTGGTTTGGGAAAACCATTGGGAAATGCCTCTTTTCCCCAATAGTTTCAATGAAACCGTTGGCTAAATTCCCATTACAACAACAAATACCAACAGTTTTTGGAAACTGTTATTATAGAATACATTTCTCAATGGTTTTTAAAAACCTTTGGGAAATGTTTCCCTAAAAATATAGCTGCCATAGTTCTCCTCTATCCATGCGACTGAAGCCCTAAAAATGAGATCCATCGAAGCTCTCTGGTTACCCAGGTTGGAAAAATCCTTCCATACTCTTCAATCGACATCAAATCTGTAAGTCCTAAATTAATCTTAATGTTCTTAATCTGTTTTTTTCTTCTCTATTTTGATTTGGCCTAAATGAGAGGGTTTTCTCTTTACCCTGGCTGGGAAACTACTTCCACCTGAAATATCCATCTTAAATAAAAAAATAGTTATACAATCCAAATATGTAAGTATTACCTTAGTTTTAATGTTTTGAATCTATTATTTTTATTTTCTATTTTGATTTTGTCTAAACCATGTCATGATTTCCCTAGAATGGAAAAACCTATAAGTGAACATTTATTTTCTTTCTATTTTTGTGAAAAACATAAGTGTCATTATTGTATGGATCAACTTTATTTGAAGTATTCATAGCCAATCCTTCTGTGTATTTAGTGAAACATATAAACTAATTGGAGGTTAGTGATGCTATATGAGATTTTATGGGTTATTGTGAGGAGTCTCTTTCCCTTTAATTGATTGGTTTCTAAAACATACGTTGGTGCCCCTTATATTATGTAATTGGAATTGGTAAAGAAAAATGTTGGTCTCGGATTTCTGAGTTGGTTATTTGGATGGTATTATATATCAAAAGTGGGAATATCTCTATTGAATATGGGTTTATTTTACAATTGACTAATGTATTTATTAAAATGACAATGAAATACACATTTCCCACAATACAGAAGCACCACATAAATCATAGATAGACACTACACACCACAAGACACCAATAGAAGATACCCATTGACATCTAGGTATAGTTAAGGGTCCATTAACATTGAAACTGAAGTCGATTGGCACTCAAGCCTTGAGAAATTCCCATTTCTGGTAGAAAACATACCAACACCTTTATTATTAGTATAGTATAATGAAATGGTTTACACCCTCATGACCAAGTAGAACATCTAGTTCATGGACTGGTGCCCAAATTTGTTCAACAGTAGGATCAACTACTAAACATTGGTTGTGGTCCATCTGAGGTTCTTTCCAAAGTGAATAGGGTTATGTGAACAATATTCAAATCAACTAATGTAGCATAGGATCGTATTCAATGGATAAGTGTACCTGTATGGTGTTTCCATCATCATGATATATAAAAAAACATAATGAATAATGATGAGATTATTAAATGGATCTGTTTCCCCTTTTCTCGAAGGAACATGATTTGACCCATGGGGAGTGTGGTTCTTATATATTAGGTGGTGACTTGTATAGTCACATGATACATGTATGTTTTTGTTTAGTTTTTTTTATTTTCTTTATCGCATTGGCCACTTAGGTATTTTACTTATTTCTACAGATGGAGCATAGTGATGATATCCAGACTAGTTGATGAAGATCACTTTTATATTGTAATACCATGAGGTCTGATTGTGAGGAAACATTGGAAGATAGTGGAGAATTGGGGTCTTCCATGAGATGGAATTGTTTTTCTAAAACATTGTGTGGGATCATTTCTGGGGAATGTTGGAGTCATGAGATAACCCAAAGTGTCTCCATGAGATATCATAAATAACCCAAAGTGTCTCAAAGTGTCTCCATACATTGTATCATCCACGCATGGGATGTAACTCGCCCAATCCTATCAAACCTATCTTAGTCTATCCACTCAGTCACATAGTCTAGACTCATCTCTCAAGGATTATCCCATGCCTCGATGCACATCTCATCATCCAACTATATAAATAGGATTATTCACTTTGCGATTGGCCTAGTCACAAAATCACACCATGTCGAACCCATTTACATTATATTCTCAATAATTTAGTCAAGAACCTCATAAAAATAATTTATTATAACCCAGACCCACTAACCAGGTTCCATCCTAAGCTAAATCACACCAAGCCTCTTGGAATTATAATGCCAATCTGTCCAACAATACCCAATACCCACACTAGCATCTCATCCTTCATCTCTTTAGTAGAACCATTGAATCATTTAATGGAGTAAAACCTTTAATAATACATTTTATATCCTCATATGGATCATCCCACTCTAAGAACCTTCCAAGATTCCAATCCATCCTCAAAATTATTTCCTCATTAAATGCTAGATGTACAATTGACACACCTATCACTACAAGGCCCAATCCTCTTAGTAATATATTACTTGATCTAAATCCTCATCATTAGTTTCATCAATGACATTAAAGTGCATAAATTTCAATTGAACCCTACATTCAAAGAATTATTCATGTAGACAGGCCCCATGGAAACATGCTAAGAACTAAAACCATAAATAATAATGCCAAATACATGGATAATTTTCAAATAAATATCTCAAGTGTAAACATAAAAACCATGAATAATAATACCTCATCCTTTGTATCGAACAAAACCAAACTAAGTTGAAACTTGGGCCAAATTGAATATATACCATTAAGAGGAAGAGTAATTGTTAATCAATAGGAATGTGCTATTTGATAGTATCATTTTGAAACATTGTTCTGCTTCCCCTTTTCTTACAGGAACATGATTTGACCCATGGGGAACTGTGGTACTTATATATTGGGCGGTGACAGGTATAGTAACACTAGACAGGTATGTTTTAGTTTAGTTTTTTATTTTATTTTCTTTATCGCATTGTTCACTTAGATACTTGACTACTTTCTGTGGACAAAGGGTAGTTATATTCCATGAAGGGTGCCAGAATGAGTTCAGATTGATTCAGTCCACGGTCTTTGATCTGAGGTAAGATTCTATGGTTACTACTTGTCTCGCACCTCATGTATTTGGGACTTATGTAGTTTTAACTCCATATTATGTTTTCAGTAGGGCGTTGGATCGTTTTTGTTGGTTCAGGTGGATTTGGTTCTCTTCAGCCAATCTAGGTAAGGCTTTAATTACATTGTTTGGTTTCTCACTAGTTATGCAGCATCCTTCATGTTTTTTAAGGTTCTCAATTTCATTTGTGTAGTGTGTTGATCCCTATTCGTTGGTTTCGAGTCTCCAAGTCAAGGGCGACTTGCCTGCCTGTGCAATGGTAAGTATATATATGTATGTGGGTCCTTCAGTTATGTGTATAGTAACCCATGGCAGTGATTATGCACGTATGTGGCTAGGTGTTCCCATATATATATATATATGCAAACACATGTGAGTGGAGACTAATATATGCATATAAGCATATGTGCAAGGATCCCCTTGCACATTCTCATGGCCACGCAGGAGTGTTTATAGGGGATAGGTGTCCTTGCATGTGTGTGAAGGTGTGTATACCTAGTGTAGGAGCAGCATATTTTAGTTAGAAAGCTCCAAGAGCTGAAGTTGAAGGCTTGGTTCCACCTTGAGGTAGAGTCCCTCTCGTATCCTGTTTAATTTAAGAATTCTTTAAATTTAATTTATCTTTTTTTTAATTCTTCATAATTATATTGAATTGAATATCTTGAATAACTTATCATTAATATAATTGTTTCATTTTATAGTTAAAGTTGTGTTTTTATAACAAAACTCCTCCAATGGAGGTGCGCTGTCTGTGAAAACTCACAGTGATAGTTTAGGGTGTATGATTCTTTTCCTTCATTTCGTTTCCCTTTAGACATTGCGTCATTGTTTCACTCACTATAACATTCTAACAATACCTTTTTATAACATATTAAACAGTTGATTTTTCAATCATGTCTGGTGTGACCTTATATTATGGCGAAACCCGAAAGATGTTATCCAATGGATGTCGCTGTTAGGGCCAACATTCCGCAGTCACGTCGTGGCCACGCCGCGGTCATGTTGCAGTCCTGTCGTGGTCACGTCGTGGTCATTCCGCGATCACGCCATGGTAATGCTGTGATTTGGCCATGTTGTAGGACGACACCCCATGGCGGTTCGTAGTCCTATCAGAATTCGATGTATGATACGTAGATAGAGTTTTAGATACATTACCCACCCATAGTTAATGGAGGGGGACTTGAAGGCACTTATAATGACCAAGTGACGTGTAGGAGTCAACCCTGCCTCAAACTGAGGCACTCTGTGGCCGGTACCACTCAAAGTGTCTCATTTTTATTTGAAATGGATATCATTTTAAGTGAAAACAACAACTGGAATATGGAAAACCAACCAAAAAGATTTGGATTGTGTTGATAATTTAGCACAATGATCCACGAGTAATTTGTGATGTGTACGAGTCAACCCCACCTCAATCAGGGGCACAGTGTGGCCGATACCACTCAAAGTGTTTCACTTTTATTTGAAATGGACAACAGTTTAAGTGAAAAAATCAACTGGAATATGGAAAACTGACCAAATGCAATCGGATTCTGTTGACACTATAGGAAAAAAATCCACGGGTTATTTGTGAGGTGCATGAGTCAAACCTACCTCAATCTGAGGCATGGTGTGGCTGGTATCACTTGAGTTGTCTCACTTTTATTTGAAATGGACAACATTTTAAGTGAAAACAACAATTTTCATACGAAAAATTGACCAATTGCATTTGTATTGTGTTGATACTTAAAATAAATGATCCATGGTTCATTTTTTACGTTTACGTGTCAACCTCACCTCAATCTGAGGCACGGTGTGTCCTGTACCACTCAAAGTGTCTCAATTTTATTTGAAATGGACTACATTTTAAGTGAAAACAACAACTGGAATATAGAAAACCGATAAAACACATTCGGATTGTTTTCATACGTCAAAAAAAAAACGATCCATGGGTCATATTGACGTGTACGAGTCAACCTTCCCTCAATCAGAGGTGTGGTGTGGCCGACACTACTCAAAGTGTCTTACTTTTCTTTAAAATGGACAAAATTTTAAGTCAAAACAACAAATGGAATACGAAAAACTGACAAAACTCATTCCGATTCTATTTATACCTTAGGAAAAGGATCCATGAGTCATTTGTGATGTGTACAATTTAACCTCACCTCATTCCGAGGCATAGTGTGGCTGGTACCACTCAAAGTGTATTTGTTTTTATTAAAATGGATACTCTTTTAAGTAAAAACAACTGTCATATGCAAAACGTACCAAACTCATTCATATTGTGTTAATACAATAGTAAAATGATACATGGATCATTTTTGACATGTACAAGTCAACCCCGCCTCAATTTGAGGCACGGTGTGGCCAGCACCACTCAAAGTGTCTCTCTTTTGTTTCAAAAGGACTTCATTTTAAGTGAATACAACAACTAGCATACGAAAAATAGACCAATGTATTTCTAATTCTGTTGAAACTTTACGAAAATGATCCATGGGTAATATGTGACGTGTATGAGTAAACCCCACCTCAATCCAAGGGCCGGTGTAGCTGGCACCACTCAAACTGTCTCACTTTTATTTGAAATGGATATGAGTTTAAGTAAAAACAACTAGCATACTAAAAACTGACCAACGCATTTGAATTGTGTTGATAATTTAGGTCAATGATCCATGGGTCATTTATGACGTTTACGAGTAAACCCCGCCTCAATAAATGGTGTGGTCTGGCCGGTGCCACTCAAAGTTTCTCAAATTTATATAAAATGGACAATATAGTAAATGAAAACAACAACTGGCATAAAAAAACTGAACAAACCCATCCGGATTGTGTTTATAATAAAAAATGATCCACAGGTCGTTTGCGACATCTACGATTCAACCTCACCTCAATCCGAGGTGTGGTGTGACCGGAACTACTCAATGTTTCTCACTTTTCTTGGAAATGGAAAACATTTTAAGTGACAACAACAACTGGCATACGAAAAACCAATCAAATTCCTTAGTATTCTATTAATACTTTAGGAAAATGATCCATGAGTCATTTTTGATATGTACAAGTCAACCACACCTCAATACGAGTCATGGTGTGGCCGTTAACACTCAAAGATTCATTATTTTCTTTAAAATGGATACTCTTTTAAGTAAAAACAAATGGCATATGGAAAAATAACCAAACACATTAGTATTGTGTTTATAATTTAGGAAAACAATACATGGGTTATTTTTTATTTGTACGAGTCAACCCCGCCTAAATATGAGGTGCGGTGTTGCCAGCACCACTAAAAGTGTATCTCTTTTGTTTCAAAAGGACATCATTTTAAGTGAATACAACAACATACAATCAGAAAACCGACCAAAAAAATTTAAAATCTGTGAAAAAATTAGGAAAACAATTCATGGGTCATATGTGACGTGTACGAGTCAACCCCACCTCAATCTGTGGGCCAGTGTGGCCATAACCACTAAAACTGTCTCACTTTTATTTGAAATGGAGAGGATTTTAAGTGAAAACAACTGGCATACGGAAAACCATACAAAGGCACTCATATTGTGTTGATACATTAGGACAATTATCCACGGGTCATTTATGATGTGTAAAAGACAACCCTACCTCAATTCGTGGCATGGTGTGGCCGACACCACTCAAAATGTCTCTCTTTTGTTTAAAATGGAGATTACTTTAAGTAAAAACAAAAACTAACATATAGAAAACTAACCAAACGCATTCAGATTCTATTTAAACTTTAGGAAAAAGATCCATGGGTCATATGTGATGCAGAAGAGTCAACCTCACCTCAATCCAAAGCGTGGTGTGGCCGGAAACACTCAAAGTGTCTCTCTTTTGATTAAAATGAACATCATTATAAGTGAAAACAACAATTGACATACGAAAAACCAACCAAATGCATTCAGATTCTGTTGAAAATTTTGGAAAAAGAACCATGGGTAATATGTTACCTGTACGAGGAAAACCTGCCTCAATCTGAGGCATGGTGTGGCTGACACCACTCAAATTGTATCTCTTTTTTTAAAAATGGACATCATTTTAAGTTAAAACAACAACTGACATACGGAAAACTATCCAAACACATTCAGATTCTGTTGAAACATTAGGAAAACGATCCATTGGTCATATGTGACATGTACAAGTCAACCCCGCCAAAATCTGAGGCACAGTGTGGCCAGTATCACTCTAATTGTATCTCTTTTGTTTAAAATGGACATCATTTTAAGTAAAAACAACTGGAATATGGAAAACTGGTCAAATGTTTTCAGATTCTGTTGATACTTTAGCACAACGATCCATGGGTTGTATGTGATGTTTAAAAGTATACCCTGCCTCAATATGAGGCACGATGTAGCTGACACCACTCAATGTGTCTCACCTTTATCTGAAATGGAAAACATTTTAAGTGAAAACAAAACCTGGCATACGGAAAACTGACCAAATGCATTCAGAATATGTTGATACTTTATGACAACGATTCATGAGTCATCTGTGATGTTATTGAGTCAACCCCAACTCAATCCAGGCTCTATGTGGCTAGAATCACTCAAAGTGTCTCTATTTTATTTGAAATGGACATGATTTTAAGTGAAAACAACAACATTCATACAGAAAACTGACCAAATGCTTCCAGATTGTATTAATACTTTATGAAAATGATACATGTGTCATTTGTGACCTGTATGAGTCAACCTTACCTCTATCCGAGGCACAGTGTGGCCGATATCACTCTAAGTGTCTCAATTTTTTTTAAAATGAAAAACATTTTAAGTGAAAACAACAAATGACATACAGAAAACTGACCAAACGTATTTGAAAACAACAACAACATTTCAGATTGAATATATAACATGTCTCTAATAAAAGAGGTGGTGTCTTTGAAATTTAAACTCATCAATTATAGTCGCAAACTCTTTTTCATGAGATGGGTAGTTTCACTCATGGGGCCATAAGTGATGAGACTCATAAGAAAATAAATTTTCACCATATATTATAAAATATACAAGTTCAATGAAAAATGCATCACAAATAATTACATACCCAAATCTAGGATAAAAAAATTGGTATTTGAGACAATTTCAAACTCTTATTCATCTCTAATATGTATTTCTCAGACTATTATTCCTATTAGAATTTTATGGGGAGGTGGGGGCTGTGCTGGTTGGGGGTTGTGTAGGGTTGAAAGGAATTACTACCGGATGTGTGGTTGTCATATGAAGATTGAAATGGGTGTAAATAATGTTTGAGTTTTTTAAACTATTATTCAAGTCTACTGGAATATTTCTATTGTATGAATATTGAATTAGGGAATTGTAGTACATGACATGGTTGGAGGAGTTTGATGGTTTCATGTGTTTTTTGTGCTATTGCAGGTGTTTTGTATATTGTTTTAAATCCGTTTGTATGTGTTTTGTATGCTATTTTTTATGCAGGTGTATATTGAAGAAGCTACTAGAGGGGCTGCTATGCAATAGTTCTAGAAATACCCAATACCAACGGTTTTAAACCGTTGGTATACTTTGAGAAATATTTAAAAATTATCCAAATGGTTTTAAAACCGTTGGTATACTGTTTTGTTTTCAATATATACCAATAGTTTCATTGAAACCATTGGTCAAAATGATATACAAAAATATGACAACAGTTAGCCTACTACTGTTGGTAAATTCATACATACATGGCCTATACCAATGGTTTTGATCAAACCATTGGTATAGGGCTTTCTTCACGTCTTCCTGCTCTACGATTTGGAAATCCATTGGTATAGGCTATACCAATGGTTTTCCAGCCTATAGCAACGGTTTATAACCGTTGGTATAACCTTCTTTTCTAGTAGTGTAAACATCAAAATGAAACTAACATATAATTTACCTCTATAAATAAATTATAGTAAAAATAAATTTTGAATTAAAATTATGTTTTCATTATTCATCGTAAAATGATACTTTTGGAAAAAATACAAAAAACTTTACCCTAAGTAAATTTTGATATTAAAAATCCAAATATAATTATTTTTCTAACAGTATATATAAATTTTTTAAAAATAAAATTTTAAATTTGTTCACCATTCAAAGGTAGCAAAATAACTTTTTTAAAAAAAATACATATTTTTATTCATAAAAGTGGTTTTTTTCTTATCTTATACCATTAAAATCAATTTTATGTGTAAAAGAGATATTTATTTAATATATAATATAAACATTTTATTGAAAATTTTTATCAAAATTGGGTTGTTTAATTTTCAATGAAAAAATTGTGTTTTTTCATAGAAAAATAGTTTTCTTATAAAATTAATTTCTTTATTTTCATATAGTTCTTGCATTCACTTATACAAATTGATATCAAAACGGTTTATTTTATAACAATATGTAAATAATATTTCAACGATTTAGTTAATCTTATTCATAACATCTATTCCAATATCTAGGTTGTAGATATAATAATATTTTAATAATAATATTGATAATATCTTGTATTTTGGTAAAAATATACCTTTTATGAAACAGAAGCTATCAAATGGACTTTTTATAGCATCATTACAAAAAAACAGTGTTTTTATGTACCACATGCTAATATTAGTGTTCCATGTAATGAAATATTTACTTGTTGTTACATATAATGCAAGCCACACATAGTAGTTTTGTATAAAAATAAATATATTAATTGTTTAATAAAATTTCAAATTTCCAAATGATTAAATAAATTCAATGAAATATTTCACAAAATCTGGGGGTGTTACAAATTTCATCACTATCAGTGAATATTTTTCTCTTGATACAATTTCTAGGATATTCATTTGGATATTTGTATGTTTTCATGTTGTACCTCATTTTATAGTGTCTAATTATTATATAAGGATTACCTTTAATTTCTGGGTGATGTATTCACCAAACCATATCTACAAAGATAATTTTCAACAATAGGTACCATCCTTAGAGAGATGGTTAATATTAGAGATCAATTCAAACACTATATGAAATGTTGAGATATTTTTCTCTCTATTTCAAAGGATGTTGGGATGAACACATCCCCCTGATTGAGTTTTCTTACAACAATATCATTCACTGAAGCATTTAGATGGATCTTAATGAATTCCTTTATATAAATATGTGTCAAAATCCATCATGTTGGGATTAATTTTGGGAAGTAAATCTATTGATCCCGGATCTAGAAAAGGAAATAGTAGATAAAGTCAGATCGATTCAATAACACAATAATGAATCTCATATTTGATATAAAAGGTATGCTAACTAATGCTGGTGTGATTTACATTTTGATGCTACGAGGAATGTTTTTTGAGGAATTTTTATATAAATAAAATTTTATGATATTCAAAGAAAATATAATGTTATTCCACATGTATATTTTCCTTTTAGAGATTCAATAATTTTTAGGGGCAGGATGGTTTCTTATCGCTTGGAACATCCACCGAACATCTCTAATGTTAACGATCTCTTCCTTGTATCTCTTTAGAGGAAGTACATACTTGATCCTTCCCATACACATAAATCAAAGGTCATAAAAATAATCATGATCTTTAAATAAAGAACAACCTATATATATTTTCATTCATAGAGATATAGTTTTATGAAACAAGACTTATCTATCAGACATAATACTATAGTGAAACAACCAACTTGAGAAAGCTACATGGGAACCTGAGGGTATGATGAGGCATAAGTATCTTCATTTGTTTGTATTAGAGTGATCAATTTTTGGGTGAATTTATTTTATACAGTGTATAATTTAATAACTGTAGTTTTTATGATATATATTTTTTCAATATTTTTTTTCATATATTGTCTTACACAACACCACGTTTTAATGAAACGTGATATACTATTAATATTAATATTTAACCATGATTGTAAAAAGATACCTTCTAAAATTGGTGGTATGAATAATAATAATAACATAAGGGATAAAACTAAGATAATTTTTTAGATAAAAATAATATATTTATAAAAAATTAAATAGTATTTGGTGAAGTCTTTATACATTTGGAAAGTACATTTTTCTCAAAAAAATAATTTTTTTAATTTTAGTGAACAAATAATAATTTTTTTTGAAACATTTGATTTTTTTTTTCAAATAAATTTTTTTTGGGACTGAAAATATTAAAATGAACTTATATTGTTGTTTTAGTAATTTTATTAAAAGTTTAATTTTTTCAATGAATATTGAAAAATACTGGTTTTTTAAACAGCCTTTTCCTTTCAATGATTTTCAAGTTCCATTTTATATTAAGAAGTATTTAAAATTAAAATTAATTAAATAATATATTACACAATCCAATTTAGTTTGTTGTAGTCTATTTTATATTGAATTCCGATATTAAAACTATTTACACTTAGGAAAAAAATTTCTTAGCAAAACTAATTTTTTATCACATCTATGGGATTAATATTAAATTAATTTATTACTATTATTGAATTTAAATTTTTAAAATGGATTTAATATTTTCAATAAAAATAATTTATCTAATATAATAAGTTCAAATTATTTTTTTCATAAATATTAAAGAAAATAATATAAATTAATTATTTAAAGTTTAGTTAAATGTGGTTTTGTGCGTTACATATGCATGTGTCAAAATTAACTTTCAAACATAAAAGATATTTATTTAATATATTTTATTTAATATTAAAAATTGGTGGGTCTAAAACCTATGATAAGTCACATTATAATTTTATTATTAGAGTTTAAATTACCTATGTATAGAAAAACAAACTTGTTACTATGGTGAAAAATAAAATAATAAATGTGAGTAATATTAGAGGTTAAGGAAAAACTTGTTTAAAACATGTTTATTTTTTGTGGTGAAACTTTGGATAAACCATATTATCTATTAATTCCTTTTTACATCATACCAATAGGAAAATAGCATGATATTGACTCCCTATTATTGAACAGTTTTTGGTATTTACAAAAATCCTAATCATCCTCGATTATATAAGGGGACCATCTCCCCACACTTCATTACTACATATATTCCATTTTTATCGACAAAAAACTTACCAAAAACCTCAAAAAGTTCATTCCCATAATGTGGAGATTATTTACATTCCAAAATACCAATCCTAGTTTTCATAATAAGAGTTCCAAAGGAGGGTTTTCTAAGTGAAGGAAATTGTATTCACTAAATATTTCTTTCAAATTATTCTATTATCTCCATAATTTATGTCCTAAAAATACAATTTAATAAAACAAATATATACCATATACTTAAATTTTATTATTTTTATGTCATAACCAAAATCCATATATTCTTCCATAAAATGATAAATGAACTTGTCAATCATGTGTATTGAAGACTACTACCTCATTAATGGAATCATTTTCCATCGTCACAAATAAGAGAAGGATATAATGGTGGATTTAATTTATATATATTATATTAATAAAATAATTATACTTATATACTTATTATATCAAATTTACCTTCTTAAATTCCATTTTTTTGTAATACTATAATATCACTCGTCTGTATGGAAGACTTCTGCCTCGCAAAGTGACGCGATTCATTTTTCACATACAAATTACACGGAAGGTAAAAAGGTATAAATATATTTAATATATTTAATATATATTAAATCATAATGAATCTATAAATTTTATATATTATTGACCATTATTTTCTTCCATCCATCAATAAAAAAGAAACTTTGTTCATGCCTGCAAAAAACCTACCATATCCATGAACAATGTAATTCATTTTCTATTTCTAACAATTTTTTATTACTCTAAAAGGTATATAATAAATATATATGACATTTATATCATGGTTAAAATTCAATAAATTATTTTACCATGATAAATGTAAAAGTTCTCAAAATACCAAACCAAAACATACAAGAACAATGAAGCTAATATTGCCTAAAACATGATTTTAAAATGGAATTGTTAATAAATGGATAAAAATGGTCCTAAGTAAAACATATATTGTATGATAAGTGCAAGTGTATTTTTTTAATAGATGTATATTGAACAAATATTTATTATATAATTGTTTCAAATGTGTATGAGATAAGTCATACCTAAGATAAGGGATATTTTGTCTTAATTTATCTTTTTTGGGAAATATGTTATTTTTAGAACCTGTCATCTTTCATGAGGTGTATATACACCCCATTTCAAATTTTATATCTATAAATTATTTATTCTCATGATATTTTATGTTTTATTTAAATTTATTCATTCACGGGGATTATCATTGAAATGATACAAATGGTGAGGGTTTTGAGAAACAACATCATTTTTTACAAAGATTATAAATGTTTATGAAA
The DNA here is from genome assembly GCA_963277665.1 of Viscum album. Classification (NCBI taxonomy): domain Eukaryota; kingdom Viridiplantae; phylum Streptophyta; class Magnoliopsida; order Santalales; family Viscaceae; genus Viscum; species Viscum album. The sequence goes on along the minus strand of OY728163.1, from coordinate 1,461,313,557 downwards.
ATAATAATGAAATGTTATGATATATATGTCAAGAAAATAATGAATTTTAAAATATTATATTTATTTTATGAAATTAATTAATTTCATTTCATTTCCCCCTCTTTATTTACTAAATATTACAAAATAATATTTTTAATGAAACACGATTTTATTTTGTTCTTTGGTCAAAAATCATTTTTCATCCATGTCCATGTTTTCTAGAAATCATTCAATTTTTTACTATTATATAATTATTCTTTAATATAATTATTACATATTATTGGATTTTTAAAAAATGGTTTAAAATAATTATTCCTGCTATTTTTTGAAAGAGTTAATTTTAATTTCTTTACTGCATATGTAAAAAAATATTTGTTTTAATGTACACGACATGAATAAATTCTTTTCAATAATGAACCTTTTATTGTTTAATTAATTATTTACATGTTTTAAATGTATTTTTGGAATACATTTATTATATTATTTTTTATTAATTTTAAATTTTAAAAAAAATTATTTGAAAGTGAAAATTATATTTTTTCAAGAAATATTCCATGTGATCTGTCTAAATAATTTTCTATATAGGATGAGATCCATTTATTATTATTTTTATTTAATGGGGGTATTAACAAATTATATCATATAAATTATTTATATGAATTCTTTATAATTCTGATTAAAATATTATTATTAAACATAAATATTTTCTATGGGTTACTCTATGAAGAAATGATGACATGTTTATGAAACCCATTTTTTCTATGGGTTATGTAATGAAAAGATGTTTATAAAACCCATTTTTATTATAGGTTATGATATGAATAATATTTTATTATCTATTGGAACACATATGTAATATTTTAATTATTTGATTGATGGTTCTATTATAAAACAAGTTTGTTTTAAGGTTATAACTAATGGAGCTGGTTAGATTACAACCATGTGTGGTGGTTATGTTAAAAACCAAATATGGGTGGTTAAGTTATAAATTGATATGGGTAGGACCTACATCTCCATCCATTGAATTGGGTATTGATGAGTTTCTCTGGAGATTATCATGGATGGGATGGGGGCTTAACCCAGTTCACTTTGGAACTTTTCCCCTATGATAGTCTTGTGAGCCAGCCATTAAAACTACTATGGTTTGGGGAGTAAACTCATACACTATTACATCCTAGGCAGAAATCCTTTACTAAAAAGAATATAATTTTATGTTCTTATGTTTATGAAAAAAATCTATTTCTTCTTCCAATGTTATATCCTTATAAAACATGTTTATTGGTTACTTTTTGATTCGTGTATTATGAAATATTAATATTTATTATATGGATTATGTTTATGATCTATGATATATACATTATAATTTTAAAATGTTATACTCATTTTCACCTACCCTTATGATCATATTATTCTTATGTGATCATTGATATCTTCCTTTGTTACCCCTACTCAAATATAAGATCACCCTATATTAATTATACCTTACTTGGGTTATAAATAAAGGTATTATGTACAATATGTCAAAGAAGGTTATTAGTTATGAATAAATTAGTGGGATATGATCTAGTTCACCTATGAACAAATTATTTATGTATCTAAGATCCCAATTGATGTATTATTAAATGATTCTATCATGTATCATTATATTTTGTAATTATTATTCATCTATTAAGATATAATATAAATGTATGGAATTTTTGTTCCATTATAATATACATAGTGGGGAATAATTAAATAAGATGATTTTCCATTGATGATTAATAAGGCCATAAAATGTCATTAAAAACAATCCTATGGAAAAATACCCATTTACAATTAAAATCATTTTAAAGAAATATTCATTTACAAAATATAATTAAATAACTTTATTTAAAAATTCTCATGAAAACTTGTAGAGGAATATTCAAAAAAAATTATTTTCATGACAACGTATACATTAAAATAATGTTTCTTTTCACATTTTTTCATAAAATGACAAAAGAACCATGTCTAGAAAATGAAAAGAATATTAATTTTAAGACCCTTTTGTAAAAAATAAATCATAGGTAAAATTTTCATTAATAAATCACATGGATTATTTTTGAAAAAAATTGAAACTCTTTTTATAAAACATTAATAATGAAGAAAAAGGATTTATGATCAATGATAAAAATGAATTCAAAATTTCGTAAAATCATTTTTGTCCATCATTTTAATTTAAAGACAGAATAAAATGCTAATTTTAATTTAAAAGTATACTAAAACCATATTATAGCAGTATGTATCTTTTTAACATATAAATTTAAATCAATTTCCCTAAGGTTGACTTAATAATAAATTATCTCAAATAATGACAAGAATGAGAAATAAACCCTTACCTTAGGTTTGAATTTATTATTATATGTTTAAAAATTTTATATAATAAATATTTATGTATTATAAATTTTTAAATAATATTAGTCGCATATATCATTCAATATATGATATATTTATAACCTTTTATCACCAATTTATTGATATTTCTTAATTAAAATAATTATTCTATGTGACAACTGCTTCATTTTTATGAATTTTATAGTTTGTTAGTTTTTTCCTTTATAATATTATCATAGATATATTATATTTATAATGTTAATAATTATTTAATTATCATATATATTTATTATATACATATTTATAGCCATTCATAAAAGTTATATATTGAAAATTTTATTACACTACTCATAGAGATTATAGGTCATACGTATGCATGAAAGCTATTTTAATTTTTTGATAAATTGAATTATAGAAAGATAAATAAGAAATTATAAATTATAGAATCATAATTATATAATACTAATAATATATTTTAATCAAATATATCCTTATTACAATCCAATTAAAATTGTAAAGAAAATCTAATCGCATTGCTTCGTGGAGGTGGTATTCAACACGTATGCATGAGTGACATTATTATGTTCCAATGGATTTTAATGTATGTATTTATATGTGATATTATAGTTATAGTTTTATAATCAGTTCAAAATTATCATATATAAACATTAATCTCATCATAATAACCATCTATGTAATATAGTGGTGGAAAATAAATTTCATCACTACATGGAGACGGTAAGCTGTATGTATGGATGTGTGATACTTTCACTGATCATTTGATGAGAAAATAATGGATAATTATGATTTAATAATAATAATATAGATTCATTATATTTATTATGTATTGAAAATAAATTATATTTAGAGGAGGAAAAATAAGAAGTAAAAGAAAATGGTCGGTTAAGGCGATTATCTCATCATTGAAAGAACTTCTTTTGATCTCCTCTTAAGGATCCTAGGTTTAGACTTTTGGGATGAAAAGATACTATGTAATTTTTATAAGGAAGTATAAAATTGAATTTTTCAGAGTTTTTTTATGCATAAGGCTCGATGAAGTGTAAATTTGTGAGGGAGGAGGTTCCCTTTTATAATTGATTTGAGGGGAACTTCTGGAATGTCTTAAACAATTAAATGATAATAAAGTAATTGTCGGTCCAAATGCTTCCAAATGTCCAGATATTCAATCCTAATATTATATATATAAGGACTCGACCTTAAACATTACATAATCATGAATTATGTTAGGAATTCACATTGGGGATCTTTTCAGTTTTAGAGTTTTAGAGAATTAGGCCATAACCTTTACATAGCAACTTGAATATTACATGTAGACACTACTACTCAATATCCATTTTTTCATAAAATAAAAACACATAAATAGAAACATTTCTAGTTTAATGTTTCAGACAAAATTTATTTTCTGTGATCTCATCCTTAACCCTATTCATCATTAAGTCATATAGAAAACATTTCAAAAACATGAGATAAGCATAAAATGACCAGTAAGGGTTATAAAATAAGGAATCAAAACATTAACCCATCATTAAATACAAATCAATGAAACCAAACTTTTCAATCATAACATACCATACGAAGTCATCTGATTTGTGAATAACACCCACATATCATAAATTATAAAGTTAACCTATGGAATTCATAACATAAATACATAGTAACTATCACAGCTACATAGGGAGTAACATTTGGAATAGCCATTATAGTATATTCCTCAAGTATTTTAGGAGAAATATTAACGTTTACCTCTGTCACGATACCCAAGGCATTGGAGAGCTATCTCGGGCTCACCCACCTTAGGATTATCACAGAACCGCCTGTATAAATAAAAAATTCCCAATAACCATAACATATTCATGACACATAACACAATCATAAAATAAAGATAACATTTCCACAATCCAATAAAAATATATCAAATCAATATATTGAAATATACAATAGTTTAACAAATCAATTTCAAAACCTTTTAAAACAATTAATAAAGAGATTTTTGAATCAAAGTGTCGCGTACCACATTGAATCTTTTAAATAAATTTTCAATTGAAAACATTAATGTTCATCTAAATAAATCCTTAAAACCATTTTTAAAACATGTACATTAATGATAAATATTTATAGTAATAAATCATTAAAACATTTTAAATGATATATTAGTTAAATAGTTTCTAACAAAATGAGAGACTCTTGAATACAAACAATTGAAGAATAATATTGAATCATAACTTTATAATGTCCATTGAATAAATGGATTCATGATATAATATTCCAAAGGATAGTATGTACACCGTATAAAAGTTAATTGGTGCATAATGACAATGAAGTCTTAATGGAATGAAAATTGAGACGAAATCCCATATAAAAACAGTATCCTAAGGTCATGGATAAGTCAAATGCATAATAATGTGTGAAAAATATAAATACACTAAATAGGATTGGATATTAAGTGTAAATCAATCATAGTAAATTCAAACATGTTATTTTTAATACAAAACCAATGACTTGTATGTTTAACTCAGTGAATGGAAATTGAGTTAAAATTACCCCAATCAAGTTCATATCGATGACTTGAGAATTTATCAATGGAGTGATTATGTGTATAAAAAGTATATCCAAAAAAATGGGAGTTGAAATTACAACATAAATAAATAAATAGTGATACCACACATAATTATATCATGATATAATTAATAATTTAAAAATTATCCCAAGGAATGGAAATTGGGTTCAAAGGTTCCCTTATCGATTTGGTAACATAAAAGACATAAAACCCATGAAAGACGGATCATAAAATAATGATGCAATTACCCATAAATTGAAATATATTACACAATGAATAAAATCATGGGCAGTACATACACCACACAAAAGGAAATAGTGGAAAATATTGCATTAATCTCACGGGAATAAAAAGTGGGATTAAAATCCCTTACCACATTGTAATCAATCGAGTCGTGTGACCAAAAGGTAATAACCACAAAGTGATTCATAGTATAACATGAATATAAATAGTAACATGATAATATATATCAAATTTCAGTACACAATAAACCACATGCAATAAATTATTGGTGAAAAATGGAAATCTCATGGAATTAAAAATGCGATAAGAAACCCCTTATCTCGTGTCCGAATTGACTTGTTTGTTCCTTGTTATTCCTGAATAATAAACATAAGTTAATTTATACTTTATTAAGAACCCTTTTTAAAGTTTATTATTCCTTTTATATCCCTTATTACCATGTTGTAAACAATATGTAATTATTTGTGTTAATAATGGTCGTTTTGTTGATATTTGTTACTTGAGTCAAAAATGGACTTCTTATAATTAAAAGTTGTTCACATGGTCAAAAGTTCATTATATCCAGAATGGTATTAATGAATCAGATATCATATATATCATATATATCCATTATATACATGTATTTATAACAGTACATTACATTTGGAGGTATGAAATTAAATGCACCATTCATGGAGATGGTAAGCCGTACGTACACATGAACGCTACTTTCATTTTTATTTATTATATTATTGGAATTAAATCATAATGATACATAGGTATATAATAATTCCAGTATAATATAATATATATTATCATATATAATATCCTTAACTCCATCCTTTATATGTCCCACATATGGAATTAACGTGTCATACCACTTTGAGGGGGCAGTAGTCCGCACTTCCTCAAATAAAATTATCACGTTTACCCATAATGGAAACCATAAAGGTATACTAAAAAAAATACATAAGCATGAAGAAAACATAAACATAATATATATCATATATAAATTAGTTCCATATTAATGGCCACCATGAGAGGTGGTAGGAGATAATCGAACAATCATCGTTTCTTGAGGCGTTAGTTTTCCATTCACAGAAATAGTATGTTCTTCACCTATTAGACGGAGGTTCATGTAAGTGTAGATTGAATTATTCTCATGAAAATATAATAGTATATTGAGGATACTGGTTTTGTTATAAAATAAAGTAATAAAAATATTTTATGGGTAGTAGAAGAAAAATAAAATAAAAGAAGTTAAGAGAAACAATTACCTTTAATTTGGGTAACTTCCTTTGGTTTGAATCAAAAGGACTTCTTGAAGTGACTTCTTCCCAATATAAGGATTATAGTAGGAGGAGAGGGATATTTAAAGATTATTTGGGTAGGGTTTGGACAATACAATGGGCTTCAAAGTAATGAGGAATGAGTTAGAAGTGAGTGATTTTTATAAGGGTGAGGAGGGGCTCTTTAGGAATGTTTGAAAATATTATTTTATTATAAAATTATCTTTAGTTTATAAAGATAAAAAAATAATTAAATTTAAAGATAAGATGAATATATTTTTAAATAAAATCCTCCAATAATAATTGTAAATGTTTTGGATATTGTTTTAATATTTTTAATCTTATTTATTTAAATCATTTATTAATGAGGTAAATAAGGCATCATTATTATGTCATAAATAATTTAATTTATTTCATGTGTAAAAATGATAAAATAAATACCATAATTTAGGAAATCATTTAATATTTCCAATAAATATTTATAGTCTAAAAGATAACTTATATAAACCCATCTAAATATTTATTTACTAAAAGATATTTGTTTATGTAATTTTTGCCTTTACTTTATGTTTATTAAAATAAAGTGTCATTATCACTCCCAAGTGGCTCCATGGAGTGCCAAAACCTACCCAAAGAAGACCATAATCGAAAATGTCACATAAAATAAAGTAAAAGAAGTGTTAAGGTAATTTTGTAGTATTATAATATTATTTTTACATTGAATTGCCCTATTTACCTTTATCTGCGGTAAGTAAAAGTCAAAAGTTACTATTCAAAAAATTTATTTTCATATTATTGAACCACATTTTACTTCCTAATAATAACCGTGTATGTCTTATTTTTGAAATTCAACCCATAGAAGCGGAAATTTTTCATTTAAATGAAAAAGTTATTTTTTAACTACAACTTAGTGGTTTCACTATACATCAAAAATTGATGTTTTCCAGAAAACTACCAAAAAATCAGCCTAATATATATTCGATATTCCGAATTCAAAAATGATATCTATTTTATGAAATTCGAAAAATATAAATTTCATTAATTAATTTAAAATTAATTCCCGTTATCAAAACAAATAGCTTGTTTTTAAGAAACAATAACTATCAAAAGATTGATACTTTTTTATCTCCAATTTAAAAGTGAAATTAATTCAAATGACCAAAATTAGATTAAATTGTAAAAAAATAATATAATTACACTTTAAAACCAAATAAAAAGAAAATATAACTATATAAATAAATTATACTAAGAGGCACATTTTAATTAAAATACATTATTTTTCACTATTCATCAAAAAATGAATTTTACTCGAAAAATACCAAAATTTTACCCAAAGTGAATTTTGATCTCCTGATTATAAATAATAATTTTATTTTTTCAAGTAAAACATATAAAAGTGACCAAAAAATGATTTAAAGAGGGTTCTCCATCAAAAGGAGGTAATAAATCAACCTTTTAAAGTAAAATATTCTAAAAATTAGATTTATTCACATTTTAAGCCTCTAACATTTATTGAAAAAATGTAAAATCATTTATCAAACATGTATAATAATATTTTAGTTAGTTCTTTTCATTACCTCCAATACAATGTCTAGGTGTTAACTACAATTTAAAATAATAATATTATATTATTATTTTTTAGTATGACCCAACGTTGTGTGCAACGTAAGATTTCAAAGAAAACCATTGTGGTGTATCAGGTATGCCATCGAACAAAGAATCCCCTATAAAGTAAAATTAATAATTAATTTACAAATATTAATAAATATTAAAATTTTATTATTCTTTATTTATCTGGGATATTACGTCCTTCTCCAGTTTTGGGAATTGTGTCCTTGCAATTTTAAAATTGGGCTCAGAAACATCATCGAACGTCCCCCATTCGAAAAAAAATTTAAATAAAACTATCACTTTAAAAGAAAGAATGATATATACAAATGTCACCAGAGACAAAATATACTAGGATTCCATGAAAACATGGATATGGAGGAGAGAAAAAGCCATCATGTTCTGATGGAGAGTGATGAAAAACTTTATTAGGAGAATGTTAACCACCAGAAAATCACAAATATGTGATGGGTTAAACGGTCCTTGATTATCTAGTTTTAAAAGTTAACAGAAAATGTTTTTGTTTTAAGTTACTTTTCATAATTTTGAGAACTTTATTTACGAGATTAACTAGATATATAAGGAAACATACTTACTTGTCATGTAGACATTCATCCTTTACTAAATTCTAACCATAAGCTCATTTTTTTCTTCAAATGATTTGTATTCATGATTATGTGGTCACACCTGAAGTGAAAGAACCAACTTCTAGAGTATCAAATAAACTAAAAAAGAAGAATTATATATTTATCATGTATTTAGACCCTAAACAATACCAAAATGGTTAGTGAGGGATCAGATAATACCCAAAAGGACAATCTTTTACAAAAAGAAAAACTACTCTTAATCTACAAAAATTTACAAACAAAACCCAAAGTTCAACAAATACCATTCAATAAACATTTCTCCATAAATTTATTCAATTTAATCCGAACTAAGATTGAAACCCAAATCATAGAAGGATTTAATCACATTGTCTTCCAAGATAAATCTTAACATTTATCTCCAAAAAATATCTGTTACTCTTAAATTCTCATACTAAAGTGTAATTAACCTAATAAAATATTCTCTATGATAGGTTAATCATTTCCATAAATAACCCAAAATCAAATTATTCTTGATTCATAAAATCATGAAATGAAAAAGAATTAGTTATACTAACCAGGGACATCACATAGTCGAGTGGTAGGCGATAAATATCAACCGCAATTTGGTTGTGGGTTTGATTCTCACAGCTTTGTCTGACACAATGGGTTCTCATGTGGTCTATGTGTTGTCCTTTTTAAAAAACTATATAATTTTATTACATTCCCAAAAATAGATAAATTCATCAAAAATAACCATAACATAATTTAACCACAATGGTTATCTAGTAACTTTCATTTTTCATCCCAAAATATATTAACCTGTAATTGCCTCAATGTTTAGGATCATATAAGCCCAAATGATTCTTTATTGCTATATACACAAAATAAAAGATAATTATTCCATAAATAAAATTTTCGTTATTCAAAATTCACGGTTACACATACTATGAAAAGTCTTATAATCTGATCCCATCATCAATTGAACCTTAATACTTTTAAGCATTTCACTATCCTAAAATATACCATAACACTTGAATCCAATATATCTTGACTTATTACTCATTCAACGTTCTTCGTGATCCACTGGCCATTTCTTTCCAAATTATTCTAAAATACTTATTTCCTATATACAAAATCATGAGTCCTATATTAAGATTAAATAATGTCTAAACATTAGTCAAGAAATAATCCATACCTTTCATTGGTCATTATTAGTTTCCTCATCCTAAATTGGAATAGAGTTCGGTATTGTTAAACATATATTTTTATGATATTGGTGATCCCATTCCAGAACCTTCTTCGTAGAGAATCTGTTTGTATAATGACCATGAATAACACATTTAAAACATTCAATTGATCCCTCAGAAATAACTTCTTTCACTTTCCTAGATTCAACTGGAAGCTTCCTTTTTACATGGAATATTCTTGCTTTATGAACTTCATTTCCACATCTATAGAATCTTCTCGTACCTTCGAAATATTTTCCAATGTGTTTCTTTCCAAATCCTTGACACATAGGTTGTTGAATATACTTACCTTTATGATTATTACCCAAACATTCGTGGGGATTTCTTTCTCACATAAATTATTCCTTATAAAAATAACCATGGTTCGGGTGGTCAATCATGACTCCATATATTTGGTTAAGAATAACCACAAGAGTTATCATTACAACTCCCATTTTATTTAGTTTCTCTTTTTTAAAACCATCACAGTTTTCTTCAATTCCATTATTACTTTGGTGCCTCCTAGATCCTGCCATTTACTACAACCAAAAACGTAAGTGTGAGTGTATCAATAAAATCATCATAAAATATCTTATGATGAGGGTAAATACTGAGATATAATTTTTCATGGCACCCTAAACTCATTCAATTTATTAAAAAATCTACAACTCTTTCTAAAATCCTAACCATTGAAGTTATATCACATATTCTTAAAGAATACCCTAACCTCTAAAGTTATCTTAACTGAACATTGATACCAAATATAAGGACCCGGACTTAAGTACCACATAATCTTGAATTTGGTCAAGAATTCACATTGAGTATCTTTTCAGGTTTAGAGTTTCATAGAATTAGGCTGTAACTATTAGATAACAACTTGAATATTATATGTAGACACTACTACTAAGTATATATTGTTTTCATAAAATAAAAACACTTAAAAAAACATTTCTAGCTCCTTGTTTTAGATAGCATGACTTTTCCTTGATCCCATCCTTGACCCTATTCATCTTTATGTCCTATAGAAAACATTTCAAAAACATGGGATGAGCATCAAAATCTCGGTAAGGGTAATAAAATAAAGAAGAAAAACGTTAACCCATCATTAAATACAAATCAATGAAACCGTACATTTCAATCATAACATACCTTACTAAATCATAAGATTTATGAATAACACCCACATATCATAAATCATAAAGGTTACTTATAGAATTCATAACATACTTATATTGTAGCTATCACAGCTACATAAAGAGTCACATTTTCAATACCAATCACAGTATATTCCCTAAATCTCTTAGGTGAAACATTAACATTTACCTCTGTCGCATTTCCCAATGCATTGGAGAGCTATCATAGGCTCACCCACCCCAGGTTTGTCACAGAACCACCCATATACGTAAACAATTCACAATAACCATAACATTTTCATAACACATTACTAGATAATAAAGGAAATATAGAATTTCCACATTCAAATCACAATATATAAAATCAAGATATTGAAATAAAAAATTCTTTATCAAATCATTTTCAAAAACATTTAAAATATTTAATAAAGATATTTTTGAATCAAAGTGTCCCATACCACTTTGAAAATTTAAATAAATTATCTTTTGAAAAAATTAATGTCTATATAAATAAATCATTAAATACTTTTTAAAAAATGTACATTAATGATAAATATTTAGAAGAATGAATCTCTGAAACATTTAAAATGATATTTTAGCTAAAGAGTTTTTACCAAAATGAGAGACTCTTGAATAAAAATAATTGATGAATAATATTGAATCATAACTTTATAATATCATGAGAATAAAGGGATTCATGATATAATATTCTAAAGTATAGTATATACATCATATATATGTGAATTGGTTCATAATGGCAATAAAGTCTCAATGGAATGTAAATTGAAACGAAATCCCATATAAAAATTGTATCCTTAGACAAAGGATAAATCAATTACATAATAATGTGTGAAAAATATATATAAACTCAACATGATTGGATATTCAGTGTAAATAAATCATAGTAAATTCACACATGTTCTTTTTAAGACAAAACCAATGGCTTGGATTTTTAATTTAGTGAATGGAAATTGAGTTAAAATTACTCTTATCAAGTTCATATCGATGACTTGAAAATTTATCAATGGAGTTATTATGTGTATCAAAAGTATATCCACACAAAGGGGAGTGTAAATTACTACATAAATAAATAGATATTGATTCCACACATAATCATAGCATGACATAATTAATAATTAGAAGATTAACCCAAGGAATGGAAATTAGGTTAAATGGTTCCCTTGCCGATTTGGTAACTTACGAAACATACAACCCATAAAAGAGGTATCAAAAAATGAGGATTTAATTAAACAAAAAAGTAATTATATTACAAAATTAATAAAATCATGGGCAGTACATACACCACACAAAAGTAAATAGTTTAAAATATTGCATGAATCTCATGGGAATAAAAAGTGAGATTAAAATCCCTTATCACGTTTTAATCCATCGAGTCGTATGCCCAAAAGGTAATAAACACCAAATGATTCACAGAATAACATGAATATAAATAGGATAATGATAATATATATTTAATGGAAATACACAATACACCACATGCAATAAATTTGTGGCGAACAATAAAAATCTCAGGGAATTAAAAATGAGATAAGAAACTGCTTACCTCGTGTCCGACTTGACTTGTTTGTTCCTTGTTCTTCATGAATAATAAAAATAAGATAATATATACTTGATTAAGATAGATTTTTAAAGTTTATTATTGCTTTTATATCACTTATTACCATGTTTTAAACAATATGTAATCATTTATGTTAATAATGGTCGTTTTTTGATATTTGATACTTGAGTAAAAAATGGACTTCTTTAAATTACACGTTGATCACATGGTAAATATTTAATTATATCTAGAATTATATTAATTATTTAGATATCTTTTATATCATATATATCCATTATATTCATGTATTTATAATTGTACATAACATTTGTAGGTAATAAATTAAATGCACCGTTCATGGAGACTGTAAGTCGTACGTACGAAAGAACGCTACTTTAATTTGAATTTATTATTTTAATGGAATTAAAACATAATTATATATTGGTATATTATAATTCCAGTATAATATAATATATAATATAATATATAATATCATTAACCCCTTCCATTATTCATCCCACATATGGAATTAGCGAGTCATATCCCTTTGATGGAGCAGTAGTCCGAACTTCCTCATAAGAAATTATCTCATTTACCCATAATGAAACCATAAAGGTACACTATAAAATAAAAATAAATAAAAATAAATAAATAATATTAATAATATATATCATATATAAATTAGTTCCATCTTAATGTCCACCATGAGAGGTGGTAGGAGATAATCGAACAATCATCGTTTCGTGAGGCGTTAGTTTTCGATTCACTAAAACAGTATGTTCTTCACCCATTAGATGAAGTTATGTGTAAGTGTAGTTTTAATACTTCTAATAAAATCATACTAGTATATTTATGATACATTTTGGTTATAAAATAAAGGAATAAAAATAATTTAGGTGTTGTAGAAGTAAAATAAAAGAAAAAAAGTTAAGAGAAATCGTTACCTTTAATTTGGGTAAATCTCTTTGGTTTGAACCTAAAGGGATTATTGAAGTGACTTATACCTATAGAAAGTCTTCTATGAGAAGAATAGGGATCTTGAGAGCTTATTTGGGTAGGTTTTGGATGATCCAAGGGGCTTGAGAGGTGTGAGGAATGGGTTCGAAGTGTGGGATTTTTATAAGGGGGAAGATGGACTCTTTAGAAAATTTGGAAAATATTATTTTATTATAAACCTATCTTCTGTTTCTAGTGATCAAAAACTCATTAAAGATGAAGATAAGATGAATAAAGTTCAAAATAAAATAATCCAAAAATAATTGGAAATGTTGTGGATATTTTTTTAATATTTATAATCTTATTTATTTAAATCATTTATTAATGAGGTAAATGCTGCATCATTATTGTGTCATAAATAATTTAATTTATTTGATGTCTAAAAATTATAAAATAAATACCATCATGTAGGAAATTTGTTTTTCTTTCAAATGAATATTTATATTTTAAAATATAACTTATATAACCCCATGTAAAAATTTATTTACTAAATGATATTTGTTTATGTCATTTTTGCTTTTACTTTAAGTTAATTAAAATAAAGTGTCATTATCACTCCCAAGTGGCTTCATGGGGTCCCGAAATCGACCAAAATATGTCCATGGTAGACTGTGAGTAAAAAAATAAGTTTACGACACGTTTTAAGGTAATTGTCTATTATTATAATATTATTTTTACATTGAATTACCCTATTTACCTTTAACAGCGGTAAATAAAAGTCAAAAGTTACTATTCACCAAAAATTATTTTAATCTTATTGAACCAAATTGTACTTAATAATAACAAAAATTTATGTTAGATTTTTAAAATTCAATCCAAAGAAGTGATAAAATTTTATTTAAATGAAAATGTCAGTTTTAACTACTACTTAGTGGTTTCACTATTCATCAAAAATTGATGTTTTTCAGAAAACTACCAAAAATTCAGCATAAGATATATTCGATATTTTGAATTAAAAAATTTAGTATATTTTACCAAATTAAAAACATAGAATTTTCATTAATTAATTTAAATTTAATTCCTGTTATCAAAACAAATAGTGTGTTTTTAAGAAACAATAACTATGAAAAGATAAATACTTGTTTATGTCCAATTTCAAAGTGAAATTAATTACAAATACCAACATTGGATTAAATAGTAAAAACATAATATAATAACACTTTAAAAACAATTAAAAAGATAATCTAACCATATAAATAAATTATATTAAATGGCACTTTTGAAATAATATACAGTATTTTTCATTATTCATCAAAAAATGAATTTTATCAGAAAAATACCAAAATTTTACCCAAAGTTAATATTGATGACCAAATTATAAAGAATAATTTTATATTGTCAAATAAAACATATAAAAGGGAAAAAAATTGATTTAATGAGGGTTCGCAATCAAAATATTTTTAAAGTAAATTATTCTTAAAATTAGATTTATTCACAATTTAAGCCTCTAACTTTTATTGGATAAATGTGAAAACATTTAACAAACATGTATAATATTATTGTAGTTGGTTATATTAATTCCCACCAATACAGCATCTAGGAATTAACTACCATTTAAAATAATAATATTATATTTATTATTTTTCAGTATGACCCAACATTGTGTGCAACGAAATATTTCAAAGGAACCTGTTGTTGTGTATCGGGTACACCATCGAACATATCATCCCCTTTAAAGTATACTTAATAATAAATTTACAAATATTAATAAATATGAAAATGTCATATTATTTATTTAACTGGGATGTTACAATATATGGTTTAAATTTCATCAATAAATAATTTTTTTTATAGGTTTATGTGGTGATTTATACTATATCCTTTGTTTTAACCCCTTAGTTAACCTTTTTTAACATTAAATGTTGTAATATATTTGACACTATTAAAAGGTTATAATTTATAATATAAACTAATTGTTGACTCATAAATGGAAAAAAGATTCTATTTTTTATCATATACTATCCCCGTTTTCTTCTTTCATTATTTAATTTGTTTTTAATTAATTTTATAAAATATTGTTTTGAAACATTATCCTTAATATCAACGTCAAAACAATTCAATTAATTTGACCTAAAATACAATAATATACTATTTATATTTATAATATAATAATTTAAAATAGCACTAAAATTTTATATTCATCTATAAAATTCGTGGTACATAATAAATAACTCAAATTATATTACATTTAATAATTTTATAATAATTTTTTTAACTTTTATATTATGTGAATAAACATTGTTTCATCATCATGAAAACATTTAAGGTTATTATTTAATTATTAAAAATTATAAAAAATTATCACACTGAAAATAACTTTCTTATACTCAATATATCCAATTATATTCATTTACATCCTTTTTTCCCTATGTGATGACGTAAGAGATAATTAATAATAAGAAAGTAGAATTTTGAAAAATTCATTGATTTAAATATTATATTGGACATTTTCAT
The DNA here is from genome assembly GCA_963277665.1 of Viscum album. Classification (NCBI taxonomy): domain Eukaryota; kingdom Viridiplantae; phylum Streptophyta; class Magnoliopsida; order Santalales; family Viscaceae; genus Viscum; species Viscum album. The sequence continues at coordinate 1,461,297,575 of OY728163.1, read as the reverse complement.
GGACTTTTGTCCATTAAAAATATCCATTATGATCCTAAGGTTATAATTATATAATTAAATTCATCCAAAAAATAGGTAAGATGTAATATAATGATCTTATCTCTTAGTTTTAACCTAGATTAACAATATTTACCCTTTATTGGGTTGATAAATTTTTACCAACATTACTATTCATATTGACCAAAAATTAAATGGTAATTTTTACAAAAAATTAACCTCACTATTAAAAATACTCAATACATTTTTCAATATTCAATTTCTATATGTCTTGGAAATAAATTTTAAAATAAATTCACAAAATGCGATGAAAAATAGTTTTTTGTAATGATAATTTTTCTATATAATACTTTTTATATACCAAATTAAATCTCAAAATTGATTCCAATGAACCTAATTTTATTATAAAACTTTTATAATTGATTCCATTGATAAAACATTTTCTATCATTAAATGATGTATTTTTATTTATGAGGTTATTTATATATTTATCAATTAATTTAATACTACTCATTCCACCAATTATACCTCTACGTTATAAAATTCATATTTATATAATGGTATTTAGTTCATTATTTAGTCATGGTGTTGTGTGTTGTATGCATTATCAAATATAGTGTTCTTTTAAAATATCAGGGTGACACAGTAATCACAGTGGGAATGCATATAATCATGATAATTAATTTATAGTAGTTCTAAATCATGAAACATTATTTTAAATATCTTGAACATTAGGATTAACCTAAGCCTTTCATGGTTATAATCTCTTCAAATACTTCAGAGTTGTTCATAAGAAAAATATTAATTATCCTTAGAATATTCCATGGGAGTGTCAAAATGGGTGTGTAGTAATGGAACACTCACTATTAATTAGAATTATGGTTTATATATACTTCAGAAACGCCTTTTTGGTTATTACCCCTAGATGAATATTTTCCAAATCCACATCCACTTATAATATCCATAGATGGGTGTATTTCAAGGAAACCCACATAATCACTACTCTATTAAAAAAATAAGATCTTATCTTATACTAAAACTTTTCCACAAGATTTTTAATGAATTCATATTATCATAATCTCTAAATAATGACTACACACTTTTTTGATAACACTTATATTGTTATATACATTTCATATATAAATATTTCATCTTATTTGATGAATATTCAATGCATGAATATTTTATAAATACAATTATAATCCACACCATAAAATTAGATGTTTAGTGTATTTAGAAAAAAGGATATATAAAAACCTCAATATAAGTGTTATAAATCATATCCAAAAAAATATTTATTACTAGATCCCTTTGTAGTCATATTATACTTAAAAACATTGTTTATAACATGGGAATAGAAAACATAAGGAAGGGTGACCTCTGATGCGCTGTAAAGGTAAAAAAGAAAAATACCAATGATCACATAAGAACATCTTAAAAATAAGTGTGTTATAAAATGATAAAAATAATTGAATAAATTAAACTTTATAACATCCATCATAACCTAGATTCATGGAATAAATCATGGTATTTCATAAGACATTAATCATAATGTTATAAAAAAAATTAATCCATGAGAGCATGAGAATATCATAAGACATAATGTTGTGTCATACGCATTATCCATGAAAATCACTTAGACACATCTCACTACCTAGAATATCATATTGAATTTGGTTTACATTCCATTCTTCCATATATTTAGTAACAGTTCACTCCCCAGACTATCATAGTGGACAAATTCCCCAACTGAACATGATTTACTCATATTCAAGTCCTTGTTATATCATGAGATATCAATATTTACCCAATTCATTATAAGGCTGTATAATTATAATAAAACCCATAAAATATAAAAAATTATACATATTTGTTCCCCAAGATCATAATAAATTTATCATATCAGAACTCATGGAAATTAATTGGATTTCATAAATATTTTATCATATCTTTATGAAATAACCCATGGCAAATAAATGATTTTCATAAACATTTCATCATTACATGATTAACTAGGGAAATATAAATGGACTTCATAGGATCATCCATATATCATCATCATAATCCACCAAAAGAATTAAATCGTTTGATATCATTGTAATATAAACCATTTAAATTATACATAACATCAAATTATTTTTCTCATAGATGAAAACTACATATAAATTTCCATTGTAACATTTCTTGAGAAAAATTACTTTTTAAATTTGAAATAACTTATTTAAACTATATAAAATTTTAAATATTATTGAAAAAAATCATTATAAAGATCCTCATAAACTTTTAATGGAATAATAAATTAATTTAGTGGTCATGATAGTGTTAATTCCATTCATTTTGTGTACTTGAAAATAAATATTCCCTTTACATTTTTGCTAAAAATTCATACATTCCATTTCTTTAATACGGTAACATGATTAATTTTAATAATTTTAGTAACAAGTAAAACATTGTTAAAAATAAATTCATACAATCATATGAAAATATGAAAATATTAATTAATTTTATTAGAAAACATATATATGAGTGAAAAGGTATTTTCTACCAATGAAATAAATAAACCATTTTTCATTAAAAATATTATTTCCATATATTGAGTACTTAAAATGATAAAAACTAATTTGAGACATTTAATCTCCATATATAAAAAAAGTTTAATAAATTTAATTTTTTTATTGATATTTAGTTAATAAATTCACAATTATCAAAAACTTAATAATAAAAAATCATGATAAACTATGAGATTGTAACAAAAATCCATTACCACATTTGTAACTTTTGAATCAAAACAACATGAAATAAATAACCATATATGGAAATTTATTACCTCATAATTTTCATGAGAATCATCATAAAACACATTAATCAATAGAATATACACTACATAAAATAAATAAGTGTGGAATATTTAATGTGTCTCATAGAAATAAATGTATGAAACAAATCACATACCTTGAATCAAACTTTCATTAAAATCACCTTAACATCCTATATAATAAATTAAAATTTATTATAATTCTACAAAAAGTCATTTAAATACTTATGATATCACATATGATCCACTTAAATCATTTTAAAACCCATTAGTTATTAATTTCTTTTTACAATCGTCATTTCCATATGTTAACTGATTTTTTCATCAAAATTTTGGTTTTAATGTTCTAGTCCTTATGCATTAATCATGGTTACACGTTCATTATAATTATAAAATTATACAAATATAATATATATTAATTAAAAATATTTTAAGATATCATTAAAAGGATTATATAGTAAAATTAATTGTGTCGTTCATGGAGATGGTAGGTTATACGCAAGCATGAATAATGTTTCCATTTTTTGAAAAATGGAAAAAAAGGAAATTAAATAATAATTAAACTTTATAGAATCATTATTCTTTAATATATATCATATATATTCCCAAATTTTATCCTTGTTAAAAACAAAGAAAATTGTAAATGAAAAATGAATCATATCTCTTTGTAGAGGTGGTAGTCCAGAAAAACGCATGAGCGACATTATTGTTTCAAGAGGATCCGAAGGTAAGAATGTAGATATGATTTTATAATTACATATGAATAATTATTTCATAAATATCATATATATTCTTTTAAACTATAATAATAATCATCCATGAAATAGGGTGATAGAAACTAGGTTGTACTGCTATGTGGAGATGGTAGTCCACATGTACACAAGGGTGATAAATTCAATTCCAACTTGATGTAATATAGGGTGGATATTTTTTGTTACATAATAAAATTTATGTGTATTTATGATACTGATGATTTCATTTTTTTATCAATACAAAATATTTGGATATTGCATTAGAACAAATAAATTGAAAGCGGTTGGACAAGACAATTACATCTTCTTTGGCAGTCCTCCTTTAGAATCTCTATTAAGAACCATTTTAATGGTATATAAAAAAGATATATACAAATAATTTTTTTGATAGTGAGGTTAATAAAATAAGTTTTCATGGTTTCGTTGAGCTAGATGGTTCAAATTACTATAAATAAATGACAGAAGGGGTGTCCTTTTAAAAGGAAGTGAAACGAAACACATAAAATTGCAAAAAAAAACATTACAATATAATTATGTCATTCTAAATGAAAATTATTCCAAATGGGATTTGATTTGAATAAAATAGTATATAGTCAGAATATGATCATCTAATGAAACATAGATATTTTTTTTGTGCCATTTTCAACCTTATTTTTTTAATAACCAATTCTATAATCATTTTTCACCCCAATAACTGTAACAACTTTTTCAATATTATAGGTCATAATTTTATATAAAAGGAAAAAACTAGATTATAAATTACCAAGGGTTAAAATTTGATACCATATATTATCCATGATTTCTACTTTAAATATTTGGATAATTATTAGATAATTTAATAAAATATTATTTTCATAAAATACTATTAATATCATTTTAACACTATTCATTTAATTTTGAATTAAAGACACCAATAAATTATAGAATTAGTATATTATTCTACCACATATCCATAATATGTAATAATTTTCTAAATATATCAGGAACCCAATAATTAATCTAAATTGTGTTAATTTTAGTTTTTTAACTTTTCAATTTTATTTTTCAATTAATGGAATAAATATTGTGACAGTGTGTCATCATATAATGTAATTATTTTATGACTAAATAATTTAATTAAATTTCCTTGATAAAAAGTTATCATTAAAAAATATATTTGGATCCAAACATATAATTGTTTATCCTAATTTAAAAAATTAGAGTTATTTAAGTAAATAGAGTAAAAATTTGGAATTTTGTTTACTTAAAATATTAAAAAGATCGTGATAAATGGAGTATGAAACCATAACTAAAAATGTTCTAATTTAGGATGAATAGGGTCAAATATCTAACATCCCAGTAAAATAATGAATTATGATATTTTAATTATTATTAATATTTTCTAATTAAATATTAATTTTACTTTAAAGAGGGATGCTATGTTTGATGGCATACCCGGCACACAACAAAGGGTTTCTCTGAAGTCTAATGCTGCACACAATGTTGAGTTATACTGAAAAATAATATTATAATATTATGTTAAATGGTAGTTAGTTCCTAGCCATTGTATTGGTGGGAATGGACAGAACTAACTACAATATTATTATACATATTTGTTTAATGTTTTTAAATTTATCCATAAAATTTTAGAGGCTTAAAATAAGAAAGAATCCAATTTTAAGAATAAATAGTAGAATATTATTTAAAGGGCCAATTTACCACCTTCTAATGGAGAACTCTATTTAAATGTTGTTTTTGTCACTTTTATATATTCTATTTGAAAAAATAAAATTTTTGTTTAGAATCGGGACATCGAAATTTACTTTGGGTAAATATTCAGTATTTTTCTAGACAAATCACTTTTTAATGAATAGTTAAAATACTGTATTTTAATTCAAAATTGCCTTTTAATATAATTTTTTTATATCAATATATAATGTTTTTAATTAGTTTTAAAGATTAATTAAATTATATTTGTACTATTTAATCCAATTTTGGTCATTGGAAGTAATTTCACATTGAAATTGGACATAAACAAGTGTCAGTATTTTGATAGTTATTATTTCTTAAAAAGATGTTTTTTGTTTTGAGTGCGGAAAATAATTTTAAATTAATTTATTCAACTTATGTGTTTTGAAATTGTAAATATGGATTCTATTTTTGGAATCAGGATTTCCAAATTGTTTAACTAGTTAAATTTTATTTTTATTCATTATGAATATTTACTTCGATAAATAATTTATTTTCCATGGTTAGAGACTAAATCTGATAATAAGGGTAAAAAAATAATATTTTAATATTATTAAATTACCATAAAATATGTCCTAATACGATTGAATGATACATTTCTGAACATGGGCATCTTAGAAGTCTATTTTGGGACCCCCTGGAGCCACTTGGGAGTGATAATGACACTTTATGTAAATTATTTTAAAGTAAAGGAGAAAATGACATAATCATATATATTTTAGTAAATCAATTTTTACATGGGTATATATAAGTTATCCTTTTGAATATAAATATTAATTTTAAATTTAAAAATATTTCCTACATCATTAAAAAAATTTTATAATTTTTAGACATAAAATAAATAAAATTATTTATGACACAATAATGATGCATTGTTAACCTCATTAAGGAATGATTTAAATAAAAAAGATTATAAAAATTAAACCAATATAAAAAACCAATAAAATTCTTATTGGATTATTTTATTTCAAACATGAGTCATATTATGTGTGATTTTAATGTGTATTGGACCTTTATAAACAGAAAATCATTTGATAATAAAATAATATTTTTAAACATTCCTAAACACCCCCTCATCCCCCTTATAAAAATCACTCACCTCTAACTCATTACTAACACCTATCATGCCACTTTTATCATCCAAACTCTATCTATATAATTTATAAATTTCCCTCTCTTCCTCCTAGATGCCTTGCCTTAGGCATAATGTACTTCAAGAAATTCATTTGGTTCAAACAAAAGGAAGTAACCCGATTTAAAGGTAACATCTTATCTTAAGTTATTTTGTTTTATTTTACTTGTCCAACCCCCTAAACTCTTTTAATTACATTATTTTATAACAAAACCAGTATCCTCAATATACTATGTTTTTAATGAGAGGTATTCAAACTACACTTACACACACCTCAATCTAATGGGTAAAGAACATACAATTTCAGTGGATGGAGAACTACTGCCTCGCAAAACGATGATAGTTAAATCTTCTTCTAGCATAATTCTTATGGTGGAAATTAAGATGTAACTATATTTATATTTGATATATATTATATTTATATTTTTTCTATGCATATTCATTTTTCATTTATAAAATACCTTTATGGTTTCCATAGTGGGTAATTACGTTAATTTTCTTTTGAGGAAGTGTCGGAATTTCACCCCCTCAAAGTGATATGACTCGTTCATGCCATATTTGGAATGTATAAAGGGTGGATTTAATGAAATAATATTGTATATTATACTAGATTTATAATAAACCTATGTATTATTAATTTTTTATTCCATTAAATATGAAACAGAAATGAAATTAACGTTCATGCGTACGTACGACTTACGGTTTCCAGGAATAGTGCATTTCATTTCATGTCTCCAAATGTTATGTAATATTATAAATAAAAATATATAATGTATATATATAATATATATTTATCCAATTCCTGAATATCATTCTAGATATAATGGAACTTTGACCACACGAACAAGTTGTAATTATAAGATATTCATTTTGACTCAAGTTGTATAAAAGTAATAATAAAATATAAGATATTCATTTTCGACAAAATGACCATTATTAAAATAAATGATTAAATAATTATTATAACATGGTTAAAAGTTGTATAAAGTAATAATAAACTTTAAAAAGTTCTTACGAAAATATAAATTAACTTTAGTTTATTATTCATTAGATTAAATAACAAACGGGTCAAGTCGGGTCGGAGGTAAGGGACTTCGTCTCAATCTCCTTTCATTGAGGAATATTTTGTTTTATGCATGAATTTATTTTATATGGTGTATAAACACCATTTAATTTTCATTTCATTAAAAAGGAAATATTTTTCTATAAGGCGTTTTACTACATGACAAAAAATAATGTTTCTTTTAACATAAAATGTGACAATGACATATTCTACTGTCGCGAGTAATATTTGATCGATGGATTCCTTAACAAGTAATAATGTTTTTTAAAAGGATAATTAATACCATATAATCTTTTATTTATATTGGTATTGAATATGGTTTTGATAATTGATTTGTTATGTCAATATATTTAAATGATATATTGTGATTGAAATGTGGAAATTTTATTTTTCCTTTTTGTTTTTATGTGTCATGAATATGTTATGGTTCTTGGAAATTGTTTACCTATATAGGAGGTTCCATGATAAACCTTGGATGGGTGAGCCTGAGATAGCTCTCCAATGCATTGGGTAATGTGACGGAGGTAAACGTGAATGTTTCTCCTAAGAGATTTTGGGAATATTCTATGATGGGTATTCCAAATGAGACTCCCTACATGGCTGTTAAAGCTACAACGTAAGTATATTATGGATGACACAAGTTACATTTATGATTTTTGATTACTATGTGTTATTCATAAATATTATAATTTCATGAGGTATGTCAGAATGATTATGTTTTTATGGACTAATGTTTTGTTTCATTATTTTATAACAGTTACCGGACTTTTTATGCTCATCCCAAGTTTTGAAATATTTTTCACATGACTTAAAGAAGAATAGGTTCTAGGATGGGATCAAGGAAAAGTCATGATGTCTTATACATGGAACTAGACATGACTCTTTTTTAGAAGAGTTTTTATTTTATGAAAAAATGGAAACTGGGAAGAAGTGTCTACTTTGTAATTTTTAAGATGTAATATAATAGTTATGGACTAATTCTCTAAAACTCTAAACGTGAAAATATCCTTAAGGTGAATTAATCATTTAATTAATTATTAATTAATTTTTTAAGTCCATGTCCTTATAGTTGGTATCAGAGGTCAGTTTAGATAACATTACGAATTAGGATATTGTTAAATTAATATCTAAAAATTAATATATGGTAATATTGACATGATATTGCATTTACAGATTATAATGTTTCTTCACCTATGATATTTTCTTGTTCATAATGGTTTTTCATAGAGGAAACATGGAAGTTATGTTTGGAAGGAATACAGAGGGAAATGACATTCCAAATTAGCAATCCTATGATTTTTGAAATCAAAATTGAACAGTTTGTTGCAGTGATGGATCAGTTGATTCAGGTGATAAATGGTGGTTGTGTTTATAGATGATATTTTGGTTTATTCCAAAAGTAAATAGGAACATGAAAGCTATTTAAGTGTTTTCATAAAAACATTAATAGAATAGAAACTATTTGAAAAATGTAGTAATTGTGAGTTTTGGTTAAAACAAATTTTATTCCTTTGTCACATTATTTCAAAAAATGGCATAATTATTGATCCTGCTAAAACCAAATTTGTTCATGAATGTCCAAGATAGAAAAATATAACTGAGATTCATAGTTTTCTTGGATTAACGGGTTATTACTGCAGGGTTTTTGAATATTATTCATGTTTATCTGGCCCACTAACTAAGTTAACTTGAAAAAGTGATAAGTTTATATGGACAAAAGAATGTGATGATTGTTTTCCAGAATTGAAAATAAGATTGGTGAATGCTCTTATTTTGGACTTACCTTCCATAAATGGTGAGTTTGTTATCTATAATGTTTCTTCGTTGAAAGGAATTGGCTATGTACTTATGCAGAATGATCGGGTAATTGCTTATTCTTTACAACAGTTGAAACCTCATGAGTTAAATTACCACACACATGATTTGGGATTCGTTTCTTTTGATTTTTCATTAAATATTTAGAGGCATCATTTGAATGGGGGAAAGAGTGAAATATATATTGATCAAAAAAGTTTAAAGTATATATTCACTCATAAATAATTAAACATGACACATGGGAGATAGTTCGAATTAATCCAGGATTATGATTACAAAATTCATTACTATCTAGGAAAGGAAAATAAATTGGTTCATGATTTGATTCAAAAATGTAATGCTACATTAAATATGGTACATTTGGAACAAGACCCTTTGATTAAATATTTTTTGAACTTTGGAATAGAAGTTTTTGGTGCAAGAAATTCCACTATTTTGTTTCAGGTTTCATTGAAATCATCTCTATTAGATGGAATCAATAAAGAATAGAATGATGACATTGATTTACTGAAAACGGTAGAGTTGGTTCGGAAGGGTAATTTGACAGATTTTAACATTGATAATTATAATTTTTTGATATTTGAGAAGACATTATGTTTGCCTTGTGATTCAAAATTATATAATGATTTGTTATGTGAATCTCAAAGTTCTTTGTTTCAGTTCATCTTGGAAGTTGTAAGATGTATAGAGATCTTCGGGAGTATTAGGGGTGTCCATGGGTTGGGTTGGGTCGGGTTGGGGTTTTTTTTGGACCCGACCCGATCAAAAAAAGTCGGGTCGGGTTGGGTCGGGTCGAAGAGGTTTTTAAGTTTAGACCCGACCCGACCCAACCCATCACGGATCGGGTTGGGTCGGGTCCGCCGATTGGGTTCCTGAAAAAAAATTCGCTCACCGCCGGTGCTGCTTCTTAAACCTAACCGAACCAGCAAAAATTCGTTCACCGCTGTTGCCCCTACGCCAGCGCCGATTGGGTTGACTCCAACCCGTTGGAGTCGGACGAAGCCGAGGCCCCGCATGTGGTGTCTGCCATCCCCGGGAAGGCAGCGCTTTCGTACCTGAGGAAGCAGCCGTCGAGCTGGAGCATGGCGGTGCTGGCCACATAGGGGCAGAGGGCGGGGGCCGACGAAGGGAGGCGATGACGCAGCGGCCGCAATCTGGGTTGGCGGTGAGGTTGTTGTGGGCAGGGGCGTTGGTGCGGGGGGGCACCATCTTCATGTCGCGGCGGCGGTCAGAAGCTTCATACAAAACACAACAGCAAAAATGGCGAGGCAACTCGGTGGCTACAGTGGAACCCATGAGATTGTCGTCTCCGGATATGGAGCTCTTGCAGTGCGCTATCACCGCCTGAATCGCAGCCTGCAGCTCTTCCATGGAGCTGTCGTCGGCGGAGGATGGGAGGGTCGTCGCCGCCGTGGCGAGAAGAAGGCCATTGTTCGTAGGCGACACCCTCATCGACGCAGGCGCCGAGAACTCCCCCCGCCTCCCCAACTTGGCGTCAAACCGCCGTGGCGGGCTCAGATTCCCTGAAAATGAGAAGGCCTGCCACCGAACCTGCGGCGGAGCGCCGCCCTCCTTCCCGCGATGCCGGAGCAGCAGCAGCGGCCTCGCCATCGCCACGTACCTCTTCACCACGCGGACCACCTAAAATTTGGACTTCCTCCTAGGTTTCTCCTCCTCCTCCCCCCCGCGCATAGCTTCCGGCCCTTTTCGCCCCATCGCCAACCCAAACAGCGAGAAGGACCTGGGCCTCACCCGCTCCTTGGTCCCGAATCCGTCGACGCCGCCGCACCCGCCCCTCGTTCCGGTGACCGTGCCGTTTTTGAGGAGTTTTCGAGGGTTCGACGGCGATGAATCTGTGGCGTGGAGGGCGAAGCGAACCTGTCGATGGAGTTGGTGGAAGAGCGAGGTGGAGCGGGGAGATGGGAGAGGAGGTGGAGGTCATCGGAGAAGCGACAGGGAATAACAGCATGAATTGAAAGGGAAAAAAATTGAAAAAAAGGTCGACGGGGGTGGGGGTCATCGGAGAAGCGACAGGGGGTGGGGGTCGGAGAAGCGAAGTGGGTGGGGTGGGGATCAGAGGAGAGGTGAAAGGGGTGGGGATAATGGAGAGGCGACGCGACGGGGGTGGGGATCGCAGTTGGAGAGGTGATGGGGGTGGTGCGGATCGTGGCGTCGTAGGTGGAGTCAGTGGAGAGGCAACATAGATGAGGGGGCTCGCTTCCCATGACGAACGAAGCAGACCACAGGCGATGAAGGTGGGGGAACGCGGGAAGGGGTCGTGGGCAGCGCACGATGGAGAGAAGAATTTTACTCCGTCGGGTTCCTTGGGTTGGGTTGGGTCATTTTTTCCCCAACCGGTGACCCGACCCAACCCGACCATGACCCAACCCGACCAACCCAACCCGTGAATATAAATTTTCAAACCCGACCCAACCCGACCCAACCCGGTCGGGTCAGGTCGGGTCCATCGGGTTGGGTCGGGTTTGGACACCCCTAGGGAGTATTACTGGTGGGATGGAATGAAAAAAGATATTTATGAATTTACTGTGAAGTGTTTGACTTGTCAGTAGGTTAAAGAAGAGCTGTAGTTACTGAAAGGGATGCTTCATCCTTTACCGATGCCAGATTGGAAATGGGAAACTATATCCATGGCTTCATTGTGGTATTACCAAAGAAATCTCGAGGTGACAATGCAATCTGGTTTATTGTTGACCGATTTACTAAATATTCTCATTTCTTCATATTCGAGATACATTATCTCTAAATCATCTTTCTTAGTTGTATGTTAAAGAGATAATCAGGTTTTTTAAAGTTCCCCTCTTCATTGTAAGTAATTGTGATCCCAAGATTACTTATACCATTTGGAAAGGCCTTCATAATTTGTTGGGTACTGAATTAAATTTCAGTACATCATTTTATCCTCAATCAGATGGGATGTCAGAACAAAAAATTCAGACCATATAGGATAAGCTATATGATTGTTCACTAGATTAACAGGTAAGTTGGGGCCAACATATTTCATTGGTTGAGTTTTCTTATAATAATAGTTTTAATTCCAATATACATATTGATCCATTTTAGGAATTATATGGGAAGTGGATTCGAACTCCAGATTTTCGAGTTGAAGTACATGAAAGGAAGCTGATGGGACCAGAATTGGTTGAAGAGATAGCAGAAAATGTTCAGTTTATTTAGAAGAAATTGAGAACAGTTCAGAGCATACAGAAAGGTATACGGATAACCGGAGGAAGGATCCTTAATTTGAGGTAGGTGGTCATGTCTTTCTCAAAGTTTCTCCATGGAAAAATATGATGTGTTTTGGTAAGAAGGGAATGTTGAGTCCAAGGTTCGTTGGACCTTATGAAATCCTTGAAACAGTTGGATCAGTTACATACAGAGTGGCTTTACCTCCAATTTTATCTAAATTACACAAAGTTTTTCATGTTTCAATGTTGAGAAAATATATGCTGGATCCATATCATGTTTTGATCCTAGAGGTAGTTCAGTTGGAAGAGAATATATCTTATGAGGAACAACCAATCCATATTTTTGACTGAAGAGAGAATGTGTTGTGGAATAAGCTAATTTACCAAGTAAATGTTTTTTGGAAGAATCATATGGTTAAAGAGGAAACGTGGGAATTTGAAAATGCTATGAGGGATAAATACCCCCCCATTTATTTGATAAGTTAATAAAATTGCGAGGACACAATTTCCATAAGGGGGGAAGGATGTAACATCCCAGGTAAATAAATAAATATTATATTGTAATACATATTAATATTAGTGAATTAAATATTAATTTTACTTTTAAGGGGGATGCTATGTTCAATGTAATACCTAACAAGCAACAATGGGTGTCTCTAAATTCTAATATTACACACAATTCTGAGTCATACTAAAAAATAATAATATAATATTATTTTAAATGGTAGTTAACGCCTAACCATTATATTGACCAGAATGGAGAACAATAACGATAATATGATTATACGTGTTTGTTAAATATTTTTACAATTATATAAAAAAATTTAGATTCTTAAAAAAAGAAAGAATCACATTTATGACATAAATACTCTAATATTCTTTAATGGGTCGAATTACTGCCTTCTGATGGAGAACGCTATTTAATTCTAGTTTTTTTCAATTTTATATGTTCTTTTTGAAAAAATGAAATTCTTCTTTAGAATTTCTACATCAATGTTTATTTTGGGTAAATTTTTTGTATTTTTCTAATAACAATCATTTTTTAATAAATAGTGAAAAATACTGTATTTTAATTCAAAACAACCTTTTAATATAATTTATTTATATGGTTGGATTATCTTTTTAATATATTTTCAAGTGTATTTAGATTATATTTTTTCGATTCAATACAAAGTTTTTCATTCGAAGTAATTTCACTTTGAAATTGGACATAAACAAGTGTCAATATTTTGATAGTCATTATTTCTTAAAAACAGACTTTTTGTTTTGACAACAGGAATTAATATATAATTAATTTCTGCAACTTATATGTTTTGAATTTGAATAAATTTTTTCCATATTTGGAATCAAGAGGTTTAAATTGTGTAAATATTTAATTTTTATTTTTAGGCATTATGAATATTTACTTCGGTAAATATTTTATTTACCATGGTTAAAGTGTAAATCTTGTAAATAAGGGTAAAAAATAATATTATAATAATATTAAATTACTCTAACATGTGTCCTAGTCCTTTTGGTTGATACATGTCCGACCATGGGCATTTTTGGGCCAATTTTGGGACCCCATGGAGCCACTTGTGAGTGATAATGACATTTTATGTAAATTAATTTAATGTAAAGACAAAAATAACATAAACATATATCTCTTAGTAAATAAATTCTTACATGGGGTTATATAAGTTATCTATACAAATAAAACTAATTATCTGAAAGATAAAAATATTTCCTACATCAGGATATTTTTTTTAAAATTTTTGAGACATAAATAAAAAAAATATTTATGATACAACAATGATGCAGTGTTTACCTCATTAATAAATTGTTTAAATAAATAACATTATAAAAATAAAAAAATTCAAAACCTGTCCAATTCTTATTGTATTATATTATTTCAAAGATGATTCATCTTAAATTTGACTTTAATAAGTTTTTTACCTTTAATGACTGAGAATAATACTACAATAAAATAATAATTTTAAACATTCCTAAAGATCCCCTTCTCCCCCTTATAAAAAGCCCTCACCTCTAACAAATTAATCACACCTCTCAAGACCCTTTGGACACCCAAAAATGGTCAAAATAATCTATCAATATACATATATTCCTCCTAAAACCCATACCTTAGGCATAAGTCACTTAAAGAAATCCTTTTGGTACAAACCAAATGGGTTTACCCGATTTAAAGGTAACATATTCTATTAAGTTCTTTTGTTTTATTTTACTTATACAACCCCATAAAATATTTTTATTTATTTATTTTATAAAAAAACCTAAATCCTAAATATACAAGGTTGTTTTTATGAGAAGGATTCGAAATACACTTACACACACCTTCGTCTAATCGGTAATGAAGATACAATTTCTATGGATGGTGAACTGCTGCCTCATGAAACGATGATTGTTCAATGTTCTCTTACCACCTCTTATGGTAGACATTAAGATGGAACTATATTTATATGTGATACATATTATATTTATATTGCTTCTATTCTTCTTTATTTTTCATTTATAGAATGCCTTTATGGTTTCTATAGTGGGTAAATATGATAAATTCATTTGACGAAGTGCGGACTACCGCCCCCTCAATGTCATATGACATGTTCATGACATACATGGAATGTATACATATAGATTTAATGAAATTATATATGATATTATACTTTAATTATAATATAACGATGCATCATTATGTTTTCATTCCATTAAATATTAAATATAAATAAAAGTAGTGTTCATGCGTACGCACGTCTTACTGTCTCCATGAACGGTGAATTTCATTTATTATCTCCAAGTGTTATGTACTATTATAAATAAAAATATACACTATATATATATATATATGATATATATTTTATATAAATCATTAATATCATTCTGGAGATAATGGACCTTTGACAACATGAACAACTTGTAATTATAAGAAGTTCATTTTTGACTCAAGTACCAAATTTCAAAAAAGTGACCACTATTAACATAAATTATTACATAATGTTTATAACATGGTAATAAGTGATATAAAAGGAATAATAAACTTGAAAATGGTTATTAAGAAATTAGAAATTAAATTTAAGTTATTATTTAGGATATTGAAGAACAAATGGGTCAAGTTGGACATGAGGTAAGGGACTTCTTCTCAATCTCCTTTCGATGAGGCATATTTTTTTATATACATGACCATATTTTATAAATTTTATAAACACCATTGAATTTTCATTTCATCAAAAGAGAATAATGTTTTACGAGATGTTTTACAAAATAAAAAAAGAAAGTTTCTTTTAACGTAAGCGGTGACAACGACCTTTTCTGTCGTCATGAGTATTATTTGATATATGGATTCCTTAACAAACCATAATGTTTTTTAAAGGAAAAAAATACCATATACACTTTAACATGTTTTGGTATTGAATTTTGTTTGATAATGGATTTTTTATGTCAATATATTTAACTATTATATTATGATTGAAATGTGGGAATTTTATCTTTATTTTATGTTTGTTTTATGTGTTATGAATATGTTATGGTTCTTGGGAATTGTCTACGTATACGGGTGGTTCTAGGATAAAACTAGGGCATGTGAGCCCAAGATAGATCTCTAATGAATTGGGTAACGTGACGGAGGTAAACATGAATGTTTCTCCTAACAGATTTAGGAAATATAATGTGATGGATATTCCAAATGTAACTCCCTAAGTGGATGTGAAAGATACAACGTAAGTATGTTATGGATTCCACAAGTTACCTTTATGATTTCTGATTATTATGTGTTAATCATAAATCTTAGGATTTCATGAGGTATGTTAAAAAGATTATGCTTTTTATGGACTAATGTTTTCTTTCATTATTTTACAACGCTTACGTAGCTTTTTATGCTCATCCCATGTTTGTAAGTGTTTGTCAAAGGACTTAAAGATGAATAGGGTTAAGTATGGGATCAAGGAAAAGTCATGTTATCTTAAATATGGAACTAGACATGACTCTTTTTTTCAAGAGTTTTTATTTTATTGAAAAAATGGAAACTGAGTATAAGTGCCTACTTTGTAATTTTTGAGATGTAATGTAATTTTTATGGCATAATTCTCAAAAACTATATACTTGAAAAGATCCTAAATGTGAATTATACATTTAATTCAAGATTATGTAATGTTTTATGGATGGGTCCTTATATAATATATCCCCTAAAATAAAATCCGGAAATTTTTTGGATAAATGTTTACACCAAACTTTATTTTTTAAACATGTTTTTCCTATTTTAACCTTATTTTGGTGAAAAAATATTTACAATCGTGATTATTAATAATTTAAAAAATTTAAAAGAGATTTGTCTACAAAATTTTAAGTTTCTAATTCAAAATATTGTATCAATTCTCAGGATTAAATATCTATTATATTTTTGAATTAATTTCAATAAAAATTAATAAAATGCAATGAATAGTTTTAAAAAATGTGATTTAAGAATAAAAATATAATTTTTTGAAAATAAAGAATATTGATAATTAAAATGGAATAAAATAAATTATTATAAAAAAATGAATCAAATTTCACATTTAAAACAAACCTAAAATATAATAATACTTTAAAATATCTCGATTAAATAAAAGAAAATTATAGTGTTTAAAAAACCAATATTTTTCACTATTCATTGAAAAATAAATCATATGAGAAAAATAAATGAGATTCACCTTATATTAATTTTTTTTATATTCTTATTTCTATAATGATGTTAATTTTATAAAATTAAATTTCTAAATATTTCATAAATTAAATATAATTTCCATTCACTTATTATAATAAAAATATTTTTGATAAAAATGTATTTTGAAGCATAAAATGACTATAATAAATCAATTATGCGCATATTACCTGAGAATTAATCAAAAAATATATATTGAGTAAGTCCACTATACATTTATTTTATAATATATTTAATTATATTTATTCCCTCTAATATAATTGCCCCGTTATAATATTATTTTAATAATATATCACAATTTCCATACTGCTAGATGTTGCATGTTAAGAACGTTGTCAAAAATCTTATTAATATAACTAACTTTTTAGGGTTTTATATGAATTTTAGTTTCTTAAAAAATTCCATTCAATATATAGTCTAAATTTTCTATGGATTCGTCTTATTTCACCACTGTTCTTAGAACCTTATTTTACTAATGGTTCTTTATTTATATACTCTTCAATACCATTGCTTATACTTATACCTTGGACTCTATAGATAATCTCATTGGTGGAATGAGATGAGTATCCTCCTTACCCATTGGTTATTTCTCTATCTTGTTCACTAATTTCATGATATTAAAACTCTATTTTTTTTTCTATGGATTACTATTGATTATTGGTATAGGATTATTAGTGTAATAGTATCCTTGGGGATCATGTGTTCCTCACAAGAGTCGTGATTTGAAGTCCAACATTTATTCCTTCATTCTCAATAATGTAATAATTATTTAAATATAATTAGTCATTGGATTCAATAATTATCCTTTGTTGGTGTGTAAAATTAGTATTATCCATGTTTTTTTTCAATTAATATATGGTTGAAATTAACATTAATAAAGACAATAATCCCTAATTTTGGAACGGAATGGTGATATTCTTGCATGTAAATATTCATTGTTAAATTTTTTTCCATGATTAATTTTCAAGTTAGTTTGATTTAGTATATATTAATATTTATTTTTCCTTTGATATTTGATGTTATTTAAATTCATTAATCAACATAAATACTGAATGAAAAATAGAAGTGTATATGAGGAACATGAATTAATATTATCATTCTGTCATTAAACTACTTCACATGAAAAGTGTTGATATGATAATATTTATTGTTTTATTATAGATGTTTTTTGTCTCTAACTATTAGTATTTTTATTTTTAATTCATGATCATAATGAATTAATTAATTATCTATAGTGATTTCAATTGTGGTTTTCCATTTATAAAATTTTGAGGTTGATTTGATCTTACCCTTGACTATTATATGGTGTGTGATATAAAGTTATATCCATAGTTTCTTTCTTTTATTTATTGTTCTAAAATTGTTATTTTCTTCCATGAGTAAAATTTAGAATGACATTTTCCTTTTTATAAGTTGATTAAAAATTTGGTGTGGTAAGATTATTTGGTGATTGATGGGAACTTTCACATTTTATTAATAAAGGGTTTATGTGGATGGTTATGGGATAGTTGACACAAGATGAGGATTGAACATTCTAGTTTTCATGATATTTTTTATGATAGGATGGTTTACATAGGTTGAGATCTAGGATTTAAAATTTCCCATTTGACAATTGGTATTTTTATTTTTCACATAAAATGGAATTATTATTTCAATTGGGTGTATCTCCCCATTGATATTGGATTTGGTTTACTCATAAATCACATGGGATTATTGGATGATAAATAATTATAATTAATTTATGGTGATGGTTGTTTAGGATGGTTAGAATATATTAAATTTATACCATGAATTAGTTTGGATAATGTATCTAAGAGTGTGGGATGAAACCTAGGATTCAAATTATTTTAATAGAAGCACCTTGTATTTCCATGAATTAATGTGAATGGTTATTTAAGAATTTATGATTAGGTGTAATAATGTGAATGGTAGTTATTAACATATTTAATATTCAATGGTGATGAGTCTTGTTGGTTATTTTCATATAGTTATATTTTCATTGTTTTCTTACAGGTGGTAGGTGGAGTTTTATGTGGGATTTCATATATATATTGAGTGTAAAATATATCAGTTTTCCTTATATTGGTTGTGTGTTATACTATTATAATTTTCTATTACTTTTTTGATTCACCATACTAGTTGGTTGAAAAATACAACACCTATATTCGTTATTGGGTTCCATGTGTATTTCAACATTTCTATAACTAAAATATATTGTTGGACCTCAAACCGATAGTTTTGGATGATTTGAACAAGCATCCCACCCTGAATGAACATTTTGGGGATGATGAGAAGGTTTCATGCAAGATTCTGCAATAATTTGAAAATATATAGATATGTCCACAAAATACATATGTACATTAGGAAATGAGATTTTCGTTGGAGGACCCTATGTTCAAACTCACACCAAAGTCCCATGCACAAAAGATATAGGAGTTACATGTATGATTGGATCATTGTGTGAAACCCTACTTTATGGACAAACTATTAAACCCCAAAGGTAATGTAACATCCAAATTGTTCTGATGCCAATCCCTAGCGATAAAGGATGGAGAATCGATAAACATAGTTATACACCCAAGGATTTACGCACAATTGTTTGGGGATCTCATCTCTAAATAAATGTTCACTCCATTCTTAAAAGACACTCTCAATAATGAAGTGATGCTCTGTTGTGAGCAACACACTCTCTGTTATGAAAGTGTGAAAAACAGGATATAACAGACACTAAATGATAGATCATTTTTATAATAGACCTATTATGGTTATAGAAATGACTTGGAATGAGGTATATTTATCCTCTGCTAACAACACCTATGTATATCTAGGTTCTTGCAAATAGAATTTCCTTTACGTAACCCTTATCTCTGTGCAACTCGAAATCTTATATTCAACAATGTAACATCAATTTTCATGTTTAATTTCCACTAGATCCAAATTCTCATGAAACTCTTTAGTGAAAAACAATAAACTTGTGCATGATAACTTTCTGGTCACCTAACCGACATTCCCTATTCTCTTAATGTATCCAATTCTATACCTAGTTCTCCTAATCATTAGCACACTAATTCCTATTTCTATTGTGAATAGGGAACCAATATTCATGCTTCTGGATTTCCACACCTCCACAGTAGTTCCAAAACCATCTCTCGCTTAGAGGTGCATTAGTAGTGGTCACGTAATCCCTAAAGGTGACATCTTTGAGGTAAACTTCTCACATACCATAGCGGGGCTTCCTTTTGAGGAATATCTTCCATGATGATATGGTCCCCCATAGGTGAGATCCCCCTCAACATCTTGGATGCATGATGTAAAGATGGTTTTCTCTATATCCTAGTTTTACGATGTTAAACAGCATGAAAACATTCTCATCTCACGAAATTAAACGTTATCCTTTCCCTATCTGATGAGAACAAGATTCCCCATATAGGATAATCATGGGATTCCACAACAGCTCCCACCACGGGGAATGAGCCACCCACATAGGGATGCTTCTACACATAAGCCCCACACCATCCCTCAAAGACACTCCTTTCATGACATGAATTTCCTTAAAGTATGATGTTAAACAAAGCATATCTGTGATGCCACATGACCTTAAACAGTGACATCTAACTACATGGGTTTTTATCCCTATCCATAAAACATGGTATGTAGAACACCGCCCTAAGTCTCAATCCCTACACCCATTCACTATATTATGATTTCTTCCCTCATATTTTCACACCTCCAAGATCCTCTTAAATTGGGAATTATGATATATCATCTAGGTGTGACATCTTCTATCCTAGGGACACAACACCCAAATCCACCTCAATATAGAATTATGATAACCCATGCAGGTGTGATATATTCTTTGTTAGGGATTTACCTCCCAGATCTACATCAATGGGGTGTTTTGATCTACCATTAATCTGTGACATCTTCCCTCATATAGATATAACTCCTAGATCCTCCTCAATAGGGTATAATGATCTTTCATCCAGGTGTGATATATTTCCCCATAGGGAAAAACCTCCCAAATCACCCTCAATAGGGTGTTCTTCTCTACCATCCTTGTGTGACTTCTTCCCTCCTAGTGAGATGCCTTCTAGATCCTCCTCAATATGGTGTTCTAATCTACCATCCTGGTGTGATATCTTACCTCCTAGGGAAAATCCACATATATCTTCATTACTATGGTATCTTGATCCATTATTACGAGGCATTAAACCTATAGAATATACCCCTAAATCTTTTACCCACAATAAATTATACATTAACCCCATTATATTCACCACAATATGTTAAACTCTTTCCCAGATCTATAATACCTACCCATGAAACAAAAATTGTATTTTTTAGGTATAAATACATTTAATACTTACACCCATAGTTTTAGTTTCACTGTGATTGAGACAGGGTGCCTTGTATTTCATTCCTAATATGTCTCACATGGAATTCCTTCTAAAATAGAGAAATTTAAATGGTCCAAATATACATAATGTCAAAACATCCCTAGTTATTCCCAACATGGAAACAGTTTTAACCGAAGGTTGATGCCCTGTCAAGGAATGAAAAATGTAACTAACCAACACCCACATTGAGATTGAATTGGGATCGAGTTCCATGAACATGAATTAACCTAAGAGGGAGACTCAGAGTAAGAAATAAGATCCAAGGATAAATACATAGAGGGTGGAATAGATATCCCATCACCCCTTTCAATCAAGTATCCGGAATCATCGATGAATGTTATGAAATGTTCCCACCTTTAGAATGTGAAAATATGTTGAAATATAAGCAAGTTTGTGTATAATGTGTCACCTTCCCCATCAACAGTAACGAAAATAAATATGGTGAACCTGAAAATAAACTCTTTTCATTTGACTATTTATACTAGTAGCATCAAGTACATAAATGAATTTTCATGTCACTATATCCATATATCTGTTCCTAGGTACCATAATTTAAATTGGTTTTCCTAATATGAAACTCCCCATTGAAATAGGGATGTTAGTGTGGGGAATCCTAGGTCTATGACATCATTAGTATGGATCCCTATATAATTCATAAGATTAGATGGCATTGACTCATTAATCATATCTTTAAATGTACCTTTATTAATGGATGGATCCACATTCCTTTCATGAATCAGGATACAGGAAACCAGTACCCAACAACCATTGTCAATAGTGTAGGAGAAACATCGATATGTTAATCCCATATAACTGCACCTCCTCCATGAAATCCACCTTGAATTAATATATTGAGTTAACATTACCTATCTAACCCTCTGAAATCATTTATAGGATAGAGAGAGACACTCTCATGTGCTTGAACAAGCATTATCAGGTCATTCCCACAAGCGATATGGCTCGTTGTGACATGGAGATGTCGTCACCTCATAGAAACCACCACCCCTAAGCTTCGCATATAAGGAAACCACCACCCCCCCGCCATTCTAGTGGAAAACTACTTTAGGATCCCTGATAATCCAAATTCATATATATATTTTGAGGCCATTTACGTAATTATTTTAATTGTTTGATATGATAATGAAAATTGTATGTGTTTAGTTTTGCAGGAATAATTCTTAATAGGGTTTCGAAGGAAGAAATGCAGAAAAACTGTGGAATTCACCTATTACACGTCATGAACCATCATTACACCCCGTGTAATAGGAATTCACATCATACAATAAGTCATGAGCCAAGTTGTGAACCAAGTTGTAAAGAAAAAATAGAAATAAGAAAGTACAAGTTATGAATGGCAAATACATTTAAATGTTCTTAGCTTGTTCCCCATAGTTCCATTTATTTATTTCTTTTCATCCCCTCCTACCATGAGTGGATAAAACAACCCAATGGTATGGATGAAGATTATCCATATCTAAATTCAAAATAAATCATTAATTCTAATTTTATAAACCTTAAAATATTAGTAATTAGAATAAATGATAAATTTTTATCCAATTAATTTAAATTCCCTTGACCATGAGATATTCAAGTGTGGGACCCTATCCTGGTTGGAGTAGATTATTCTATGACCACTAGCTTAAGATTCATTTGGCCATAGAAGCCAAGATTAAGAAACCTAGGTTTTCACTATCTCTCCATAATGAAATTGTTACATCCTATGTAGAGCTAGTTGACTTTAACAAAGTATACAACTAACTTCGTCTTGCTTCACAACCTAAAATTTAGGACGATTTCATGATTATAATGGAGATCCTCATTATTAGAGATACTCAAAATTGTTCTTGAACACTCTTCAAAAATTTAATGAAACCATAAATTTTTATATGGTTAGAAACTATTAAACTAAAAGAAACTATAAAGGTCTCCTACCTGTGGGGTCTCAAGCCTATGACCTGTAAGATCCATCTTCCTCCCTATGGGATCGACCCTACACTATTTCTATACTACACCTGAGTAGTAAAGGATGTTTGGGAAATCAATAAATCTAATATGGGAGAAGCCCATACGAAACTAATGATGTGTGTGGGCACGTCAAATATTGTTGTTGTTTCCAAGGAGGCACCATTGTGTTTTTTAAAACCATTAGAAGAAGACCAGGGATTGCCTTTCCATGTACCCTTTTCTTTCTTTTCTTTCACAACACCCTTGCATCCCAATTTTCAGGGTATAGTATGTTTACTAAGGTCTATTGAGTCTTTCAAGGATACATGAATTATAATACCATTTATCCCTCATTACCTAGATCGAAAGTTACCATTTTCCACATCGACGATAACACCCCCAAGTGGGACCCATCCCACTGAATCTACCTAACCCTCGTCAACTTATTCTTAGAGAGAACCCAGTGCATCAAGAAATTTCCTTCATGGACTATGGTTTTCCATTAATACAGGGTGAAACCCTAATCATAGTTCCCCCTACAATCGCATACATTCAAAATTAAACATGGAATCATTCACATGATCCAGAACATAGGTAAATTCAGTGGTGTATAGATAGAAGACCCCACATGAACACATATCTAACTTCCTAGAGTTTTGTGGTACCTTTTGAAACCATTGAGTTTATTTAGATTCAATTATACTAAAATTATTCCCATTCTATTTATGAGACAAATATATGGAATGACTAAAAATTAAAATAGAAAAGTCAATCATGACTTTATATGACCTTTCCATGAATTTATTCGACAAATACATTCCCATGATCCAGAGTTTGATGCTCTGGAACAAAATTCTGAACATTACTCAGTTTGATGAAGAATCAGCATGGGAAGCATGGGATCGATTCAAAGAGATGATGATAAAGTGTCTTCATCATGGTTTCAACATGTGGATTCATTTTCACAAATTCTACCAAACACTCCAGCCAGCTGCATGAACTGTTATCGATGATACCACTTATGCATGACTAATGTGTAACACCCCATAAGTAAGGAGATCCATTATTGATTAAGTTTCACAAAATACTATCATGTGTGGAATTTATTATATATCACATCGTTGTGGTATCCACCTTGTAGATGACAATAGCAGATTAGCAGTGTCAGTTGAAGCACTCGCAAAGAAGCTAGAATCATTCCAGGTGTTAGTTACACAACCCCCTCATGCCCACATTATGGAAATATAATCCTGCGAGATGTGTGGTGTCCCACATCTCTACCATGACTGCAAATAAGGAGTTAAGGAATCGCAAGACCAATATTGTAATAATATCAATTACAATCATCATAACCCTCTTTTTCAACAGTAGAAACAATATTACTAGTAAAGGTCTCCTCAGCATCGGCCGCATAATAACCAAGCCTATTTTCAATAGCATAGGGGTCAATAACCATTTTGAAATCATGGAACACCAGGGTGTCTTATGAACCTAGTACCAAGCCCTCAGCAGAAGATGCAACAACAACCCTTCCCACAAAAACCTCAGAAAAAATTCCAACCCACCCAACCAAGACCTCAGCAACCACCACCTCTTCCTCAATGTAACCTAGGGAACCTATTTGATAACTTTGTTCAAAAAGAAGAACAATGAATGACTACTATAGAAATAGATAAGTAGAACCAATGAGCTTCATTGTGAATCCTTGAAGTACAAATGGGTCAAATCTCAAAGACCGTGTGGGACAGATTTCCTGGTAACCTGCCTAGAAATATTAAGACGTAGCCAGGGGAGGAATCCAAGGTGGTTGTACTAAGAAGTGAGATGATTTTTGGATTTTCAACAACCCAATGGAAGAGATGAAATGTAGACTAAGGAGCCAAAAAAGAACCACCTAGTGGATGAATACACTGAGAAAGCCACACCTAAAGAAGTTTAAACAAATGAATGTGATCACACTCCTTACCAATCAAAGGAACCATTTTACGTTCCCCCCTCCATAAAATCCACCTATTCTATTCACAAAAAGAATAAGGTATGGAATATAAGAGGCATATTACAATATATTCCTAGATATGTTTAAGAAACTACATATCAGCATTCCCGTCGCATAATCCATATACAATTTCCCAATTTATGCAAAAAAAATCAAGGATCTGCTATAATATAAAAGGAAAATAGAATATATTGGGGTTCCCATATTAAATTAATAATGCCATACTGTTTTGAAGAACAAAATAACATTATAATTGATATATCCTAAAAGTTTTTCAATTACATATGTTATAGGGGAATGTATTTTTGGAAGTGCCTTATTCAATATTAGGGCCATCATAAACTTAATGTCGATGAGTGTTTAACACAAACTATGAATCCAAGAATTCAAAACAACAAGAGTATCATTGAAGCTCACTGAACGATCAGTAAAGTAACCTAGGGGAATTTTTTAAGATGTATTAGTTAAAGTCACAAAATTCATCTTTCTAGTATAATTCCCAGTTCTGGACAAAGAATAAAATGTGACATCCCCATTAAAATTAGAAGGAAATTCCTGGAAATAGGAACGGGTTTCATATATGTGAATCAAGGATGCCTAATCTGCCATGTTGGAGAAGAACATGTAGTGTTTAACTGGGTGAAATCTAAAAAATAATGGGATGATGATGTTGATTGAAACACCATATCTCTCACCCAAAAAATAGATGATTACATGGCCATTGAAGAAGAAAGTGAAGAGTCACTCTTAGATAAGGAATTAGAGTATGATATTGAAGGAGTAAGTTTCATTGAACCATTCACGAGAGATACCTTTCCACCTTCATCCCTTATATCATTTAAGAACCAAATCTGGATCTAAAACCCCTACCCATTAATCTAAATTAACAATATTTAGGAGTTTCATCCTCTATACCATTTATTATGAAATATATACTAACCTAGGAACAAGAAGAAAATTGGATGATGTTTTAATGGGACATAAATAGACAATTTCTTACATAGTTGTGGAAATAAAAGGGATCAATTCTACTGAATATACACTCAAGATCCATCTTTAAGATGATACAAAACCAAAATGACAACCTCAAAGGCATATCACACCATCGATGAAAGAATTAATAAAAAAGGATATTTTGAAAATGTTGGATGCAGGGATGATGTTTTTTATATTAGATAGTTAATGGGTGATCCCCCTAAAAGTTGTTCCAATTAAGGGAGGGCTCAAAGTAGAAATAACTTATGAAAACAAATTATTTTCAATTCACACCATCACTGGATATAGGGTTTTCTTGGATTATAGATGATTGAATATAGAAACTAGAAAAAATCATTTTCTAATACCCTTCAAGGATCTGAATCTAGAAAGATATATAGGATATGAATTATACCATTTCCTAGATTGATATTTTGGATACAATAAAATTTTAGTTGATTGCAATAATTAATTAAATACCATATTTATGTATCCATCTGGTATTTTTTCCTATAAGGGAATGTCTTTTAGAATGTGAAATTCTCAAGAAACGTTTTGGAACTGCATGACGTATATTTTCCATGACATGAGTGAATTATTCCTATAAATCTTCATGGATGACTTCTCAGTGTATATTAGTTTATATTAAGTTTGTTTAAGAAATATGGATTTAGTTCTCCAACATTGTGAAGAAAAAGTTCTTGTCATGAATTGGGAGAAATTTCATTTCATTGTATATAGAGTAATAGTACTTGGTCATAAAATCTATAAGGAAGGCATTTAAGTTCACCCTTCAAAATTAAAGACATTAAGGATCTCCCAGAACCCTCAACTGTTAAAGGTATATGAATATTTTTGGTCTATACTGGATTTTTCAAGAGATTCATCAATGACTTCTCATAAGTTTTCCATCCATTAACACATCATTTGTGAAAACAAATTTCTTTTGAATTAACTATAAACTACTAAAAAGAATTAAATACATTGAAGAAACGTCTAATAGCATCACCAGCTAACATTTCACCCAACTAGGATAAGGAATTTTATTTATTTTGCGATTCAAGTGACCTTGTTGTTGGGGCTATATTGGGATAGTAAATTAGCCATATCTTTTTTCCAATTTATTATGAAATCCAAATGATTTCAGCTCAGGTAAATTACACAACTATAGAGAAGGAACTCTTATCCTTTGTCTATGCTTTGAAAAATTCAAATCATATATTGTAATTTCTAAGGATATTGTTCACACCAATCATGATTCCATAATATTTCTTATGACCAATAATTTTTCCAATATGATAATGATATGGTGAATCCACCTTCTTTTGGAATTTGATATCATGATCAAGGATACTAAGGGAATATAGAATAGGATTGTGGATCATTTATCCAGAATTCCTTTACCCATTATTAAACCAATCCATGAAACTAAATTTATGTATTATTTTTAGATGAATCCATGTTTAGTATCGATGTCTAACTATGCTTCTCGAATATTTCCAATTATTTGTCCATGGTATTGTTACACCAAGATATTTCTTACCAACATGGGAAAATATTTCTGACTGTTTCCAAGAATTACACTTGGGGTGAATATATTTTTTTAAGCATTGTGTTGATGGATTTTTATGATGTTGCATCCCTCAAGAATTAAAACACAATTTTATTGAGAGGATTCACATGTTATCAGCTATAAAAAATCATATACCCATGAGTATAGTCGCCAAAATTCTAAAAAGTGGATTTTTTAGGCCCACACTAAACCAAGACATGAATGAATTTTTTCAAAGATGTGATAGATTCCATTGGACTAGAAACATTGGAAAGAAGGATTGTTATGCCTTAAAATTCCATTACAGAATTCAAAATATTTGACATTTGGGTCATAGACTTTATCAGACCATTTCCCACATCATATGAAAAATCCTACATTCTGGTTGGCATTAACTATGTCTCAAAATGGGTTAAAGATGAAGCAAAATTGCATGAAACATCAAATGGGGTCATGAAAATTAACACAAAGAATGTTTTTGCAAGATTTTGATATCAGATAACACTCATCAGTGATCGAGGAAAACATTTCACAAAGTATTCTATGAGAGAATTTTGGGAGGTGTATGGAATCAGAAACAGTATCGGAACTTCCCATCACCCACAAACAAGTGGGAAAGTGGAACTTCCAAATAGGGAGGTAATGAAACTTTTCGTAAAAATACAAATACCAATTGAATTGATTGGTGTCTCAAACTAGATTGCTTTTTATGGGAGTACTGAACTACCTACAAGACAACTATTGGAATCACACTGTTCAGACTCGTTTATGGAAAATCATGTCATCTTCTAGTTGAGCTGGAGCATCACTCATTTTGGGAGATTAAACAACTGGATTTAGATTCTGAAAAAATTGGAGATGTAATGATATTGAAATTAACAACATTAGAATATATCATAGGTATATTGATGACAATGGATAGATATATAATGAAAAAACAAAGAAATGGAATGATTAGCATATTTATTTGTGCATCTTTGTACCTAGGAAAAAGGTCTTGTTATTCAACTCAAGATTTAATCTATTCTCTAGTAAGCTGAAATCTCAATATTCCAGCCCATTCGAAGTCATTCAATTATTTTCTTAAGGGACCATTAAAATCTAAAGAGAATCTGTACCGCCCATTATTGTTAATGGTCAAAGACAGAAAATTTTCCAAGAACCTTTCTGAGACAGTTGTGTCATCAGCCTAAAATTCAATTGAGTCTTATCTATGTCATGATTTCGAATTAAAATTAAGTTCTAAATTGGTGGATACCCATTGTAGGACATGTTAGATATAATATATTAGGGTAGACTTAGGAAATTTTATGTGAAGGATATGAGATAAAATTAAGGAATAAACAAAATCTGAACAAAAACTTCCAACTACACATTGTGAAATCCAATTACATGATGTGTGAACTTCTGGTCGAAAATTTATTTTAATTTAAAATTACATAATTTAAAAAATAGTTACACATTATATAATTTGTGAGTTATATTTTTAAAATACTATTCACGAACCCTCAATTCATGACCCACATCACCCACCCGACCCCTTGTATCCCTCCCCTTACCACCCGGTCACTTCCTCCTAACTCAACTGAACCCCCCACCATCCCATCCCTTTCTCCCTCCCTTATAAACAAATGTAAACCTAAAATATACCCCTATGTGTCTTCTTTCTAAGCCGCCCACCCTATCAAAACTCACTCATCTTTCAACCAAATAGTCGCCCCATATGTATGAACCCACCCTCACAGCAACTGCATCCTCCTCCTTCATAGCCATGTGCGGCCAAAAATCCAACCCCTCTCTCTTTTCCAAAATTCACACAACCAAAAAATTCTCTCCCTTCTTCCATTGAATGAACCAAAATACCCCAAACCTCCTCCTCTTCATCCTCAACCTCTAAATAGATACCACTGACCAAGTGTCACCATATAACCGCATCAACATCAACTTCGGCACATTCTACACTACCTACAGCGACCCATGTAGCTCCTTCCACTCAGGAAATGTCCACCTCAACCACTAGTGATGAAAACCAGCACCTTCATCCCATCCTATGTTTTTCTAACACACAACATTGGTTCAATATTATCTGGTTTCAGGCTAAGATGATGCAAATAAAGAAGACTCTAGACATGGACATCCTAGCCTTATTGAATATCAGCTATGACATCAGTGACCTTCTAGAGGTTCCCCATATCAAAATAAATCTCTAGTAATGTGAGGTGACATACAATTATTTTTACCTCTAGTTTATTTCCACTTTTCAAATATCCATTGATTTCCTTTATTTTTGATGGGAAGTCGACCCCATGATTTGTCATTCACAATGTTTGGAATCGGCCTCTGTATTTTTTCAGATGATATTTTTACTTCAAATATATATTTGACTCAGCTTCTAGATCTACCCAGAGCTACTTCTCAGTAATTGTGGAAGATGATAGCCCGAGACCTTAATTGCCTCATGAGCCACACATCATGAAACCAACCAAACTATGGGGACTAGCATTACTAATATTGCATCGATCTATGACACACAGATGGTTTTCTAGAGCTGTGTCTCATAGGGGTTTCATCCAAATGGATGTGGTCATTCTTGCAGCATCCATGGGTGGCCCGACTGTGAACATGGCTACCCGATTTTCCCATTACTACAAGTATTATGACCATCGACATCATGGAAAATTTATGGGGATATCTGTCATTACACATATTTCTAAGAACCTTGGCATGTTCGATAAAACACCTCACCTCACCTCCGTCATCCATTTTGAGATCATTTACATTGTGATGATACATAAGATGAAGAAACTAGTTATGGAAGAAAATCCATACAATTGAGCATCATAAGTGCATAATTCCATATCACCACCACCACCACCATAGGAGGCCACACCACTAGAGGAGGATCCACCTGCACCAGCCGAGCCAGACACAACCTCCCTGCATAATCCACCAATTCATCTTACTACCTCATCCACCACCTCATATACCATTCCTACATCCACCCTTCCACCGTGATTGATATCACAGCTACTCAATGGTACATCTGGGAAAAACATGTTCTCTATTTACACACACCTTCATATACGCTTCATTGATCCATCAGAGTTCATTGCACCACCACCACCCAAACCTTTTCACCCCTTATTTTTATTGGTCTGACATCATTCATATCCCACCATAGCTTTCTCATATATCTTCCTGTCCCCACAGCCCACCATGAGTACTTTGTCGAGCAGGCCTAGTGTGGAAATGGTAAGACCCTTGAGTCTACACAAGAGGTACCCAACCTCGATCCAGCTACCAAAACTACGACCTCATTACATATAAGTACCTCTCCACCACCCACTCTAGCACATGTTCCCACCACCATGACTCCATCATCTATCTACAATCAACTAACTTATGCTTCTACCATATCCATTGATGCAGACCTAAAGCTACCCGAACAACTCGAGGGTGTCAAGATGATGGAGGATATTCCTGGCCATGACACCTAATATGCTGTGTTAGCTTTATTTTAGCCTTTAATATTTTGTGATAAGGTTGGTCATTCTTTTGAAATCTGTTTACACCCTCTTTTTGTACTGATTAATGACACACACACACATATATATATATATTCATTGTTGTTTTTATTTTGGATAGATTACCATGTCTTTAAAATTTTTATATAGCCATGTATAGCCCCTCTTCATCATCTATGGTTGTCGAGTGACCCATTCCACCCTATGTTCTGGTCCAAAGAGTTACCCAGTGATTAATCGAAACTCAATGACTACTACAAGAATTGTCATTACAAATCCATTCATAGTAGAAGCCGCCAAGATATATGATTCCATTCATTCCAAATATTATTCATTCTCATGTTACTTCCCTTGATGTCATAAACCATGTCAAGTGACCTCATAAACTAGAAGACATAGACACTAGTTGCTGCAAATGCAAGAGGATCACCTAATCCGATGGACCAACTACATGATTTTGGTCCATCTGTATAGTTTATGATAACCTGTTAGAGATTTATGTGAGGCAACCCAAAACTGAACATTTTTCTAGATTTAGTTGTCATGCTTTAGTCATTTTCATTTTGAGTCCACTTTTGAGTTGTATTGAAAACATATATTACCATTAATAAAACTAGTTATTCATGTTCAACATACTATGCATCGTTCCTTTTTTATTTTTTAAAATGCTTATCATCTATAGACTAAATTTTCATCTACTAAAATAACTATTTTATAAAAATATTTAATTTTAATCATGTTCAACATTAAGACAGCCCAAATTCCCTTCTAGAATATAACTTTAACCATGGATCACTATATTCCCTCGATTTTCAAAATATTAAATTCCATTTAAATTTTTTTCATTACTTGTTATACCACATCCGCATTAATTTCATGGATAGTGAAAACACATTCACCTTCTATGTGTGGGGGAGTTTATTTTTATATTTACTGTCGATTGAATATTTTTGTAATTATTAGAATGATTATTGAGCATAAATATTTAATTCGTATTCAACATATTTAAAATTATTGTATATTAACATGATAGTTAATATTAAACACAATTATTTCCAGTTTCTATTGTTATTCTCATTACCTAAGTCAAATATAATCCTATAGTTGCATCTTATTCTCTAAAAATATTTCTTGAGTGATACATAAGACATGTAAACCTATCGGAACATTCATTGAAATATTATTGAGGATATGACTGAAAAATTACAATTTTAAAATGGTTAAGGAAATCATTGATAGATACTTTTTATGAAGACCCACATAACATATTTTCTTTCTATTAAATCATAGTTGACTTAAATAACCTTGTAGGATGAAGCTATTCAAAGTATATTTTTCCTTCCCACCCTACTCTTAGTATAATTCATGATTTACTTTTGAACATGTTTGGGGGAGTCATTCAGAAAGCATGGGATGTTCTATTAACATAGATGCATGGTGTACTCATCAATCTATTTGGTTGGGTCTATATATAATTTTTACCATTTCCATTTTATTATATTACTTTGTCAAATACTTAATAAAATAAAAAACTACATGAGGTGTGTACTAGGACGATAAAAAGAACTATTTACTTACTAATGAATCCCTTAATGGATCATATGTGGTTAGGGGGTAGATGTGAGATCTGGCCTAGACATGACATTAAAAAATAGAAATGCAAAAGAAAAAGTAATGGAACAAAGTAATCATTGTGTAATTACTAGAAACAAATATGTTTCCAATCGGAGCTACTGGAGTGTGGAATTTATTATATGATAAGAGGAATTATCCTAACATTCATGCACTATACTTCAGAGCTTACCCTTATTTCGAGTTTGATTTTCACATTTTACCCACATATCCACTGCATCAAAGTCATCTGAACCTATTTTATGAATCCCTAATGATTAATTTATTTAATTTTCATTACAAAGTGTAATTGATATAACCAATTCAAGCTTATGGTTATCAGTAGGTACTCATGGATTGAGAATAACTCTAATTTCATTTTACACAAATTTATGAGAGAAAATTTATTGTGAAATAAATTAAAAATGGGTGTAGAATTCAATAAATAGTTAAAATATTATAATTTTTTGAGGAACTGAGCTATGAGGAATGACTTATATCCTATGTATGGATGATTCTAGAAATGAATTTTTTCTTCTTAAACATAGATTTATTTGTATAGAAACAATGAATGTTTCATGTTTTAAAATTTTCTTACTTTTGAAATCACTCTTCAGAACTTTTTTCTTGAAGACCATAAGGTGTTCACGTATGACAAAATTTGATAAATAGAATTAATATATACATTTTTTGTCCATTTACTTAAGGATTTTAATTATTTTATTCAATAATCTGCTTGGTATGTGTTTAATTTTTCCAGAATGAGGATTGACATGGTTTTAAAGTAATAAATGCAAAAAAAGTGTATATTTCACCTATTACACATTGTTCACCATCATTAAACATCATGTAATAGGATTTCATAGCATGCAACAAGTTTTAATCCAAGTTGTGAATAAAGAAGAGAAATAAGAAAGTACACGTCCAGAATGGACAATACATGATGTGACCTCATTCAAAACCATTGAATGAGAAATCTTAACTACAATAAAAATAGGATGGCCAATACACATTGGGATTCATTACTAAATGATGTAAAAGTAGTCAAACCTTAGATATTGGGTGAGATACGAATGGGATTGATGTAAGATTAAAAAATCATGGATAACTACATGGATAGATGGTACACAATGTGTAATCTATTACACATCAAGACCGATATCTCTTATATATAAATTATCCCAACAATAGATTCAAAAGTATTCCAGAGAAGATACATCTCTTTTTTTATTGATTTGATTTCATTCATCCGTTTTACTCTCAAACTAAAATTTCTTCATTTTTTTGTATTTTACATAAATTCCAGAGCCATGGATTATGTTTTTCTACATAAAATTTTAATTTCCATTACATCACTTATGTTCACTCATCATAGAAATTATGTGGAATCTAGTTCTTCTTTCATTACAAGTAATTATTTTATTTACTTGTGATTTATATTGCTTAAAAACTAATTGCATGTTCTTCCCCACTTATGAATTAAAACTATAGAATGATTGTGAATTATTTACCTTATAATGTTTTTAGGATGATCATCATAGTTTCATTTACTTATTACATTTCATCCCCTCCTACCATGAGTGGATAAAACCACCCATGGGATGGATCAAGAGTAGATGTATCTAAATTCATATGAAATAATTAATTATACTTTTGGTAACCCTAATGAATTAGTAATCTAGATAAATGATAAAATTCTATCTGATTCATTTAAATTCCCTCAACCATGGGATATTCAAGTGAAGGACCCTATCCTTTTTGGATTTGATTAGTCTACAACTACTAAGACAAGATGATTTCTACCATAGAAGCCAAGCTTAATGCACCTAGGATTTCACTCTCTCCCAATCAAGGAAAAGTCACCTCCTTGGTAAAGATAGTTGACTTGACCAAATTCAACTAGAAACTTCTTATTGATTTTCATCCTAAACCATAGGAACCTGCTAAGATTAGAATTGAGATCATCATTCTTACAAATAATTGAAATTGATCCCAACCCTTCTATAATCGTTGAAATAATTCGTCAATTTTCATAGTTTTAGTAACTCCCATACTAATTGCAACTAGAAAGGACTACTACCCAAATTGCCTTAAGCCTATGACCTTTGAGATCCATCTTACTCTCAATGGAATTGACCCTAGACTATTGTTATACTACGCCTGAGTAGTAAGTGATGTTTGGAAAATCAATGAATCTAATATGATTGTAGCTAGTATGAAACCAATGATGCATGCAGGTGCATCAAGCCTCTCTCCAAATATGTATAATGACTCATTCAGCTATGCTGAGGAGGTAGACATTTATGAGTTACTCTATCTATGGCTACCTCCCAGGAGCTACCGAGGAGGGATCCCACTAGGCCTCATCAGTACCCACATTGACTGGTCCCATATAACGAAGATGACATCACCCCCACTCCACTGGCCCCCGTCCAATTCACTAGGCACTGATATCTTGGGTAGACCCTAGATAATGCATGGTAATGGGAATATTATATGGCATCTATGGATCCTAACTACACAAATATATCCTACCAGATCCCTATGATAAGTGAAAATGCCTCTATCTTTTTTAAATTTGGTTTGAGAACCTAGTCACCACATAGGCCTGCCAAGTTGACTATATCAATCACCAACACAACCTATAGTCATTACGGGCCAACCCATGATGATGGGAATCAGAGCAACTATCCTCCCCACACCACCATAGGTCGGCATAGAGGTCATACCTCTGACCCCAAAAACTAGTGTGGTGGTCCTTTCCACACCTTCAATATTTAGCATCGAAGTCCTTCCTGTTCTCCTACATTCAAAAAGAAAGTTCATACCTACTCCATCACCAAGATATCTGGAGGTCCTCCCAATGCTGAAAATATACCCAGCATTGAAGAACCATGATGGGATAGAAGGGTTAACACTCACCACCAAAAGGATATCCTTGGGAAGTGCCACAATGTCATTGAACTTATTGACCTATCAGATTCCAAGGTTAAAGATTACTTGATGATGGTTCCTTCACCCTATATTTTATAGAATTTGGTCGATGCTCTCCAGTTGATATGTTTGATCTCTGAAGACATGGTCAACAATATCCCCAGATCCCTCCATAGTTAACTTCAGGTATAAGATGTTTTGTCTCCCTTCCAAGGGCTCGCAGTATAGTAATCTCCATCCCATCCCATTTCCCTCCTCTATACCTCCAAAAAAGAAGTTTGGGATATTTCTGGGTTTGGTCTAACACCTATAAATGATAATCATTTAACAATGTCACAAATGGAGTCCATCACCCTCACACTTTATGTCTAGGTGAACAGTCCCTTTTATAAGGATGTGGTGACAGGGTTGTAACTTTCCCTGTGAGATGTCTCAAAATTCATAGAATGCTTGAGATACATAGAGAATAATCTCCCAATAAACCAAAAGTTGTACTGGTATACATTGGTGTCACGGGCCTTATCTCACTTAGTTCCAATTGGGGCTTGGTCCAACCAACTACATGACCATTCCTCTAATGTAAAGGGATGTAAGAGGACTTGGCCACTGATCATCTTTCAATGTTGTTTTGGCTACCATTTGCTTCATAATTTTACATCCCAAAGTCCCTAATAGAGGATTAAGAAGTGTGTTTCCTCTATATAATCTAGTTAATGGTTCTCCACCTCCAAAATTGTGATATGACCTATCCAATGAGTATGAAGCATGTAAAGGCCATCAACCAGTAGTGAATAAATGTTGAGATATAAATTCACCGAGTAGCTCAATGACGTGTGTCATAAAACTATCATCAGACCCTTCATGAAAACTTCATCAAGACCCTCACACTACTCTACTATGTTATGAAAGATGAATCATTTAATGTCAATATCATAGGTTGTTCACAATATGTTTCTCTCCATTTCATCACTATCTTCTGGTAGTCTGGCCTTTCTACTGACTATGAAATTTCACCTCCATACACAAAGATGGTAAACATGGTTTCAAAAAACTACTAAGGATCATAGGAACCAGGAACAAATGTAGGGAGAGATGGGGATGGTCCACCTCAATGGGAGATCAAGTACTAGATAGAAAATCCTATAGGTTTCCTCCCTCATTAGAAAAGTTAAGAACTATTCCTTAGAGATCCCCTGAATGTGGAATTAGTGTCTACCCATTATTATCATGATAAATTAATGTGTAATGGTGATCCATGGGATCCATTTGAGGTTACACTAAATGAAAATAAGGATCATGTGATAGTTTCCCTACTTCAGCAAGTCGATGAGTACAAAAGGTTATTTTCCAAACTCATTGCTCAGTGGAACCCATAATATGGTAATTTCCGAGGGGATTACATCTCTCCACTAGAGGCACACCCAGTTATCCTCATTCAACCACATCGACTTGAGCTCAATGTCCCCATTCATCTCGTTATAGTAGAATTTGGGGGATGTAGAATGTGATTGAGGTATTAGTAAATAAAACTACTCAAGCTGTCTGATTCTACTCATTAGGATCCATTCATGGATTCTCTCCATGTTTATGAACCTTATCCCTATGGTTATGAGCCTTTTAACACATTAGTGGATAAATAACATCACCAAGAAGATATTTTAGCCTCTCTCACCACTCACCTTGAGGCCCTTGACACATGGAAGGTAGAAATCCCACCTGATGGAAATTTTTTCCCTGTGTGGGTGGAAAATAACATAGAACCCTTATAATCTGAAAATCCTACCATCATCTCATTCAATGGGATGGGTTACCATTACAACACCTTGACCAAATTATTTCATGGTGTACACCTATGTTTGGGAACACATAATAGTAGTAGGTCATGAAACACTAATTATTTGTACAAAAACATGATGTACATAAATTTATCTTGTACACCCAACTACCCATAGTTTACATTGTTAGTTTTGAGGACCTTTGTAAGATGTTCCTCAACTAGTTGAGCTCCACCGCTTGAAAGAAAATTATTTTTTATCTATTCAACTGAAATAAGTCACCTTATGAGAGAGTCAATGAAATTTTCATCCAATGGAAATTTTTCATGTATATACACGAATTAAAAATGTCCCAAGATTGTTACTTATAATGTGTGTTGGGAACATGAAGAGTGAATTGGTCCCTATACTCATCACATAGAATTAACTATTTGGATTCTTATAGTTATCTAAAAAGGATCATGTTCTACTATAAGGATTTTAGAATAATAATAAATAGTCACACATATAGTGACCCTCACTCTAAAAACATAGAAATTAAATATCTTTTGAAGAATACTTAAAAATTATAGAAAAAGATGCCCAAAGACTGTAGTTGGTATAGTGCCTTTGGAAACATGGAATAAAAAAACTAGTATATATGTGAGCTATATTACTTCCCACTAGGTTCTTCACAACTAGAACCCTTATTAGACACATCAAAAATAATACATATCTTCATAACCTAGGGAAAGAACCATAAAAGGTGGTGAGATCAAATTCTCGGTAAGGGTAAACATTGGATACATGTAATCATAAACACGAGCATAAGGGTATGAGAACATGATCCGGAAAAAATAAGATCATACCCTACATATCAAAGATCAGATACTCGAATCATGTCATAAATCTTGTAAGTTCATAAGAAATGAATCAAAAGGAAGTAAAGTACATAATCTATGAAATAATAACATAGGATTAATACAAGTAATTATAGAAACACATAAGAATATTCTTATTTCCATATTATCCAAGGTATCAATTCCAAGACTATATTAGTGGAAAAAGACCTTTACTTTCCTAGGTGAACTCCCATTCCAGCCCTATATTACAGAACCAAGTAAACTGTAATCACATCCATATATTACTTAACCATGAAAACACTCATTCTAGCTCTATATTACATAACCGAGTAAACCATCATTTAAACCCTATCTATCTCATGAGATATAATTCTTTACCCAATTCATTAGATAGGAATATTGATGTCACCCATCACATAATAAAATCAAACATACATGTTCCACAAGATCATTAATAGACATATCATAACCCATCAAATAAAATGGGTAAAATGAACATGTAAATATATCATAACATGTGGAAAGAGATAGGTTTCATAATCATTTCATCATAAACGTAACCAATGAAAATAAGTGAGTTTCAAATGCATATATCATGTGAAGGAAAAATGGGTTTCATAACTTCATGCCATCAAAACAAAATATATTAAAAGAATGAATATGAATGGAAACATTGAATAATTTCTCATAATGGCATGAGAAACACCAATGGATATTATATTATATGGGAAATTATTTTGAATGATCGTTTAAAAACACTTATAGAGGAAAATATCCATCCTTCTTTGAAAAATTATTTTTATTTCACAAAAACATTTATAAACTTTTTTCACTGAAAATATAATTGAAAATTTATGAAGTATACTTTTAAAAAAATAAATCCATTTTAAAACCATTTTTCATTGGTAGTTTTCTTCATGGATATTGTGTATTTTTTTGTAACATTTTTTTGGAATAAAATATATTTTTCAACTAAAGAGTGAGTTGATAATAATTTACTAAAAACATTATCATATGTACAAAAGAGTGGAAAATGGTAATAAAAACGAATATATCATAAATAAATTTATCATAAGTAAACTCATTAATATTTATGATTGATGGGTCATAATATTTCCTCAAAGGAAGCATAACATAATCAATCTTGAAAAAATGAAGAGATTGTCTCAATAGACTCGTATAATTTGGTGACTTGGGATAATACAATCCATGTAAGAAATGGATTTTAAATGAAGCATAATATAACAAGAAAATACATATATTCATTATAATATATGTAAAGTTGAGGTATATACACTGCAAAGAAGAGTATAGGTGGATACAAAATAGGAGTCTCAGAGAATGAAAATTGAGACCAAAATGTTTTACCGATTGTGTAACTTTTCAAAGATAAAACACATGAAACATGGATCATAGAATGGATATGTAAATACCCATAAATATAAATTGAAGATAAATACAATAAATTTATGTCAAGTACATACACCACAAAAAAGTAATGACTAGAAAACATAGGTATTATCTCAACAAAATTAATAGAGATATGTAAATCCCCATAGCTTGTGTCTTGACTCTATCTGTACTCATTCAATCTTTTTGTATAATATATTTATATTTATTATAAATATTTTAATGAATAATATAATTATATATATTAAAATATATTCATTGATTATGACTTTATATTACCCTCTTGTTAATGACCCTATGTCAAGGTTTCGCTTCATGTAATATTCACATTGTTCTTAATGTGTGTCTTAATTTGTTATATCGTTGATCCATATACTA
The DNA here is from genome assembly GCA_963277665.1 of Viscum album. NCBI lineage: Eukaryota > Viridiplantae > Streptophyta > Magnoliopsida > Santalales > Viscaceae > Viscum > Viscum album. The sequence goes on along the minus strand of OY728163.1, from coordinate 1,461,257,039 downwards.
ATATCATGATTACAGAATGTAGAAAATGATATAAATATAATTTATATACATAATTATTGTATTATTATAATCTATATCATAATTAAGTACGTAACATAATAAACTGTTCTTGGAGATGGTAAGTCGTACACACACATGAACGTTTTTTTCCACTTCTGTTGTCGTATTGAAAGATAGTATGTAAATAAAATGTGTGTGTGTGTGTGTTTTTATTTTTATATCATTATTATATTAGTATTAATGTATCATATATATCTTATAATATCAATAAAACCATCCTTAATACATTCAATGTGTTGTGTGAAGGAATCAAAATGTTTTGAGGGGACAGTAGTCCACACTTCCTCAAACAAGATTATCATATTAACACCAATTGGAAGGTAAAAGGATATGTGTTGTAAAAATTAAAAAGAATATTAAATAATTATTAAATATAATATATTAAATATATAAATATATTGTCCATTATAACTTCCACCATGATTGTGGGTAAAGGAGAAATGAACCATCATCATTTTGTGTAGAAATTGTTCACCATACACAGAAACAGTAAATTTAGCATCCATTAGATAGTGGTGTTTGAGAGTGTTGGATAGAAAATATTCATAAAATAATCCTAGTGTATGGATGATTTTTTTCGTCACAAAATAAGGTAATAAAAAGAGTGGACGGGTGAATAAGTGAAATAAAGGAAACAATATTAAAAAAATACATTACCTCTAAATCAAGTAACTCCATTTGGTTTGTGATAAATGGTTTACTTGAGAGGGTTTATGAAAAATGATATGGTGCAAGGAAGAAGGGTGTATTGTTGGGATAAAATGTGGGAAATAATTTCTTAACTTAAGAGGCTCGAGAGGTGTGAGGAATGGGTAGAGGTGGTGTCCTTTTATAAGGAAGGTAAAGGACTCACATGGAATTTTTAGAAACAAATTAGGTGTTCACATGTTATTACCTAAAAAAGTCTTAATAAACCAACCCAAATAAATAATGTAAAGTTAATTTAATACCTATGTACATAACATTATTTTTATACAAGTTTCTAGGTCATTTGGTACCTTAATTTTATGGTTTAGTCCCTAATTAAGCTTAATTTGGTCTTAACTGTTGTGATTAATTTTAATCACTTTTACTAATAATTTTTGTAAAAACAATTCATGGATTTATTAGAAAATAAATATTAGACAGACTAGAAATTTTTATATTGAATATATAAAATTCTAATCACAGAAGCATCAAAATTAAGATTAGTGTTAATCTAATAGATGGGGCGAAATAAGAGGGTTTTAAAGTGAAAAGGTTCAAACATTTATTATGATTTTATATTCAGTATCAGATTGGGTTTTATTATAATTAATTAAATTGTATTATTAGATTTAATATTAATCTAATTTGACCTTACAACATATTTATAATATCATTTATCATTAATAATTAATTAGAAAAAATAAGTTTTTAACAAAGGAGCTGTATTTTTTAGTATTCATAAAAAAATTATGTTTGTTAGAAAAATCCCAAAAATTCACCCAAAGAAAATTTAGACATTATGAATTCAAAAATTAAGATTATTTTATAATATTAAATTTCTAATTATATCTAAAATTAATTTTATTATTAAAATTGTTTAATGAAAAAATGGTGTTTTTAAAATAAAAATGACATTACCAAAAATAACATCTTTTATTATCAATATGTTTTATTTATATAAAACAATTATAAAAAATAATTTATAAGTAGTTATTACTATTTATATTACTATTATTAACCTCTAGTTTATAATTATCTTATTTAAATAATTAAAACAATAAAAGATATATTTTGTAGAAACTCAGTGTTACGTGTGTCGTACGCAAACTCAATGTTGCATGCATCATATGCCAAGTCGTTGTTTCATGGAACATGTGCCAAGTTAGTGTTTCTTATAATTTAAACCAATTTAGTTTCATGTGAAAGAAATATTTTACTTATTTAATTACGATATATAAATGAAAATTTAAATTTAATTGATAAAATAGGCCTATAAAATCTACGGGTGTTAAATTCTACACCCATTAAAATTAATTTCACCCTAAAAAATTTTATAGGTTATCAAAGGCTTATTAATTAATAGTCTCAATCATAGAAACCCACATAATAAAAATGGATACTAAAACTTTCATTAAAAAATTGAAATTTGGAACTATAACTATTACCCGAAGTAACATATAACTGGGTCTCCACATAGAAGAACATAGCTTGAGAGTGAAAGCTGGACATGGAGGAAAAGAAAAAATATATATAGGGAGTGATTGTGGTCATCGATTACAAACAATTAAATGATAAAAGGTATCCTGAGGGCCTCAATGTCATAAATATATGATGATGTAAAAAGCCACCAACTCAACCAAAATTAGGTATTGGGGAAATAATTTTTTTCACTTTAAAAATATTTAGTGATTCATGATAAATTTATATAAAAACATCATTCCTGGGTTGTGCTTTGAAATATTTCTAATACATCCATCACTTCATTCAATGAATGTCTATAAATTATCTTTGAAGAATAAAAAACAAAAATACACTTTTAACTAATCTTAATGCCTGTAAATAATAAAATTTCTAACTCTTTCTTTCTAAAAAAAGAACAAGCATTATTATATTAAAATAAAAAGAAACACTAATTATTCATAATTAATATTTATTCATTACAAAAAAATAAACATTAACCAATACATCACATTGTCTAGTGTTATCCAAAAAATCCTTATCATCCTTTCGCCATGGGTTCAGGACCTGCGACTTTCTTAGACTTGATTGTTTGTCATCTGACATGCATGATGTATTTTTTAAACTGAATAAATATAATATATAAAATGGAAATCCATTAAATAAGGTTAATTGCTTATTATATTTTTAATTGTTGTTTTCAATACAAACTCAGTGCACAAATACTTCCTCTGAAGGTTTACTTATTCTTTTGAGAAACCTATAACCTTATAACCATTCAAAAAGCTGAAAATCCAAAACTATAGAAAGACTGTCATGAAATAAGATTAAAATTGATTCCCATGTATCTCCAATGATCTATTGGTTGTAACATTCCAAACATGTGAATAACCTTATTTTATATTCCATTAAAACATGGTAACAACATGAATTACCATTAATCCTTTTGTAAAACATTCATGCTTTCTCATTACAAAGTGTATTGGATTGATCCCAAAATGTTTTAAATATCACTTGTTATAGCTGAAACCACCCATAAACAAGTCCTTAATTAGTTCCAGGTTTTATTAATACAGTCCAATTTACTTATTCATACCCCAGATATATTTATCCATACAACATTTTCTTCTCATAAATAAAATATTAAGTGATATGTTTCCTTATTCAAAAAAACATCTTGCCATTCAATCACTTCATTAGTCCAGAGGGAAATTTTGATGTTAACTTGTAAATACATAGTGGAAACATAAGTAGTACAATCCTTGAATATTTCATCATTCATAACATTTGAATCCAAATAAAAAATGATTCAATTACATAATCCTTAATACATTCAAAATAATACCTATTTCATTTCACATTTCATATGTAGTCTCTTCATTATCCCCAATGTAACCCTTACTTTTAACACCTTGCTGATTTGCTTCAGGAACATTCCTCTTGGAACATTGGGTTGCATAGTGACCATATTCTTCACACATAAAACACTTATCCTTTGATTAATACATTGGGAGGCCAAAATTCCCATCCATTTTGTTAACCAAACTCTTCATTTTTACCTTATAATCACTTGATATGTTTCTTTCTTTTCCACTGTCAAAACACCATCTTATTCCTCTAAGAAAGTCACTTATGTTACTATTTCCAAATTCATGACACAAAGGAATCTGGATCTTATTTTCTCTATGGTCTCCATTAGACTATATTTCCAAAAACCCTTTCTTTCTCTTCCATGGTGAGTTTGAGAGTTGGTTTAAGAAAACATTGTTAATCATGTTTCGTGAATACTATTTAGGAATGATCATGACATATTTCACTCAAGTGATCATCCCACATAACTTCTCATCTGTAAATCTTCCATTACATTCAAAATTAATCAAGTTCTTTCTGGTTACCACCATTTATTAAAACCATAATAATAGTTTGAGAATTACTAATCAAATCCTAAAACCACTTAGTCATGAAAAGATTTATTTATAGGATTTATAAATCATACATCCTACGAATATCATAGGATGTATAACACATTGGGTTTATCATAGTTTATTCATAGAAAACTTATATTTAACTCCATCATTATGGTTTATGTAGAGTCTGTGAATTCCCTAAGAATATCCCCAAGTAGATTCAAACTAGATGTGAAGTAAGGCCCATTATTGTATACCAGATTACCCCAAGTCCAGCCCAGAACATCTTGTCAGATTTGTTACACCTAGGTACATCTATGCCAGATCCACATCCACTTGTAGTATCTATAAAGGGATGTATCTCTTGGAAACCACCCACTCTATCCATTACCAAAATCCCATGATGTTTTCCTAATTGTTAACTCATCTTTATAATTATCATTAGATACATCCCTAGACATATCCTTAAATATTTACCTATTCATCTCACTAATGTTTTATCATCCTTGTTTCTAATTGTTAACTATGCCTTTTCCCTAATACAAACTATAACTACCCTTGATTTATAAACATAGACATTAAATGACTTTTTAGGAATACTTAAACATTGTAAAAAAAGACTCTCAAAGACCGTAGTTCATATAGTGCCATTGGAAGCATAGAAACATAAAACTAATACATATGTGAGCTAAATTATCTCCCACTAGGTTCATCATGATTAGAGCCCTTCTTTGACACATCAAACATAATACATATCTTTATAAACTAGGGAAGGAATACTAAAAGGGGTGAGCTAAAATTCTTAGTAAGGGTAAACAAGGGACACATGTAATAATAATCATGAGAATAAGGGTATGAGAACATGATCATGAAAATATATGATCATACTCTACTTATAAAAGACCATATACACAAATACTATTATAATTCTTGGAAATTCATAAAAAAATTAATCAAAAGGATGTAAAGGACATAATACATGAAATAATAACATAGGAGTGTGACATGTAATTGTGGAAACACATAACAATATACTGATTTCAATGGTATCCAAGGAATTAATTACAAGACCATCTTAGGGGAAAATGTTTTTAACTATACTAGGTGAACCCACGTTCCAGCCTTGTATTACTGAACCAAGTAAACCCTCATTCTAGACATCTATTAATGAAACACGTAAACCCTTGTTCCTTCATTGTATTACTAAACTGAGTAAACCCTCATTCCACCCATGTCTATCTCATTAGATACAAATCTCTACCCAATGCATTGGAGGGAGATATTTCTCCTACCCATCACATAATGAAATCATGCATACATGTGACACAAGATCAAAAATAGACATATCATAACCCATTAAATTAAATGGGTATCATAAACATGTAAAAATATCATAACATGTGGAAAAAGATATGTATCACAATCATTTCATCATCAATGTAACTAGTGAAAAGAAGCGGTTTTCAAAAGCGTAGAACCCTTGAAAGAAAAATAGGCTTCCTAATATCATTCCAAAAAAAATACATTAAATGAAATAATATGAATGGACAAATTTAATAATTTACCTATAAATGCATGATCAACCCCAAGGGTTGTTTTCCAGTATTTTAAATAATTTTTAAATATCTTTTGAAAACCCTTATTGAGGAAAAGAACCTTTCTTATTCAAAAAATATTTTTATTACATAAAACCATTTAAAAACATTTTTCTTTGAAAATATATTTGAAAACATAAAAAGGAATATTTTAAAAAAAATAAAAAAAATTTAAATCCATTTTTTCATGAGAATTATCGTCATGTATATTTTGAAAACCTTTTTCAAAACATGGTTTTTGAATACAATAGATTTCTGACCAAAGAGAGAGGTGGTCAGATTTGACTAAAAAGTTATCTTATGTACCAAAGAGTGGAAAATTATACTAAAATATTATGATATCTTGAATAAATAGAAGATAATTAAACTCATTAATATTCATTATCGACTTATAATAAGATTTCATCAAATTAATCCTAACATAAATGAACTCAAAAAAATGGGGGGATTGTCTCAATAAACTCTTATGACTTGGTGACATGGGATCATACTATCCATGTATGAAAATAGAATTACATGAAATGTATGAAATATTGAAAATAATGATATTAATTATATAACATGTAAAATAGAGGTATATACACCTCTAATAATAGTTAGGTGCATAACAAAATAAGAGTCTCAAAGGAGGAAAATTGAGACAAAACTATTTTATCGATTTGGTGACTTTTAAAATTTAAACCCCATGACAGAAGGATGGTAGAATGGATATGTGAATACACCTAATTTTAATTGCATTATTCATAAAATAAAATCATGTGATGTACATACACCATACAAAATGAAATAGTGGAGAACATGGATTATATCACTCTGAAATTAATACTGAGATGAAAATCCCCTACCTTGGGTTTGAATCTCTTGGTACATGTACAAGCTTCCTGTATAATAAATATAAGATTATTATATATCTTTTACATAATAATATTCTTATATATATTACAATATATTATTTTATTATGACTTTATATTACCCACTTATTAAAGATCATACATCAATGTTTCACATTGGGTAATATTCGATTGGTTCTTCAGAGTGTCATAATTTGTTATAGCATTTATCCATATAATTATACCATGATTACAGAATGTATAAAATGATATAAATATCTGGTATATACAGTATAAGTATACTATTAAAATCTATACCATAATCAATTATGTAATGGAATAAACCGTTCTTCGAGACGGTAAGTTGTAAGTACAAATGAACATTGTTTTCCCTTTTTATTGTCGTATTGAAAGAATTTATGTAAATGAAATATATATATATATATATATGTATATGTATATATATACATATAATTATTAAATTATAATGAATATATCATATATATATAATATCATTTCATTAAACCCATCTTTAAAACATTCTATGTGGTGTGTGAATGAATCAAATCGCTTTAAGTGGGCAGTAGTCCACACTTTCTCAAACGAGATTGTCATATTAAAACCAAATGAAAGGTAAAAATATGTGTGTTGTAAAAGGATTAAGGAATATTAAATACATAATAAATATAATATATTAAAAATATAAATATATTTTACATCATAATGGCCACCATGATTGGTGGTGGTGGAGAAATGAACAATCATCATTTCGTGAGGCACTAGTTCATTATACATATAAATAATATGATCAACATAGATTAGATGGATATTTGTGTAATATTAGGTCAAAATAGGGAATAAAAACATCCTATTATATTTATGATATAGGTTTCATCAAACAATAATTTAATAAAGGGATTTTTGGGTTGAATAAAGGAAATAATGAAAAGGATCTTGAAAGAAGACGTTATCTCTAAATAAGGTAACTCATTTTGGATGGTACTGAAAGGATTCAGTTTTAGGTTTTCTACCCAAATTGAGAATTCAAGGATGAAGGGATGATTTTTTTTAGGAACATTTTTTTTATTTTCTTAACTAGAGAGGCTTTAGAGTTCTGAGGAATGTGTAGAGGTGGTGGCCTTTTATAGGTAAGGAAAATGACTGACGTGGAATTTTTAGAAACAAAGTATGTGTGCACATGTTATTACCTAAAAAAAGTCATTAAAACTCCACAAAACACAATAATGGAAGTTTTATGGACTAATATGGACATCCAATGGGTTTTATAAATGTTTATAGGGCATTTGGTCTTTATGGTTAAGGTTTAGTCCCTAATTAATCTTAATTTGTCCTTTACCACTATGATTAATTTTAACCGCTTTTACTAATAAATTTTGTCAAAAATTAGCATATTATTATAATAATATAAATAATAGACTGAATAAAATGGTAAATTTATGATTCTTTAAATTCTAATAAAAAAATAGGAAAAATTAAGATTAGTGCTAATCCCGTGGAAGGGATGAAATAATGAGGTTTTAAAGTAGGAAAAAGTTCAAACATTTGATAAGATTTTATATTTAGTATCTAGGTGGAATTGAGTGTAATGAAATTAATTTTATTATTAGATTCAATAGTTATATAATTTTACATTAAAAAATATTTATAATATCATTTATCATTACTAATTAATTATACAAAAAGGCATTTTTAAATAAAAACCAGTAATTTTTACCATTCATCAAAAAATGATGTTTTTCAAACAAAAATCACCAAAATTAAACCTAAGATAATACTTATTTTTTAAATTCAAAAATAAATTTTATTTTATCAGATTAAATTTCTAAATTTTTCTAAATTTTATTTTATTATTAAAATCAGTACATTTGAAAAAAATGTGTGATTTTAAATATAAAAAGACATTATAAAAAAGAATATATGTTATTATCAATATGTTTACTTTATATAAAACAATTATAAACAACATATAAAAATTATTTATTATTGTTAATATTACTATGGTAAACCTCTTGGTTATAATTATCTTATATAAATAGTAAGCATAAGAAAAATAGATATTTTGTAGAAACTTAGTGTTGCGTGTATCGTACGCCAACTCAATGATGCATACATCATATTCCATGTTATTGTTTCATGGGACGTATGCCAAGTTGGTGTTGCATGCATCATATTCGGATTCAGTTCCATATGAAAGGAATATTTTACTGAGTTCATTCCAATTTATAAATTTAAATTTAGATTTATACGATAAAAATTGGTCGATAAAAACTTGGGGTGCAACACCACAAGTTATCTCTTCCAGATCTCATGAGAATAACATCAACATTAGAAACTATTATGGTTTTTCATGCATATATTCTTTGGCTGGTACACCTAAAATATCCTTTTCTATATGAGCCTTGTCGAGTGCATCCCAATTACGCAAAACCTCTCCTTTCACATACCCATTAGGAACTAACTTACCAAGTGCATCCACCTACCTGAGAGAATTTGCCACCATCCCCCATCAATGCAAGGAGACCAGAGTGCTATTCTGATATATAATAAAGAAAAATTGTTCCTAAAAGGATTCACTAATTCCTAGATATTTTATATGTGTCATGGAGAATAGAATTATGATGTTTTTAGAGTGAAATTGGTTCCAAGAGTCCAAACATTATGGTTGTCTTGGTAATTTTCCATACCACAAGATCCTTGGACACACCATCATGGAAGTACACCTATTAAAATATTGGCTCCATAACCATGTGGACTGTGGTTTGGTCAATTTAGATGACTTTATATCATTGGTGGAACATGTCTCTACCAACAATGATAGTGACAATGAAGAATCGGGTGAATGGCAGTTGGATCCCATCCACGGGATGCTGAAATACGAAGACTAGATATATAACCAGGTAGTTTACTAGGATCAGGGTGTCATATATTTCCATTTGATCAATCTCAAACCTACTATAGTGTTCACACACCCACCGGTAACTCTTTTTTAATCTAAATCATATCCATCTTTGTATCCTATGAACAGGTGCTAATGGTGTATGGAAAATTAGAATCCCCCACTGGTGATGAAGCCATCTTAGACTCTCAGTGATTTCATGCCTCATAAGTTAAGAGTTTCTCCCAAGGAACACCAAGCACTGAATGACCTCAATGATTATGATAATTGGTACAGCACAATTAATTTCACCTCTCCACTATATTGTTTCATGATTTCTGATAGTGGGGAATTCTATTAAAACTCTTAACGTTCCTCTGGATGATGATGTCGAATGAGGGAAAGAGGGCATGAGAGTTTCCATAATGATCAAGTTTATGTATAGATCTAGGATGTTAATTATATGGATAAAAAGTATTTGGTTTTTTTAGAGATCATCCACAATATAATCTTATTCTGTGCATTTAGGTATCCCTCCACAACATTCCATTTTTGTTATGAGAGTACCTCAAAAAAGAAAATATGTTGATCAGTTGTATCCAGTGAGATCCAAACCATAGCTAACAGATAGTCATCCAATAGTTTTATAGATTATTTTAGCATGATCATAGTAGAATATTTCCAGCACAAGTAAAAACCCAATAGTTTAACCAGCATCATCCATTGTGCCACCTCCCAAGAAGAAACACTGTATGGGAAAGAATATATATTTATCACAAAAGTATGATGTGTTGAACCACCTTTTTGGCATACCCATGAGGATTTTTCCACAATACCCTTTGTTTGTTGAGTTAAATATCTGAGGCCCCTACAGAATCGTTGAAAATTCCAATCCATTTTGAAGCTGAAGTAGCTATCACTGTGGCCTAATATATATAAGAGGTGACAAAATGTGTAAGAACCCTATTCTATCTTATGGTATGGAATCTTTTACATTCCATAATGTTTCAGATTAAATATCTAAATACAACCTTATTTGAATACTATTTGACGTCACGGTTGTATCAAGGTTTTACGGGGCTAATTTGAAGCTTGAAACCTATATTTTGGTGTAAAATATGATTGGTGAATGGTTAGTATAAACTGTGTGGGGTAGGTCACATGGTTACTTATAACCATGAAAAGATATACATTGGGAATATATATTCCCCATGGTTTGAAAAAGCATGCAATTTGAGGACCATTATCATCCCAAAAACTTTAGAATTTTGACAGAGGATTTTTGCATAGTTTATGCATGGTTTTTCAAACCATGCACACTAACTATAAAATGTTCCCCCTTCCTATCGAAAAGGGTGCACGATTGGTGAATGGTTTGGGAAACAGTGAAGATAAACCCTAAAACCCGTTATTTTGAAAGAATTTATTATTTTACCTTAATTAATTATTATTTCAACCTTAATTTTCTATTCTTCTTTGATTTCATGTCCCTGAGCATTGAGAGATCATTTTTATTCCCAAAATAGGAATCAAAAGATCCTATACATACTATAATAGAATCAAGATCCATCAGAAGCATAATATCTATCTCAGTAAAATATTAATTCATTTCAATCCATTCTTCATTATTCTTGGCATCATATGTGCTATTTTGGTGGAACCTAATATTCACTAATTTCATGTTCTTCATCCTTTCTTCAATTTCCCCCCAATCTAAGTAAAATTCGTGGCTCATATGAGATAAATTATCAACAAAAAACCTAAATTAGGTGTTCTCATTTTTTCATTCAATGTCAATGTGTTTATATATATGTTCTAGTGTTGGGTGCTGAATTTTCTGAGGGTCATCCTTGAAATGGATTTAAATCCTTCCTTAAAATGAGTAGGTGAGTCCTATGTAATTAATGATTCAAATTATAATTGTTAAAGGTCATGAAACATTAATTAAAATCACCCCTAGGATGGGTTGTAAATTAATTAGACCACCATGGGTGGCTTGAACTGGAATTATCATTTTGGTGTGTCATTACCCCTTTCCAATAGATGTTAGTAGATTAATTGTAATCATAATTGAATTTTAAATTGAATTTATTAATGAGAGGTGGTGGAATGACCATGAGCCAAGGCTCTTTATATGTGATGTATTGATTTAGCTTAATCTACTTCTTTTATTGATATTCCAATTTGAGTAAAATAGAGGTCAAACATTATAAGACTATCCCATGACTTGAGTAACCTTCTGAGGTGTGGTTTAAATGATATGCTCTTAGTAAAAACCTTAAATTGTTTAAATAATATTGATTATATTATATTTATTAATACTAATATACACCTTGTGTGAAATATGGGTTTATATATGAATTCCATGGATGGATTCATTCAGATTCTACCTTTCTTATGCTTGAGTGACAATTGGACTCCTTATACATATTTTGTTGGAACCAAGGATATTACATGCGAGAAATGTATTCTAGTTTGTTTTTGTTTTCAATACACATGGATGATCAAGGATTTGGTATGGAAAGTATTCATATGGTTCTTAATGAGAACTGTGTTGAAGGTGGCTTTGTTTACCAGTTCTTGCCAAATTTTTAGGTCCAATAATTAGAGAATGGAGAAAGGTGTCTTTGGTAAAGGAACTTGCATGAAATAATGAAGGTGAACATGAATGGTGCACACATCTAATGTTTCGGGATCATCTCATTAAAATAGACAAAATTATTGAGTCACGATAAAGATTAGTTTTTTGAGTAAAATATTCGGTTCAATGTGAAAGACATGGTTTTTACGGAAGTGACTTACACACCCAATGTGATGTTATAAAATTGTGTTCCATGCATGGGTAAATAATGCATACAAGGTGGTCAGTGGGTATGAGACTTTCATTTAGGGTCATCAGGTCTTATAGATATTCATCTACCCCGATTTAGGACTTTCAAATGTTTTCCTACAATAATTTGGTTTCTCTACCACACAAAAGAGATACTCTTAGAAGACTTACACATAGAAAATCCTACACGTTGAGTGATCCTTGAGTCAATAAAGACCAACTGAATATCATGGTGTTGTTTCAAAAACATTATGTCTTGTCTGAATGATATATTGGTTTACAATACCAAAACATCTGCATAAGTACAGGTGTTACGCGGAAGTGATTAATTGTGATTCTTTCAAGTTTTAAATATCCGGTTTTTTTAATCAATTAATACAAGTGCATCAATTCCAGACATAGATACAAGAATATTCTCGTGATAGTCAGGGATAGAGACAAATAATTCAATCTATTAAAGAGACCATAATGTTGATAAAATGGATAAAAATTCTCTTCGAGTATTGAGCTCAGGGGATTTGATGGAAGTGTTTTAAGGGATGTAGTGTGATATCCCTAAAATCTAGTAAATATATAGTTTCTAGAAAAAATTTACTATATATGTACATTTTTATTCAAAATATAGTGAAGATTACTAGATTTTTGTATGACTAACACAATTTTGGAATATTATACTTGGACTATCCCTCTGAGGTGAACCAAGTAAAATTGATGTCTACTCTCTTTTCATGTGATTGACTAGTATCTATAGGTTTCTATATGATAGGTTTATAAAGTTCATAAAAACATAGGAAAAAGATCATTCACATTAAAATAAAATGTTTACAACCTGATTGATGCATCCCCTCTTAGGGTGTTCCAAGGTCCTTTATATTTCTAGGGACATACTCTTGGTGGGTAACTACTATATGCTCGAGTGATATGTGGACCCATTATGGATTTCTAGGGATGGACTCAGAGGTTAGTTGATCATATAATCAATAGATGATTCTTGTACACCATTAGTGGACCTTTATGGGTGGACTTGAGTGGCATTGTTGTTACCCCAATCCTTTAGTGATACTGGGATTCCAATGAAAAATTATAAGGGCTTGTAGGGTTCTTGGTTCCTGATAATCATGTACCATACTTTGATTACAAATTAGGAATGACAAGGACATGATCAGGTTATAAAATGATTAATGAGTAAAATTATTTCTAAATCAGGTCTTCTAATCCAAATCACAATCTTGGATTCACTCAGAGACATATATCTTATTGATTTCTAGTTTAGGAATCTCTTAAACAAATACCATTACTGGGGATACTAGTCCACTTTTTGGGTACCATGACATATTATTAGTTTTGAAATAGTTAATTAAATAAACTTTATTATTAAATTTGATATGAAAAAATAATAATTTAGGGAAATTCTAACAAATATGACGTAGGTAATATAGGATGGGTGTCGATGGGAACCCCGAAATTTAATGGTTTTTTAATTTCAATACTTTTTTTACAAATTCCATTGCAGCATTTACCCTATTTTTATTATATATTTCATTGACTAGATAGAACTTGAACTTTGGGGGGTTGCCTACTTGGATTTTATCTCACACCATTTATAGTCTTCCAATGAGTTCCTTGTTAGACTCTATGATTTAAGGTATGGGTAATAAGAATTTCCCTACTATAGGTTCTTTATTCCTTCATAGGAGTAGGGGAGAATTGGGTTGCTTTGAGTCTTGTGATCCTAGCTTGATTTTTTTTCTCATTGGTGTTTTTCTACATTTATTGTACACCTTCCATGTATACCTATTTTAGTTTTTTTAGTGACATGTAATATATCCTTATAATAAATATATTGAATTCCTTCTAGTATTTTCTATCAATATATTTCCCTACTATTAATATGTTGTCGGATTTATTTACTTCTTATGCTACTTTTATATTATTGTATATCCTTTACCCTCCCTTCTGGTGATGAGGTCATTGTATCACCCATATAAACACATATTCTCTCGCTACTAGATTAAAGACTCTGGCATTTGGAGAGATGCGCTTCATGCCATCTGGCCAACTAGGCTTGGTGAACCTTTAGTGGAATTCGATTTTGGTAAATTACAAAGTGGAATAAAATGCTTTATTTTTCTGGTATATTATTTTGTGAAAATAGAAAAGGATGATAAGGAATAAAAATTTGGAAATGAGTTGTGCCTAGGCATATCTAACCCATGTACAAGAATAATTGAAATTGCCTCAAATGAAATTTTTTCCTTGATTTTAGATATTAAAGTTTATTTGATTCCACCATTGTGTGACACACTTGAAGTGTGTTGTTATCATTGATATGATTATGGGTTCTATTTGATTGCAAACTAATTATATGAGGGTATTAAAACTCATACATCATTTTAGGAACACGTTAGAAATAAAATTCCACGCAATATGTAATTCCATATAGGATCATTTCCTATTTTCATGTTGTCGTGATATATGCCATTGTTGATATAATGATTATGTGGTTCAAATTGTTTAGCAGTGAATTGGATGGGAGTGTTTTATGGTGTGAATTAGGTGTATGTCATATTTTGGTTCACAATGCGTATGGTCCCTTATGGATCATAATTTGGTGAACAATTTGGTTCGACCATTTAAAATTAATTTTGATATAATCGAATTGAATGGAGGAATAAAATTAATATTGGAATTGTTCATAAAAGAGAACATAACCCAACCTCAGCCATATTAGTGGGAAATGGGTATTATCTCTTACTTATACATGATATGTATGGAACCCAGACCTTAATAAAGGAGAAAGAAGAGGGGTGTGTTTATTATATTTGATGTCTTATACCTATCCTATTTTAGTATTAGTGATTTTTAATGGTGGACATGGATAACGTTCTGTTCTAAGGCTTGTGTTTTGAATTGTAGAGGCATGCCACCAAAAAGACATATATTCATACGCTTATAGGGTGGAGAAAAAAACACTCTGAATGTGGTGGGCCATAGTCTACCAGTATATACATTACTAGGTCTATTTTTGTAAAATGTAGTGGTACCATACATAGGTGATGAGGCACAATTTTGTGAAGCCTTTATATGAATCATACAGATCATCCAGGGAGTTGCGTGACGTACTTGACTATGGTATAGTTGATGTTTGAGTACTATAAGCTTCATCCACCCACGTTTTCAATGGATGACAGAACAAATTCTGAAAAATCAGGGTTATATACCATTTTATTTATCTTCAAGAATTTGCATACAGCTCCTGAGCAGAGGGTAAATATTACTATGTATATAATGCATGATTCTGGAAAGAGATGGTGGGATTTTATTAATTATAAGTATTTTCATATAGAAATATATTTTAGTTACTTTCATAAGGCCTTATATGATTAATTATATCCTAAGACATTAAAAGATGATAGTGCCCGTGAGAGTTCGTGCTCTTGGAGCAAAGACCATTATTTGTTATGGAAATTTCAACTCATTTTAGAGTGCTCTATCACTTGACCCCAGTTATGATGGGTGATGAATTATCTAAATCTCGGAGATACGAGGATGGTATCAAGCATGATAAATATTCACATGCAAATTTATTTCGAATAACTACTATTTATGTAATTATAATTCATGAGTTGATCATGGAACATAGCCTGAATGTAGATGGGGGTGAGATCCATGGCGGTTTGGAATCAATATCCAGTAATATATTGATTGGTAGTATGTAGAATAATTTGTAGCTTCAATATAGTGTTATTAGTAGAAAGATCACATAATCATGTATCCATGTGTGGTTCCACTAGTGAGGTAAATGGGACATTCAAGACCTCAGTGTATAAAGGTCCTAGTCGGGTGCTGATCTTGTGGGAATATGTGCAATCTAATGTGATTTTGAAGAATGTTTCCTATGGAAGACTATGTGAGAGGGTATAACCCCTATCCACATATAGGAGAGGGGTCAGTATCTTCTCAACAGTTAGGGATATAGATAATAGCTGGCCAATCCGGCTAAGGTGGTGGTCATGGTCATTTTAGTAAGACCCCATATTGGCAGCATCAGCAGAGTGGATCATCTCTAGGTATCAACGTTGTATCATTGGGCCTAGGATAAGTATTGATATATGCAATTAAACCAACACCTGAGAAGTAGGATACTAGTCCATCTATGGTTATAGATATTATTCTCGTATCTTCAACTTTAGCATCTACTCTTTTCGACAATGGCATTACTCATAACTTTATATCTATTCCCCTCATGGAAAGCCTTGGGCTTAGTTTTCTATGTTATGATGGTGTTATGATTCTTGAAACATCATTTAGGATTAGAAATAATGATGTAAGTTAGTGCATGGAGTTCCCCGAAGATATTAGAACATTTTTCTTCATATGGGACAACTTTTTCCTTAAGATGGTAGGTTTTGACATCAATCACGGGATAGAATAATTGGTCTCATTAATTCTTCATTGATTACTATCTAATAATGGTGACTTTAACATCATCAGAGTGGTTTGGTTATACTCACAAGGTTTAATGGGATGTATAGGTCAGCTAAGTTTGGCCAGAGCATTTTGGGCCGGGTGGGATGATAGCTCAGATCACTAGTCTGTATCTAGATAATCAGGGTACACATTAGGAACATTTTTTTCATGGGTTTGATCATTTTATGGATGTTTTATAGGAAGAAATTTCTCGACTACTAATAGTGTGATAGGTATAGTTCATTATTGAGCTAGTGCCAAGAGCAACAGTGGTATATATTCCTCCTTATAGGAAGACTACTACTGAGATGCATGAGCTCAAGAGGTATGTAGACGATTTAGAGGAAAAACGGTTTATCAAACCCAGTACATCACCATGGGTTTCTCCAGTCATTTTTCAGAAAAAATGTGGACAGAACTCTTAGGATATGTGTGGAGTACCATAAATTGAACCATCTAATAGATAAGAACCGGTATCCACTATTGTGGATAGATGATCACTTCGACCAACTCTTAGGAGCTCTGGTATTCTCTAAGACTGATTTGTGATTAGTTTATCATAAGATGAATGTTGTACCAACAAAAATACCTCACACATCATCATATAACAAGAATTTTTTTTATGATTATTTAATTATGTCATTCGGCCTCATGAACATGCCAGCAGATTTCATGGAAATGATGAACCGAGTCATCCATCCTTATTTAGATTCATTTTCCATGTTATTCAGGGATGATGTCTTCATGTATTCTCACAATAAACACAACCATGAAAGAACATCATCATGAACATATTGAATACACTAATACAGAATTATTTATATGAAAATATCACGAGATGCCACTTATATACGGATAAGTTCCACTTCATATGTCACATTATATTTGAGATATGGGTATTAGTTGACCTACAGAATGTGAGAGATGCAGTTTCTTAAAATTATACCAATATCGTATTTGAGGTATAAGTTTCTTGGGTATGGAAAGTTATAATAGGCATTTCATACTGTACTTCCCATGCAAAGAAGTTTTTCTCGTGGGATTTACTAAAAAGGTTGTGATGTTTGTATGGTCAGATTCATGTGAATCATCCTTTTAATAGCTGAAAGGGTGATTGACAACAACACCAATATAGATTTTTTTTGAACTGGGAAGTATTTTCATTTTTTAATATGATGCTTCATGTATCAAGGTAGGATCATTTCTTATGTATGGAAATAGATTCTTGGCACATGGGTCTCAGCTTTTGTATCCATATAAGATTAATTATGTGATGTATGATCTTTATTTAGCTTGATTTTTTTCATGAATTTAACTATTGGATACACTGAATATTTGGAGATCATTTCATGGTGTACATGGACCATTAAATCCTCAAGTACATATTTACACTACGTGATCTGAATCTAAGGTGGTGAATCTGGTTTGAATACCTACAACCTTTTGGCATCGAGCTTTTCCAAAATCATGGTAATGGAAACACAATGGCAAATGCACTAAACATGGGGACTCAGATATAGGTAGTTTAGTAGGCCAGTGACGAGTGGGAGATTATGGATTTGTTCTCTGAGATTCATTTGAAGGGGTAGGATTGTTATGCGAACACTTTTTTTTCATCCATAACTACTACCTCTGCCCTTCGGAAAAGAGTGAGGATGATGCAGCTATTAAATTATATGGGCCTAGTCTTATAGGAGAGTGTGGCAGGTGAGAGACATCCACCTAGTTTTACCATTGGAGAGGATGAAATTTTGTGAGTACATGGTCATGTATGGGTTTCATCCGATATGTGTGAGGAGAAAATGTGATACTTTAATGCTTCATATTGGGTATTTCACCTTAGAATCACCAAGATGTATCAAGATTTACATCACCAATACTGATGGTTGGTTATAAAAAGATATATAGCTAGAATTTCATGAGATATTCCACCTGTCATCAGGTGAAGGAGGAACACTGGAAACCATAAGAAATTTTATTATATCTTAACATTTTTAAGTGGAAATGAGATGAAATCTTGATATAAATTATGATAGTTTTACCAAGTATTCCATGACGTAATTATGTTTTATCAATTTTTGTTGAAAATATCAGAAAGGTTTTGCATTTCCTACATATGAAGGATTCTATTTTAGTAGATGGCCTTGGGGGGATACTCATGAATGAGATAGTATGACTTCATGGGTTCCCTAATCATATTATTTCAGATATGTATTCTCAGTTCACATCACAGTTCTCATAAGGGCTATAAAGGTTGTTAGTTACATAGGTGCTTCTGAGAACAACATACCACCCTCAGACTATTGTCTAGTCAGAGTTTACGATACAGGTACTTGAGTACATGTTGTGAGAATGAGTCGTATATTTTCGGGGATCTTGGGAGATACATAAACCCCTAGTTTAATTATCCAACAAAAATATATTTTTGGACAATATTCAGATGTTTCCTTATGAGTCATTGTACGGTAGAACATTTCAATCACCCCTATGTTGGTTCAAGGAATTAGAGGAAGCTATGCATAGACCTTTTCACATTCAGGAGACCAAAAATTAAGTTCAGTAGATTCAGAAGTTTATGACTAATGTATAATCACAACATAAATCTTCTGTGGATTGCTGCAGATGACCTCTAGAGTTCATGTTTGGGGATCAAAACTTTTTATGTGTCTCACTGAGGCTGGGACACATGAGGACCAGGAGATAGTTTGAAATGTTACTATGATTTTTCTGGCTATTTGATATTTTGGAGAGGGTTGGGATGGTAGAAAATCGATCAAATTTTCCTTACAGGTACCGAAACATGCACAACGTCTTATACGTATCTCATCTACATCATTATTATTGAGACCTATGTCATTCTTTTCATCTCAAGGTGGTTTGGTTGTATGTAGATGTATCCTTTTAGGATTATCTCATTCTTACTATGGATCATATCAAAAAGGTTATATGGGGCCGATTAGTTTATCTATTATAGGTTATATGAAATCATATCCATGTATAGGAAAAGACTTGGGAGTGCGAGGAAGATATACAGCACAATGGCTGGATTATTTTATAGAAGATGCTTCACCACCCTTGGAAGGGTAATTCGGGTATGAACTACTTTAAGGGGGTGATTTTAGGAGCCTTCTTCATTCTTGAGGTACCAAATATTTTATTTTTCATCAATTAATAGTTTAAATTTCTGAATACATCCTTATGGGAATACCCTTTGATTTCATAGGTATATTGGGGGGGTTTGGGGCTTTTTTGGAGCCTGAAACCCATATTTTGGGGAAAATATACTTGGAGAAAAGTTGGTAGATGTTATTTGGGGAACGGTGAATGGTTACTTATAACTATTTAAGGATAGACTATGGAAAGATACATGCCACACAGTTTGTTAAACCATGCAATTTGGGGCACACAGTCATGAGAAAACAACAGTCTTTTGATAGAGGATTTCTTCATAGTTTACGCACGATTAGTCAAACTGTGTGCATTCACCATTCAAAGTCCCCCTTCCTACTTCAATAAGAACACAGTTTATTCATGGTGTGGCCAACCAGTGTACCCTATTAATTTGGGTGAATTTATTAATTTTACAACAATTATTTATTATTTCAATCATAATCTTATATTCTCACCCATTGAACAACCATGTTCTTTGAGGGAACATTTCGATTCCTAAACCAGGAATTGAATGTTCTTCTACATAGGAGCTCAGAATTAAGATTATTTGGAATCATTGTGTCTATATCGATAAGACCATAATTCTATTTTTTCAATACATCATTATTCTTAGTATCAACTATGCTAATTAGGTGCAAGCTAATGTTCCCTAATTTCTGGCTCTTCATCCATTCTTCAATTTTATCCCAATCCGAGTCAAATCAAGAGATGATAATAGATGATTTATCTGCTAACAACCTATGGTAATTTATCTCGTGATTTTCATTCAAAGTTGAGGTGTTTATATATATGTTATTGTGTCATGTTCCCAATTATTGAAGCCTCTACCATGAATTTTTTTTTAATCCTATATTAAAATTATATTGTTAGACTTATTTATTTAACAAGACCTTTTATAATTGTTAATGATCACGAACATTGAATTGAAACCACTACTTATTTGTGTTGTTAATCAATTGGTCCACCATGGGTTCCTAAAACAATAATTACCTCTGTGGTGTGTTATTACACCTTTAAAAGGGATGTTAATAGTTGAATTGAAATCATAATTTAGTTGTAAATAGAATTAATTAATGAGAGGGGATTTAATGGAGATGAGTTGTGTCTCTTTCCATGAGATGGCTTGATTTATCTTGAGATGCTTATTATATTGATAGTCCCATGTGATTAAAATATAGTCTAAGACTTCAAATCTTATCCCATGACTCGAGTAACCTTCCAATGTTAAGTTTAAATGATATTTTCTGGGCAATGAACTAGAAATTAGAAAAAGATATTGATTAAATGATATTGATGAATGTTGATATAATCCTTGGGTGACACACGAGTTTATATATGAATGTCATGTATAGACTCCATTGGATTATACCTTTCTTATTCTTGAGTGACACTTGGACTATTTATATGGAATTAAAAGTGCTGACTCATGGGGGATGACTATAATACACCCCAGTGATACATGGAATCCTTATTGATTTCCACAGATGGAATAACAGGGAATTTGATCATATATGCAGTGGTTGATACTTGAGATCTCTTAGTGGACCACTAATGATAGACTCGAGTGGAACTGTTGTTAAACCACCTCTAGATTGATACCTGGATTCTAACAAGGAATGAATAGTAAGGTCTTGTCGGGTTCTTTGTTCATGATACACCTAGAGAGATAATTGAATTTTAAATTATAAATTAAAGAATTGGATCATGTTCTTAAATGGATGATGAATGAAATGATTTATATGACATGTCTTCCAAGACAAAGCACAATCATTGATTCTATTAAAGACTTATATCTTATTGATTGCTAGTTTAGTCATATCTTGATTGCATAACCTTATAAGGGATGATATGACACATGATAGGTCTCAAGGAATATTATTATCTTTGAAATATTTAATTAGTTGAACTTGATTATTAAATGTGACAGTACTGAATTTTAATTCTGAGTCATTCCAGTTAGGCCGAAGTAGGTAGAAAATGATATATGTACACAGGGAACTGTACCTTTATAGGTTGTTTATATTTAGTTCTTTTTTACATATTTTATTAACACCTACATGTGGTACTTATTGGATATTTATTGAGTAGATGACAAAAGACCTTTGGATGGTTTCCTACTGGGATTGTATCTCATACCATGGTTGGGCCTTCGACAGGTACCCAAATAGACTATTTGATATCAAGCATGGATAAGGGTCAATTCCCTACTACAGGTTCTTGATTTCTTCTTAAGAGAAAGGATCATTTGACCAAGCTAAGGCTTATGATGCTAGATGGATTGTTTTTAGTCTTCTTGTTGTTTTGTTACATGTATTCTACACCTTTCATGTATACCGATTTTGAATGTTTTGTAGTGACCTGACAAGTATCACCATCATAATTATATGATATTCTTTGTTGTGTTTTCTATCCATATCTATCCATGTTTTTCATCCTTTATGTTATTGATTTTCTACATCTGATATATATATGTTATTTTAAATCCATTGTTCTACACTCTAGTGAGGAGGGAATAGTCTCCATATAGACACCCTTAGGCCTTCAAAGATAGTTGGCATCCTCTTGAATTTGGGGAGATACACTTGAGGCCATGTGGCCAACCTACATTAGTGAATATTCAATGGAGAATGAGTTTGGGATTTTACAAATGGGAAGTGTCATGAAAACATCTAATTATCTAGGTAAGATAAGTACATCATCGTATATGGGAACATATTACAACTATACATCCTAGGCCATTTCAATGGAATTGAGATATGCTACTTCTTAGTAGATAGTGGTTCTGTGATCAACCAGGTCTAGAACTGAACGCTTCACAAGCTAGGGATGATAGTGGAGGATCTAACTCCCTCCATCCTAAAAATTTATGGTTAGGAAAAGAATGAGATGGAACCATGTGTAAATCTTCGATTATAGACCCAGTTTGTTTTCCAAATATCAATCACCAAATTCATGTTTGTCTCACATGATACTTCCTACAACACGTTACTGGGTAGGACTTGGCTTTGTTTGCACAGAGCGGTCCCTTTTTTGTATCATAAGTTCCTCATGTACTTCTTTAATAGCCTTTTAGGGATACTAAAAAGTAATGTGTCTCCCACTAACACTTGTGATACCTTCTATCTAGATTCTATCTACTTCATGAGAAAGGGGAAGTAGGTTCAGACCAATGAGGTTGATCTCATCAATGATACAAATGATTTGATAGACACCGCATTCAATCCATGGGTAGATTTGGATGATAGAATCATTCTCCTAATTTATTAGTTATAGTCCACAACTCTAGACCTTGGGTGTATTTTTTAGTTTCTTTGAAAAAGGGTTTTGACATTCCTAAGAAAAATATAGCATCACGTATTACCCTGTACTCCTACACTAGACATGGCATGATGATACAAAAAGAACCTAATCTTATGTGGTACTGAGGAGTTCGTATTATGGCCACAAATACATATAATTTCTAAATATTATATAGGGAAGGGGTGTCTTAATAGAAGATGAATATCCACCCGTTCTTTGAATCAAACAAGGACCTCTTGGTCAGAGGCCGACTATAATTGTCTCAAAATCTTCATTCGCTAGAGTTTCATCATAGCAGGAACCACTCATAAAAGATTATGTGTCTTCCAAAGTATGGATAAATTCTTCCCATAAGCCAACTAAATCAGATGATTTATATCCTTTCCCTAATTCCCCTATCCCAGATCAAAAATAGGATTTGGAAGAAGCTCATACAACATTCAAAGAGTATCTCTCCAACACCATTGATGAGTTAACCAAGGTGTACATTTTTATTGATGAAGACACAAGGTTGAGAATGATGAGTATAGACATGTCTACAGTTGATAAATATTAGTATGTGGATTTGTTGAATCGTCATCATGATGATTTTTCTAGAGCTATGATAAGATGATAGGACTAGACCCTTAGGTTTTCATTCACCATCCTCGCCTACCAACAATTAATTTTAGGTTCAATCAGCCTCCAAGAAAAATGAGACCCTCATATGGGGAATTTATGGAGTACCAAGTTGATAATATTATCAAATCCAAATTTATATGGGAAGTACATTATCCCAAATTAATTTCCAACATTGCCTCAATCCAGATAAATAAATGGGATATTAGAGCCCGTATCGACTTCTAAGACCTCGATCGTCATTTGTTGAAGGAATATTTTTCTATCTAGTGATAGAGATATTGATTGGATTTATAGAAAGTTTCTAGGACTTTTCCTTCATATCTCGATACTCCAAGTACAACTAAATTCATATGGCCCCTGATAATGATAATTCTACTTCCGTTGGGAAACTATAATAGACATTCTTCTATCAGGACTTTCACATTATCTTGAATAATGTGTAAACCAATTATTAGTGTTCCATGCGGTAGATCTTCAAACCAATTTTCAGGGTATTTGAAGAATGCTATTTGGATGACATGGTGGTAAAATCCTGCCAATGTCCAGATCATCTTAAGGACGTTGATAATGTTTTTGGCCTCCTCCACTACCGAAACTTGAAGATGAACCCCTTAAAGTATGCATTGTGGGTTACCAATGGGAAACTCATGGATTATTCATAATATATAGTGGCATTGATATCCATGTGAAGAAGGTAAAATAATCAGAAAGATTACTCCCTCAAAAAACCTCTGAGATCTATGAGGTCTCTATGACCACATCACCCACATATTCCAATTAATAGTAAATCTATTGGGAATGTGTGGTCCCTTATCGAAGCTCATTAATAATGGTAACATTTACCAGGGGGATGAGTGATTCCAAATCACTTTTGAGGATATAAACCAGTACCGCCTACATCCATCAGTTCTGATGTCGTATATATCATGGAATCCTCTAGTACCTTAGGTGACCACTCTAGAATGGTTTCTGGGATTCCTTCTAGCTTAGAAAAATAATGAGGGAAGAAAAAATAGTTAATACTATATATGTCGCATGATCCTTTACATGGATACTATATAATCCTCTATTAATGATAGCTAACTCGCATTGGATTTAGAAGTGTACAATTTAAGGAATTATCAATAGCATCATGATATAAAATTGGTTTCATAATTGGACTCACTGATGTATATTCTCAAATTCCCCATGTTGATTAATTTTATAGCATGATGATCAATGATTCTCTAGTAGATCAACACCAGTTTTTTCCCACATAAGGCCTTCAATTTTTGAGCATGAATAGATTTCTAGGCCTCCCATCCGGACCTTAAAGAACTACTCCAGGATTTTGATATCCCAGTTGAGGCCATCCCCTTAGTGTATCGGGGTATACCATCTTGGGAGATGAATTTTGATGGTACATCCCTGACCCGAAAAGATATAAGGATCGAAATACCAAAGCTTAAAATTGTTTCCCTAAGAATCATATTCATCACTCTATCATAGTTTTTCCCACCATACTCATTCAAATTTACCCATGGATACACCAACAATGAGGTAGATTGTCATGATATAATTACAGGTCTTGAGTTGTCCCTCAAGATTGATGTCCCATTCTTTCTTGTGATGGCAGACTTCAAGCTTGTCATGTAACATATCATCATCAAAATGAAAGATATAATGCCACTACTAAAGAGTAATTATCAGATGAAGTAATGTTACCTTTCCATTCATAAGTGACTCATGTACATTAGTCACCTTGGAAAGATTGGACACATCTCTCATAGAACCTATCAATAATGACCTTCTAATTCATGTGGCACAGTAGAAGTTCAATTACCCTACCATTTCAGATGATGATGATGGTATACAGGTAAACCAAATGAATGAATGTGCTTCCATGATCTAACCACAAGGACCCCAACAGTAGTGGAAACACTCATTTGGAAAACTTTTTTTCTTCGAGTAAATCCATCGTGGAATTCTCCCACCAAACAAAGCCGAGCATTATTGAATACATTGGAAGGCAGTACAGTTAACACACTAGAGTGGACCTAACTTTGAGAAGAAAATAAAAGGATGATTGTTTGATGGAATTATAATTTTTTAAATCTATGTAGTTAAAATCACCAAGTTATGCATGAATTTTTAGTCTTGTGGAACCTATTGGGCGGGATTTAAGTTATCCAACAAGATTCTGATGATGGGATACTGTTTTCACACCATAGTCCACGACTGCATTGAGTTTTACATGGGGTATCATGCATGTTAGATCCATGTGAATTCAATACATTAATCATTGAATATTTTCTACATCACCAAATACACTTTTCCCTTTGCAGTATAGGGGACTAATATCATAGGTCCATAATCACCAACAACTTCTCACCCATGCATGTTTTTTATAACTACAATATACTTCTTCTCCATGTTATAGGAAATTATTCCCCTCATCGATTTCAACACTCAATCTATGATCGAGTTCAAGATACCCCACATCATCCATCGTTTTGGATTTCCTCAACCTATTCCCATATAAAATGGAACCAAATTCTAGGCATCGAAGATAAAAAATTAGTACTCATTGTAAACAATATGTTTCAACCATAATGCTCACTATCATGAGTAAGTAAATAGGAAATTGTGGTGTTTAGATAGACTCTTTGTAACATCTTGTAGAAGATCGGGTGATAGAACAAAAGGTTTGGCTAGAAAGGATCCCCAACGCCCTCAAGGCCTATGTGATGATGACCCAGAATTCCACCCAGGTGACCCCATACTTATTGTTATATGGAAAAAAGGAAATATGGATCATTATGGTTTAGTTTTGGTCACTCTACACTACTACCTATGACCAAAAAATGTCAAATAAAATTGAATAAGTCAATCTAGCTTTGTTATAATCCTTTTAAGATAACTGGATCTATTCCATGAAAAATAATAAGAGGCACCAAAATATAGTGTAGAGAGAATTTAACTAGAATGTTAACCTCCTCTCCTCCCTCTAGGGTGACATGTCGCATTCTATCAAAATGGAAATTATACATATAAAACTCCACCAACTATGGATAAAAGTATGGAAGGACCTTATATCATTCATAAGGTCTACTACAATGCAGAACACTCTTTAATCACTATGGATGGAGTGTGTATCAAACTCCCACCAATGCCAAGTTTCTCATGAAGTACTTCAAGTGAAGATATCAATGTCCATGTAGTATGACCCTCAATTCCATGCAAGGGACTAAGCTTTATGACCATAAAAAACAAAATCCCAATGGTCCATGAATTATAACACTAAAATACATTCATAAGGTCTGCAATTTTTAACCTTAAACTAATAGCATCCCCACGGTCCGTGAAACATGACCTTAATCTATTTTCAATGGTCCAAGAAGTACAACCTTAAACTATTCTAAAATGGTCTGATCTCTACAAAAACAAACTAGAATTCCCCATTATTCAAATCATCATGACCTTAAGTTATATTCAATTGGTCCATGATCCATGACCCTAATCTAGATGTTGCTCCATATTCTAATTTGTATGACATTGATCTAAAAAGTTTACCATAATCAGAACAAGATGTTAGTCTATAGACTTACCCTATATAGTGATCACATGATGCCTCATGTGGTAAACACAAGATGACTCAACATCACCAATGCATGATATAAAACTGAGTGATGTTATAAACCCCCACATTGGAGGGTTCTCTACATTCATTTTCAGTATTCCACCTTGTTACATTCAATAACTATGTATGTTCTTCATTCACAATTTCATGTGATATGTTGAGACACATGGGTCGTGTACCCTGTGAACAGCCTAGTCCTCAGTCTAACTTAAGAATACCATCCTTAAGAACTGGTTAAAAAACCATTTTCTTATATTTCCCATTGACATTATCAAATATATGGTGGAGTACAAGAAATTTTGTTTAGTTCCATAATAACATTCCTCCAAT
The DNA here is from genome assembly GCA_963277665.1 of Viscum album. Classification (NCBI taxonomy): domain Eukaryota; kingdom Viridiplantae; phylum Streptophyta; class Magnoliopsida; order Santalales; family Viscaceae; genus Viscum; species Viscum album. The sequence goes on along the minus strand of OY728163.1, from coordinate 1,461,229,264 downwards.
TCACAACCACACTTTTATTCTTCCTTGATTTGGATCCTCTTCATCCATTAAATCCAAATAGGCCTTCTTAATGGTGATGGTGCCGAGCCAAAATGGGTCACCTTTCATCATGGTCACATGACTTGATGGATCTATTATGATGAATCATAGTTCACATGTCATGAACATGTTCAATATCTAGTACATTATTTTCTCTCCAAATATGTGGTTGATGTTCTTGTAGAACCTATGTTTCAAACATGGTTAAAAGATGTTCCCTACCCTTCATTCACCCTCAATTAATATTCCACCTCTTAGATTTACAAATTTAAATTATTTCCACCCCCATATGATTGGGTATAGTTATAACACCATTAGTGTTACCCCACATAGAATCCATGTTTGTTGAGTGATAAAGTCAGTGTCATTAAGAAATTCTCAACCTAACATCTCCATTCACTAAATGTTTGCTTCCACGAGTCATGGAAATTCCATCATTGTACCTTGATTACCACACCTAGAATGGATCATGTAGGACTATGAGTCTTGGTAGGATGTTTACCCTTGTGTTCAAGATGCACAAAACCATGGTCTATGAAACCCTTCCATAAACTGTTTGTGGGGTTCCATGAAATACCACATTAAACTATTTGCAATTTTCTAAACATTATGAGCATAAAATAGTAGCATCCCTAGGCTCTATGAAGTATGACCTTAAATTGTTTGTCATTGGTCCAAGAATTATAATCTTAAATTATTTGTATACCCTATCATAGGATTTTTATGACATTAGGCTAAAAATCGTCAAGTCCCTAGGGCACACTGTTATACTATGACCTTACGCAATATAAAACATAGATTCCTCACAAAAAGTATGAGATGATCAAAAAAGACACAAACCATATAATACTAGGATTCCTTATAAAATGAATGTGAGATGGAAAAAAACCATACCCTATTTCAAATCGGAATGCCTCGTATAGTATGGGGTGAACTAAAGAAAGTGTCCTCAGTACAGGATGCCAAACTTTGGCCTTACCCTATGTCAAAAGAAAAGAATTCCCAACGACTATCTTGGGATAGATCAATTTCCTTATCAGAGAGGATTTCTCTACTACTAGCATCAACATCCTATCATGTCGTCTTCCCGGACTATGTGTGTTTTGATTCTCATCCTTATGGGATACATAGTGACGCCCAGACTTCCCATCTTCATGACCAGCTGTAAATTTATCAACCATTAATCCCCTTATCCCCATTTATAGTTCCATCATTACGACGTTAAAATAAAGATGTTTGAATCATGGTGTTTCTGTGGAAAGAGATTATCTTTGGCTCAAGTCATGTTGAGTCTTACCTCTTCCCTTCCACAAATATACCCTTAAGACAGACATCGTCACAATACATGTTTCATGACTTTAAAATGATTACCATTTTTACCCTAATTTAAGACATACGAACTTAAAATAAGAATAATTTGATACATGGTGTTTTGTGGTACAAGGGCATACATTCCCTCCTTTTAGGATGAGTTACACTTATTTTGTGACATGAAAATACTCTCCAAACAAAAAAACTTTCTAGAGTCAAGAATTATGTCTTTTTACAATTTCCTATGGTCTAAACCGCATGACTATAAACTATTTGCTACTAGATTTTGGATATCTTCATGTGGTACAGGGCCTCCTTATCTCTTTTTACATCAAGGGAAAAATATTTTTCACTGAACATACATCCTTAAATCCCCCCTCCCTTTGGTCTATGAATTATGACCACAAACTATTTTCATTAGGTCTGAGCTCTATGACCTCAAACTAGTAGTCGTAGTCCAAGCATTACAACCCTAAACTACGTTCATTCGTCCCTCTTTAGTATGGTTTTCTTCATCTACGGTATTCCAGGAATTTGATGCCTCCATATCTTCCTATTACTACATGTGTCTTGATTCTTACCCTCCTGGGATTCATAGATATTCATATCATTTCATTCTCGGAGCCCAGCCATTGATTCACCGCAAGACCATCTATTAGATATTGTGACATAACCCCAAAAATTCCCTCATGGGCCTCATTTTTATGAATAAGCCCATTATTTTTCCAACCCCATTAGAATGTTTTAATACCCTTATTGCTTGATATGATAAAGAAAATAACAAGCTTCTCAATTCACAATCCCTGCAAACATCCTTAGCACATGATGTTAAAATGTATCCTTACCTCATACGAAATTGGGATGCCTCGTATCATTATATGGTTTGATTCAATATATTCACTCGAGTTGATATCCCCCTTTCAATGCTTGTCTCCTACCATGCCATTTTATAGAAATGCGTGTGGCTTGATTTCCATCTTTATGGGTTATGTAGTGATTCCCAGATATCTCATCATTGGCCCATCCCCATGTATCGACTTTTTATAGAGTCATCTCTTCCCCAATGACGTGATGTTAACCTGGGGTATGGTTTTTCAATCTTTGTGTGGGAGATGGACCATTCATCCCTCCTTTCATTCGAGTTTATCACTCGTTCATTCTTCACATGCCTCCTTGGGACACCAATTCCCCTACAGTCAAATCTCTTTGACTTAAAATTGGTAAAATCCCTATTATGATTTGAATGACTTTAAAAAGAAAATATGATTATCCATAGTGTTTGACATTAAACTGTGACTTTACCCAGCATAAAATTGAGATTCCTCAAACATTATGAATGGTATAATAAAAAAAATTACCGCATATAAAAATGGGATACCATATATGATATGTATGAGACGAACCATAAATTACCCGATATAAAACAGAGATGCCTCCAAACATGAGATGATTTGATATCCTTGCCAGAGAGGACATAATTCCTCCAACATTAGACTTCAACAATACCATTTCTAATAATATGTTTGGATTGATTCCAATTCTCATGGAATATGTAATGATTTTTGGGATATTTTATATCAGCCTCAGTCTAGCCAACGACTCTCCACGGGGTATTTCCCCTCCATGCCATTATTGACTCTCACCTACCAACATATTCCTCTGGTGTAGTCGAGCACATAGTGTAATCTCTCCACTATGGAAAAAATAGGCTTTTGGGACGGGCTATTTGCAATGGGATTAATTCCCATCGTAAATAGTCCATCATAGAGGTTATTTGCGATGGGGGGTTCGTCCCGTCACGACTAACAAGTTATTTGCGAAGTGTTTTGGGGTCTCGTCGCAAAAATTAATGCGCGGTTTTCCGCGGGATGCATGCCAAAATGGGGAAAGGTTATTTGCGACGGTAGGATCCCCCCGTCGTAAATAGTGTGTCGGTCAGAGGGTATTTGCGATGGGATGTTGTCTCATCACAAAAGGTGTGTCGGCATGTCACTTTTTATGACGAGGCCCGTTGCAAATACCCTTTTAACCAGCGACATAAATTAATGCAGGAAAAGGTATTTGCGACGGGGCTCGTCGCAACTAATCTAACCTATATATACCCCCCTCTGTTTTTCTTTCTCGTACTCTTATTTTTCACTTCCTCTCTCTCTCTAAACTATATTTTTAAAGTGAAAATTTTTTCTGAGTTAACTTCTTTATGGAGAAGTTGTGAAGTCGCTTACATCAATAGGAGATCAAGTTTAATGGTATTTACATTTTATTTAATTTAGTATTTATTTCATTTGTTTATGTTAATTTTAATTATTGTTGATTAGTTGTAATTAAATTAGATTTAAATTTTTTTTGTTATATGTATTTATTTGTAATAATTAATAGAAATTAATAATATTAATTCTTGATAATTATAAATAATTATTAAAAAAAATTAGTATTGTCTATAAATAATTACTTATAATTAGTAATTAGTAATTAGTATTTGTAAATTGTAGTTATTAATATCAATTAACACTAATTAGTAATAGTTATGTTTAATTAGTAATAGTTATGTTTAATTAGTAATAATTACAGGTAATTAGTAATAAATAAAAATAATTAGTAATAAATAGGAATAGTTAGTAATAAATAATATTAAATAGAAATAAATAGTAATAAATAGTAATAAGTAGTAATAAATAGTAATAATTAGTTATAAATAAGAATAATTAGTAATAATTATTAATAAATAGTAATAATTAATAATAAATAGTAATAATTACTAATAATTACTAATAAATAGTAATAAATAGTAATAATTAGAAATAAATACCAAGAAATAGTAATAATTAGTAATAAATATGAATAAATAGAAATAAATACTAATAAATACTAATAAATAGGAATAAATAGGAATAATTAGCAATAATTAGGAATAATTATCAATAGTTATCCATAATTAGCAATAATTAGTAATAATTAGCAATAATTAGAAATAATTAGCAATAATTATGAATAATTATGATTATTCAGTAATAATTTGGAATAATTAGTAGTAATTAGTAATAATTAGTAATAATTAGTAATAATTTGTAATAATTAGTAAAAATTATTAATAATTAGTAATAATTAGTAATAATTAGTAATAAATAGTAATTAATAGGAATAAATAGGAATAATTAGTAATAATTAGTAATAATTATTTATAAATAGTAATAAATATTAATAATTAGGAATGATTTGGAATAATTATGAATATATAAGAATAAATAGGAATAATTAGTAATAATTAGGAATAATTAGTAATATAGAAATAATTACTTATATAGGAATAATTAAATATATTAGAATAATTAGTAATAAATAGGAATAATTAGTAATAAATGGTAATAATGAGTAATAAATAGTAATAAATAGTAATAATCACTAATAATTAATAATAAATTGTAATAATTAGTAATAATTATGAATAATTAAGTATAATTAGGAATAATTAGATATAATTAAGAATAATTTGTAATAATTAGTAATAAATAGTAATAAATAGGAAAAAATATAAATGAATAGGAATAAATAGGAATAAATAAGAATAAATAGGAATAAATAGGAACAAATAATAATAAATAGGGATAATTATGAATAATTAGGAATAATTAAGAATAATTATGAATAATTAAGAATAATAAAGAATAATTATGAATAATTAGGAATAATTAAGAATAATTAAAAATAATTAAGAATAATTAGGAATAATTAGAAATAATTAGGTATAATTAGGTATAATTAGGAATAATTAAGAACCATTAGTAACAATTAGTAATAATTAAGAACAATTAGGAACCAGTAAGAATAATTAAGAACAATTAGGAATAATTAGGAACAATTAGAAATAATAAGGGATAATTAAGAACAATTAGGAACAAGTAGGAACAATTAGGAACAATTAGAAAAAATTAGAAAAATTTGATAATAATTAGGAATAAATAGTAATAAATAGGAATAAATAGAAGGAAATAGGAAGAATTAGGAATAATTTGGAAGAATTATGAATAAATAAGAAGAATTAAGAATAAATATAAAGAATTAAGAACAAATAGGATCAAATAGGAATAAATAGGAACAAATAGGAACAAATAAGAACAAATAGGAATAAATAAGTACAAATAAGAAGAAATTATAATAAATAAGAACAAATAAGATTAATTAGGAATAGTTAGGAATTATTAGTAACAATTAGTATTAATTTGGAATAATTAGTAATAATAATTAATAATTAGTAATAATTAGTAATAATTAGGAATAATTAGGAATAAATATGAATAATTAGGAATAATTAGGAATAATTAGGAATAATTAAGAATAATTAGGAATAACTAAAAATAATTAAGAACTATTTCGAACAATTTGGAACAATTAGTAACAATTAGTAACAATTAGTAACAATTAGTAACATTTAGTAATAATTAGTAACAATTAGTAATAAATATGAACAATTATGAAGAAAATTAATTGTCATAAATTGTAATAACATGGAATAACTTGGAATAACTTGGCACAATTTTTAGTGGATTGACGACACTCCTTTTTATCAATGAATCTTCCCCTTTTAACTTTCACTAAATGAAAACATTATGAAAAGTATGCTTCTACGTATGAATATCCAATGTCGTATACATGAGTTTGAATATGAATTCGTAGGACCACATTTTTTATAACTTCAGGCGGTGATAGTTGCAAGAAGATGATTCATCGACAAAAGGGGGATCTTTTGTGAAACGAATCATTTACTTGGAAATTTCTAACATAAAAATCACAATGGAGAATCTTCTCAGAGGTACGCATATTCATTATCATGCATACGAGAATGAATATGCGTACCTCCAAGCAGATTCATCATTGTGATTTCTGTGTGAGAAAGTTTCAAGTAAATGTTTCGTATGACAAAAGAGTAGCCGTCAATCCATTGGAAATTGTGTTGCCTATAAGGAATGGTAATTATTATGAAGTGGTTGAAATTATTTATCATTTTTTCATATAGTGTTTTTATAATTTCAAATTATTCTAAAATAGTAATGATTTTTTATTTTTTAGAAAAATTTGGAATAAGGAAGTCGGTAAAAATCATTATTAGATGATCGTGCTTGGATAAATCAGCATAGAAATCGAAACGGTTCTCATTTAAATCTTGTATATATTGAGGGTGTTAAAGCTTTATTATCATTTTCTTAATCAAAACCAGAATATGTTTCAGAAGTCACAATAAATTGTCCTTGTAAAAAATGTGCGCTGAGAATGTTTGACACATCTGACCAGGATTGGGGACATCTCTTGTGGTTTGGTTTTCAAATAGTTTATGTTATTGGAATCAACATGGTGAACATAGTTCTAGAAAAGATACTAATAACTTGATTTCAGATCCATCATAATTTCAAAATTTAGTACATGATGTTGCAGGTCCATATGTTAAACAAACTGAAACTCAAGATAATATTGATTTAACTCCGGAGTTGGCATCATCCAAATTTTATGAGTTATTTAGATCTTCTGAGGATGCATTATATATTGGTTTCCAGATAAGTAAATTAGAAGTGGTTGTATAATTTATGGATATTAAATCACATAATTCAATGTCAAACAAATGTTTTGAGTAGATATTTTCTTTTGTTAATAAACTATTACCTGAAGGAAATTTGTTTCCTATAAATTACTATGAAAGAAAGAGGCTGGTTCGTAATATGGTCTATAGTTATCAAAAGATTCATGCAAGACCAAATGATTGCATCTTATATTCTGGTGAAAATGATTCATTGGATATTTGTCCCACATGTGGACAATAGAGGTATAAATAAGCTCAACCATGGAAGTCTAGATCGATTCCAGTAAAACAGTTGATATATTTCCACCTTACACCCAGGTTCCAACATTTATTTATGTCACGGAACCTGGAGTCAATGATTTCATGGCATAAAACCAAGATTTCAACTGATAAAAGATTTAATTATTCATCTAATGGTGATTCATTGAAACATTTGGACCATCTGCATCTGTCTTTTCCTTTAGAAGACTGAAACTTGTGATTGGGTCTTTCTACTGACGATTTCTGTTAGTTTGGTTCTTATGGTAGTCAGTATTCATGTTGGCCTCTCATTATAACTCCTTACAATTTACCTCCATAGATGTTGATGAAGGAGCACAATATCTTTTTTACCTTATTAATCCTAGGACATCCGAAAAAGAATATTGATGTTTATTTGAAACCATTGATTGGTGACTTAAATGCATTGTCGAGTGATGGTGTTAGTACATTTGATGCTGATATGAAAAAAAAATCATTTTAAAAGCTACATTGGTGTGGACTATTAGTGACTTTCTGGCATATGAAAAGTAATCTGGATGAAGTATACATGTCCCGAAATCATGTCCTTACTATATGGAAGAAAAAAATCCTTTATGATCGTTAATGGAAACACCCTTGCTATTTTGACTGTCACCGCAGATTTATTCCAACCAATCAACCTTTTTAGAGGAAAAATTATCATTTCAAAAATGGTTAAATTAAAAGGGATGAACCTCCAAAAATGATCTCAAGTACAGAGTTTAAATCAGTTTTATTTTCATTACCTCCCATCATATTTGGGCCAACAGTAAACCAGCCAAAAATTCATGGCTTTGGGAAAGAACATAATTGGATAAAACAAAGCATTTTTTGGGATCTTCCATATTGGTCGGATTTTTTGGTCTGCCACATGTTGGATGTCAAGCATATTGAGAATAATTTTTTGATATTTTATTTCATACAGTTTTGAATACACGAGGTAAGACCAATGATACTATAAAGGCACGATTAGACCTTTCCAAAATTTATAGGCGACTAGAACATGAACTATTTCAAAATGTCAGATCACAGAATTTAATAAAGCCAAAAGAATATTATACACTTTTCAAAGAGAGTCACCTAATATTTTGTCAGCAGATTGAAGATTTGAGACTTTCAGATGGCAATGCTTCTAATTTGGGTAGATGTGTTAAGAATGGATATATTACAAGATTAAAAAGTCATGATTGTCATGTTATAATGGAAAGAATTATGATGATTGGATTTAGAGGTTTAATGAATTATATGATTTGGGATTCGATAAAAGACATATCATATTTTTTTTCTCAAGACATTTGTGCAGTGACAATAGACTACAATGCCCTAAGAAAATTGGAATAAGATGTTGCTGTAATTATATGTAAACTGGAAAAAATCTTTTAGACGATTTTCATTGACTCAATGGAACATCTGATATTACATTTTCCACATGAAGCTAAATGTGGAGGTCCAGTACAGTTTATATGGATGTACCCATTCGAGAGATGCATCAAAAAATTGAAGAAAAACGTAGGTAACAAAGCATCAGTTGAAGGCTCAATTTGCTGAAGCTTATTTCAAAGAGGAAATTTCTTTTCCCTGCTCTCATTATTTTGAATCTCAATATCCCTCAAAACACAATCGCATAAGAAGAAATAATGGGAATGTTAATGATAAAATGGAAAATAAATTGTCCATTTTTAATTAGACAAGTATTTGTTTTAGTGGAGTTCATGAACAATGGCTTTCAGATGATGAACATCATAGAGGTCATACATATGTTCTGGTCAACTATGGAGAAATGACATCATTTGTATTGTGAGTGCTTCTATCACCTATTCTATAATTTATGTGACTGTATTTACAATTATTTTATTTGTAGGTTATATGATAATCATATCAAGAAACAACTTCCACAAATTAAAGCAATTAATCTTGAAGAACGCAGACAAAAAAAATTGCTCAATGGTTTCAAAAACATGTAACATAAATTAGTAATGGTTTAATATAAATTCATTTTATTATTTATCATATTAATAATTGTTTTACAAATTTTCTGGTGTCTCAACATGTTGATAAAATTGATAACCGACTATGTATATTGAGTAACCCACCATCCAAAATAGTTAAATCTTAAAATGCATATGTGGTGAATGGTTTTTGATTTCATACATGTGCATATGGGAAATAAAAAAAACAATTAACAATGGGGTTTTCTTGAGAGGATTGCATCACATAGAAACTGAAGCTGACTTTTATGGCATTCTGGATGAAATTATTGAGTTGTGTTATCTAGGACATAATTACATAATGATGTTTAAATGTCCATGGTTGGATACTGAGATAGTCTTCTGTGTTCATCCGACTCATGGAATTGTCGATATTAAATATAAAATTCTTCTTATTGTAAATGAACCATTTTTATTGGCTCAATAGGAACATACAATTTTGTACGCAAAGTACTGTGATAATTTAAGAGACTTGAGAGATTAGTGGAGCATAATAAAAATGAAATCATGGGAAAACCAGTTTACTCAAACTGAATGTGGTTCTACTAAAGTGGAAGTAATTGAAATTTTTTAAGAGACTTCTCAAAATCCATATTTTTCATAAAGATATTTGAATATCGATGATGACACTCCACAATTAAGGATCGATGATGATGAATATGTTAATGATGTTACAAATGAATTTGAAATTTATATAGATGATGAAGCTGAAACTCATATGGATATTGATGATGCTGAGGAGTAATATGAAGTCATTGACATTGACAGCAATGGATATGAGGATGAAGATAGACATTGACACAGTTAAATACTGGTTATAATCATAACTAATATATATCTATATATAATAGTTATTTTCAACTATCTTCTAACAACAATCATTTTGTGTTTCAGATGGATCTTGATCTATTTCCCGAGTTGCAAGAGGCTGATCTACCTTTGGATGAGGGGATTGTAAACCATCTGACCCTCATCCTACTGACAGTTCAGGGGGTATGTGGAGCGTTTGAGGTATTGGGTGACTGATGATTCATGACCCTATCCCCAAGAAATGTCCACATCTTGGCTTCGATCTACGAGCAAATAGGTATGGTAACCTGTATATTTTAGTTACCATTCATTTATTTATTTATATATATACTAATCGTTTGATTATTTATTCCTTTTCACAGTTTTGTGCGTGTAGCTATTGGACAGGTGAGTACTATCTTGTGGAATTATTTTTCCCTTCCATGGATCACATGGGAATAGATTCCTGTTGATGTGCGGCGTGACATGTTCGATCCTTAGCTAGTAAATAAATAAAGAATATTTATTTTGTAATTTTTTTATTAATAAGTTGATATTATAAATTATTTGTAGGGTTTATGGTATCTCTACGATGATAGCATGCATGATGCTATCCACCCAGCATGGCATGTGTCTATGAGTGACTGTTTCTGTCAGTTTTTTCACAATTTGAGAAGAAAAATCCTTAAAAAAGCAGGACTAACAGAATTGCATGAGTCGTGTAGAGCCCACGGACCATAGTACATTTCATATCAGGTTTGGGATTGATTATGTTTACACTATTTGGGTGGTGGATTTTAGAGGAGATCTTCTATGGGACGGGAGAACAGGGGGAGATAGGAGGTGACGCATCGAGCTGGTATCCATATATTCAGTACGCATAGAGAGAATCTAGTAAGTATATTTTTTTAAATATTTTATATAAATTTAAATATAAATAGTTTATTTTATATTTATCTAGGAAGTCGTCCATCCCTATATTACGGAGCTCGGCGTTTATCATAGGATGTACAGTTATCCAGCCACATGAGAGATTTGAGGTGATAGCCAGCGTCAGATTGTGGTCAGTATTATTTTTTTAAATTTGAAAATTAACATCATATAATATTTTCACCATTTTATTTTTAAATCGGAATTGAAGGAGTCATACGAGGCTGCGACCTCTCAGACACAGGCTGAGAGTCAGGATGAGACGACTGAGCAGACCAGTGCCCACCATTTCGATGAGGCGTCATAGATGCAGGTGACTCATTATGGCTTTGAGAAGGGCTGAGTAGTTCATATCAGCTCTCATTTGACTCCATGTACTTATTATGAGACTATTTGGTTGTCGGAGTCTAGATCGAGAGGGGCTCGTGGAGAGGCATCATCTTTTCCCTCACAGTATCAGGAGTAGTTGTGAACTTAGTCTGAGTTTATAGAGAGTTTGCAGAAGCAGAATGAAGAGATGCATCAGCAGTAGTAGCACCATTAGCACGAGGAGGATATGCATCGATGGCACCAGTAGTAGCAGCATGAGCATATGGAGTACATGTGTTGTCTGACTCGTAGTTTAGGGATGAAGTTTCCTCCACCATCTCCTACAGCTCCTCCACCTCCTACAGAAGACGACCCCTCTAGTGATTTGTTTTTTATGTTTAAAACGTTTGAATTGAATATTTATTGTAATATGAACTATTTATAGTTTTTGTTTTTTATATTGGTTCAAATATTGCATAATTTATTTTTTATATTTTAAATATTTTATAATTTATTATTAGTATTATATTTTTTAATATTTGTTTATTTTATTAATAATAATTATATTTTATATCTTTTTAATTTTTTTATTAAATATTGAGAATTGTAATTTATTATTATTATTATTTTAATAAAATTAATATTAGTTTTTTATTAATCATAATTTAATTAAACATTTTATTATTATATTTTTTAATGTTTTTTATTTTACTAATAATAATATCTTTTAATGTTTTATTATTTTTATAATATTATTATAATTTCTTCATTAATCATAATTTTATTAAATATTTTTTTTATTATGTTTAGTATTTTCGACGAGACTTTTTTCAATGGGCTCCCATCGCAACTAATTTAAATATAATTTTTTATTAATAGTATTTATGATGGGACGAGGGGCCCATCACAAATAGTATTTTCAACGGGCCTGTCGCAAAAGTTTTCTATATATATAACGTATATAATCGGAGAATTATTTGCGACGGGCAGTTCCCGTTGCAAATACTATTTGCGACGGGTAGTCACAAAAAGTTTATTTATATATAATTTATACAATTATAGGCTTATTTTCGATGGGGAATTTTTTCGTCACAAATACCATTTTTTGCGACGGGCTCATCGCAACTAATAATATTTGTGACTCCATTTCCCTATAACAGGCTATTTGCAATAGGGCCTCACCACAAAAGCCTACTTGTGATGGGATCCCATTGCAAATATAACCTCGCAAGTACATCTAATTCTAGAAGTGATCCCCAGGCGTGTAATTTTCCCTCTAGCACATTCCCCACTTCCTCATCAACAATTAGTGCTTTATATGATTTGTATAATAATTATCCTTTAAATATGAATAGGCTCTCTAAATTAATGGTTCTTATCAAAGTTGGCTCACCTACCACCCTTGGCTCATGACTCGAAGTATATTCCCTAACCAATAGAAGATCCGATATTTTAAACTTGTTTAATGGTCAATACATAATTTTTTATCCCCATATTTGACCGATTCAGGTATTGAACTATTGTTTTAAACATGGTACTAGTTTTTCCTATTGTTTATGTTACTCCTCTTTCACTTTCTAGGTTTTTTAATTAGGAATCACCCTCATCAAATTTTTTGGTCACATTATCACCTCATTTTTTTCATCCCTATGAACAAAGGTAATTACATATGACTCTTTTTCCATTCATGAATAATGTATAACATATTCTAAGGTATAGGGAAGATTTTATCCTGATGAAATGTTGAGACGCATGGGTGCTACATGGTTATAACTCTATGAACATAAAATAGGAGTCAATGTCCAAGAATCCTAACTCTAAACTATGTGAAACCATACCATAAAATTTTTTGTGGGGCAAGGGGCCTATTTGTCTCTCAATTAATGTTGAATGTTTCACTCCCCTACATAGTACATATCATTTTGAGATGAAAAGACATGGTCCAAGAATTATGGAATTAAACTATATTCAATAGTTCTATGACTTATGTCTATAATCATAGAGTCATGGTCCAGTAAATAAGTCCTCAAATACCATGAAATTTGTCTCACAGATGTTTTCTTCCACATCAGGTGAACTCATAATACACTTGGTTCACATCAGGGTAGCATTTTCAATGTTGTGAAATTCCTTTGACACAAAAATCCCTCATTTCCAATCATTATGACCTTAAACTTTCTATAGTTTTCCCCATATGTTTTTATGGTGAAGGGCCTCCCTTGACCCTCCTTTCACATTGGGTCACTAATCCTTCATGACGAAAAACTGATTAGGACTCACATTAGTCTGAACTCTGTAACCTGAAACTAAGATCTCATGGCCAGAACACTATTTCCCTAAACTATGAGTCAATGTCAAAATCACACACTGATAAAATGAGTGATCACATCCCAAGAACACGAAATTATATTGAGTGAAGATGTCCCAATAAGAAGATGTTAAACAATGTGATCACATCCCAATCAAATTAATTTAAAATATGCATTCAAAAACCCAAAATCTTGATGATAAACTATGAGATTATGTCCTGGTCACAAGTCAATAAATTGTATGACTTTATGTCCCAATCACCTGATGCTAAACTATGAAATAAATCATCATCATTTTATTGTGTTATATTGTGTTTCTAACATCCTCACCATATGACAGGAAACTTTGTGTCTATTATCCTCATTGAATGACATGATACTATAGAGCATATAAGTCCCCCTCCTAAAATGACTTTCTTTTTGTGTTATTCACCAATTTCAACATTCATGTTCATCATCGCTCAGCATCTGAGACAATGCTCCCCCTAGATGATTATTTTGACATTTTTTTCAGACTGATACTCCTAAAAAATGTTCTCAAACCCCTGGTGGTGTAATTCCAAGAGGTTTTAAATACATTTGAACATTCTATCACATCTTCTCCATGCTTTCCATGTCCCTTAATTTGTATCTTCATCCTCCTCCATGTTAGAATGGGACCCCTAACACCAATGGTTCCATGACAAATTAGCTCACCTTCCATTCTCAGTAGATATTCTATAATACTTTAGATGACATTATGAGATATTTATCATGTCTCAAACATGCTCATTGGTCGACCCCCAATTTTTTTCCCCCATTATCAGAAATTTTTTAATGGATATTGTTTTTTGAACACGGTTGGTAGTGATCCTCCATAATCACCCCCTTGTGTTCTAGATATTTTGTGTTGTGATCCACACCCTCAATTACCCTTTTTTATATTGAATTCAACTCCCCTAGAATTTCCCCATTTTTGAACTAGCGCATAATGGAAAATAAATTCGAATATTTGTATAGACCTATTCTAAAACAATAGTCACTCTCCGCACGAATACTCCTAGTGTTATGTCTGTAACTGTGATAACATATTATTTAATGATTTTATAAAACTATCATATAAATTTGTGATCCCATGATCTTATCGTGTTTCTCAAATAAAGTATGAATCACGTGGGAATAGGGATTGGTCATTCGTTGTCACACAAGTATGATTGAAGTGATATAATAAAATAATATGAAAGAAATATATTCATGAATGAAAGAACATTTTAAACAAATAATCATCATATGTCAGAGAGGTTCATCCACACATTAAAACCACTCTTAATTCCCATAAAAATTTCCCTTATTGACCCACAATGGTGATTGAGTTCTCCAATCTTTCCAGCCTCTAGTGTGTGGCTTCAAAGACAAGTTGTAGTCTCCCAAACTCTGATTCCTCTTCCTCATAAATGGGATGATTCTCATCAACATGGATCCACACCTAATATTTCTCAACCAAATAATTATCGATATGATATAATGCTTCCTTTTCTTTATCCTTATCCACCTCAAGTTGAGCCTTCAATTGGCTAAGGACCTCTTCTTAAGCAATATAGAAAGTTGAGTTCCCATTCACTTACTCCTCCGGATGTAGAATTTCTTGATCGAATTCCTAGAACATCCATATGTTATCTGATTTTTCTTAATTGTAGGAGACATCTAAATTTTTTCTCTCCACATTCACCTATTCTGCAATGTAGTTTCGGAACACCATATGGAGTGCCTGAGATTTCACCCCTCTAGTTCCTAGGTTCTACACCAATGGTGAAGAGACTTCATTTGAATCACTAAGTACGACTCTGGGGTCATGGTGATGAAGCATTGAATGATCCTCCATGCCCAAAGCCAAGAAAATATTGTTCTCTTCAGTGATGTTAGTCCTAGAGTATTCTACCTCCTAGAGTAGTACATGATTATATTTTGAAAAAAATATTAAGACAGAAATAATATGTTTCTCCTTCAGGATATTTTTAGGGGACATGATCCATGAAAATAGGACATATACCTTCATCTAACCATTTTTAAGTATCATATCTTATGTCATCATTAACATCCACCCCTCTAGTGGTGTCACCAATGATCGTAGTGGACTATTCTCCTTGGACCAAGGCCAGGATGGATTGAATGATCAGCTCCTCAAGAGCTCACACAACCATCATAGAAGGTTACCTAAACACCTTGTATACATAAACATACTATGATAGTAACATCTCGAGAACTACTTGAAATAAGATCATGTCATTTAGTTTGATCAATGAAAATTGGTTAGAAAAACACGGCTCAAGTATTGGCGAAAGACTTATAGAGGCTGAGTGTTTGGGTGAGTATTTGTCTAAGAACATTGAAGGTGATTTATAATATATGACATACCCGCACCCCAACAATAGTAGGAATCTCAAAATATTTCACCAAACACCACTATATTAGTAGACTAGGATATACATAAGAACAAACACACTCGTTCACAAAAATGATCTATGAAATTTTGGAAATGGTCAGGTGCATTGTGATTCATCCTTCCCATGAGGAAGAGGTATTTCGATAGTGAGATACCCTAGGTGACCTGCTTCGTCATCAGTTGATTCCACCATTGGGATGGAAAAATGTGGTCCCTTATAGATGATCTAGAATATAATTGGATCTGATGTTTCTTCTTCAACCTCTTCTAGGAGCCCTGTAGTTTCAGAAAACTCAGGCATAGGTTCTGGGGAATGCTCTCCAATACTCAATGGGTCACCCTCATACCCTCCAATAGGGGGACCTTTTCGTTTTTTAACTCAATATTTCACAATAAAAATACCAGTTAGAGCTCCTAATCAAAATAAATGATGAAATGGACAAGATAGGTTAATAATCGTACCTTGGGGAAGTTGACCAAGTCAAAATCATTCAAATGAGTGATCTCACTACAATATTAGGGACTCACCTACTCAAAAGACTGCCCTAGTATTCTCATTATATTGATTCATGTGTGTGGTTACAAAAGGATTACACCTTAGTTGAGTCAATAGTATGTGGTTTCTCTGCACGGTCAAGTTCATCATTGAACATCACACACAATGGGGTGTGTAAAAACTCAGGTTCCCCATGGAAGTGGACAAGGCATCCATTATCAAGAGGTACACATACCAATTGTATAAGTTTACCTTTTCCATGATCTAAGAATTCCCCAACTATGAAATATCAATCCCTTTTCAAGTCAGTATCCACCATAGAATCTCTGCTGACATGTTCATCCATAAAATTTCCAAGGCCACCCAGAGTCTGGGGAAGACAACATCAACAATTCAATATAGGAGATAATAACTATTGTACAATATGGACTCCCTAGTTCAACTGGTTTCTACAAAAGGGACCACAATAGGCTCCCACAACGTATTATGGGGAAGGCCCTCACCACTATGAGGTGACGGTGAAATAGTCCCTTCCATCACCCCCAATACAGCTCTAGCTCAAACTACCCCCAATGCATGGATAACCACTAAAATAGAAGCTCACATACCTCATTAATTTTATATTACCTCACTCATCAATGTGATAACCCATATGAATTGACATAATATTTCACCTGAGTATGATATTACCTTATTTCCTACATAATCATGGGAGAGTCCAGCATTATCATTGGTTAGTGGTAGCATAATGGTCTTCCCAAAACCCTCTTATTTGAACATAAACCACAGATGATAGAGGATACATGGATTAATATATTCATAAAACCCCATGTATGCTAACCTATTCTACTATTTAGATGAATCTGAACTGCCAGGTGAACCATGATGGAGTGTATGGATCGCAGTAGTTGTTTTTATCAATTCTGGACACCCGTACTCCACCATGAATGGTCTAAAACTATTCCCTCTGCATTAATATACACTGAAGGTTCTCCACCATCAGTCCAATGAAGTTTTAGGATAGCTATAAGATTAAGTTCATGTAGTTCCCAATTGCAATCATACCCTTAGTCTTGCTGATCACCACTGGCCAGACCCAAATGATGTTGAGAAATTAGGGTTGTAGAATAAAATTCAGTTGGATGATAGAATTCGGAAACTTAAAGCCTCAAAATTCTGTTGTAATCCATCTATTCAGGAACAAGAATGAGCCATATATCAACTTGGTAATGACCCCCCTTTCCACATGTCCAAACAGGAGGTAGAGAATGTCCAACATTGTTACCCCCAGATTTAACATGTTCCTCGCTGCCCTGATATCTACTATAACAAGTGTCCCTTGTTGTAGACCCATTGCACGCATCTCAGGTTGGAATCAGCCATCCATTGATGATGTTGGATTGGAATATAGTGTAATGGAATAATGTTTTCTAGTCCTCCTCCATGTTTTATCCCCACATCTCATATTTCCATTCCCCTAGAATCAAATAGTATGATCTTGTAATCCTCCTTTGCGGCATTGTCTGACATTGCTTCGGTCTCCCAGACATTTTCCCAGCTATTTCCATCTTCAAGAATGTTCTCAGTAATTCCTTGAACATGAAATCTTTTTTCAAGGTGAGTAATATGGTATAGGTTTATTTTCAATGCCTCCAATAGGTTTTTCACAAGGAGAGGGGTCTTCAGCCTGTCACCCCAAACATTATTTGTCATGGGAAACTCATCGTATTAGAATCCACTCAATAGGATTCCACTAAGGCATTGCACATCCCGCAATCTGATTCACACCTCTTCATAGTAAAGGTGGAATGTGTTGGTGTCTGAAGAGAAATGGATGAGGGGATATGTAAGAATAACCTATTTATGGTAGATATAGAATTGGGACATCTACACTACCTCATTCTATACAATATGGTGTAGCTCATCCACATACTTCATGTAGGTGAGGTATACCATGTATTCCCATACCCACACATCGATGGAGTTCCTTATGGTGCACATATCCTAGTATTTATTGCATCCCTTGTTATTTTCTAGGATATTTCTCAAGAAATTTTTTGTGTAGTGATCCATAATCTCTTCAGCCTTTGTTTTCTCCTTGATAACAATTATTGTTTTTCCAATCAGCATGTAGGGGGAAATATTCTCATTCCCCTAGGTAGTGTGACCTTCAACGGTGATGTTCAAGTGGAATGACTCATCATGGAAAATAATACAATGGTGCGACATGTTGAATTTATTTCCCAAGATGGGAACCTCATCCATCAGTCTAAAATTATACAATGGAAGGTTTTTCTCAAAAAATATTTTCTTTACACTTCATTCAACATGCCCCAAAGTGCCTGGTTGTCAGAAACCACCCCTATCTTGAGGGATCATTAGGTTCACTACTATTTTGGCCCTCAGGGTCACTAGGGCATCATCGGCCTCATGTTTGTTTGGTTAGTTTTCTATTTAATTATAATTTGGGATCTCTATTATAGATTCACACAAGAAGGATATATGGTGATAAAAGTTATATAGAGCACACGACATTGGGTAAGTGTGTGAAAAAGTCCCCCTTGTTGTGAAAGTAGTTATGAAAAAGAGGGAGTTTCATGATGGAGTTGTTCCAGGATCGTGTTTTCATGCAAAAGATAATATCTACATATGAGATCAAAGATTGTCACATGAGAAGTCGAAGTACTATACAAGTATTACCTCCTCTATTTGTAGGCTCCACCTATTATATTGTGCAATGCATGAAAAAATCATTCATTACCCAGGGCAAGGGTAGTGAAATAGAATGAAAACAAGACACTCTCTAAAACATTTCCCTCAAAACTAGACGATATCTCCCCTTGTCTATTTAGATTTAGTGGGGGAATTTTTTGGTCCTGAAATATCATGTCTGACCTCAAATGACTAGTTTTTTATGACGTGAACATGAATCAAACCCCAAAGAAACAATTTATGGTTGATGATTAGGATATTTGAATGATTCAATGAGTGAATTAAAACATGTAGTTATGCATACAAAATTCTTTTTTACTAAAGGAGAATATAAGATCTATGGAATCCCCTATGTTTCAAATCACTCTCAAGGCCCATGAAAGGAAGATTGTGGTTTTCTGTACAATAATAAAGGTTTATGAGAAAACATTTCATGAAACCATCCTATTGTGTAAAAAATGAAATTTTAATCTAGAATTATTATCAAACCATGATTTATCATCAAAGGATGAAAAATTTTGAAATTCAATTGTGTACCCCATGGATTTTCCAACTAATGGATGAGGATCTGGGATGTATGTACACGTTTAACCCCAAACATAAAAAACCTCTCGAGAATATAAATCGATCCTTTTTTCTATGCAACCCCATATCTTTTGTAACAATGCACATCCACAGATACAATGGACCCTCAATGGTAGAAAATTTGTACGACAATCCTCTTATAGTCCCAACATAACTTGACATATGGTAGAGTGATCCTTGCTCAAATAATAATAGGGCTCACCGGGTTCATGCAAAGAGAATATTACATCACTAACCCTGATCAACGTGCCAATCCAAATATTTCAAGTAACTATGCCACTTCAATACATAAGTTTCTCATGTTCTAGAGGATCATGATAACAGAACTATTTTCTTAAATAAATACATGTTTTTCATAAAAAATTTCTTGTCCCCTACCAGACATTACATATTCTCTTAAATAATCCATTACCACGCCTTTTTATCTTAAGCATAGGTACCCAAATGAAAATTGATCCTAATAATAGGGAACCTAATATTGGTCCACCTAATTCGAACTCTTACATGGTTGTTCAAACACCATGGCTATGGGGTTTATGAGTGTTGGTCATGTAATCCATATGTGTGGAATCTTAGTTGGAATCTTTTCCCCTATCTCGGTGGGGATTAACTACTATAGATAGTGCTTTTCTCAGTGCTAGAAAACACTTTTAGCAGTGCTTGGAATGGTCTGTTAATATCATCAAAAATAAATTGGGGTCCCCTTTAACAGTGCTATTTTTGGCATTGATAAAAAAGTAATTGATCATATATTTATTTAGAACTAATAATGGGGGCCTTTATCAGTGCTCGAAATAGAACTGATAATTTGGGACTTTATCAAAGCTCTAAATAGAGATGATAAAGGGGGCCTTTTTTAGTGCTCGAAATAATACTGATAAGGGTCTAGCTACCAATGATGTGCTCTTTATATAACAGCACACCCACCAGAAGCACCTGCGCATCAAACAAACACACACCACCTACACAAAATAGCACCTACAGATCATACACAAGAACAAAGCAGCACACAATAGAACAAAACAGCACACACAACAGTGCACACAAGAACAAAGAAACACATACGCAGTTTTCAAAAACAATTATATATACATTTCAAACAATTTTTATATAATTACATTTGAAATTATCTAAAAACCATTATAAACATTAATATTTCATCCTTTGACATCAGTGATCCCCTATCAAAAATGTCAGCCCATGGTATTGGTTGCCGAAAAATGCATCTCAACAGAGGAAAATGGTTACACTTATATATGAAAACAAATAGTTTGTTAGTAATTATATAAATAAATATATGTAACATTAATATGAAAGAATACATTAATAATATGAAAATTTTTAATAAAAAGGAAACAATTGGAATTATACAGGTTACACCATGCATCATATTGGGGTGGGGTTTATTCTTACACATCCAAAATGAGTTATAAATCATTGTATTAAAATTTCAAAACAATATGAATGGGTTTTCATAGCCTTGGGTATGTCCCTTGTTTCTTAATAAAATTAATATCAAATTTAAATGACATATTTGGAGTTACACCGGTCACATAATTTTATGGATTGAGGTTTGGTTGGTTCATACACATCATAAATTACCCATGGATTGTTTTTATAATGAATCAAAACAATAATAATGGGGTTTTCTAGTTTTCATCATGATAGTTGTGTTTTTTTACTAAAATTTCATTTCAAATTGGAAAAACCCATTTTGAGTCATACTGGTAGCATCATGCATCGGTTTGAGGTGACAATACATCATACACATCACAGAGGTCTTATGAATCTCTCTACTAAATTATAAAGACAATTAGAGCGTATTTTTTAGTTTTTTGTGAGTGAAACCTTTAGATCTAAAATGTCAATTTTAAACTAATAACGAATGATTTAAGTCATACTTGTCTCACCATACATCGGATTGAGGATAGGTTGATTCGTAGACATCAAAAATGACTCTTCGATTATTGTCTTAAAGTTTCATAACAACACCAATGTGTTTTCTTGGTTTTTAGTATGTCAGTTTTCTTTTTAAATAAATTAATGTCCATTTTAAATGAAAACACATTTGGATTTATACCAGTCACATTGTTCATCAGATTGAGGTTTGGTTGATTCACACATATAAAAAATGACTCAGAGATCATTATTCTACGGTATCAAAACAATCCAAATGGGTTTTCTTGGTTTTTAGTATAACAATTGTGTTTTTTACTATAATATCATTTCAAACTGGAATCATTCTTTTTATGAAATACTGGTTAGATAATGTGTTTATTTGATGTGAGACTAATTCATACACATTAGAAAGGGATTCAGAATCGTTGTTTTAAATTATGAAGACAATTGGAAAGTGTATTCTTGGTTTTTAGTGAGTGACACATTTTAAGATAAAAAGTAAATTTTAATTTAATAACAGACACTTTTAGACAAATTGGCCACAACATACATCTTATTGAGGTGCAGTTTAATCCTAAACATCAAAAATGACTTATGGGTCATTTTCCTATAGTATCAAAATAATATAAATCTGTTTTCTCAGTTTTTAGTATGATAGTTGTTATTTTTACTTAAGTTTATGTCAATTTTAAATAAAAAAGACACATTTGAATTTATACTGGTCACATCATGCATTGTATTGAGGCGGGATTGATTCTTACATGTCATAAATGATTCATAGATCATTTTTCTTAGATTATCAATACAATATGAATTCATTTTATAAATTTTCAGTATGCCAGTTTTGTTTTATTACTAAAATAAATGTCAATTTTAAGTAAAGAGACACTTTGAGTCATACTAGTCACACCATGCATCAGATTGAGGTTTGGATTATTCCTACATGTCAAAAATGATTTATAGGTCATTTTCCTAAAGTATTAAAATAATCAGAATGACTTTCCTTAGTTTTTAGTATTTCAGTTGTGTGTTTTTTACTAAAATATCATTTCAAATTAGAAACACACATTTTGAGTCATATCAATCGCATCGTGCATTGGTTTCACATGAGACTACATCATACACATCATAAAGAACATATTAATCATTGTACAAACTTAGAATACAATGAGATTGAGTTTTCTTGGTTTTCATTGAGCAACATGTTTTGAGCTAAAATGATAATTTAACACTTATAACAAACAATTTTAGTCATATCAGGCACACCATTCATTGGATTGTGGTTTGGTTGATTACTAAAAGTTGAAAATGATGGATGGATCATTATCCTAATGTATCAATACAATATGAATGTCTTTTCAAGGTTTTATGTATGCTACTTTTCCTTTTTGATAAATTTATTATTAATTTAATATAAAATTTACAATTAAAGTCATAACGGTCACACCATGCTCTTGATTTATGTGTGATTGATTCCTACACTACACAAATGACATATGCATCATTGTCTTAATGTATCAAATCAATCCAAATATTTGTCTTAGATTTCAGTATGTCACTAATTATTTTTACTAGAAATACTGTCAATTTAAAATAAAAATAGACACTTGGAGTCATACCAGACAAATCTTTAAGCTATTTATGATCATTATTCCATCAGGTATGCTTCCTATTCATTTAAAATAAAATAAATATCATCATGTGAATATAATTATTTTTGATATTCATAGTAGTACTGAATAATTATAAATACACAATATATTAATAAATATTTTAAATGAAATCGTAATTATCTTCAAAAATACATCTTCAAGGATGCTAGTTTGGTCATGGAATATGATCACTTTTATAAATTTACAAACAGATTAACAATAGCCTTTAACAATTGTTTGTTTCAAACACTACAGAAACATTGAGAAAAATAAGTATTTTTTTATACGTGTTTGGATATTGAAATATTATTATATATACCCTGATTTGTTTCCAGTCGTAGTACTTGTGATGTTCGTTGTCCATTTCCCTTGGACCCATTTCATGATGTAGATGATATTCACACATTGTCCTATCATAACAGAATCCTAATTAGTAGATAATATAATATATATATATATATATATCTATTTAGTTCTAAAATGTTGGAAGTAGTATATTAAAAATTGAAAAACAGCATCATGTGTGGTTTGTGTTTTGGATATCCATGCATTGAATCCAAGAAATAAATATTTGGAGTATCCAAATTGACTACAATGAGAATCCAATATTTCCTAAAAAAATAAAAAAATATATGTCATAAACAAAATTAAAATATACATGATAAGATAAAATTGTAGAGTTTTACCACTAAATTGTTGGTATTATTAAGATTCGATTATCCCTAATTTTTCTGTTTAACAATTTGAGTAGGCCTTCCACAATTTCACCATATTTTTTAGATTCAATTTTTTTTATGTAGAGGAGACATCAGAAGTAACGAGGCAAAATTTTTGTTCATGGGGAAATACCTTAAATTGTTTTATATATATACACCTGTGAGAAATAAGAAATGTATTTAGTCATAATTATCATAGCATTTTATCATTTTGAAAATAAAATCTTGAGAACATACCTCATTTATACATTTACTACAGAGCTTCCTAGCCAATTATACTAGAGTATTTAAAATACATTTTCAACAATAAATGTATCCGGATCATCCCCTTCGTAAATATTTTCCTCAAAAATAATTGTGTGAAGCCCATTGTCTTATAACTTCATATTCACATGAGTCCTCAATGATAATAAATGTGGATACAGAACAGGTAGGTTTAAGGTGATTTCGTTAGATGTTTTTGATCTTCTAGTTGATCCTTGAGATAGTTTTGAGCCATAGATTCATTTCACCCCCTTCACTATGTCCTTTTTTTAATAATATTCATCGGTTTAGTCCTTTTTTTATTAACTGTTAAAGGTTTATCTTGGAAAATAAATTGGAAAATAATACCCCCTTGTCGATATATATTTTACAAGATGTGATGGACACGCGATGAATGTTCCAAGATCTTGTTTGACCTTATAAATATATTAATCACCAATTGGAATGGGTATATTGGTTCTCATCTCATGGGATATGTAAATAAACACTTTTACATGGCATGTTGGAAGTGTTCTATTGTGTAGCATGGCATTATAGATATTGAACATCATAGCCCTCGCTACAATGTGATGGGTGGGTGTTGATAGATATAAATCAAAACCATTTTCACCATGTACAATATCATTACATGAAATCTATCAGTGTCTATATGATTCAAAATTCACAAAAACAATTATTAGAACATTGATTACCTTAGCTACGATAGGTTTTTTAGGGTAATGACTCACCTCAAATCTAGTGGGGTTGGGGAAAGATCTTCATGCACTGGTTGTTCTTGATTTTTTGTTCTCTTTAATCCTATACAATCAAATTTACCATGAAGTCTCTCTATAATTCCATATTTTCATTAAGGATACCTATTATTTCTCTCATCATTTTAATTTATTCACTTTGATCCTCCTCTAGTTTTTTTTCTATAAAATGTTCACGGTGTCACCCCAAAACCCGCACCTCTAATGCTACCATACTTTTCTGGATGCTTCAAGGCCACCAAAAGTATTTCTTCATCTAGTTTGGGTGTTGCAAATTCCTATGAATACATTAGAAAAAAATATATGTATGTAAGTAATTATTGTTATGTAATATCGATTTAAGGAGACAAATATTTATTATTACTTACTTACACATGTTACCCACACTTTTTGTGTGTTTTCATCTATTAGTATCCCATATTTATTTACACACACCTCCTTCTATAGAACATGGTCTCAGATATATGTCACCTTGGATTTGGAATTATCAATCTACATATAAATATAGGAACATAGTTATGATGTTGTTTTATGTCACATAAAAGTATTACAGTAGATTTAAAATACATACCAATTTTTTTAAGTGAAGCATACTCCATTATTTCATTACTGTTGGGGTACACTAGATTTTTACCTCTATCCATCCAATAGCACAAAGGCCTTCATGTTTTTTTTTTGATTTTTTATAATCCACCTTTCAAGGGGTGAGGTGGAACCCTTAAAAGGCTCATAGGAATAAGTATTACATGGCACGTAGGCCTTAAAGGAATTCAATTCCCGTAGACTTAAAACGTTATATACAACCCAAAATAACTACTTGGAACTGCTCCTCCCAAAAATCTTAATCGTTAAATCAGCTCTCCACCTTCACATGGAGGTTCGACTGGGCTATCCCATGCATGCACAAACTTTTCCCGATGGCAGGTTCCATACCCTCTCATTCTTTCAATCCATGTAGCTTCTTCTATGGTGAAAGCTCCTTGCTCGTCCTCCTATAGAGCATGTTCCTTGTAGGTTGTCTTGTTTTCATCTGCACTGAAGGTGGACTGAAGGCCCTAAGGTGGCCTGAAGGCTTTACTGGCAGGAAGGGTTTGGTGGCCCGAAGGCCTTAAAGGACACGGGGACCAAATCGGTGGCCCGAAGGCCCAAATGGGGGAAAATTCTCAGGTACTTTAGTTCCAAGCAGTGCCTGCTACAGTTCCCGCTATGGTACCTAATACAGTACTACACAGTTCCCACTATAGTACTTCTACAGTCCCTGGAAATTGGGCCTCTTTCTGGATTTGATCCCGGGTTTCTTGGATGCACTTAAGATTCCTTACCAACCGGGATGAGGCTCATGTGCACTAGTTTTTCTACTCATTCCTTATTTTCAGCACTCGGTTTCTATTTCATAAATAAAAAAATTTGAATCAAAGTAATGAATACATGTATCATCAAATAACATACTACAAAACATAATGTAACTAAAAAGATTGCTCCACATGAATACTAGTAAACACATCCCATGCTCCTTGGGGTATTATGTGTGTATAAATAGGAGGTGGGTGCGGGTTTATTTTCCACTCTAGATCATTTTGATAAACTTACATTAAAATTGTGCGAAATCCACTGTGAATCATTCCATAAACTTTTAATACATTGTCCTAGTGTGATCCATCCATTATAAGTGCACTCCACATGAGATGATGAATAGTAAGTCAATGATTCATTATTTTATTTTTTTTGTTAATTAAAGAAATGATATCATAATTTTAAAATAATATCTCCCTAGATCTGTGTCTTATGTTCGGTGACAACATGGTTCCATGACTGTACATCAATCAGCACACATTTTTAGCTGATGATTCCAATGTAACTATTGAACATGTCCTTGTTGGGGTTAACATGTTGGCCCTACATATTCCATCTAACCTCGTATTTGAAGAATTTTTTATTTTTTATTAAGGATTTTTTATAACACCATCAAACTATGGGGATTATATTTTTTTCAAGGATGTTTGTATTTTGTGGACTACCATTTCCTCAGTTTGAACATCATCAATATGTTCCTCTAGAGTGCTAGCATCTACATGTGCTGATGGTTGTTGAACCTGTGCACTGGGAGAAGCTGCAACAACTGGATGAGAAATATGTTGGTCCTCTACATTGTGAGTAGCAGTAGGTTGAGACACCTATTGTGCTTTGGAATTGGCAACATCATCATGTATATAGGACATTATCTGTATAAGTGTTCTAAAATTTCATTTATATTACATAAAAGGTGAGTTGAACTGATAATAAAATAAGGTAACATGATGTATATTAAAAAATATATAACCTGATTAATATACTCTCGTTTTTTTAGGCTAATGGTATTTTACCCCTCTATCAACTATCCAAATAGCTTCATTGTAGTCACCTCTAAATTAAAAAAAATTAATCTACATTGGGAACGCTGTGAAATGATTGCGAAATCCCAATGAAAAGGTCATCCTTCATTGAATTTTCATCTGATCCTTTTGTGTTTTTCATGGATAACTGAACAATTGACCACTTTTGGTTTGTGGCACTGTAACATAGAATATGTGTACTGTCTGTGATGCCATTATAAACGGTTTGTCTTTTTACCATTCCTTACTAAAATTTCTTTCATAAATCCCAACTCATCAATTATAACATCACTAATGTTATCAAACCACTTCCATTGAAAAATCGACACTAGGAAGTTTGTTTAATCAAACTACTATATTTTTTTTGATAATTCCAAAGGTTGACATATTCGCATAAATTTTATTTCTATCCTTATCACCAGAAATATGCTTCACTTCATCCACAAGTGTAACTCCACTATTCTGCATGGTATTGTCTTCTTCATGATCACTAGGATAGAATTTATCACCATTAATTACATAATAATTGTAAGATAATACATACACACACATTCCTCCGACTTTCCATCGAAGTCTTTCTAAAATTGAGTCTATATTTTTATATGAATTCTTAAATATATGGTCATGAAACAATTTTATAACAGTTATTATGTGTATTTCATATCTGTTTTTCATCACTTGATGGATTCAAATTCCTAACAATGTTTTTGTAGGTTTCAAAAAATGGGTAAACCTACAAACTGTTATGAAAAACACCATGGTGGGCCTGGTCTTGATCTGTAATTTTGATTATGACATAATCTTTTCAAGAAATTCCTTCACCCACAAGCCACCCAGTGTGATGAGATTTTGGTATTCCAATAATTTCCACACCAAACAAGTATTCGGTATAGAATCCAACAGCTTCCTCAATAATATATCACTCCATAATACAACCCTGTAGACAACTTTGATTTTTTATATACCCTTTAAATTTCTTTATACGTCATTCAATGGGGCACATCCGTCTATAGAGTATAGTATCACATAGTCAAATCTCTCTCACTAAGTGAACCATCAAATGAACCATCATATTAAATAATGTCAGCGGAAATTACATTTCCAATTCGCATTATATGATGGAAATTTATTTTTCTATACTCAGCAATTTCATCGGGTCTATAACATTGAGGCATATAGAATTGAAGAATAAATAGAGCTTCGTTAATTAATAATGGGAATTATTAGGCAAAATGAAATGTAAATCGATAAAAATTAGTTCTTTTATAAAAATTTGGCAGTGATGTGATTTCAGACCCTTTAACATTAAATCGGTCACTAACATAATGTTCTTGATATTTAATGAATACCCCTCTAGAACCATTACATGATTCAAGATGTTTCCAAACTAATATATCTCCTTCCCGAAATGAGTGTGTGTAGATAGAGGAAGAAAATTTCATTTCCACCCTTAACTGGTGCCAAATATTCTCATATTCCCATGTCTACCATGTCCAAACTATCTTTAAGTCATTCCTTTGTTTTTCTGGTTGCATTTTAAAACATATCGATGACACTGTCACTTAAATTTTTTTCAACATGAAAACATCAATAAAGTGTCTGACATACATACAATTTCTATATGGTAATTCAGAAAAAACTAATCACTACTTCCAACTAATTTTTCATATTATTTTTTGAAAACGGTTTCCCAAAAGCACTGTCCACATAATTTACTTTCACAAATAGTTGATCAACATTTAGTAGATACATTATAGTACGTTCTTTGGAACTTCCATTGAATGATGTCATCCAATATCAATACATATTTTTTCAGGGTATAAATATGTGATGTCCTAGAAACATGTTTTTTGATTAATTTTTCAGCCTAATTGACCATGTACCTTGTTCGTAGATGGGACACCCATGACTTCCTTTAATGTTATATGCTGACAAAATTTTATATGTAGGAAAATCATTTATCATCCGATACATCATGTCTATCAATGTAAAATATTAATTTCTATAAGAACCATACTACAAAACACCTAAATTACACAATAATATCAAATCATTGATCAATAGAGCCAAATAAACTTCAATACCATTATGCATTTGTTTCAGTCCTGATATAATCATAGATAATATGATGTGTTTTTTTCATGCATAACCATGGTGGAAAGTTATAATTTACCAACATAACTAGCCATGTACTATGAGTGATGCTTTGAAAACCAAAAGGATTAACTCCACATATATATAAAGTAAGATGAAGGGTTCTCATATCATTTCCAATATCAGGACACTCAAGATCAATTCTCTTCCACTAAGGATAGTGTTTTATGTGAGGTAGTTTCCCATTTGTTTTCATAAAACTGCGTGCAACGTTAATTTCCCTATGGTCTCCTCACTTCTATATAGGTTCCCAAACCTTTGAATTATTTGCAAGTTATATAAATCTTTCATAGTACCAGATTTATATTTACTGTATCAAGAAGCACAACACATGGGGAATTCCCTAAGTGACTTGTGTTCCTTATGAAACAGTATACAGTCATTCAGGTAGGCATGTATTCATTCAGAGATCATACCCATTGAACACGACATTCATTTGGAATCATATGTTTGGCTTCAGAGCTCATTATTTTCTAAGAAAATTTAATTCAATAGATCAAGTAATTCTATAAAAAATTCATCACTCCATCCATTGTCTACTTTCAAATTATACAACTTCAGTACGGATGACAATGTGGTATATTTAGTGAAACTACAATACAATGTCTTCTTTTCATTAATCTTTAACTGCTCAAACAATTTTTGGAAACGATGATGTTCATCTTCAATATGCCTTTTCATTTCCTCAACAAGATCTTCATCATCATTACCATCTATAATCATTTCTTTGATATAATATTCTTCATTTCCCACACTTGTAATCATATCAAATGGTCTATAAAATGTATTTTTATCCCAATCACTAGCTACATTCTCTTTTTCCCCATGTTTATTCCAACATTTATAACTTTTATTTATTCCATGAAAGATAATATGTTCTTACAACTCCTCTAGACTAACTTATATTTAATTACAATAGCGTAAACATGGAAAAAAGATTTTAGAAAGATTATATGCATTATCGTTTCCAAACTTTATGAACTCTTTCACTCTATCTTCATACTCTCTTATCAAACAATTGGAATCCATCCATTCTTTATTCATATCCATCCTATTTGATTCATTGATATAAGTATTTAACAAAATAAATTCACAAAATATTGATATAATGTAATGTTTTTCCTAATTTATAAAAATATAAACTGAAAACTATTTGAAAAAATTGTAGTTCAATTATCCTTTGAAAACTATTTAAAAATCACACGTGAAATCCCATTAAAAAAACAACCATTTTCAAAAATTCTACTTAAAAATAACAAACACTTTTAAAAATAAATCAATCAGTTCCAAAAACTCTTTCACAAAACCACAATAATTATTATTTAAAAATTTAAGGAAACTTCATGAACTTGAAATCTTAATCATTTAAAATGATTGAAAAAACCTATAAGAAACATTTAAAAACACTTACATCATTTTAAGAGAGTCACTTAGGGATTATCAAAAACACATGAATCATATTCATGACCCAATAAACGTAATAATTCCTTTAACAAAAATAATTTTCCAATGTCACTCATCACTAGAAGAAGAATAT
Source organism: Viscum album (assembly GCA_963277665.1). Classification (NCBI taxonomy): domain Eukaryota; kingdom Viridiplantae; phylum Streptophyta; class Magnoliopsida; order Santalales; family Viscaceae; genus Viscum; species Viscum album. The sequence goes on along the minus strand of OY728163.1, from coordinate 1,461,198,177 downwards.
TTTCATTGTTTTGAAATCGAATCCTCCAATTATATACTAGTTAGTTCACACTTCCCAGGGGTGAAATTAATACACCTTATAGGTTTTAACTGCATGTGTTTTTTTCACCTCCTACACCCAACTCAAACCCTTGTGGGATTATTTCAAATTATAGATCTCCCTCCTAGTGTCTAAAGTCCTCCCATCCATCTCCCCGTGATCCAACAACCTTTGACTATTCTGGTGGTGTTTAAGTGGTATGTTCTTCTTAGAACCATGCCATTTCACTCTTCTTCCTTATTAAATTAGTATAGATATATATTAGATATTTTTTTCTTGATTATCTGATGTTTAATTCCAACATTCTTTATATATCAATTGATAATATAGCATGTTTTCATAATTTCGTGATCAAATACGGATCTACCATTAAAAATGAGCATTTAATGGGTAAGTGTTATTGAATCGTCTTAGTATTCCTTATTTATTGGGGTATTAATGATATAACATTAATCCATTGATGATATAACATTAATCCATTGATGGGAAGGTGCACATGAGGACTTTAGGCTCTTCGGATCAAAACTGATGGTTTGATTTGAGGGGATATGGGTAAATTAATCCTTAATATCCAACCATATCAAGAAAAATAATGAAATATCTACAATTGCCACATAATGAAAGAAAAGTGTCTAACCCCTTTACTCAATAGAATATTTTATCAACCATTGTGCAAGTACAATAAAATAGATAATCACCAATCCAAGATCATGTAATAGAATCCTCAAAAACCTTGAACCCAAAATTTTCTATCAACCACTCATTCCAATATTCATTGAACCAACCAATGTCATTTCCCTTAAATTCTCCAGATGATGAACATATAGAAAATGAATGAGAAAAAAAAATTGTCATGGATCACCATCGATTGATCTCTTGAATACAATAGATAAATAAAACAAATAGAGGATTAACTGTCTCTGAAGATGAAAAAAATATCAAAAAAATGATTGTGGGAAATAAAGGATTAATGAATGATTCATATTTGATTTTGAGTTAGTACTTGAACTAGAATTTAATGGTGGCATAGTGGGATAAGTCGGGGTCATGTCATGAGGAAGATACCTCCAGCACATTTATGAGATCCACAACATGATCTCTTATATCACTCTCCATTTAAATCTCATTAAATATAATAATCTAATATTCCCCTAGAGTTGTTATACGGAAACAGGTGGATCTCACTTGGAGAATGTTTATAAAAAATGTATTTTTTAGGTGTTACATTGTATGTCTTTTTACTTCCCTAAATATCAATCATATTAGAATATCCACATTAAAGGATAATGGGAGAGTACCATTCTCATATGTTCTGGGAAGATCATAGAGAATAGATTGAATAGGGACCAACCTTAAGAGTTTATTATGACTTTTTAGGGGGCTGGGCAGCATAGTACTAATATAAAAATATGCTGCAAGTTTTATACTATGGTGTGTTGGGTTCATTGGGAGGAAAGGAACAATGTGAGAGAATGGAGGCCTGGATCTCAATCACATATTCAGGTTTTCCTAAAATCAATTCTGGAAAACCATGGTGTTGTCACCCCCAGAAGGGTGTCATCAGCCTCATATAAGAGGATGCACTTGTGGATTGAACGTGACCCTTAGAGAAGAGGTAATAATAACCAAGGGTGATAGGTTAAATACATGACATCCTATATAGGCCTGAAACTGAATTTTGAAAGATCTTTTATGGTTTGAATGATTGTGGTATTTATGTAGGATGAAAGGGTCTAGGTGATCTTTGGATTACAATCATGCAATGGGAAGGTAATCTCCATTAGGCTATAGAAAAAGGTGATGATTAGTTATGTTATGATTTTTAGGATTTACAATATCAAGAATTCTATAGTGGAGTTTGAATCCACTGTTACGTTTGGTTTCCATATATGTAATTATAACACCCTGGGGATCTTTCATAATACATCAAGTAATGTAGTATAATCATTGATTAGTGCATCATGGTTTTGCACACTTGGAGGGAGGGAAATTTCATGGTATACATCTTAACAAAAAAAGGTAGGTCAAAAGAAATTATCAATCCTTACCAAGGTACTAGTTCATTTCCATATGATTGTTACCTAATCATAAGTGGTGATTCCCTAGGCATCCAAAATATCCACCCCCCAAAAATCCATGGTGTTTGAATAAAAATATAAATTGGAATGAGTGAATTAATATATTAAATTAGAAATTTGGATAAGATACACTATTTTCAAAATGGAAAATGTTAAATACATGTTGAATTTAGTTTCATTGAAATTTTTTTAATTAATTAGAAATATTTTATATGATATAAAAAAATTATTCTCTCACTAATAATTATTTTATATTATTTATATCATGAATTTAATAATCGTATGATGGTTGTTTCTTTTTTAAATGAGTTGAGATTTTGTGCTTTGGGAGAAGCAATGTTCTATGCTTTGGAGATTTAATAGATATAATTCATTGATTAAATTTTTTATATTAAATTTAATGATCATATTATTCAATAATTTTTTATTTATTAATTTATATTGTTTTGGTGTATTTCATGAAAAGTTAGACTTTTAGGAATTCAGAGAAAAATAGATGAAAATATAAAAGAGGAATATAGATAAGTCAAAATTTTGTACATGAAAATTCATTCATTTAGTAAAAAATGTTCATACCCTCTTAAAATAATCATATGAGACCAAAAAATCATGAGGTATCTAGATGCTCAATATTTTCACCAATGAGGGTTTAAAGGGAATAAGATTGCACTAATGTCAAAATATGGAATAGGAATACTATGTGGGAGATATTAAAGATAGACTAAGCTGTTGAGGGCCAGTATTGGGAAAGACGACTAATGTTTCTGGGCAGTAGTGTTTTCCATTGGGTGAGTGCATGGAGTATCTAACATAATAAATTAAACGCCACAAAAAATCTATTTTGGATCAAGGATATGTGTACTATTTAATTTCTAATGGAAACCAATGTGTTGACCTTATATTATGTAACTCAGATCATTGTTTACAATGCGATTCTGGGGATTTTTTTTACCTCTTTCGTAGCCCACATAACTACCCCCAAGGACATACATGGACTTTGGTGTATCCTGAGATAAATCATCAATACGATGTAAGCCAACATCATTATAAATTAGAATATTTTCCATAGCACCTACATCATATCCCAACACATGGATTCTAGTAACCAAACAATAGTTGATATCATTTTTTCATGAATCATAATTTGTTTACCAGACCTATCACCCGATCTAGAATGAGGAAAAACCTCTAGAAACAATGACAACTAACATGAAATTCAGTTTGTGAACAATCAAAGACCACCAATGACCACATTTTTTTAGTAGGCAATTTATCCCAATCAATTGAAAAAAACACAGTCAATATCAAAATGTAATAAAATGTGAAATGGATGATAAAAAGGAGAAAATTCATCATGGATGTTCTGTTCAGCGTGCAGTGGAGGTGCCTCCATGGCAGAGTCGAGGCACACGACAGAGGATTCCTCCGATGGATGAGAGGTGCGTGACAGAGCAGTTAGCGACATAGGATAGTTATGTGGTGAAGGATAGGCACGCGGTAGAGGGAATCACATCGATGGAGGAGAGACGTGCATCATAGTGAATCACGATAGGGGAGAAGAAGCAGACAGTGTAGGAGAGGCATGCAGGGATGGCGGGTTTGCAAGGGAGGAGTCAGCTGGAGAGGATGAGGAGGAGGAATCAGTGGCAGCCATCGGCTTCCACGAGAGCTTGAGGGGTGTGAGGATAGAGGAGAATGTTAGTATTTTTTTATAAAACCAGGTGAACATTTTATTAGTGTTAGATAAAAAGAATTGATTAAGCTATGTTTTATCAGCGCTAAAATGGAAAGCACTGATAAAACATGCCTTTATCAACACTTTTTTGTGCTGATAAAGATAAGCCTTTATCGGCGCTAAAAAAGCGCTGAAAAATATATAATATTAATAATTTATTTCTATTGTTATATATATTCATAAAATTATATACATGATAAATATATATTTATTTTATAAAATTATAATTTAAATAATTAAAAAATTACATGAAATATACTTCTTGTATTTATAATCATAAAAATATATATATTAAATATATAAATTATATATTTTATAGGATTATAGATGTATATAAATATATCTCTTCTAATTTTATAATTATTAATATTTATATTTATCTATTTTTAATTATAATTATAAATTAATATATCTTTATTTATTTAAATAATTATAATTATAAATGAATATATGTTTATTTATATAAATAATTATAAAATTATAACAAATTAATATTTCTGATATTTATAATTTTACTAATATTTATAATTAATATAATAACTATAATTTTATAATTATTTAAATATATATGTATTTACTTATAACAATAAATATAAGTATTTTTATTTATTTCTAAATATTTTTATATATTTATTAAATTATATATAAAATTATATATGAAAATAATAAATATATTTTTATAGAAAAAATTATATAAATAATTGTATATTTATTTATATTTAGGAATAATAAGTAAATATATATTTATTTGTAGTCAAATGTTTTATTAAATATATTATTTATAGTTGTAATCATATATACATATATATAATTTTAAAATTTTGAAAAATATATTTATAATTTTATAAATATATATAATTAATATATTTATTATAATTTTTAATTTTTTTAAATATATCTAAATTTATTTATAGATATATTGGTAACTATTTGTATTTATTTAAATATATTTGTATATAAATATATTTAATTAATATATTTATTATAATTTTTTAATTATTTAAATATATCTATATTTATTTAAGAATTATAATTGTAAATATTTGTATTTATTTATTAATATTTGTATATATTTATAACTATATTTATTTAATTATATATTTATAACATTATAAGTAGTAAAATAAATATATTTTTTATAATTTAAAAATTATTTACATATATATATTTATTTATTGTTATAATTATAACTATAAATAAATATATTTATAATATTTTTTTATATATTTATTAATATATATATATTTAATTATAATATATGTATTTATTGTAATTTTATAAATATTTAAATATATTTAGGTATAATTATAATCACAAATAAATATATTTTAAAAGTATTTATATATACTTCAAATTTAAAAATTATAAATATAAGAAATATATTTATTCCTTAAATAAATCTAATGTAAATTTATAAGTATTGAGAACCCAATATAGTGTATGGGTAACATGAATTAATCATATACACCTAGTAAAATAAACATAACAAAAATGAGTCATCAATGGACAACATGAATAATAAGAATTCTGTAATGTATAAATGAACATTTATGATGATATATAGCACATATGCATGCATGATCAATATATTAATTAACCAAATTCATTGGAAACACATATATATTTATTTATAATCTTATACTTTTTTAAAACATTATATGTATATATTTCTGAATTATTAAAAAATATATATTAATTATAAACATTGATTTTTTATTTAATTATTAAAAATAAACATTATTTTTTAATATAAATATAATTATTGTATCTAAAATATTATTAAAATAATTTATCAGCTTTGAAACTAGTGTTGATAAACCCCCTATCAATGCTTTCTATTTAGTGCTGATAAAAATAGTCGCTTCCCATGCCTCATTTTGTGGTAGTGATTCCTTATGAAAAATCTCTTACTACATTAACATGATCCACATTAATGTGATATCCCCCTCCAAATATGATCTAAAAAAAGTTAAATTATTTTACCTCCAAATCCTATTCGTACAATGTTAAATTTCCCAACAATGTACTCAACACAAGACAAAAAAACTCTATCACTACCCATTGTGATGAACGAAGGATGTACCATGTATAATCAGCATGGTATTCCACCATCCCTTTACCATGGAAAATGATTCAACAATAGAGGGAAGTTTAAATGCATAATCCTCACACTACCCCTTTTAGATTCTCCTTTCATGACTCGACCATCCTTACTATAGGATGTTAGACTGTATGGATCAATTCTTCCACATGCCCTGAAATTGCAACATCAAACTATGTGTGTTTTGATCCCACTCTATTAAAAATGAAATGTAGGATACCATACTCAGGTTTAATCTAAAAAACCATTCAACCAGTTGTGATATCATCCCTCTTAGGGATGCACCTCGTAGATCTTCTTCAATAGGTCGTTCTGATATATCATCCAGGTGTGAAATCTTCCCTCCAAGGGACACACCTCCTATATATTCTTCAATATGGTGTTCTAATATACCATCCATGTGTTATATATTCCCTCCTATTGACACTCATACAAGATCCACATTAATAAGAAATTTTATCAGACATCTAGTTTTAAAATATTCAACCCTAGGGACACACCTTGCAGATCCACCTCAATAAGTCTTTCTGATCTACCATCCAAGGGTGATATCTTCCCACATAGGGAAGAATCCTTCCAGATCCACCTCAATAGGGTTTTATGATATACCATCTAATTGTGACATATCTTTTATTAGTGAAACACCTCCAAAATTCACCTCAATAGGGAATTTTGATCTACTATCCCAGTGTGACATATTCCCTCCTTGGTACACACCTCCTTGGTTCTCTTCAATTGGGTGTCCTGATCTATCTAAGTGGGACATTAAACCTATAGTATACACCTATCAATCATGTCCCCACAAGACATTTACCATGTTCCTATCTCCAAATGATGTTAACCACTTACGCTAGTCTATAATAACCACCCCATGCAATAAACATGGAATGCCTAAGGTAAAAATATTTGGAAGTCGTATGAACCGTATGCCAATTACCTCATGATCGAAACAAGATGCCTTGGGTTCCACACCTATGTTTCTTCGCATGATATTCCCTCCAAAAGAGGGGGATATAAAGGTACCCATTATACCAAATATCTAGACATGATAATACATTCCCAATGTGACTACTCTCCCGAGAGAAGGTTTCTTCCCTATTGAGACAAAAGCAGTGTAATTGACTCGAATCCCCAATGACATGGCATTATGAATGAGTTCTATAAACATGAATTTATCTATTAGGGAGACCAAAATATGTAATTTTCTCCATGGTGGAATCCATTTAAGTATTAATATACATCCCATTTTATAGTTTCCATTAAATATTAGACATTACCAATGAATGTGATGAAAGAACCCGCCTTTGGAAAGTTTTAACATAGGGAAACAAAACCCATCACACATATGATGCATTAGTAGCCTCAAAAAAATCATCAAAAGTACACATATGTTGAGGATATAGTTATTTAGGTATTATCTAACCAAAAAACTCTTTATATGTAACATTTTATGTGGGAATACTTAGGATATAAAGGCATAATTTATATGGTATGTTCTTGTAAAAGATGTAATGGATCTTAGTTGTGATATACAAGTATATACAGATTATGGATGATCAAGGTTATAGTATGTTCATGTATCATGATGTAATGGATTATGGTTATTATATGTTTATTATGTATATTCTACAATGTTTTAAGGCATTATGTACACTTACACAGTCTTTAATTTCCCTCATAAATTCTATATTGTTATGTGGCTTTTTTACAATGTGGTTGTGTCACAGCTTCATATAAGTGTAATATGATGGTATGATGATTTTTTTTGATATTTTTTATAGAGGTACAATATAACTTATGGAGGGGATAGGCTAACTAATAAATAAGAAGTTGGGGTGAGGGTGACTGGTTAAATGGGAAATGGGATACAGGGAACCATCCTTGTAAAATATATACTTTTGATTATATTTCAGTTATTTATGTGTGTTACTTGGTTTGAAAAACATGGTAAGGTTGGTGTATAGTTAACCTAATTCATGTAGTGAGTTGAATAACTATATTTATTCACTAGAATTTACCACCACTATTTCATATTTATCTAAGAAATTTTAGGTAGTATTATACTAAGTATACATTTATTCTCACCTGGTATATTTAAATTTGTTTTTCAGGTCTGTAGGAGTGACTTGGTGATCCAACTATACGATACCATTTCATATTTTTGGTTTAGGAGTTGTTTTTTTCTTGATTACCATGAAGGTGTTTCTCCTAGTATTTTTCATTTTTTTCTTCTTTTTATCACATTAAATGTATGTGTGTTAGAAATTTATTTATTTAATGGAGTTGATTGTTGGATCCTTATCATTTATTAGAATATGTTGATGAGAACCCTCCCAGATTATGTATTTATATACCCTTAGTGCTAGTCACCAACCCATGGCCTATTAAAGTCTTGATTTAGAGGTTACTCCCATCTTTATAGATGGTGAAAAAGTGGTACCACTGTATGGGCGGTCAAGATTTATTGGTTTTAAAGATTTTATTTGAGAGATATAGTGGAGCATGGGGATAATAATTAGTACTTACTACATGGTTTGGTATAGAAACAATAACATTTCAAATTAACATGTGAAAATATCATGGGAGACTAGCTCAAACCCATAATTTTAGGTCATGTTGATACAAATACTTTAATCATACAAAATGAACTAATTTATTCAATACTTCTCGAATGGTAGAGACCTAGGTAATGGTCATGCATCATGATTTTATACACCGATAATTAAATAAGGTATAAATTTGGAATTTGGATGAATCATAATTAATGAACCATAATTATTCAATATTTTGGAAATTAAATTTTCTTAATAATTTTATATTTTTATGTTATATATTCATGAATATTTCCTCATCATATTCATGTGGACTACTTTCCACACAATACATTAGTAAACCTCTATAGATTTGAGAATGATGATGATAACTGCTGGAGAAAGAATATTCATGATTTTTAGTGCTAGATCCTATTAAAGTATACATTCCAGATTTCATGTAAGTATATATAGGATTGGTTGAAGGGTTAATAAATTATATGTTTCTTAATTTTAGAAAAATTGGAGTACATTATTTTTTTGTCCAGTGGTATGTTATATGGAGCTTCATGGTAGAGGTGGTTCTTATTCCTTCAGGTTCACAAAGAGTCAATTGTTTCATATAGAATTTCCATGATTAGTTTCATGCAAAGTTACGTTCATTAATCACAAAGGGAATATGATGAGAGGAGATTCTCACTCTTTGTAATCGGAAATCATGTTTATGGGAGTTTTTCATCCATTTCATAAACCTATTTTTTATTATTTAAACCATTCTTATATAATGAGGATTGGGTGAAGAATTTTTAAGAGGTTTTACATCTATATATTTAGTTATAGGTCACAATATTCATGTAATCAACATATATTGTAGTGGTAGTGAGGGAAGTGTTAATTGATAAAATGTTAGGTAAGACTAGATCATTATGGTTGTGGGTCATCAGGAGTCTCCATGTAGTAAATCTATTGAAAAAGGTTCTCAATTTACATGTCCAATGATGTTTATGAATGTAGGAAGTCCATTCTAGCCTTCTTTATCTTTTTTCATCAGAGATGGTAGTTATCATATCCCTATTAGGAGATAGGATTTTTAGTTTTTTAAATGTGGTTCATTTCCACCAAAATTTCTAATTTCCCAACCTTCCATAGAAATTAATGTGAGGCTAGAGTCCCTCTTCAATTTCAATCATTACAGAAGTATCCCCCAAGGGTGTAGTAGTAGCAAGGTTTTTTTGGATTATGAATATAATGTAAAATATGTTGTGGAAAGAAGATGGCCCCATGATTTCTCTAATCCATATGTATAATAGAAAGAGTTTTGTTGTTGGGGTGGTTTCCATCAGGTCCAGTATTTAGTGGATTCAGATGTGGTCAGATGCAGGCCTGATATTTTCTTATTCTAGGTGAGAAAAATGTCATGTGAGGTTTTATCTTCATATATTATATATTCTTTTATTGATAAAATATATATGAAATCCTTTATTGGACCCACATTATTCTATTATTTTTGACTAGAGGTGAAGAGTTTTCCAGTTACATTGGCATTTACTATTCTAATTAGAGTTCAATCTATCATATTTGATGTGTGTAGATATTGTGATCTGATACTAAGGAATAATAGATTTTAGAGATAATTTTAATGCCAGTAGATACATACATATGACATCATTCACATCATCGAAATTTTGAATTAAGTGTTGGATATTAATTATTTATTTGGGAGGAATGTTTTATTTTATAATATAGAAAATAAATATATATTTTTATTGATGAGAAAGACCATAAAATAAATTGGAGGAATATTGAGTCCTTATCATATATGACATCCAAGTCAATGATGATCTTAGTGAAATTTCTTCAAATATTCTTTCCAAAGGTTATGGATGAGTACCCTAATGTCCTTTTGTAATAGGTTTTAAAACTACCCTCTTGAAGAGATATTGAATTACAAAAGAGATTCAACTAGGTGACTCATCAATATAGATGTCTCCATAAAGGATGGAGTATTATGAGTTTTATAAGATATTTATATATATTTATGATCAATTGTAATGAATTTTTATCCTACCAAGTGTTTCACCTTGGGGTGCCCTATATTTTTTACAGAAGGTAGATAATAGTCTACAATTATGTTTTGTTTTTTTTTCTGCTTTAAATGAGAGGACATTAAGAAATGTTATCATATTAAATTGATTGGTGATATATTTGATCAGATGAATGAAATATTATAGTTTTATGATATTGATTTATGGTCATGGTATTATCAAATGTGATTGAATGAAGATGGTTTTTTAAATACTACCTTTAGATATTGTTATGGACAGTACCAGTTTGCAGTGGTTCCCATTGGTATCACAAACTCCCCATATATATTTATTATACAGATGAAATATTCTTCCTATTAGATTCTTTATTAGTTCATAGTAATGTTATTTGATTATATCCTTATGTATTATGAGTCTTATGAGGAGCATGAATAACATATGGGAGGCATTTTAGAGGCTCTCTAACAACACTAGATCATTGGGAAGATATCAAAGTATATATTTTAGAAGCATGTGGTTCACTTATAGGGAAATTTCATTTATCAAATTGGAGTGGTTATGGAAACTTTGAAGATTTAGGTATTTTATCATGGGTATCCCCAAATAATTTCTTGGAGATTCAGAACTTTTTTTCATGTAGTCTATTATAGGAGGTTATTGACTGACATTTCATGGATTACAACTCCACTTATATATTTTACTGGGAAATATTATGCATTTGTGTGGAATGGATAGTGTCATGATGTTTTTGATTTTTTGGAAGGGAATTTGTCCAGTGCCCTTGTTCCCTGTATTCGTAAGGAGGGAGTTTCTTTTCATGTTTATTAAAATACATCATGTCTTGGATTGGGTTTTTTTAATAAAGATGAGAGAAATTATCTCATATTAGACTTGTAATTTATGGAATCATGAAAATAACTATACTACCTATGATCCTATGGATTTTTATGGTGTTCTCTTTAATTTGTTTTTTGGAATTACCTCATTGGTGAATGATTTGTGGTCTTCACAGATCACATGAGCATGATTTAAATATTCTCCCAATGTGACATGAATTTTAAAAAATGTTAGGAGATATAATTCTTATAAGAATATTAATTCAAAATTTAATATACACTATGAATGTGGATTTCATATATGATTCATTGATTATAAAGCCATATTCTGATTTTATTCTTGATTCTCGAGATTTTTTTATAGTAATTTGTGAGCTCTCAAAGATACATGTTAATATTTGTGTATTTTATGATAAATAATATCTCTATCAGAAGACAGTGTTGTTATATTTTTTCATAAGGTAGAGGGATCCCATCTAGGATATTCAAAGGTGGATTTTGGGAATGATCATGTTGTTTGTTATACTGTTTTGAGGTGTCTGTGGATGATAACACCTTATGTGGTTATTGGGTAGGATCTTCCTTAAATTTTTATATATTATTTTTTTCTCTATGAGTTCAATTTTTCACCTTTGGTGATACAATATATTGTTTATAAGATATACTATTTCTTGAGAGGTTAGTTTTAGCCATCTGTTATGAAGTGATCGGTTGATGAGTTTGTATCTCTATTTTTACTCTACCTAAAACTGAAGGTTGAGCGTCATTTTTCTTGTGGTTTTATTTAATCACTAAAGATAAAATAGTGGAAGTGGGTGGACATATAAATGGATTTATTCACCAATTAACCATGATTTATGGTTTATATGATGATATATCGGTGATTTTATACTATTTAATAAAGTCATCTCACTTTTTATTGATTAAAGAGTTTAGCTCAATGGATGTTTCATCAAGGTTGTATATATATACGGTTTTGAGGGACCATGGGGTTTATAAGATGATAATATTTTATTGAGATACCTTTTTTACCTCTTGAGTATGAACAGGTCATCAGGATTCTTCTGTCTCTTTGTTATTCCTTAGTACTACATTCCATCTACGCATGGATGGTAAGATAAAGAAGACTATTAGGCGTTCAAATACATGATGTTTTCATGTGTTATGGATTTTTTAGGGATGTGGGCGAAGTATCTATCCTTGATTTAGTTCCCTTTTAACAATATTTATCACTCATCTATTGGTATAGCCCTATTCAAATCATTGTATAGTCGACGTTTCATATATATATTTTTGGTATGGGGTTGGAAATTCAACTGTTCTCATACCAAAATTAGTGTAGATAATAAAAGAGATTGTATAAGTGATTTTAAAATGAATAAAAGTCCATACATATTGAAATAAGTCCTATGTAAATCTTAGGATGTGGAATCTATAATTTGAAATTAGATATCAAGTATTTCCTAAGATGTTTCATCATCATGGGTAATGAAATTAAGTCATGGGAGTATACATTATCACCATTTTAATTTGTGTTTTGATGTGTTTGATCATGTTTTGACCATTGTATATCAAGTAGAACTTCCCATGTAGATTAAGTAAATCATTTATATCTTCCATGTGTAAAAAATTCACTAATATCTTCATGATTATTCCCACATAATTGATTTTGGATATTTATATATCAAATAATATAAAATTTTTATGGAATGACTTATTGAGATTTAATACCCTATGTATAATCCGGTGGAATTTAGTAATTTGTTTATATTTTGGGACTATTTATAGAATAATGCTCAATATTATATGTTTTATTTTTGATTTATTATGTTTGTATGATATTCATGGACCTTATTTTGTTATGAAATGGTAGATTTTTAAAAATTATGTTCACAATACTTAAGGGGTTTTGGTAGTTCTTATTCTATGGAAACATCCTTGAGAGGTATCTTACATGGTGGTAATTATGAATAATTTCCTTCCTTTCCTTTTTAATTTTTATTTTCATTCATGAGGATGAGAACCATTGGAGAATAATTTTATATGAGATATTGATTTTACATAATGAATTCCATTGTTTTATTAGGTTATTATATGTATTAGGGAAAGTATTGAGGAGTAGAAAAGTGTTGTAGATTGGATTTTAGCAATATTGGAGACATTATGGCATGGTTGTTTTGGGTTATGGTGGGATTTAGTTTTGGGTATCTTATTCTAATTCCTATAAATGGACATTGTGGAATGGTCATGTCCTTTAGATGATTTCATTCCAGAGTTTGATTTTCTTGGATATATAATTTTGTGGAACCATATACTATGGTTTATGTGCTCTAACATGTAGTCCTGATATAGAATTCATTGAATCTTGTATTTTGGGTATCACTCTATTTTGGTGCTTGAGCTATGATATGGAGTCTCATAGGTCAAAATATAGGGTCTTTCTTTTAATGGGTCATTATGCCATGGTGCATAGGTTTCTACACAACCCTTATTCAATATTAATAGATTTAGGGTTGAGCTAGCAGTAAAATTGTATAGATAAGAGGTGGGTTTCAAGTAGTTATTTAAAAAGTAAATCTCATTTTGGGACCATTTCAGTATGGAAACCCATTCAAAAATGTGGTTTTTATAAAAATTAAAACCTCTAAAAACATTGATCAATATAGCTTGAGTAACCCCTACACATTCCTCTTCTCAAAAAACATATCCATGTTCCAGAGAAGTTTGTATCCTCAAAATACCAACCTTATGTTCTTTAAGGAAGGATCTAACGAAGGGTTCCCAAATAAGTAGAGATTAGAGTTCTTTAAAATTAGATATAACATTAGGTAACAGATTTCCACTCACATTTATTTCTATTTGACCCATGTTATGTTCACACCATGTTTCTTTTTTGTGATGTATATACTACTTAGGAATTTGTTTTAGGGTAAATCTTATGAATTGATTTGAATTTACATATGCATATGAGTTATTGTATTTCATGGGGATTATGATTCAAAAGATACCAATACAGTATTGTTTTATTTCACAATCTCATCAATATTCAATATTCTTTGTTTTTATGTCTCTATTAAGAGATTTATTTGATCTTTCTATTCCATATCAATTTTTTATTAAAACATTTTGAAATTTTTAATCCATTCTCCAATGATTATTTAAATTAATTTTTACCCTTTATTGAGTTATTATAAAACAATTTGTTATGAATCTTATTTTCGTTTTCCTAACATGGTACTTTATGACTTTTTTTACAAAAAATATGCATGTAATATTTTTTAACATATGGAATGAACATTTTTTCTCATTATCAGGAATAATATTTTTTTTGAATATTCCTTTACATGTTTACAAAGTTTTTTCCTAGAAAATGTTTTCATTTATAATTGCAAAGTTCCTTTAAATAAGTTAATTTAAAATTGAAAGTTCTCTTTCCTTATGAATTATTTTAAGTGGTTTTCAAAAACATTTTTCATATAAGATGATGTACACAGATTATATGTTATTATTAATTGGAATATAATAATCCAAGAATATTATCCTTATTATTTATATGGATTTTTTATATTTATGATGATAAGATACTTATAAAACCCATTTATTTTAAATGGATTATACTTTGAATAAATGTTTATGAAATTAGCTTCTTTTCATGAGCTCTGATTAATGTTTTATGATATTGTGGAATACATAAGTGTGATATTCATTATATGATTGTTCAGACCTATATCTACATATAATTCATTTGGTAAATAAGGATAACTCATAAGGTTAATATGTTATGTGTTAACCTAATTTTATGTTACCAATTTCAGGAATGGACCAGGTTTTTATGTCTATATGTTTTTGAGTAGACCAGGAGTTCATGTCCATATGTTTCTGCATGGTCCATGTTTTCATTTCTTTAAGTTTATATGTGGATTTTAATTTAATTTCTGCAATATTATGTGTGGACCATGATTTCTTATCCATAAATTCAGGTGTTGGCCTAGATTTCATGCCCATTATATTATTCATGGACCTATTTTAATGATCACAGGTTTATGTGATGGCTTATTTTCTTGTCCTCAACTTTATGATTGAATCTATTTCTATTTATACATGTCCAAAAAGTTATAATTTTGTGTGTATGTCACAATTCTATATCTTATTCCAATGATATTCACTTATAGATCATGTACTTTTATAATTAAATGATTAGTATCTTATGAATTGATAAGTATTATGACCTAACTCGATATTATGATCTATGATCAGTATTTGGCATGAGGGATCTCAGATCACTCCCCGCTACTACTTTATCTTTCCTTTGGGTTGGAGAATCCTACTCGGTTCTGATTCTATTCTAAATAGGTAATTCTACCTAGCTATAATGAGCTAGTGAGAACCTCCTATAATGATCCTATCCCTGGGCACAGATGGTCATCTTTTCACATCAAACTTCATCGGCTCAAAGAAAAGCTCTTGGTGTGGTCAAAGGATAATCACCTACCCAATGGTGATGTGGACCTATCCATGCAAGATTTCGATTAGCATGAAAGGAAACATGAAGAGGAATGGGATGAACGGGTTTTTGTGTCTCTTTCCACCAGAAAGGAAGATTTGATGAATATTATTTTGATATAGGAACATCCAAAAAGATAGGATGCATGAATCAAGTGGCTTAAGGAAGGAGATAAGAACTCTACATACATCCATGTGTTCATCAAGGAAAATAAAAGATGGGACTTTTCAAGAATCAAGCTAAAAGTTAGATCCTATCCTGGTGATAGATAGGTGATAGTAGATCTAGGATGCTCTAATTTCTGAGCCTTATTTCTGGTATGTGCATGAACCTATCTCACAGGTACATAGAGGATGCTCTTTGTTTCTTTGATGTAGTTCAATCAACATTCACAGCTCTCAGAAACATGACATTAAGTGTTATTCTTCAAGAGGCAGAAATTATTGATTCCATGAAAAAACTTGATCCTGATAGTGCGGCTAGTACAAATGGATTCCCTAGAGCTTTTTACAAAGCATCATGGGAGACAGTGACATGTGATCTCATTAAGTCGATTCTGTAATTCTTCTGTGGTGGTCCTCTGCCTCATATCGTATGCTCTACCTCTGTAGTACTCATCCCCAAGTCTAGGATACCCTCCTATACTGAGCATTTCTATATGATCAACATGTGAAACTCCCCCTACTAGATCCTCACCAGGATCCTGAATGCCCGACTGGCCCTACATCTCCCCAACTTCAATTTTTGGAACAACATGGCTTTGTGATGGTATGATATATCTAGGGGGTAACAATTATAGCCTATGAAATGATCAAAGATATTAATCTCAAAACTTAGGGCTCTGATTTGGAAATCAAGATCAATATGATAAAGGTTTATGATCGTGTAATATAGGGCTTCATCAATAAAGTTTTCTCCGGTATGGGTCTATCTACATGGAACATAGATATTATTTTTCTATATTTTATCTCATCCTAGATGTTGATTATCATCATGGGAATAGCCTTTGGTTTATTCAAGGCATCATGTGGTATTCTTCAGGGAGACCCCATCTCACCGACCATCTTTATCATCACCCAAATTTTTTTTCACCGACTCATTCATCAGTGTATCAGTAGCAGTGAGATTCTTTCATCTTAAAGAAGAATGAGTCTTCCTTCTCTGTCACAGATCATGATCGTGGATGATTCTATTGTATTCTTAAATGTGTCGAGCAGGTCGATGAGGGGTTTAAACAGGGCACTGGAGGCTTATATCCATTGGATCGGTAAAGTCATCAATAGTAAAAATATTAGTTTCTTCATATCCAAAATATGTTCATACATTAAAATTTGTTATGTGATTAACTCTATGGGTATTCAAAAGACTGATCTTCCCATGGTCTATATCATAGATCCTTTGTCTTAAGAAATATTGTGGATTTGAGACTTTGACACCCTTGTTAGTAGATTCACCAAGAGGATTCTAAATTGGAAGAACATGTATCTATCTCTCAGGGGTAGAATCACATTGGTGACCAGGGTTTTCCCAAATACCTCTGTTCATCCTCTTCCTGTCATTAAAATTTCCAAGGGTGTCATCAAAAACATGGATAGGGTTCTCGCATGCTTTATTTATGATCCTCTATTAAAGGTAAAATGAAATTTGGTCTCTTTGTATAAAATGGAAAGGTTGAGCATCGAAGGGGGTATTAACTTTCGTAATATTCATGATACCATTACCTGAAGGCATGAGAAATTGTATTGGGAAGTGCAGGATAAGCGCACGTTGTAGAGGACGTCCATGCATGCATGCTATGTTGAAAATGAGGCTGATCTTGCTGGACAAACCTCTACCCTTTGGAAACTGGTTTCTCTTCGGGTTATCTCTATCATACCCCATGTTTGTTAGATCGTTGGTGAAGGTTCCATTTCTTTCTGGAATGACAACTCGTGTGGTGGGGCCACTGGATACCCGGGCACAAGCGGTATGGTAATTATTCAATGAGTTTACTAGATTCTCTATTCCAGATATGGTAATGGAGAATGTCATGGTTCATTGTTTCCATGGCTCGGCCAAAGTCAGATCGAAGAGAAAGGCACAAACCCTTATTCTGAAGGAAGGATGTTGGTGTTTATGGATAGAACGGAACAAATACATTCATGATGGGGTTGTTTCATCTAGACAATCGATCATCTCCAAACCAAATACCTTCTTCTAGACATGGACATGGCTCTCAGCTTATAGAGGGAGGAACCTACACTACATTGTCTCAACCTCAATCCATGTGCCATTCTTTCCAGCACTTTCCTTTCTACTGGTAAATGGGTACAGTGTATTATTCGTCCTCAAGGGTTAATTCTTAATACTAATGGTTCT
The DNA here is from genome assembly GCA_963277665.1 of Viscum album. Lineage (NCBI taxonomy): Eukaryota > Viridiplantae > Streptophyta > Magnoliopsida > Santalales > Viscaceae > Viscum > Viscum album. Next base: position 1,461,179,950 of record OY728163.1, on the reverse strand, counting down.
TGCATATCTGAAGTCATGAGTAGATGAGGTCTTGTCTATGATTATACTGGCTCAGTTGTAATGTCATTCTCCATTCGGCTGGGGCATGGTGCCTCACTTTTGAATGAAGCAAAGGCTATGCTCACAGGTCTCTCATTTTGCTGACAGAGAGGTTTGGAACTCATGGAAGCTGAAACATACTCAATGTTGGTCCGCAATTCTATCCATGGTCTAGGTACTACTCCCTGGTCAATTCAATATATCTCCCATATGTGTTTTGATCTTCTTATCACCCACACCAAAGTGTCCATTACATAGTATAAAGTTAACAAGGCAGTAGACTACTTGGCCCCACATGCCTTTCAGGGAACGTAGATCTTGTTTTTTCATAACATTCATAGTATGAAGCCAATGAATATTAACATCATGAGAGGTGATTCTCTAGGTCTCTATTATTTTAGACCCCTCTAATCTATTTTACATGTCCCATTCTGTGGGACTTTTATAATTTATTTTATTTCTTTCTGAACAAAATGTATATATATATGATGATGATGATGATATCAATGTATACAAAGTATGGGTCATTATAGTTTGTCTTGGTGGATATGTTTAATTAACCTTTGGAATCTGGGATGTGAAACAATTAGTGAAAAACCTAGGATAATTCTATGTATTTGATAAAATCCTAATGGGTTGGGGATGAAAATTAATGACCTATGTTAAATCTAAGGTGTCTTATAAGAGTTTTTATTGATTTATACAAAATATAAACTCTTTTTTAAATGATTATGTAGTTTCATATGGGAATTTTATTTCTCATGATATGATTTTTGTTTTTATTCAATGGATAAAATCCAAAAGAATCATCTCAAAAATGAATATAAATTTTAATAAAATGACCTTACTTATTATAAATCAAATAGAATAAGATATGGGATACAATATAATGTGACTATGCTCAATAAACCCTCTCAAGAAATTGATGGGAACATATATCATGTTAACATTTTGAATGCACAATAGAGGGTGAAACAAGTTATTTAATAGTTTATGAGTCAATGACCACCATCCTTCTATAAGTATTTTGATACAATTTTCATTGAGTAATAGATCAATGACATCAAAAATATATTTTCTTTTCTTCCGTGCTCGGACCATGTAATTATTTTTCTATCTGTTTATCATTTTGATGGAAAATAAAAAAATGGTGGAACATTATTTAGAATATGAGTAAATTATACAAAATTGGATCCATGGAATGGGGTAAATTTAAGTGAATATTTCCCAATTAGTACTTCCCTCATATTATATGTACAAAAATTGAGAATGAATTCATTGATCATAATCATATGAATGTTGAATCCAATGGTAGCGATGAGAAAAATTTTAAAATACTTTTATAGTGTGCATAAGGTATAATCATCATCCTTAAAAGGAAAATTAATTGATTCTATAGTGTTATGAGACCAATTCCTCAAAATGAATTATCCATAACGGAATATGGAAACTATAATGAAATAATTTGATATGCACTCAAGGTGGAAATAGAAGATGAAAACCTATAGGGTCCTGATGATAATAATAGAAATATGGAGATTCATGAAAACACCAATGGTTTGTCATAGGTATAGAAGAAAAAGTTTCAACCTTTTTCATGCCAAAAATATGGGAAGGATCACTCTTGTGAATGCATTAAAATAACAAACAAATGATTCAAGTGTGGGAAGCTTGGATATTGTGAACAATAATGTCGTAGTGATTTAAGGAGGGATGTTAGTGAAATGAAGGGATATAGAGCTCAAAAAAATTCCCCACTCACACATCAATAATATTAATGAAATGATATTGGGAACTATGTGAATAAACGCCCTTATCCAAGGGGTAATAAAGATTGTAAGCCATGATAACATATGAAGTCAATGGACAATGTGAAATCTTAAGCAATTACAACAGTTGAAATAAATCATGATAGTTAGGGAACAATTATCTTCTAGCCTAGAATAAGGGATTCCATGTTGATTTTTGTATGAATAATACCATTAAAATATATATCTTTTATGGAAATTTGATGGGATTATAATAATTGGTTATATATCTCTAAATAGATTCCATATATATTTTTCCAATAATTATTTTTTTTTATTCTAAATAAACCTATGATCATCTATCAGTTCAAAGATGAACCCAAACCTCTAATAGAAATATTTCTGGCAATGAAAATAGCTTATTTAAATTAAAATGGGTGAATTATCTTTAATAGTCATATATGATTTTATTGTTACCATTTTGTAAATGATTAGTACACATTGAGAAATATATGAAAAAGGTATATACCTTTTCGAATGAATATTAATGAGTAATTGAAATTATTATTTTGAATAATAACATAAGGATATGAGAATAACTAATTTTTGGTATTTAGAGGAGCCTTTAGGTTAAAAACTTGTCGAATGTATTGAGTGGAAATATTGTTATTATTGTTTGAGGTTCATTTATAATTTATCATAACTTTTATTAGCTAGTTTTGTTTTTGGAAAATTGTTATAGGTTGAAGTAAGGAATTTTGGATCTCATGTTTCATTACAAGTGCTACATGAATGAAAAATTCATCTCAAATATCAATGTCATGGAGTAAGAGATGAATTTGAAGTAGATCAAATCACAAAAAGGATGAAATTATGACTATGATATATAAATATATCAAGTAAGTTTATTTTCAAGGTTGATTTATCTGGATAGTAAAATTTCCCCAAAAGATTATTAAAATGACCTTGAAATAAAGACTTCATATGTTAAATTTTCCTTCTGGTAAATTAGTTGTGTGTTAACCCATCATATATTTACAATTTTGTGATGTTTAAATTTCACCTAACAATGTTCTCTATCACTCTATATCTTTCCTTTGGAATTAGGTTGGTCTTCAATATCTATGGTTTCACTTTCAACTTATGTTCCCCTATTTAAAAACATAGTTATGTGTTATTCTCGATGATATTTATACTTCCCTTTCCCTCTTTTAAGAGAAATTTTTATTAACCTTATTTATGATGTGGGTTTTCATCTATTGATTTTTCAAATATTAATCCTTTTATTACCGAGAACAAGTTCAAATGATGTGGAATAAATTTATTAATATGGTGGGAGAATAATAATATTTTTTATGATATATCACTTTAAATAATATTATTTATTCTCTAGCTTTCATTACATGTACACTGAGTTTATGTAAACATTTCCACACTATTAAAATAATACAATTTAATATGATAGTTATAAACTAGTTGTAAATTTTTAGAGGATTAATATTATTAAATACATTATAAAATTTATATAAATTTCATACTCAATATAAATTAATTGTTAAACTCTTATAAAATAATCACTCATTTTTTACTAATGTAATATTATTCATTAAAAATACCCTTTCTTCAAAAATGGTTTTTCTTTATTTTTATGAGTGAATATTGTAATTTTTTTCTTTAAATTATATTATTTCAAAAAAAAGTGAATATAAAATTTTCATTGATAATATAAGAATTCCCTTATGGTAAATTATTCATGTTTTTTTGAAAATATTAATTTTTCTATGAATATTGAAAAACAATGATTTTTATTGAAAATTTTGTTTTCTTATAATGTATCTTCAATGTAAGATTATATTTTGGATTATTTTTAAAATATATTTAGTTAATAATTAATTATAATAACTAAATTATGTTTTCTGAAATAAATTTCTCCTAAAAATATAGTATTCAAACATTTAATACCTAAAAGTAAATTTTAATGAAAAATAATTTTCATTGCTTTCGGTCAGTCTAATTTTAAATTGTATACCCGAACTTCTGGGTTTTAAATTTTAAAAAATGGATTCCATATTATAAATCAGGAGAACCAAATTTATTAAATATATCTCTTTTATTATTGGTCAATATGAATAGTAACCAATGTAATTTTTTTATGGTAAAGGGAAAATCAAGTAATTGAAGATAAAATTAAATGATAAAGACTACAATATGACCCTAACTCCAGACGTTAATTTATTTTATGATTCAATTTTGTCCATCCTCATCTAGGATTAATTTATATGTCCATTTTTTATTTGGATGTGATTATGACCTTTATAAAATTTTATGCAATGAAAAGTAAAAAATTTTACACACTTGTTTTTGAAAAATATAATTTTACCTCATTGGAATAAGAAAATATATGTTAGGTTATAGTGTTTTCAAAGTAGGGAAAACATGAGGTAAGAGATTTTTGTCTCAAATTTATTTTTTTGGGAAACATTACATATTCACTACATATTTCTTTTTTTGGTTTATATAGTTCACATGAAAGTTTTTTATGATATATCATATGAATTTTATTGGGATTTACAAATCCATATAATATATTTTCTTTCATGGGCCTTATGATTTAAATCATACCAAATTGGTAAGGTTTTATTTCTCAATATCATTAATATTAAATATTTTTTTGTTTAAGTCTATATTGGAATAATTATTTTATCTTTATATTCCATATCCATGTTCTCAAAAAATGTTTTCAAAAAATATTTTACATTTCACTTATGGTTTTTTAATATCATTTTTACCCATTATTTCCTTTTTTAAAAATGGATTTAAATTTTTTTATCATTTTTTAAATGAAGTTCTTTTTTACTTTTCCAATAAAAATATACGATTGTTATTTAAACTTATATTAAATGAATGGATTTTCCCACCCTCATGAATAATTTTTTCAATAGAACATATGTGATATATTTAAAAGGAACTTTTCAATGAAAATTTTTTACTTTATAATTGAACATTTTATTTTTAAGAAGTGATTCAAAATGGAAGGGTTGTTTTACTTCAGAATTATTCTATGTGATATTTCAAAATCATTTTCAATATATGATAAAATATATTTATATTAATAATGAATTACTAGGAATATTATGAATGGAAATCAACCTTATTCATTCTCTTGATTTTTTATGTTTATGATAAAAAGATGTTAATGAAAACTATTCCATTTTTTATAAGTAATAAAATTGTGAAATATTTATGAAATCAATTTCTTTTTTTTGAGTTCTGATATGATGAATTTTTTATGATCATATGACACTAATATGCATGATTTTATTTATCTATTATGTGGGACCTATGTCTCCCTCCAATGCATTGGGTAAATATGGATAACTCATGAGGTGAATATATTATATGTGAACCTGATTCAATGTTCATAATTTCAATCATAGATCCGTTTTCATGTCTATAATTTTATGCATGGAACTTGATTTCATTTACATAAGATTAGGCATGAACCTTGATTTAATGTCCATATGTTTATCTGTGGCCATGTATTTTAGGTCCATGTGTTTATGTGTGGCTCAATATTTCCTGCCCATAATTTTATGTGTGGGCCTTGTTTTAAAGTCCATAAGATCAGTCTCGTACCTGATTTTATGTGCATAATTTTTTGTAATGATCTATATTCATGTCCTTATCATTATGGGTGAACCCATTTCAATTCATTCACATTCACCATGTAATATATAGATGTGTATTAGATAATTGTATGTCTTTTGAAAATGTTATGATCCAATAGATCATGTTATTTAGTACTTAAATGATCTAGGTATTATGAACTTCCTGGATTTTTTATATGACTCAAGATTATTATCAATGATATACAGGGTTTAGATATCAAATTTCAAGTTCATGTTCTCACACCCTTAAGATTAGTTTATACTTATATGATCATTTATATCTCCCTTTTTCCCTTTCTATCCAACCTAGATTTCCATATCTTATGTTTCCTTTCGCCACGTTTTAAAGATAGTTTTTAAGTAAGATATATATAAGAATGGTTATAGTTATAAATAAAAACGTCAGAGATAATATATAGATTTTATGACCTAGTTTTATAGGTTTCTATGTTTTCAAAGGCACTAAATCTTTACAGTTCTAATTCATAGTAATCTATCATAAAATTAATATTCAACTATTAAGATATTATATATTAGTATGAGAAGTATGTATCACTATATATTTCATACAATTCCTTAAAAATACTATGGTAATCATTTTATACCTCACATAAGAATATATATTCCTTGTATTAAAAAATTTAATTTTTAGTTACTCGTGAAGGGTTTACATTAAAACATAGAATTTTCTTTTTCTTAAGAACCTTTTTTATGTTACATGTCTTAGGAGTCACTAACATTGTCCTTATCCTTTTCTATATTTTTCTCAAAGTTATGTTCCATTATGATGGTTCCATTCTATGTAATTTAATATCTTATCAGATGAGTATCCTATTTTATAGTCATTTAATAAGATATTTCATTAAATAACCTCTCAAAAAAACAATGACCCCTTTTAAACACATCATATCTAGTAATTAGAAAATATCTATATTTTATAATTAAATGAGTCAATTTTTATATTCATCTCACCAATTAGTTATTTAGATAATTCTTCATGTCATCCTTATCATATATGACTCATATATAGTTGAGTGGATAACATCTTAATCAATCCATCATATGGATCGACTAAACTTTCTTTTTCTATTATTTTAATTCAAAGGGTTTCCTCGCTATGAGTGGCCTAAATAAAATTCCATGAACATGCACATAATCCAATATATTTCACCCATTTTATGATTTACATAAACAATATAATCCAAGGGTACCCATCTTTAGCATGAATCTACCATGTTGGATGATTGGGGTATCAAAAAAATTCATTTTGACGTAATCTGACAGTTTGGCTATGTAAATGGTATTTAATCACACCATCATATATCTTGTTATTACTTTTATATTTATGTAATAATATAATTATTTGGTTTATAATCTCATTCCTTCCACTAGACCAATTTTTTTAATCCATTTTTATTTGGAACTCTTTACACAACTCATAGCTTGTGTTGTAAACCAAAATTAACATCAAAATTTATTCATAGATACATGAATGGATATCATTAATACGGTATATGAAATTATTTCATGTAAAGGATTATAATAATATGGAATTTTTTGTCCCTTCATGATTAATCTTAGAGCCATTGATAGTCAAACCATATCTTTTCTAGACAAGGTATAATTATCTAGGTTAGTGAGCAGAATAACAGAAAGTCCATCGTCATAGAGATACTTTACTTAATAGAAATCTTAGTTACATAATAAGTCCATCACTAAATATGCTTAAATAATAATAAACTACTTAATTAATTCCCATAATTCATTATAATCCCAATTCTTAATATAAGGAAACAAAATCCATTATCATACCTAGTATATAACTTTTTATATTCTAGTATGACAACATAGAAGATGTATGACTTTTAAACTAAAGAGTACATTACAATTCATAATATCACAACTATATCTATGAATAATTTAGAGCATAAATAAATAAACAAATATGTAATATATTTAATCATAAAAACTATATACAAAAAATTCATAAATTAAATCTATTTAAAATGATAGAATTTATAAAATATATTATAAGCATTCCTTGATTTTGAATATAAAGACTTCGTATTAAATTTTTTAATTGGAACTCTTTTATAGTATTAATTATATAGAAATTGTTTTAAATATATAATCTTTTATGAATTATAAACACTTTATATTTATACTCAATTTTTGTAAACAATTTAAATAATGAAAATATCCCATTGTTATCATTATTTAAACCTTGATCAAATCAATCATTAAAACTCATTTTTGACGTTCTTTAAAAAACATCCCAAATAAGACCATTACATTGAACATTTAAATTTTAATATTTATGATCTATTGATTATAAAAATATATAGTCATTTATTTTTATCCATATTTTCTAATTTATAAACTACCCTTATAATTTCTAAATATACACTTTAATTTTAAATTTCAATGCATTCCATATATTCGGTAAAAGGTATTTCAATATTAAAAATAATAATTATGGACATTTATTTATTATATTTTTTATAAAAAATTAATAAATTAATTATATAATTATATAATTGATCATTTTTTAAACAAATTTTAATATAATTTCCCAAAATACCTTTTATTATAATTTATAAAAAATTAATAAATTATAAAATGCAATTAATAATTGGATTTTTTTAGAAATTTTTTTCTTATTTTTAACCTTACATCAAATTAAAGCCATAAAAACCAACATATGAATAAAACACAAAGAGTACATATAATTATTACATATGTGTGTATAGCTTGTCAATTATTATGCTTTAATAGTTTAAGATATAGTAGCTGGTGAACATTAAAATTTCATTGAGTGGTCATATATAAGAATTAATTGGTGCAATATGGGAATAACTATATACCCCAAGTCCTCCATTATATTAACTGAGTGCCCCAATAATAATAAACCCATCACTCACATAAGAGTAATTTATACATTATAAACTACTTTGAGATTAAAACAATGCATGTATGTGATTAATACAATGTTGAGGAGCCAATATAAGGACTTTAGATTATGATATAAGGCCTATGTGATATTAAACCATGAACTACTAAATAATATTTTCAGATTTTTATAAATATTAACCAAGCCATGTCACAAATATGGTAATTCTATCACCCATTTCATAATAAAGAAATAACTACATACAATGAGATATATGATCACATATGATTAATCTTACAATACTCTTGTATTTATGTTATTAACTCATAGCTATTCTTACACATTTTCTTACTAATGTTTTTATAATAATTCACTATTAGGTATTGTGATATTATAAAATACACAATATAGAATTAATTCATATGTGATTATGATAAATCCCATGTCCAATTAAATCGTTCAACCATTATAATATCACCTCCATCATAAATTGATTATGATACACTATTTTTTTTAAATATACTAACTCTTCATTTGAAATGATTATTTTGAGTATATAATAATTATCACATTTTTTTATACCACTAATGTGTTTGTTTAGATATTATGAAACCAGTTATTTAGTATGGTTACTATAACATATTTCCAAGATCCCCCACACATGATACCTAGAAACTAGCATAAATAAAAATGAAGAAACTATTATGAGTACCTTATTCCATATTCCTATTTTTTTGATCTTCAACATAATAACTTATGTTTACATGATAGTGTCTATCAAAATCTACTCTTCATGATATATCTATTGTTTTTTTAATCACACGATGCATCAATTGGATCCTCCTCCTCAACAAGACATGTTTGTGCATCACTTAGTAAATTTAAAATAAGAAGAGATATTTAGACTCAGAGGGACCATAGGAGGTGATTCTATATCAAGGTATCACCATTTCATGTTTATAAACTCTTTATAGAACCCCCAAGATATACCCAATCATTGCATGAAACAACCTGTACATAATTAATATATGTGATAATGAAAATTCCAACCATGTAGTCATTGCAAGAAAGAATATCCCAAAAATTTCATCTTATGAAATTCCTTTAATAATGATAACATATTATTGGAAGAGTGGAGTGTCAAAACCCTGAAATGATTCTCAAAAAAGTATTGGTAACCCTATTACAATCTTTTTGAAATTTTACAAACAACATGTCATGCGAAATATATAGGTTTCATAAAACTCATTACATATGAATTTCACATGTTGTATAGTATAGTGTGGTCTAATTAATTTAAAAAATTATTATACATTACAAAATATATCCATCACTTTGATGGTTTAAGGCCACTTGAAAATGGGCACACATGAATAGTGATAATTCACTGAGTTGGGGAGGAAATTACTGAATTCACATACTTTTTCATTTCCACTTAAAACAAACTTCTAAACCTATTAAATTGAACAAAAATAACATTATGAAAAAACAATACAAATTGAAAGGCATAATTATTGTATTAATAATAGATTTTTTCAATTTGTTCTACTCAAAAGGAACATATATATCATTTGAATGATTTGATAGAACCCTCGATTACATGATCCAAAAATTATCATGGATTTAAAAATGTGAATGAATTATCCTTGAAATTTAGATGCACATATAAGGCTCATATCTTGTTTAAAGGTATCCCCCGCACAAAATAATATATAATCTGAGATATAACAATAAGAGAGTCTTAAAACAATATAAACATCCAAAAAACTATTGGTGTGATTTTATCTTTTCTCATATTATTATTCTTTGTCTTCTCTATTAAATATGCGTTCCTATTTCACACATTCTATATATAACTTTTCATTCATTGATGTTATACACATACATAGTACTGAGTCATATACCTCTCATACAAAATCTAAATTCCAAATTAAAATTTTGGTAACTTCCTAATTGATTAATTCTACTTATTTTTATGTCATCATATCATTATAAGTATTATATATATCCATGTATATGATTAATGAGAATAAATGATCTAGTTTGAGAACCTCTTGAAGCACTATGTGGGAAAATTATAAAATAACTCAAATTATTGATTATAAGAAGCATTTTATTAGGATAATGATCTTGGTTGAATGACCATTGCAATAATAGTGCAAATCCATATATCATTGTGTGACCAAAAAAATAATCTTAAACCACTTCATGACTACCATCCAACTTATGGTGTGACCTTAAGAATTATGATGTGAACATTAAAACACTTTCATTCGAGAGGAATAATTAATTCTCAAATTTTGATCACTATGATGTGTTTTATCATTTACATCATGTTAAACTTATTCATGATATATTACTTCACCAACTATTATCAATTGAAGTACTCATCAATGTTCTTGGTTTAATGACAATTATATATTATAGGGAAACTGCTTCCTCATCTCAAAATCATAAAATAAAAAAATCATGGATTTTTATTATTAAAAGACTTCCATATCATGATAATATATATATATATATATAAAATCACCATATTATTATTATTTTAAATCATTTAATGGTCCACAAAATTTCATCATGATCAACTCTGAATCTATATAATTTAAACAAACATAGTGTTTCTCATAGTGTGACCACAAAAATCCTTGATGTGATTATCTCATTTTTAGAATTAATTTACCAAAACTCAATTTTCTTAGTACCGAGATACATTTATTCTATTAAATGTTTCTACACTAGATTCACCTCATGTTAATAAAAATTATTATCTTCAGTTTTAATGTGATTTATTTTTTTGAAAATTAAATCAAATTAATAACAACAAATGAAAGTACTTCTCACTTTTAATTCCACATTACATCACTTCAACATCCCCCCCCCCCTTCGAGAAATAACATCAATGATAGAAGATTCATCATACGAATAATCTATACATTACAATAGAATATTTATCTCAATAATTAACATTGACCTAGTTTAAATATTTTTCATATAATAATGTAATAATTCTGTCATCTTTTTTTTGGAAATTAATAAAAATTGAAACATCACCAATCATATGACTAGAATATACACTGTATATATCACATTTATCATCGATATTTTCATGAATTATTCTATATAATAATATAAAACAAGTAATTTTTTTAACCATATGATTTTCTATAAATATGTATTGGCTATTTCGTATTTAGGAATTCAAATTATGTTGGTTTAAATATAATTATTAAACAATAATGTTGAAAAATCCTTTAAAATATAGGAATGTTTTATAACTTAAATTTATTTTATTATCATACACAGGTAATTAATATAATAACTAATAGTAAAATTGTGAAAATATATAATATTAGAAATTCTTTTTTACTATTATTAAGAAACAATTAATTTCTATACAAATTTTTTTTCCAACCAATGGACCATAGACCCTATATATACATATTATTATTTAGTCTAAGAAGAATTTTATAATTTTATTCCTTCCCCATAGTGAAAATTGTAACATCCCGATATTTTATAAGATATATTCATTTTAATTTCTTTCATATCATCTGTTGTACGCTACACCAAGATTATCTTGTGCTATACGAAACACCGTATTAGCTTGCAATATACGCAACACTATTCTTGGATCGTGTAACACACAATTTCATGTTTGTTTGATAGTAGTTATTCTACGAAACATTGAGTATATATATATATATTCAATTTATTTTGTTATATTCAACAACAAAAGAGTCATGCACTACACGCAACCCTAACTTGGCTTGCTTTACACGCAATCGGGACCTTCCTCGACAGCGTGTGTTGTACGCAATACTGGGTTTTACTAAACAATGATATATTATTATATTATTATTATGAACTAGACATAATGAATAATATTAACTAAAATTTTAATTTTATAACATTAGTATTCATGTTACACATTTTCTAGAACACGGTATAAGAACAAAATAAAATTTTCAGGTCAAATAAGTATTTTTCAAAAAATGTGGTTTTTCCGCCTTTTGATGGCGCACCCACATTAAATATAGTTTTTGACATGTTTATAAGTTACATTTTACAAAATAAAATTCTTCTTTTGAATCATGATATAAAACATTACATTGGATAATGTTTTGATATTTTTCTGATAACTTTCATATATTAATGAATAGTAAAAACACGCTATATTTTAATTAAAAACAAATTTTTTCATCATAATAATTCATGTGGTCAAATTATAATATTTAATGGTTTTGAAGTATAAATAGAATATATTTTTACCATTTAATACAATGTATGTCATTATCATTGATTTTATCTTGAATTCGTAGGTTAAATCAATTCAATCTTTTGCAATATTTTAAACAAAAACTTGTTTTCTTTCGACAACAGGATTAATTTTAAATTAATTACTGAAACATATGTGTTTTGAATTTTGAAAAATGGATTCCATATTATGAATCAGTGGGTCCAAATTATGTTAATAAGATAATTTTTATTTTTGGCCATTATGAATAGTAACTACGGTAAATTTTATTTACCATAGTTAAAGGTAAATCGGGTAATTAAGGGTAAATATAAGATTATACAATTACGCTATCACATTTAAAAATACTATTTTATGACTAATAGTCGACCCATATCACCTAAGGATCGGATTAGAATCATTTAATGGACTTTTTTCCATGAAAATAACTTAATTATTATTAAAACTAATGAAAGTGACAACATGTCACTCTCTTAAATCTTATAAGTATATTAATTTTAATTTAGTGATAAAATTCATGAAACTTCTAACATGAATAATATCCAGAAATCTAATGGAATTATATACATCATATGAGTTTATTTATAATTTTTAGGGATTAAATAATTTTCATTAATTGTGACACAATAGTGATGCAGAAAATTGTTTATCTAGTGAAAAATCAAGAATATAGTTTTTATTAAAATAATAGTGACCCTAAAAGGAACAAAACCCTCACCAAAACTTATTTGACATGTAAATGTAAAACATAATCATCCAATGGTAGAATATTTGACCATTTGGAGACTTATAAAAGAGATTATGAAACTAATATTATTTTATTTTAAATGATTCCAAAGTTGTCACCTTCATAATTTAATAAATATAACAATTTAAATATTGTGATTTTAAGATGATAAATTAGATTAAAAGTATTATTGTGAAATTAAATAGATTTATCTTCATCATAGTATTTTATTTTTAATTTTTATGCAAAAATAAGTATATTAAATAATTATACAAAAAATATTGTAGTAATTATTTTATTAGGAGATAAACCAAATAAATGGTTTTAAAATAATAAAATAAATATTATATGAATTATTTAATGTGCTCCAATAAATTTCTAGTTACATATTACCTTTTATGAATCTATTAAAGCTTTTATTTTGAACATATATTCTGTATATATTTTATTTAAATTCAAATAAATGAATAGTGTCAAAATTGGCACTATTATTATGTTATAAAAATAACATATTATAAAATTGTTTAAAAATAAAAACAAATATTTAAAAATTATAAATTTAAATTTATATGGTCAAAATTGTTATAAAGTATCCAATTATGGACAATTCAAAACAAATAATTAATTATTTGTTTTAATTTATAATTTAGAAATTTATTACCACAAATAAAATTAAATAGATTAAGTACGGATAAATCAAAATGATAAGGTTTAAAATAAAATCAAAACAGGTCTAAATTTGATTGGTTGATTATATTACAACCCTATATCATCTAATATTCTAATATGAGTAATTTTTGGAGGTTTTTAAGTGGGGTTAGATTTATTATAAATTAATATTTTTAAGATTTCCAAAGGTGCCCCTCTATTCCCTTATAAAAGGGCACCCCCTCCCTCCCTTCCTCACACCAATTTGAGCCTTTAATCTCGGCCAAACCCTGACCATTTCCCATATAAACTTCCCTATAAACATCCTTGAGGTCCTAGTCTTCTTCAAAGACCAATTTTAGTGCCCTAAGAGGAGGTCTCAAAGAGGCGCTTCAGAGAAGAGGTGATGTCCGTTACCGATTCTTTCAACTTTATTTCTTCTTCTACTTCTTCTTATTTAGTTGTTTAATAATGAATTAATAACATCAGTATCACTCATATACTGATAAAAACACTATTTCACAATCTATCCATCCTACAGAAAACGAAATCACCACGCGTGTGTACGTACGGAATACCATCTCCACGCCGTGGTGTAATCTGTTTTTTCAACACCACCTTACTTGGATGGGTATAATGGTGTAAAGAATAACTATACATAGTTATTATAACATCATACTGATTATGATATATTGTATCATCCTATCCAATTCAATTCAATAATTATGGGAACGATATCATCGCTCGTGCATATGTACGGACTACCGTATCCACGACGCGATGAGATTCATTCTGCATGTTATCCATTTAAGAATGATTATAAAGTATATATAAGAAATAATAATGAAATATATGACATTATAAATCTACTATATTTATGTGTATATATATATGTATGTCATCGACTTAATTCCATTCAACTCAATAAGGAATCAAAAACAGCGTTCATGCGTACGTAGGGCCTACCGTCTCCATGAACGATGTATTTCATTCCATTTATAGATCTATTATATATATGTATATTCTGAATATATATTTTATATAAATCTTGTTTTATATTCTGGGATTAATTAATCATGATCTAATTAATAATATGAATAATTAAAAGTCAAAACACGAACGACAAATGAAACGATTTTACCCAAAATGCTCTTTAACATGGAATTTACAAAAGAATGGGTAATATAAAGTCATAAGTGAACCATATATGAAATCATAACAATGAATATTATTCTTTAATAAGTCAATGAAATTATTTAAATTATTATACATGAGGTTTGGATACATACGAAGCATATCTGACATAAGGTAAGGGATAACTTTTCCAATCTCATTCTTATCCGAGATTGTTTATTCGTAAGTAATTACTGGGGTTATTTCTATCATCCTTGTCCATGTTTTATAAAAGTGTTTTCATGTATTATTAATGTAATTTTTACCCATTTTTTACTTTTACTACATGGTATGTATGGAATCTTTCTTTTACGAGGTACTTTTTGAAATTTTCGGAAAAAGTACGAGAAGAATGTTTTTTTAACTTATACGGCACGAACAGATATTTACGGTTTTATAAAGCCTTATATTCATGAAGATTCCTACATAATATTTCATGAATATTTTCAACAAAATCCTTTTCTTTTAAAATTGCATGATGTTTTGTGAAAAGAAATTGATTTTGAAGAAGAAAGGATATTTTCCTCAAGAATTCATTTCAAGTGTTTTATCAAAACCATTTTTCATCTAAGATGAAATTATTTCATATGTGTATGTTTCAAGTATAATGTCTCTATGATTTACATGGTTTCAATTTCATTATTATGAAATGATATCCATTTCTTTTATATGGATTATTTAATGATGGGATGATGTTTACGAAACCAATTTTATTTATTGGGTTATTATAAATGATGTATGTTTATTTTGTGGAACAAGTAAGAATGATTTCATTATGAGATGGGTGGGACCTATATCTTCCTCCAATGCATTGGGTAAAAGATTTATATCTCATGAGATAGACATGGCTGGAATGGAAAGTTAAACTGGTTCAGTAATACAGGACTGGAACGAGGAGTGAACTCGATCCAGAAAGGGACTTTGTCCACTAAAATGGTCTTGGAAGCAATGCCTTGGCTAATATGGAAATCATATCATGTGATTAATGGTTTCCACAATTACATGTTTTATTCCCATGATATTTTATCATTCTTAATGTTTCTTTATGATCTATGCCTTACGTACTTCCATGTTTTATGTCATTTCTCAAGATTTTGATGTTTAAACATTATGATCATGGTTTTAAGTTCAAATGAATATGGTATGTTTTATTTTTTCCTTGCTTACCCTTACTGTGCATTTGAGCTCTCCCTTTTTGTGTTTTATTTTCCCCAGGATATAACGAAAGGTTTTAGGTAAGAAAAAAAGGGCAGATCGTTATGGGAGATGTTGATGATCTTTCACCACGATTAGAAGATTACATTCCAAGTTTCCAAAGACACTAAAATATTATGGTCCTTGTGTGTCTGTTTTTGTTATGTATTAAGTATTCCGAAAAAGTAATGTAATGTTCATGTACGTCAAGTTTCGGGTCTCTACAGTTGGTATCAGAGGAAAGGTTTAATCAACCTTTGGAAACTAGGATGCGAAAACGTTAGTGAGATCCCTATAGATATTTCTAAGGTATGTCTAGGGATGTCCCTAAGGTTAATTATAAGTATAGGTTATAGTCCTAGAACTATGGTAACGATATTAGAATTAAACCCAGGATGTTAGATGTTGAAGGTACTCCCCCTTGATTATGTTATTTTACTTGTATGATTTTTGCCTCTCAAAGAATTATTTTTGTGTTTTAGTCAATGGAGGGAACCAGAAGGAATTCAGTTAACATTGAATCCAATGGACAAATTGGTGACTATGAGAAATAAAATTGTGTAATGTGTAGAGAAAAAGATATTGTGATATTTCCAAATCATTCATTTAGATATATGATTAACAAGGTGAAATTTAGTGGTATGCCTAATTCATGAAATAAGAGGAAGATATACTTTTATGCATGTTCGCATGTTGAGGAGCGTAAAGAATGGAATATTGATATTTCTAGAGAAGGGAATAATAACCTTGAGGAATACCTCAAATGGAGGGAAATATGTTATCTGTGTGGAGAAAGGGGACATAGAGTGACAGACTGTTATGGAGTTCAATGTCTTATTTGTGGAGAACATGGGCATTAACCAACTCAATGCCCTGACCTAAAAAGTTACTTCTCAATCAAGGAAGGACTTATTCCAGGGCAATCATTTAAATGGACGTATTGAAGTGTTTATGTATTGGTATTCAAGAATAATGTTGTTGAGGTACTTTTATGGTGTATTAGAATATTTTTGTATTAGTCTATTGTGGATTTCAATAATTTTATGGTATCGGTAACCATGAAAAGTGACTCAAATATTTTGGAAAGTAGATGATATGCGCATAATGAAGGGATAATTTGAAAATGAAATGTTTGGCATTATTCATGAGCTCATGATTGATATAAGGACTAAGTGATATCATGGTTTGAGTATATTGAATTTTGAGGATTTTGGTATGTGGAAAGAGTTAACTTTTGACAGCACTCATGTTTTCACTAAAATTCAATGGGTATTTATTTTTCAAGAGAATACATGATTAAGATATTCACATGACTGGAATGTGACCAACAAGATATATGAGGGATAAATGATGGCATTCACGTGATTATTATGTGACATTTCATGTAATCATTTTCTTTATACTATGATCTTGGACAGAAGTATTTTAGATAAGCCTAAAGATTGGAATGGATTATGTTGGACATAAGTTAGTATTGATTAAGGATAGAACTTTTTTCGATATTATTGATGGGATGTTATAGTAATATGGTTTTAGAAAAGGACAACCTGAAGGATTGGAGACAGCCCAACACGTCGGACAAGGCTATGGGAATCGAACCCACAACCAAAGTGCAACTGGCCTTTATTGCAAACCACTGGCCTACAGGAAGTCCCTGGTTTGTAGAAACTAGTTTTATTTTATTAAGTGGTATGATATATGAAGTATAAGTTCATTTTTGAAACCATATACGATTAATCTGACCATTTGATGGACTTATAAATTTTGTTAACATTTTGTTTGAAACAGATGGAATTACCCATCATTCTATCACATGATCTTCTAACACATAAATAATAACAAATTCAACTTCATTTTTTAAGGGATGAAGTGGAAATTGTTCAATTCACAAAAAATAGTGAGATTGTACCAAAATCATGTAAGTATTTCTTTTAATTCATCAAGTTTAGGGAAATGATCTTGAAAACCAAAAATGTTGTCCTAGTGACCTTATATCCGATGAATCAGATGCTACCTTAGATCATCACAAATATATGGCTTTGTGATTGTTGTCTTTTTCATAGCCATGTTCTCTACCACTCTCTATCATAACTTGATGGTTAGATTTTTCCTCCATATCCATATTTTCACCTATACTCTCCTATGTTGAAACCCAATGCTGAGTTACCTTGGGTGACAGTTACGTTTCTAACATTCTTTTTTTAAAGTTATGTTTTAGTATTCCTTTTTACGATGTGGGGTTCTATGAATAGTAAACGATTTATAACCACGACGAATTTCAAGGGTGAAATTCATTTTAAGGGGGGTAGAATGTAACAACCCGAGATTTTATAAGATATATTCGTTTTAATTTCTTTCCTATCATCTGTTGTACGCTACACCAAGATTATCATGCACTATATGCAACACCGTATTAGCTTGTAGTAAACGCAACACTATTCTTGGATCGTGTTACACACAATTTCATGTATGTTTGATTGTATTTATTCTACGAAACATTGAGTATATATATATATATATTCAATTTATTTTGTTATATGCAAAAAAAAAAGAGTCATGCACTACACGCAACCCTAACTTGGCTTGCATTACACGCAATCGCGACCTTCCTCGATAGCGTGTGTTGTACGCAATACTGGGTTTTACTAAACAACGATATATTATTATAATATTATTATGAACTAGACATCATGAATAGTATTAACTAAATTTTGATTTTTATAAAATTATTATTCATCTTACACATTTTCTAGAACATGGTATAAGAACAAAATAAATTTTTTGGGTAAATTAATTATTTTTCAAAAAATGCGGTTTTGCCGCCTTTTGATGGCGCACCCATGTTAAATCTAGTTTTTGACATGTTTATAAGTTAAATTTTACAAAATAAACTTCTTCTTTTGAATCAGGATATAAAACTTCACATTGGATAAAGTTTTGATATTTTTCTGATAACTTTCATATTTTAATGAATAGTAAAAACACGCTACATTTTAATTAAAAACAACTTTTTTCATCATAATAATTCATGTTGTTAAATTATAATATTGAATTGTTTTAAAGTATAAATAGAATACATTTTTACCATTTAATATAATTTATTTCATTAGCATTGATTTAACCTTCAATTCGTCTGTTAAATCAATTCAATCTTTTGTAATGTTTTAAACAAAAACTCGTTTTCTTTCGACAACGGGATAAATTTTAAATTAATTACTGCAAAATATGTGTTTTGAATATTGAAAAATGGATTACATATTTGGAATCAGTGGGCCCCAATTATGTTAATAAGCTACTTTTTATTTTTTGGCATTATGAATAGTAACTACGGTAAATTTTATTTACCATAGTTAAAGGTAAATCGGGTAATTATGGGTAAATATAAGATTATAAAATTACCCTAACACCTTTAAAAATCCTATTGGATGACTAAAAGTCTACCCATATCACCTAAGAGTCAGATTAGAATCATTTAATAGACTTTTGTCCATGAAAATAACTTAATTATTATTAAAACTAAAGAAAGTGACCACATGCCACCCTTTTAAATCTTATGAGTATATTAATTTTAATTTAGTAATAAAAATCATTAAAGTTAGAAAATGAATAGTCTCCAGAAATCTAATCAAATTATATACATCATATGAATTTATTTATAATTTTTATGGATTAAATAATTATCATCAATTGTGACACAATAGTGATGCAGAAAATTGTTTATCTAGTGAAAAATCAAGAATATAGTTTGTATTAAACTAATAGTGACCATAAAAGGCACAAAACCCTGACCAAAACTTATTGTTCATGTAAATGTAAAACATAATCATCCAATTGTCGAATATTGGTCCATTTTGAGCCTTATAAAAGTGATTATGACACTTATATTATTTTATTTCAAATGAGGCCAAAGTTGTCACCTTCATAATTTATTGAATATAACAATTTAAATATTGTGATTTTAAGATGATAAATTCGATTACAAGTATTATTGTGAAAGGTAATAGATTTATCTTCATTATAGGATTTTAGTTTTAATTTTTATGCAAAAATAAGTATATTAAATAATTATAGAAAAATATTGTAGTAATTATTTTATTAAGAGATAAACCAAATAAATGGTTTTAAATATAATAAAATATATATTATATGATTTATTTAATGTCATCCAATAATTTTCTAGATACATATGAACTTATATGAATCTATTAGAGCTTTTATTTTGAACAAATATTCTGTATATATTTTATTTAAATTCAAATAAATGAATAGTTTCAAAATTGACAGTATTGTTATGTTATAAAAATAACATATTATAAAATTGTTTAAAAATCACAAAAATATTTAAAAATTATAAATTTAAATTTATATGGTAAAATTTTTTATAAAGTATCCAATTATGGTCAATTCACAACATATAAGTAATTATTTGTTATAATTTATAATTTAGAATTTTATTACCACAAATAAAGTTAAATAGATTAAATAAGGATAAATCAAAATGATAAGGTTTAAACTAAAATCAAAACATGTCTAAATTTTATTGGTTCATGATATTACAACCATATCACCTCCAATATTCGAATATGAGTCATTTTTGGAGGTTTTTATGTGGGGTTAGATTTATTATAAATTAATATTTTTAAGATTTCCAAAGGTGCCCCTCTCCTCCCTTATAAAAGGGCACCTCCTCCCTCCCTTCCTCACACAAATTTGAGCCTTTAAGCTCGGGAAAACCACACCCATTTCCCTTCTCAACATCCCTAGAAACATCCTAGAGGTCATGGTCATCTTAAAAGACCAATTTTAGTTCCCTAAGAGGTTGTCTCAAAGAGGCGCTCCAAAGAAGAGGTGATGTCCATTACCGATTTTTTCAACTTTATTTATTCTTCTACTTCTTATTATTTAGTTGTTTCATTATGATGTAATAACATAAGTATCACTAATATAATGATAAAAACCCTATTTCACCATCTATACATCCTACGGAAAACGAAATCACCGCACGTGTGTACGTACGGAATACCGTCTCCACGCCGTGGTATAATTTGTTTTTCCAACACCACCTTACATGGATGGGTATAATGCTGTAAGGAATAACTATAAATATTTATTATAGCATCATACGGATTATGATATATTGCATCATCCTATCCAATTAAATTCAATAATTATGAGAATGATATCATCACTTGTGCGTACGTACAGACTACCGTCTTCACGACGCGATGAGATTCATTCTGCATGTTAACCATTTAAGAATGATTATAAAGTATATATAAGCAATAATAATGAAATATATGACATTATAATGCTACATTATTTATTTATATATATGTATGTATGTCATATACTTAATTCCATTCAACTCAATAAGGAAACACAAACAACGTTCATGCGTACGTACGACCTACCGTCTCCATGAACGGTGTATTTCTTTCCATTTATCAATCTATTATATATATGTATATTCTGAATATATATTATCTATAAATCATGTTTTATAATCTATAATTAATTAATCATGATCTAATTAACCATATGAATAATTAAAAGTCAAAACACGAACAACAAATTAAACGATTTTACCCAAAACGCTCTTTAACATGAAATTTACAAAAGAACGGGTAATATAAAGTCATAAGTGAACCATATATGATATCATAACAATGAATGTGATTCTTTAATAATTTAATGACATTATTTAAATAATTATATAGGAGGGTCGGATACATACGAAGAATATCAAACATAAGTTAAGGGATAACTTTTTCAATCTCATTCTTATCCGAGATTGTTTATTCATAAGTATTTATTGGGGTTATTTCTATCATCAATGTCCATGTTTTATAAAAGTGTTTTCATGTATGTTTAATGTCATTTTTACCCATTTTTTACTTTTACTACATGGTATGTATGGAATCATTCTTTTACAAGGTACATTTTGACTTTTTCGGCAAAAGTACGAGAAGAATTTTTTTTAACTTATACGGCACGAACAGATTTTTACTGTTTTATAAAGCCTTATTTTCATGAAGCTTCCTCCAAAATATTTTATGAAAATTTTTAACAAAATCCATTTCTTTTAAAATTGCATGATGTTTTCTGAAAAGAAATTTATTTTGAATAAGAAATGATATTTTCCTCAAGAATTCATTTCAAGTGTTTATTCAAAACCATTTTTCATCTATGATGAAATTATTTCATATGTGTATGTTTAAAGTATAATGTCTCTATGATTTACATGGTTTCACTTTCCTTATTATGAAATGATATACATTTCTTTTATATGGATTATGTAATGATGGGATGATGTTTATGAAACCAATTTTATTTATTGGGTTATTACGAATGATGTATGTTTATTTTGTGGCACAAGTAAGAATGATTTCATTATGAGATGGGTGGGACCTATATCTCCCTCCAATGCATTGGGTAATGATTTATATCTCATGGGATAGACATGGCTGGAAAGGCAAGTTAAACCAGTTCAGTAATACAGGACTGGAACGAGGAGTGAACTCGATTCAGAAAGGGACTTTGTCCACTAAGATGGTCTTGGCAGCAATGCCTTGGCTAATATGGAAATAATATCATGTGCTTAATGGTTGCCACTATTACATGTTTTATTCTCATGCTATTTTATCATCCATAATGTTTCTTTATGGTCTATGCATTACGTACTTCCATGATTTATGTCATTGCTCAAGCTTTTGATGTTTAAACATTATGTTAATGTTTTTAAGTTCAAATGTATATGATATGTTTTATTTTATCCATGCTTACCCTTACTGACCATTTGAGCTCACCCTTTTTATGTTTTCTTTTCCCCAGGATATAAAGAAAGGTTTTAGATAAGAAAAAAAGGGGAAGATCTTTATGGGAGATGTTGATGATCTTTCACCACGATTAGAAGATTACGTTCCAAGATTCCAAAGACACTAAACTATTACGGTCCTTGTGTGTCTGTTTTTGTTATGTATTAAGTATTCTGCAAAAGTAATTTAATGTTCATGTACGTCAAGTTTCAGGTCTCTACAAAAATACCCAAAAATAATTTTAATATAAAAATTTCAAGTGACAATTCATTAATTTTACTAACTTGGAAAACATATAACTATAATTTGAACTATTGAAACTTATTTTATCAAATTAATTATAATTTTTTTTATAATTCGTTTTATTTTTTAATTTTCAACATTTGGGAAATATATTATTTCTTAAAAAAATATATAATCATCTATAATAGATTTCCTTTTTTCCTCACAAAACATTAATTATCCAATAAAAAAAATCATTTTCAATTTAAGACCAGGATCATGTTTTCTAATAATAGTTAATATACCTTTCCATATAGTATGTAAAAATTTCAAAATATTCAATTATTTATTTGGTTCAAGAATATAATCTCATAACTGAATAATATTTTTATATATTTGAATGAGTATTCAATACATCTATGTATTACTTCCTCTATCAGACTTCATGAAAGTATGAAATTTCATTTTTTAAATATTTTATCTCAACTATCATAAATTATTTTGACCTTCATAAGAATGAAAAAAAGCATCCGACATTATTATAGATAATAGAATACTATGAAACTATATTAAATTTAGCTAACTCTAAACCAAAAATAATTCTATTGGTTTCGTTAACATGTAAATCAAATTTGACTTCCTATTCTATAATTTATAACTCTGAATCATGAATAATATTTATATGATTTTATAAATTTTATATAAACATTAAAATCCAAATTCTTGATGTAGACTTTCATCATTGTTTTATGATGAAGAAATTAATTATCAAAATATAGTGATTAAACCAAATAATTTCCTCCTTTTATATCACCACAATTAATAAACAGTAGATATAAATTTAAGCATCACATAAAAAATGTATTGAACTCAAAATCATTACCCAGAAATAAAATTTTATCTATAACAATAATTTAAGGTTGGGTGAATTGTGTTCTTGAATTTACCCTTTAAAAAATTGAACATAAAATTTAAAATATACTTCTTTAATCAATACTAAAAAATAGTATATATTGTATAAAATATTTTAAAATGAATATAGGGTTCATAAAAAATATTTATAGTGGTTCATGAATGAATATAGATTATAAAAAATATTATTTTTATTTAGGTTATCAAATCAGTACCCTAATTCACTCTACTATAACTCAATGTATTTTTGGTAATTTTTTTGATCATTTTACCATTATTCTATATAATTTAGTACAACAAGTTAATACTTATTGTATTTTAAAAAATAAGATCTTTCAACCGTACCCACTTTAGTAAGACCCAACCATGGCCTCAAAATATCACATTTCGAATAGTAAATTTTCACTCAAAATAATGTAGAATTGTTATAGATTTTTAAAATTAGCAAAAAAATTATGATGGGTAAAATTTTAATAAAGGTAATATTATTTCAAACATATTATTTAATAATGTATAAAAGATAATGAATTAGATATATATTTTAAATATTAATTTATAAATACACTATCTTTTTCTCATAACATAACAGTATAAAAATGATAATAATATTACAATTATAAAACAACGATTACCATTATATATTTTCTATCATTAAACCTTTGCTATTATAAATCATGAAGTTATAATAGTAATATATATTTTGGGTGATCAGGGGTACAATTACATTCAAACAGACACACATTGTGCACACAAAAGTTGGAAAGGTTCGTTATCCCCCCACCACATGGGATAACCCACCCAACCAGACGTATTATTAATTTGAAATTCTGGCCCAAATACCTAGTGGTCATGAATCTAATTTTAGGGCTCATAGTCCTACCATACTGTCTTAAAGGCCCAGTGTAGTGTCATGCATGCATCATCCCATCTACATCACTAGGATTTTTTCATGCCTATATCACTCCTGCTTTTATATTGTGTCATGCCTATGTCATCACCTACAAAGTACTATAATAGTACCTTATCCCATCAATGATTGAACTCAGGACCTCATGGATGTAAATTCTAGGGGATGACTATAATTCAGTTATTCCACATGCCACTTAAGAATAGTACAATAATAATAACAAAATTATTTCTTAGTAATTCGTATATCTTATTCTCAATCAAAAATAGGTATTAATAATAAATAATTTAAATTTATAAAATATAATAGTTTAATATAATATCCTCCATGAATACCTAATAAAAATTGGGTAACTAAACATATCTGTGGAAACATTATTCATCTTTATAAATAGATCATAATTAACTCAATAAATCCTTTAAAAATTTATCATTTTAAAAATTATCCATTTCAATGCTGAACAAATTTTTACTATAAAACAATTACAGAATATTGAAGAAAATATCATTCAAATTTAAAATTTATATGAATAAAAAGATTTAAATTATTCATGTAACATTATTATTCAAACAAATATATCCCATAATAATAACATAATGATCTTTTTGTTCATATATGAATATATCAATCTTTAAAGACATGTAATAATAATATGGTCATCATATAATATTAATCTCTGAATATAACCACCCACATAATATATTTTAATTCAAAAAATAAATGAAATATTTATATATTAATAAAATAATAGCCAATTTAATATTAATACATTTTCAGATAATATTTTTTAGTAGGAAATTTTTTGTTCTATTAGATTTAATCTGGCCTCAAAAATGCTGGTAACTATAAAATAACTTCTTGTATAAATTTCTACATGATAATAAAAATATAGATTGAAAAAATCCTAGTAACTTTTATAAATAATAAATTACATACCTAAAAAAATAAAAAAAATAAATATTAAATTTCTTTTAATAAAAATAGATATGTTGGAATTAAATTGTCCACAACTCTATAACAGTTGCCTGATCCAAGTAAAAAATGTACATTATAACCGTTAAAATAATTATTAAATTTTACTAGATAAATTATAATTTAAGTTAAATCATTTACTATGTTGATTTAATTTTATTTAGAATCATCTATGTGATGGGAATAATGGTGACTCGCTTCAGAAAACTTTCTTATAATTTATGACTCTCTTGTTACAACTGTAAACTTTGAGGTGTTCCACATGATTTTTAGTGGAAGATCATATGGAGTTCTTGATTAACAGTAGGGATGATGATTCCAATTTTAAGATCAAAAATATTATTCTTTCTAATTATTATATAATAAAAAATTTATTATCATTTCATAAGTGTTGTTAAAAAGGTTGTTTAATATTACAAAAATCCTTGATGAATATTTAATAGATACATACATGTAATGGAAAATAACAATATTCTATAAGAAACATATTGTAAGAGATATATTATATAGTATAATAACTTTATTTATCAACTTATGTTCCCATAATAGAATGGATATGTTCATAAACAATTCCTTCTTTATCATGAAATTGAATTTTTCAAATTAATGACAACGTTATTTTCAATGAATTAAATTTGGAAAAACTTGACACTACCAAAATGTTTTTGTAAAGATATTACACATCCTATAAAATAAAACATTAAAATTTCATCATGATTCTAAAGGAAATTATCTGATATTTTAAATATGAATTAGGATAGTAACATGACCATGACAATGTCCAAATAAATTCTACGATATATAAAATCACTGAAATGAAATGTGATTATGTTTTTATATAAAATAGATAGGGAATTATTAATTTATAAAAATAATAAAAACATTAAGAAATTTATAATTTTTTACCTGCAAGGAACTCAAGAATAATTTTAACAAATCAATGGAGAAATTGATATTTTTTGTTCTCATAGTTGAAATTTCAATAATCAATGAAAACTCTAAAATTATTTCTCGCATGATTATAATTAAATTCATAAACAAAATTATTAATCAATTGGATGAATTTTTCTTACTAACCACATATTGTAGGATATCCCATTTCTATAGAAAATAAGTTAAATAATTAAAAAAATACTTACAACATTATCTATCAAATTGTGTATGATAGATTTTATCATTGGTTAGGGATATTTTAATGGATTTAAAATATAATAAAATAGGATAATTTTTTTAAAAAATTAGGTATTAATGTAATGGTAGGTGTCATTATCACTTAATGTTTTTTCAATCTTGTATATTTTAAGTGATGTAAGGGATATTCCATTTTTAAATTTCTTATTCTGATAATTGTGCGGTTTTATTTTTTGGATTTGGTTTTGAATTATAATATTTTTGGATGGAATTGGACATTAATTTTAGTGTGTTTCATGGCACTATGTGAAACTTATAATGTAATTTAAAGTAAAAGGGTGTTCTACCTACAACATTTTTTTGTAGATGGGACTAGGTACCTTGTGGGAATTGTAGAGTTGAGGGTTAACATTCAATAATATTTAGTACCTGATGGGCCCAAAATGGGTACATAATATCTTCTATATTATTCATTAAAAATTATTATTTTCTATTATTTTTCATCAAACCATTTATGAAAATTTCTTTCTTCATCAAATTCAATTAACTCTAACCATTTGGGAGCTCCATTATTGTATTCCATGTCTATCTTCATTTTCTCCTTCATCTTACATCAAAATTTATTCTAGGATGTTTTTTATACAAAATATAAGGTAAACAAATCTACTCTTCCTCTATTATCCTTATTTTCCATATTTTATACTAGATTATCATCTTCTTTTATGGGTATTGGGATTTTAATCTCACAAATACATAGTTGAATTAATTTTAATCTTTCGGTATTATCCTAATCTTGTTAAAAGGGATCCTATTTTATGCATTTTCCATCCATATATCACTATTTTAAGGGGAATAAATTGGGGTGTAGTACCCATAGGGATTAAATGGTTTTATGTTATTATTATTTTATCATTATGTTGTCACATTTGGTTATTTAGGTTATTGTGAATTTAGTTTTATTTTAGAAATAATTCACTTAGTTTTTCTATAAGGTCTAGTCTTCGTGGATTTTATTAACTATTTAATAAATTAAAATTGTTTATATAATATTATTTAAATTATTTTTTCTTATTTTTTAGTAGTAATTGAAGTAATATATAGTGATTATCAAATTGGAATCAATATCAAAAAAATCATTTTAGTTTATGGGTCTCAACTCTTTTAGTGAATTATTAGGATATTCATGTAATATGTTTATAATATCCTAGCTCATCTCACTTTGAAAATTAACTAGAATTGTGGTGATATGTGACCTCATTCACACCTCCTTGCATTCCATAGGATTATGATAAGTATCTAGGGTGTATAGTGGTGTTTTAAGTAGACTATATACCATATATCATTTTATCGAAAGTAATGAAAAAAATATTGTGTGCATCCATCACATTAGAGTAATAAAGGTAGTACAAGAAGAAAAATAATATAACAAAATGGAAAATAGTCATAAAAAAGTACAAAATCAATCGCCCTTTGGGTTGGTCATACATTTCGAATAAAAATGAAATAAAAATAAAAATTTTAACATACTCACAGTAGAAATTCTCAACTCATCCAATCCTAGAGACTTCGAGATATCCTACTTGAAAATTAGATCTCAATACTCAGCCTAAGCCATACCTAAAAATAGTGAAATATTCTCATGTAACCATTAGAAATAGACACTCAGTTGGGGTGTGAGTACATAACTAATCAAGGCACCACTAATGTGGACCCATACATAACTATAAAAGTAATAATATTAGAATGTGAGATTCTCAATAAAAATTGATAAATAAACCATAGAAATTAATTATGATGTAAATAATCCCTTTCAATTTCAAATTTATAATGGGGAATCTGACTCAAAAATATCAACTTCAATCTAGGATAGAATTTATATAAGGAAGTCACAATGATCGTTTCAACATGTATAACCCCTCTTATGTATGATCCAACCCAATATGGTGACTATAGAAACACATGTATAAATATTACATTAATTATATATTTTAGATAATATATATCAAAAATAGTCAGACAACCATAGGATTGAATGTTCTATTGTCATTTAGAATTATCTACATTAAATACTTATTTTATTATACTTGTAATAATTTATCCACATTTAAAACACACAAGATCCACTTCATGACATATCCTAGTTTATAATCATTTTAATAACATGGGGAAAAAACATAAGAAAGGGATGAGATTAAACGATTAATAAAGGAATAATTATCAAAATGCTATCAAGGGATATATCGATGATGATATAAGAATACAACATAAAGTGATAATTTTTTTTATTAAAATAACATGGAATAATTAAAATTTTCCATTACCTATGATATCAGAAAAAGTAATATCAAAATTAGAAATTTATAAGATGAGATATGAGTGTGTGATCATGAGATAATAAACATGAACTACATGAATAATCATAAGCATACAGAATAAAAATGTAATAAAAAATTATTTTAAGTAAATTATAGCATTGTGAACAAATAATATATCTAATATTCATGTTATGCACACAAAAATTTGGGTACCTCCGTTGGCTTGGGATAATCCTCACATCTACACCTAGGATTCAAATAAAACCTATTTTGTACTTATTTGGTTTGGGTGAAATAATTCTCTTTACGAATTAAATAATAATGAATACTTCTATGTACCCTTACTCTAGGAAGAAACCCTATTATCTACCCATTTGTATTGGGATAAATCGTCGTATTCGCCCTCTCTTAGGGTTAAATCCTACAATATACCATTTATCTTTGGATAAATACCCCAATGTACCCTTTTTATATCATGATATATAAATATTAACATGAATTAGTGGGATACATGAGACCCAAATTTTAAATCATCAATATATATGGTTCCACTTTAAAAAATAGATTAAAAAATTCATAATAAACTCGAGTAAAAAATGAGTTTTACAACCTTTTCAAATGGTACCATCAAAATTGACCTCAAGAATAAATATAGTAGATACCCAAAATTCAGACATACAATAAGAGTTTTTTGTAACAACATTAAATGGGTTTTTCATGAAAACTAACTTCCATGTATGTAGTAATTTTAAATATAAAGAGAAAAATTTAAGAAACCCCATTAAAGTGTTTTTATAAAAACATTTTTATCGCTATCATAAAATATGGTGTTACGAATCATGATAAAATTACATTTTTGAAAATTTGAAGTGAAAAAAATTTAAAAACATTTACATTACATAGGAATCATAAATAATTGAACCTTGAAAAAAATATTAAAAAAAGGTGATGCGAAAACATTTTTGACCAAATTTACTTTTAAAAAATCCTCAAAAGGATCCCTGAAAATGTCATTGTAGTTTCAATTAGGTGATATGAAATTTTTCAGAAAATATTTACCCTTTTAAAATGAAACATAAGAAATATATCCTTTAAATGAAAAAAAAATTTTCCGAAAAATGTTGATATGGAGGCAATAATACAAGATCGTGGTAATGAGAGGACTTTTAAATATTTTTAAACTTCTTTATTAAAAACCAACATCATTAAAAGGATAAAAAATCATAGTTTTAAAAAAAATAAAAAAAGGATAATTTTTGATAATTTTTTTTTATTTTTCCCTAGTTAATGTAAAACATTTTTGGTATGTAAAATCATGGACATGGAAGTGAAATATATTAAAATAAATGATTTTAAAAAAAGAAATCATTTTCATTGAAAAATAGATCCAGCACAAAAAATTAATTTCATGTGAATCATGATTTCCCTAGAAAATAATCATAGGTTATAATAGATAATTCTTGAAATATAGTAGTCAATGTGGAGTGATTATGACCCAATTAAAATATTTGAGTCATGAAAAACCCCTTTATGTATTGAGAAACACTATAATAAAAAAACCTTGAATGATGGACCATGAAATTGAAGTTCAATTAAATTAAATAAATATAATTCATGACATTATATTTCTAATATCCAATATAGATATAATTAAAATTAAATTAGATGTGAAATGGGAAATGTGACTGAGAAAGAGAATTTTTGAGATAAAACATGAATCATGTATTTTCACTTACTCATCTGTGCTCTTAACTATTGAATAATGAACATAACTGTCTTAATAACTTCACACAAATATTTAATATAAACATACTACTTTTATATAATTATTATATAATCATATATTAACAATATGTTAACTGAGTATAGTTTATTTTCATTATTGGGTGTTATAACTTTCAATTATTTATTTTATGAAAAAAATCATGAAAACTGGATCATTTCAAATTAAGTTGTTTAAAGTTAATCATTAAAAGGTTAGTTATGTTATCATGATAATTTTTTTTCAATTATTACATAGGTCACATTTTCATTTGGTGAAGCACGTGAATATAACTTGTGAAAATGGAAAATGTGATGAACACGTTTTTTGACATCTAGGATGATCAAAATGTGATATATTATTAAATATATTAATATTAAAAATATTAATCCAGAAATATAAAAAATAGATCATTTTTAAATTATATTACCAATTCATTACATCCCATTATCATTTATGAAATAATTATTATAACATCATTTATATAGAAAGTTAAATTGATCCAAATGGAAATGGTTTATAATGATTTAATGAGTAAAGGTATGAATTTAGATAATTATAATATGACATATAAATAATATTTAACATTTCATAAACATCATATAACCTAAATAAATCCATTCCAACATCTGTAAAGGATGGGTGGTGATGATAAATGAAACTCTTTATTTGTGGAGATGGAAATCCTTTGTATACACGATTGATGATCACATTAGACAATGAATATAGAGAATGATTATATATAAACAATCAAAATTTAATTATTATATTTATAACATATAAATAGTATTTATTCAAAAAATACACATTTTATATTGTCCTTTATATATCGTGATCAAAAATTAAACACATTGTGTCCTAGAGGCGTTAGTCTGGACATATGCGTGATCAATGTTTTGGTCTCTCTTAGTGGATGAAAGTAGTGAATATTTATTATTCAATTAATATATTTAAATTTTTGTATAAAAATGATAATAATATTTTTATATGAGAATTTTAATAAATTATTCTATAAGTATAAGAATAAAATAATTTAGTAAGAGAAATTAATACTCATGTAGGAATATTGAGTTTTCTCTTGAAAAATTCATTTTAGATGAAGACCATAAGAAAACTACATATGAATAAAATATTATTGTCTTTGGATAAGGTTAAATAAGAAGAATATTTGAATATTTTTTATATTTAATTCTATCTATAGGTGATTATTTAAGTAGTAGAAGTGTTACCTTTTCAAAAGTGAATAGAAGGGTAGTTTTGGATGTAACCATTACATTTTCAACAAGGAAATATAACTATTCATAGTTCAATGGAAAAAAAGTGAAAAAGGATGAGTAAAAAATAATTTCTGGTCAAAATTCACCTTTACAACCCACTTTGGAGAAATCCATGAGTTTTTAGGCTATTTTATTTAAACAATTTATCTTTAATTCTATTTTACATTTACCTTGGAAATTTATTTTTAGCATTAGTAATTAATTTTAATAAAATTTATTATTAAACATTTTACCAAATTTTATAATAATTATTTCAAATTTTAAAATCATTTAATAATCCGATATTTTTATGTCTTTGAAATGTTAATTGTATTATTAGGTGTAACACCCCAATAATTTACCAATAGATTTAATACAGAATGCGTGAAACACAGAGTCTCTACAAAACACAACTTTGTTATAACCTAGGTAAGTAAACAAAAATTTTCCACCCTAGTGATTTAAAGTTTGAAGAACTAACATACAAAGTTGTGTTGAGTATGGTATTTAGATTCTGATAAGAAAAACATAATTTTTGGTTAATGGTAACATACCCTTATGAATAGTAACATACCCATATGTATAGGAATGAATAGTAATGAATAGTAAATCAGCCAAAATAATAGATACTTCACCAATGAATATATAAAAACAATTTAGAAATCTTAAAACTAAAAAAGGGTCAAAATATAAGTATTGGAATTTTTGAATGTCATAAATATATTAATTTTAATTTTTTGATTAATTTAATAATATAAAATGGAAATTTATTTTCATAAAATGTAATAATAAATTGTTACTTTATTGTCTTATGGTTATAAGATAATTTTATGGGACCTAGATTAATTTCAAAATGTTTTATAAAATGTGATATAGTTTTAAAGATGTTTCTTGGAATAAATTATGATTTCATTGAAAAAATAAATTAAAAATATTTAGAAAAATTGATTAAAAAATGGATTTCATTTTTGAATTATAGACGTCATAAAATAGTTAGGGTGAATTTTTGGTATTTTTATAAAGTACTCAAAAAAATTATCAATAGTGAAATATGGTAAAATACTGTATATGTAAATTATCAGTTAAATACACTATTTATGACCTCATGAGTGATTTAAGGACCCTTGGTTCTAACTCACATGCACTTATCATTGTTATGGGTCACATGAAACAACACTATTGGTTGTCTTGATGGAAATAATAAAATAATGAATAAAATATTCAAAATACACTCCACTCCTCCACTATAACCCCCTCCCCCATCATTCTCTCTTATCCTCACTCCTCTAAGACTTTAAGCTTCTCAATGTTCTACCCAAATATGTATCCCTAGTCACTCCCCAAATCCTAGGAGCTCATAGACATTCCAAAAGACCAAAACCTCTCCCCAAAAGAGGGTCTCAAAGAATATTACATAAAGTGATAAATTCCTCTTTTCATTTCGTTTATTTAATGTTATCTTTCATGTGGTGTGTATTTCAAGTTTTCAGACCATTTTTTATTTCTATATTATTATGTCCCTCTAATATTTTATGTGTATTTTACGAAAGGGTGACTGTAGTACCCCTAATTTTGTGTACATAACCCATCCCTCGTGTTTTTTTATAAAAGAAACATTTTTTAAATGGTGTGTATTTGAATGGGATTCCATAAAATATAGAGTTTCCATTAAAAAATTTTTTTCTGTAAAATAGGGAGTTTTCATAAAATAGAGAGTTTCTATAAAATAGGTAGTTTCCATAAAATAGAGAATTTCCATAAAGTTGGGTGTTTCCATAATGTTGGTTCTTTCCATTAAGTTGGTTGTTTCCATAAATTTGGGTGTTTTCATAAACTTGGGTTTATCCATAAAGTGGGGTGTTTCCATAAATCTGGGTGTTTCCATAAATCTGGGAGTTTTCATAAATTCGGTTGTTTCTATAAAGTGGGGTGTTTACATATTGTGGGGTGTTTCCATATAGGAGGATGATTCGATAAGAAAATGTTCTTCCAAAAAAAGGTTAAAGGTGAAGTATGGGAGGTTTTTGGGGTTTTTATAAATATTTTTTCGACTAAAAGGATGGTTGCACGATTCATACATAGTTGTCCCAAACAATGTGTTCAACCCATGCGCATAGGTCAAATCTAGATCCTAATCTCTAGGATCATTCTCATTTTTTCACTATATATTTCTTTTTGGATTCAAAACGCCCCTATTTCAATATTTCTCTCCCTAGAAGGCTAGATAACCCTCCCCACATAAGTTAGAGCCAACCTAGAGCCTTCCCATGGCGATTTCAAGCCCAATTCATGGGGTAAGTGCTGATCTTCTTGGTTATTTTACGTTTTCTACAAACTCATCCTTCTCTCCTTCTCGGTTTCCTATATCTACACCTCCTATGGGTATATATAAGTTTTTTAACATCATTAAAGGATAAATGTTTTTTTTCATGATAGAGGAAGATATCTAAGCTGCTTTCTCATAATCATGATCCGATTCTTGAGGTATGTCACCATTCTTTCCTGATTTGTCACATTTTCTTTGATCTTCATAGATCTAATTCTCTGGTCTTCATTATTTATAAGATCTTCACATGTATTGGGTAGATCTACATTTTTTGATTCCATATAATTTAGTTTTTTGTTGTTATCATTCTAGGATAATAGAACTAAGGTCCTTCATGGAGAATCAACATACCATCTTGTTCATTTTTCGTTTGTTGTCGAGATTGTCAAAACCTTAGAGGTAAGAGTATTCTCTCTTAACTCTTCTTAATATAATTGATTGTATTAGATTCAAATATTTTTATTTGAATGGGATTGATTGTGAAAATCATGGAATAAATCTTCTTCAGTGATGATTTTTGGTTTTATTGAAATTGTGAAGTCTAGGTAAATTGTTGTTCAAAGTTATTTAGCTTCTTGAATTTAAAATGATGATTTTTAAATTATTGATTTTCTATAATTTTTAAATGGTTTGATGAAAATTTGGTTTTAAATAAAAAGTGTGTTTTATTGAAATGGATTGGTATTGAAATTTCCTTGACTGAATTGGGTTTCAAAATAAAGGGTGTTTTTATTGAAAATGTGTTTTGGCATGATCCTTGGGAATATTGGTGTGTGAGTTCATATTTCATTTCTAGATATTTTTTGAAATATGACCACGTGATCAGTGAAAAAGGTAAAATGGAACATGGAATATTATTTTCATATTTCATATACAGGTCTTGGTTGAAATATGACCTTGTGCTCGGTGCCAATGGGTTAATGACACATGGGAAACAATAACGTTATGAATACTTGGTAGATCTATGGGAACCCACTCAGGAGTATGGAAATATCATAATGTAGCAGGAATTTTTAGTTTCATCGTCTTTTGGATGCTTGGGTATGCCAAAAAGGGATTTTGTGAAGTGTTTTTAAATCTTATTTAGTTATTTTTCTGGAAAAATAACATGATGGAAAATTTTGTTTCAATCACACTTGTATACTTTTGGATATAAATGGTTTTAGAAACATGTTTATATTTACTTATAAACTATTTTGAGAAATTATTTTATATAAAAAAAATTATATAAATGTTTTTAACTCTTCTATCCTAGTGGCGTGAGTAGGGAAGTCGTTCGGGAAAACCTATTGAGTTTTATACTCACCCCTGCATTTTCAGTTTTGTGCTTTATCATATACTATTTTCCAGGACAGGGGAGAAGGTTACGTTTCCAACGTTTTTTGCACGAACTCGTGATGTTTGGGATGTTTGGAAATTGTGGAGCTTGGATATTGTGGAGAATGGAGACATTTGGTCCATTGAGAGTCTTGTGTTGTTTATTCACTGTGTACTTTGATACATGGTTATTCCTCCACTATTACATACTTTGATGTGGTTTGGAGATACATAATGTTTTTGAATTTTCATTAATTTGTTCAAACATAATATAGTGAATGTTTGGATATGGCTGGTTTTTTGATTGGGTTTATTTATTAAATGGTAAATCATCCCCCATTGTATTTGAAACCCTTCGGCATTTATTTCCAGCCTTTGGAATCTTGGGGATGCTACTTAAGGCACAGTGATGACTCGTTGTGCTCTCAAAACAATGAGAATGAGTGGGTAATTACAAATGGTTTTAGTATGATCCTAACTTGGAGGTATAAATGGAATCATCTTGTTCATCACTTTCCTAACAAATAGTTATCAGTGTTCTTGGTCTTGAAGTTGAAATTCCTTCTAGTCTATCCTTTGAGCTGAAATAGTAGACATGAATCATATTGTCAGAACATGAAATGTATTTCATAAAAGGACGTAGATAAGCTTCTTTATATAGAACTTCATGTTAATAAAGAGTTGGGTAAATAAATGTTTGGATACAATTCTAGGATATACGAACCTCATTGTCATGGTTTTATCCAACGAGACGAGCATGAAACACATTTTAGTGGAATGACCTCCCACTAGGATTTCATATTTAATTTGGAGTAATGATTAATGATTTTTTGAAAAGGTGTAAATTTTTTAAAAATTGAGAATTTTTTTCAAATGAAATTATTTGAAAAAGTATGGATGATATATTTTGAAAATGGTTTGGGTTTGAAAAGTAAGAATGGTTTTTCAAAAATGGTTTAACGTCAGAAAATGCTGCTTTTGGAAAACAATGTTGTGATAGTTGATATGATATAATTTTAAATGTTAAGCCATTAGTTACTAGAGAGTGATATTGACAAATTTTTTTGCGGGTTTAGAAAATATCACCCTGATAGGTGTCATAGGAACTAGTCATAAGAGGATTTTGAGAATTGGGTTTCTCCCGAGCCACATGTGAACTGGTATTTGCTCAAAAGCATCACTCAGGATTTTTAATCCATTGAGTAGGGACTGTAACCAGATACTTCGTTAACGATATTTGTCACTACTGTATATTAATGTGGAGGAAGTATGGTTGTCTTCACTAGAGGAGCTAAGAAATATTCCACTAATATGAAGAGTATGTGGGGAACCTATTTTTTATGTTTCAAAAATGAAATGATGCCTTCTATGAAAAAACTACAAACTCTTCTCAGTTAAAGAGAATGTCAAGCCTTTGTGTGTCGAGATTTTTCTATAACTATTGGAGGGAGATAAGTTGAAATGGAACTACTCGATGTTGGAGATGGATGTCTATAATGTAATAATAGGAATGGATTGGTTGAAAATGGTTAAGGCTCACATCGACTATTATAGGAGAACAATGACTTTCACGATTAAGGACGACATCAAGAATCTCTTTAGAGGTGAGAGTATGGTAAAGAACAGTGAAAAGAGATTGGTGGAACCAATGGTGGGAACGATCTATTACCAGTTGGCTTTATTTAATTTGGCATCAATGCAGGAGATTGAGGAAAATAGTTTTCCCGCTATTGTGGATCAATTTAAAGATGCCTTTCTCAAGAACATCTCAGGGTTACCACCTCTAAGGGAAGTAGAGTTTATTATTGATCTCTTTCTAGGGACCAGTACAATTTCCCTTCCATCTTTTAGGATTGAACCAATAGAGTTACATAAATTTAAATTGTAGTTAGAGGAGTTATAAATCAAGTGTTTCATTTAGCCAAGTACATCTCTATGGTAAAAAACAGTCTTGTTTGTGAAGAAAGAAGATGGAACTCTTCGGTTGGGAGTTGATTATCATAATCTGAACCAAGTTATGAGAAATAACTGATTTCCACTTCCACACATTGATGATCTATTCGATAAAATTAGGGGATCCCAGTGGTTCTCTAAAATTGACATGCAATTAATTCATCACCAATTGAGATTTTGGAAGGAATATATTCCGAAGACATCTTTCAGAAGAAGATATGGACACTAATAATATGTCATTATGCCTTTAGGTCTAACGAATGCACCAGCGGTCTTTATGTGATCGATGAATCGGATATTTCAACAATAACTGGATTTTTTTGTCATGGTGTGTATGGACAACATTTTAGTCTATTCAAAGATAAGTTATGACTATAAGTAGCACCTAGAAATAGTGTTACAAATCATGACATTTTACTGTTTGTATTCCAAATTATCAAAGTGTGATTTTTGGATACAGGAAGTACGTTTTCTTATCCATGTTATTTTTGAGAAAGGTGTTTTTGTTGATCCTAAAAAGATAAAAAATTTCACTCTTAGTAACCACCAAATAATGTTTTTGAGATAAGCATTTTTCTTGGTCTAGATAGTTATTATTGACATTTTTTGCCTGATTTCTCACAACTAGCTTCACCAATGATAACTCTAGAAAAGAAGAATGATCCATTCCAATGGATAGAGGACTATCAGAAATCTTTCTAAGAACTGATAATTTGACTTACATAGGCAACTATCTTGATCTTACCAGAATCAGGACATGGGTATCTGGTTTGTTGTGATACATTGAGATCAGGGTTTGGATATGTTCTCATTCAAAGAGATCATGTGGTTTCTTATGGTTCAGGGCAGTTGAGGGTGAATGATAAGAATTACCCAACACATGATTTGGAGTTATCTGTAGTCGTCTATTCTTTGAAAACATGGATTCATTATCTATTTAGAGAGAAATTTACTGTTTGTACAGATCACAAAATCCTGAAACACATTTTCTCAAAGCGATATTTCAATATGAGGGAAAGAATTTGGATAGAGTATCTCCAAATGGTTTACTTTGACATGATGTACACACTATAGAAAGGAAATTTTGTCGCAGATGCATTGAGTAGAAATTCATATGATCGGTTGGAAAAAAAACTTCAAATCAATGACATTTGATGTTGGTGTTTGCCAGCATGCATGTGGAATGTGAAGAACAAGGTGATATTGCAGTTTTGTTTTTAGATATTCTGGTTCCTGATTTAGTAAAAATGATAAAAGATGCACAAAAATATGATTTAGAATTTCTAGTTTTTGGTTCAAAGCTCAATGGTGGGGAGACCATTGAGGGCTGGAAACTTATTGGCGGTTCAGTTTTGTGTGTCATATATCAGATGGTTGTACCTATGGATTTTCATGAACAACTCTTTCATACTTACCACCATTATAGATGGGTTGTACATACAGGTACATAGAAGATGTATAAGGCCTTGAGGCATAGTTTTGGTGGAGCGGCGTGAAAATGAAGGTGGTCGAGTTCTTATCGTGGTGTTTAACTTGTTAGCAGGTTAATGCAGATCATCAAAGACTGGATGGTTTGTAACAATCATTGCCTATCCCAGTGTGGAAGTAGGATTAGATAACAATGGATTTCTTTATAGGTCATCCAAGAATGGTCTGAAAACACGTTTCCATTTGGGTGATGGAGGATCCTCTAACAAAGCTAGCTCATTTGATCCATATTCGTGAAACTCATTCGGTAGAGGATATTTTAAAAATATATATCCGAGAAGTGGTAAAGTGTCATGGAATACTAGTGTCAGTAGTCTCAGATATAGATCCAAGGTTCACGTATCGTTTCTGGAAATCCTTATAGCAAGCCCTTGGTACTCAGTTGACTAGGAGCATGATGTATCATCCTCAGACAGATGGTAAATATGAGGGGATGATAGAAATGTTGGAAGACAAGTTTCGGGCCTATGTAAATTATTTTGGTGGCTCATGGGAGGAGAATATACCCATAGTGGAGTCCTCATACAACAAAAGCTATCATGCCCCAATACACACGACTCAATTTGAAGCATTGTATTGGTGTCCTTGTCGTTCTCCTCTACGTTGGGTGGAAATGGGTGAAACTTCACTATTCAAGACAAGCCTTGTCCAAGAAACAAAGGAGAAGATCCAGTTGATTATAATGAGGATAGAGATGGATCAAAGTCATCATAAATCTTATGCAGATCACCATTGAAGACTGTTGTCATTTTCTATGGGCGATCATGACTTCTTGAGGATCTCCTCCAAGGCTTGTACATCATCATTTTGGGAAACATGGCAAGTTATCTCCTCGATATATTGTCCCTTTAGAGATATTATAATGGTTTGGAGAGGTGGAATATCGGTTGGAATTACAACAATGGCTTAGTTCGGTGCATAACGTGTTCCATGTATCCCTATGGAAAAAGTATCACCCAGATCCTGACCATGTGATCATATAAGATATCATTGACCTAGAAACGGATGCATCACTGGTACATATCCCAGTGTGGAATGTGGATAGACAAGAGAAAGTCTTGTGTGGAAAAATCATCGTCCTAGAGTGGGTTTTATGGTAGCATAGTCATATTTTGGGAGAGACTTGGGAACGTGAGAAGGAAATTAAAGGGATGTGGCCTGAACTCTTTTTGGCATGTGAGGGTTTTCTACTTCCTAAGGATAGAAAGACCAATGGTGGGTAGAATGAGGTACCCCGGTTTCGAGTACATAACCCTTTCCTCATGTTTTTTTGTAAAAGTTGTTTTTTAAATGGTGTGGCTTTGAATGGGTTTCCATAAAATTGAGATTTTCCATAAAATAGAGAGTTTCCATAATGTTGGGTGTTTCCATAATGTTGGTTATTTCCATAAATTTGGGTGTTTCCAAAAATTTGGGTGTTTCCATAAAGTTTGGTGTTTCCATAAAGTTGGGTGTTTCCATAAATTTAGGTGTTTCCATAAATATGGGTGTTTCCATAAATTTAGTTATTTCCATAAAGTGGGGTATTTCGATAAAGTGGGGTGATTCCATATAAGAGGATATTTCCATAAAAATTGGGTTCCAAAAAAAGGGTAAAGGTGAAGGATGGGAGAGTTTGGCGGTTTTATAAGAAGTTTTGGGACCAAAAGGAGGGTCACACTATCAATAAACAGTTGGCCCAAACTGTGTGGTCAAACCGTGCACAGAGGTCATGTCTAAATCTTATTCTATAGAATCTTACTCTTTTTTGTTCCATATATTTATTTTTTCTTCAAAACGGCCCAATTTCGAGATTTTTCTCCCTATAAGGTTGGATAACCCTCCCCGCATGAGTTGTAGAAAACCTAGATCCTTCCCCTGGTGATTTCATGCCTGATTCATGGGGTATGTGCCAATCTTCTTGGTTCTTTTCGGTTTTCTACAAACTCCCCCTTCTCTCCTTCTCGTATTTTAAATATAAACCTCTTTTGGGTAGATATAAGTTTTTTAATGTCAGGAAAGGATAAATATGGTGTTGTTCATGATTGAGGAAGAGATCTAATCTGCATTCATGGAATCTTGATTTGATTGATGTGGTATGTCACCATTCATTTATGATTTGTCACATTTTCATTGATCTTCTTAGATCAACTTCTTCGATCTCCATTATTTTTCAGATCTGCACTGATATTGGGTATATCTACGTTTTTGGGTTCTGAATAATTCAAGGTTGAGTCAGGATCTTTCTTGGATAATAAAACTAAGGCCGTTCTTGGAGAATCGACCCACCCTCTTGTGCATTCTTCGTCTGTTGTCGAGTTCATAAAAACCATCAGGGTAGGAGGCATCTCTCTCAACTCCTAATTTAGGAATTGATTGGATTAGCTTAAAAGTGTATTAATTGAATGGGATTGATTGGAAAAAACATGGAATAAATTTTCTTTAGTGATGATTTATGATTTTAGTGAAATTGCGAAATCTTTGTAAATTATTGTGCAAAGTGAATTAGCCACATGAATTTAAAATAATTATTTTAAATTATTGTTTTGAGGGAATTTTTAAATGGTTTGATTGTAACATCCCAGTTCTGGAATCCACCCAAAGGCGCCCCATTCCCGGTTGGTCACATGACCTCAAGCACAATTCCCCGAACACTAGAGGCTGCCCACTAGTAGCGAGGACCATGGGTGTGATAGTGGGGAGATTATTCCCTCATTGGAAGAGTACACAGTGGAAGTAAACAAATAAATACAATAGGGGAAGCAATAATAATATCATACCAAAATAAATTGCGGAAAACTAATAGAATAAACTAGAGAACATATATATAATGATTGCTGAAACATATGTCTAGAAAAGCAGCAAAACAAATAACAATACTGAATAATAGTACTAAACCATGTACAATAGAAAAATAGTAATTAGCTCCACAGTATCACAGGCCTAATCTTGGTCCAATACTCTCCAGCTCCACAATTTCTCAAGTACCTGAAGTAGAAGGGTACTTTCCCGTTTCTAGACCTGCAACAATATAATCTATTTGGTCCCAAAATCATGTCCCAAACAGGGTGTGAGACTAAATACCAGTAGGTAACCACCACTAGATATGTTCCTATCTGTCAAAGAGTATATGGCAGGTAAAAGTATAGGGAACATTAAACATGAAAGTACTCAACAGTTCAATATCAAGCAACAACCAAACCAGAAGATAAACACAATAGGTATCCCTCTAGGTAGTACACTAAGTCTAACCCCTCCGGTCTTACCTAACAAGTAGAAGGAACCCTATGGGAAGTACACTCAGTCTAACCCCTCTGGTTCATCTAAAGAATAGACTCTCTGAGGAAGCACTCACCGTCAAAACCCCCTATAGTATCATATCGTAAGTAAAGGTGCTCTAGGGAAGCACTTACGTTGCATTCCCTCTATGGCATGCATCAAGGAACTACAGACACTCTGAGGAAGCACTCAACGTCAATTTTCCTTGAGTTCTCAAATCGTAAATTATAGGGACACTCTGGAGATGCCCTCAATGAAAATTCTCCTTATAGTCTATACACCAGGTTCTCACGGCCCTATGTAAGTCAAGCTAGTGTAGGAGGGCACATTGTCCAAGATAAACCTTAAGAATGACTAGGCTAGCATTATATAGAATAAGATATTAACAGAACAACAATCACTCCATCCTACAATACTAGTCATGTGAAAGAAAACAGCAGCCTAACCAGAAAAATAGACCCAAGGTCAAAGAAGTGAAAACATGCATTGGAAACACAGCCAAAACACTACAGTTCACCCTATTCACAAAAAATTATCATCTACTCAAGAATAAAATCATAACAGAAAAACAATAGGGCTAAAAAGAAAAATACGCAATACCCCGTTCATGGGTACTGGGCAATTTTGTACAGAAAACTCAATGAATATCTACATAAAGTCACAAACCACCTACCTTGGTGTTAGGAGATCCATATAAGTGAACCTCAAAGCTTCAATCTCTTTAGAATGTCGAAGATCAAAAAAAAACATCTACAACGTTCAACCCATG
Source organism: Viscum album (assembly GCA_963277665.1). Lineage (NCBI taxonomy): Eukaryota > Viridiplantae > Streptophyta > Magnoliopsida > Santalales > Viscaceae > Viscum > Viscum album. The sequence continues at coordinate 1,461,136,202 of OY728163.1, read as the reverse complement.
ATATCTCATAAGAGAGGGGAAAATAGAAGATGGTGCTCTAGGAGAAGATATAACTCACTGATTTTATTCCAACACAATGGATGGTGTTCGATTTGGAGGATGGACGAACGTTCGTGGTTTCTTTGAAGATCAGTGGTCGTACGGAGCTCTCGGTCGAACAAGACCTAAAAGAAGAGAGTTCTAGCAATTAGACGTGACCCCAGTGCGTTCATTGAAAAAATAAAGTATAGGGCATATACTTTTGAAGTAATTGGCATGTACTCACCATTCGGTACTCCACTTTAAGAAGCCTCCATGTCACCCTTACATGGTCGTGTGTGTGGCCATGACATGGACAGTACAAGGCCTCTGGTGGAGAATCTGTACACGACGTGTAATCATAAAGTACATGGCGTGAACATAGAAAATTTATAGAATTTCCATCTTTTCTAAAAAATGGCCAGAAAAGTAAAAACATAACTGAAAAAAAGATCTAGGTTTTTACAAACTTCCCCCCCTTAAATAAATTCATCCCCGAATTTCCCTAGCGTGGCGTAGAAGAGATCCTGAACAGCTCCGGCCACTAGGCTCGTACATCAGCCTCCCTCTCCCAAGTCTCATCCTGTACCCACCCGTGCTTCCATAGAACTCATACCAGAGGAACAGATCGGCCATAGAGAACCTTTTCACTATGATAAAAAATCTAGATAAGATGCTCCTCGAATGATGCATCCACTTCAATCTCAACCTCCCCAGGTTGAAAGACATGAGACGGGTCTGAAAATTGACGCCAAGCCTATGAAATGTGGAAAACTTCATGCATAGCTCGGTACCTCTGAGGTAATTGTATCTAATAGGAAACCATCCCAACTCTCTCCAACACCTCAAATGGCCCGACATACCTCAGAGAAAGCTTACCCTATCTCCTAATCCTCATGTGCCCTAACCTCAGTGTGACACGTAGAAAAACCTGATCCCCGACCTCGAACTCCAAAGGTCATCTCCACTGATCAACATAGGATTTTTATTGAGACTGTGCAGTATCCATCCTCTTCCGAATCATATTCATTTTCTCCATGGTCTCCTGCACAAGATGAGGTCCCAACATAGCTTCCACTCATGCATCCATCCAACATAAGGGTGATCAGAATGGCCTACCGTACAAAGCCTCATATGGTGCCATATGAATAGTTTCTTGAAAACTATTGTTGTAGGAAAACTCCACACGAGGTATATGATTCTCCCAAGAACCTCCAAAATCCAGAATGCATGCTCGTAGAATGTCCTCATGCACCTAGATCATACGCTCAGACTGGCCATCTTTCTGGGGGTGGTAAGATGTACTCAAAAGTATGTGTGTACCCAAAGCCTTATGAAGCCCCTGCCAAACCCAAGAAGTAAAATGGGCATCCCTTTCTAAAATAATAGAGTGTAGAACTCCATACAGATGTATAATCTCTCGAATGTACAACCATCTTATCTCATCAACATTGAAGGTCACCATAATCGGCAAGAAGTGATCAACCTTCGTGAGTCTATCAATGACAACCCATACTTCATCATTTCCTCGAGAAGACCTCGGTAAACCTGTCATGAAATCCATCGTGACATCATTCCACTTCCACTTGGGAATAGGTAACTGCTGTAAATTTCATGTCGGTCGCTGATGCTTTGCCTTCGCCTGTTGATAGGTGAAACACCTCATGAAGAAACCTTCCAAGTCCCTCTTCGTACCTGGCCACCAATACTGAAAGTGTATATCATGATACATCTTGGTGATGCCAAGATGAACTAACCAAACTGAGGAATGAAAGTCCTGAATCTTATCCTCGCGTATGTCTGTTGGCACCCATACGCCCCACTGGAAACGCAAGATTTCATCATCACCAATGGTTCATCTAGGAATAGGCTCCTTTCCTGATACACTTTCCCTTACGACTAGGCTTTCATAATCAAATAGATGCCTCATTTGAAATAGTTAAAGAATATTAGAGGTAACAACTACAGAAGAAATGAAGGTCTGCCCATGCTTGTTGTGCACCTCCAAATGAATCTCAGATAACAGAGCCATAATATGCCACTCACTACTGGCCTCTTGAACTTCCTATATCTGAGTCCTCCTACTCAGCGCATCAGACACTACATTGTGTTTCCCAGGCGTATAAGCAAGCTCAAAGTCAAAGGACTGTAGGTACTCAACCCACCTTCTCTGTCTCAAATTCAGATCACGTTGAGTGAAGATGTACTTGAGACTCTTATGGTCAGTGAAAACCAAAAAATGATATGCCATAATATAATGTGTCCAACAACGTAAAGCATGAACAACCACATCCAACTTGAGATCGTGCATCGGGCCGTTCCTCTCGTGTGGCCGCAACTACCAAGACCCGTACGCAATGACTCCATCTTCCTACATAAGCATAGCTTCCAGCTCGATACCTGAAGCATCACAATATATAGTATTGATATTTCCCGGCTCTGGAAAGACTAGTATCAGTGCTGAAGTCAACCTTCCATTCATCTCCTAAAAGGCTGACTTACAAGAATATGACCACAAGAATTTCTCACACTTCTTATTCATAATTTTCAGTGGTGCTGCTAAGCATGAGAAGTTATGTATGAAGCGTCTATAGTATCCAGCTAGCCCTAGAAAACATCGTACCTCAATGAAGTTCTTAGGCTCCTCCCATAAATCTACTACTCTCACTTTCTCTAGGTCTATTAATACTCCTGTCTCTGAGATGACATAACTCAAGAAGTGAAACTAATCCATCCAAAAGTGGAATTTTGAGAGCTAATCATATAAATGATGCTCTCTTAGTGTATTCAAAACAATCTCAATATGGGAAACATGGTCATGTTGAGTGTGAGAGTACACCAAGATATCATCCACGAAGACCACAACGAAGGAATCCATGTTTGGATGTAACACATGGTTCATCAGTGCCATGAAAACTACAGGCACATTCGTGAGACCGAATGACATTACCATATACTCATATAGACCATACCTACTCTAAAAGTATGTAAGAGGTATATCAGATGGTCAAACATGCAACTGATGATAACCAGACCTCAAGTCAATCTTCGAGAGCACCTAGGCTCCTCAAAAATGATTAAAGAGATCATCAATCCTTGGTAAAGGATATCGGTTCTTGACCATCAAATAGTTAAACTTCTGATAATCCACACAAAACCTAAGGGTTCCATCTTCCTTCTTTGCAAACAGGATAGGCGAACCCCAAGGAGAAGTACTGGGTCTGATGAAACCCTTTTCCTACAACTCCTCCAACTACTTTGTTAGCTCCAGCAAATCTGGTGTAGCCATCCTATAAGGAGGAATGGACACTGGTTCCACTCCTAGAACACGCTCAATAGAAAATTCCACCTCACGCTCTGGAGGAAAACTTGAAAATTACTCTAGAAATACATCCCTAAAATGATCCACCACTGTAGGATAGTCTAACTGAGAAATCCCTTGATCATGTAGATATAATCTAGAAAATTGGGTTGTAACGCCTCCTAACCCATGATGCTCTGGACCTGCTCTTCTTGCCTGGACATTCCACTCACCCATATGAAGAAACTATACGCCCTCTGGGGAGATGAAACTTACCCTGCAAAGACAACAGTCAATAAATTGCTGGAAAGGAACTATCCAGTCTATTCTGAAAATAACATCATAGCCCATCATCTCTGTGACATAGAGGTACCATAAAAAGTGACACCCACCAACCTCAAGAGGGAACTCCTTACACTAATGTACACTCGTCGTTCTAGTCCCCAACGAAGTGTCTAGTGTCAAGATGTCATAAGAATAAAAGATGTAGAGCCCAAGGCTCTCCACAACCGCAGAAAATATAAAGCTATGGGAATCCCTTGTATCGAAAAGTGAAGAAGCTAAAACTGAGGCAACTAAGATCATACCTTGAACTATAGAAGGTATGTGATCCTTCTCATGCTGGGTCTTCTACACTACAAAGGTCTGGCCAGCTCCATGACCCTGTGATCCTACCTAACCACTCTACGATGATCCACCATGCTGTCGCTAAAAGATCGGTGACTGACCACCATGGCCATGACCTCCATCTCAGCCTGAATTTCCAGAAGAACTCCAGTTCTCAGACTGGTGAAAAACTAGTGGTGCTGCTCCCAAACGAGGAGTGATAGGAAAACCCATGTCATCAGATGCTGGTGAGAAGATCTGACAGAAGCAGTGAATGTGACCCAACTTGCCGCATTTTTGGGACTCCACTAGGTCTCTCGGGCAGTGTGGACTCGTATTACCACTCTTCCGACACTGGTAGCACATGACTTGGATACCAGAAAAAGTGTCTCACCTCCTTGGATCACCACGTGAAGACTCGCTCCAGAGCTTCCTACTATCAGTAGGAGGAATTCTAACACTAGATGTTGATACACCATAGATCATAACTCTGTAATCCCTCTGATTGTGCTCTGTGATCAGCGTCTGGGTTACAATAGAAGTGATAGAAGAAAACCTGAAGATGTTCACCACAGATCGAATGTCGTGCCTTAGACCATCCTCGAACTTCCTTTCCATGAATAATTGATAACCTCTTGAAAAAGGTTTGAAGTGATGCAGCTTCATAAAGTGGGAGAAATACTCCATAACAGAAAGTGTACCCTGATCCAAACTCATAAACTCTCAGGCTTGATCAGCCATCAAGGTCTTTGAATATATGTAGTCAATAATGATGCACTGGAACTTGTCCAATGCCATAACCTCCTAGCATCCCACCTGAGAGATCACATCCCACCATCTCTTGGTCGAGTCCCAAAGAATGTAGGTAGCAAGTATGACCCTCCCCTCTGGAGGTGTATCCCGATGCTCAAAGATCTTCATCATGGATTCTATCTATGAATCTGTAGCCTAAGGTCCTCCATACCCTGAGAAGGTGGGAGGATGCTGCTGTTGGAATACCTGAGTCAAATTAGCCATCAACGGGGCAGGAGGAGGTTTCCCCTGAAATTTTTGTATCATACTCATAAAGCCTTCCCTGAACTGTGAATTAGCACTTGTTTCCGGTATAACAGCAGGTTCCAGGACTGGCACAACAGGAGGATCTGTGGGAATTCCCTAGTAAACCGTATCTGGAATCTGATCACTTACCTCTAACTGGCAGACAACTGGAGGACGTCTTAGTGGCATGACTCTGCATGGTTAAATGCACACCTTAGATCAATATTATCAAGGACAGAAAACTGGAAGTACATAAAGGGAAAAGGAGAAAGAAAGAATTCATGTTTTTAAAAATATTACTACACAATGTGTATGTCCCCTACACGGTGTTTTACCTTAAGTCATTCACATGGGCGTGTACTCGTGCTAGAACGGGTCGTATAACACACCATACACATGGCGTGTTCCTCAAACAAACGGTGTGTACTTGAATCCTCTTCCCCTGCCCAATTACTTCCACACAGTTAAGCCACATGGCTCTCCTAACACAAGACTACATTACATGTTCAAGATGGACATGGCATGTACTATACAAGCTTTGCATGGACCTTGTTGTTAGTGAAATGGCCTGACACATGGTGGACACTACACAGTGGGTTCAAGGTGGACATGGACTTTATGTGAAGAGATAACACTGACCCGTGTTGTTAGTAACATAGCCGGGTACCTGGGTCAAGATACAAAACATGTCCAACTGGTACGTAGCGTGTTCTCACCGTACTTTACCCATCTTGTGTCTCTGCCCACATGGCTGATGACCCGGTTAGAGACTACACTGCGTGAATATAGAGTACACAGGCTTTACATAAGAAAAACAATTTATTCCTGAACAGAATAACACATGGCATGTAGTCAAAACTACACAGCGTGTATTCTGGGTTTTTTCGGACAGTAAACCTTAGAAACTACTCTGAAACCAAAAAAACAATGAAACAAACATTGAAAGTGCCAAATTCCAATCCTTGAGGGTCCATACTCCCCGTGAATTAATGCTTGTCATCTTAAACAAGTTATAACAATGTAAAAAGTCAATGATCCACCAAATTCCGATCTTTGAGGGCCCATAACACCTCAAGAACCATGTTTTGGAGTTCATTCAAACAAAATCACACACAAACAATACCCTATCAAATAATAGGTATTTTATCAAGGCATCTATCACAACAACATGCATATTCTACACAACATCTATGAAAACAACATTCAATCACTAATGCATTTTAAATGGCATGGCAAGAATGAATGACATGTGATTTCTAAAAAGTTCCTATATGATGCATGAGATGGTATACCCTCATCTCATTGGGTTGTGACAGAAATAAAAATTCAATAACATAAATTATAACCAGCACAAAACATGTGAGTCACCAAACGGTGAAAATCAAGGAAACCATAAACTTCCAAACTATAAAATTGCATTAACGAGGTAGATTAGATTTTACCTGTACATGGGTTAGATACTCCTAGAAAAATCTTATTACCAAGTACATATTCTATCCTATCCCTGACTATAGGCTCCAAATAGTAATTCAAGAAAATAGAAGGCCTCTGATTCCACTTTGTAACGTCCCAGTTCCAAAATCCACTCAAAGGCGCCCCGTACCCAGTTGGTCACATTACCTCAAGCACATTTTCCCGAACACCAAAGGATGCTGACTGGAAGCTAGGACCTTGGGTGTTATAGTGGGGAAGATATGCCCTCCTTGGAAGAGTACACAAAAGATGTAAACAATTACATACAATAGCGAAAGAAATAATAATATCATACCAAAATAAACAGCGGAAAACTGAAAGAATAAACTGGAGCACATATATATAATGATGCATGATATATATGTCTAGGAAAGTAGCGAAACAAAGCACAATTATGAAGTACAATACTAAATCAAGTACAAAATAAAATAAGTAATCTGATCCATAGCATCGCAAGCCTAAGCTTGGTCTCATGCTCTCTAGCTCCACAGCATCTCAAGTACCAGGAGTAGAAGGGTGATTGCCCTTGTCTAGACCCGCAACAATATAATCTGTTTGGGCCCAAAAGCATGGCCCAAATAGGGTGTGAGAATAAATCCTAGTAAAAAACCACCATGAGATTTGTTCCTAACACTCAAAGAGTATATGGAAGGTAAAAGTAAAGTGAATAGTAAACATGAAAGTACTCAATAGTTCAATATCAAGAAACAACCAAACAAGCAGATAAACAAAATAGGTAACCCTCTGGGAAATACACTCAGTCTAACCCCTATGGTCCCACCAAACATTTACAAGCAAAACTCTGGGAAATACACTCAGTCTAACCCCTCTGGTTCATCTTAAGCATAGACTCTCTGCGGAAGCACTCACCGTCAATTCCCCATATAGTCTCATATCGTAACTAAAGGCACTCTAGGGAAGCAATTACATCGCATTCCCTCTATGGTCCACGTCGAGGAACTTCATACTCTCTGAGGAAGCACTCAACGTCAATTCCCCCTGTGGTCTCATATCGTAAATTATAAGGACACTCTCAAGAAGCCCTCAATGTCTGTTATCTCTATGGTTTACACACCAGGTTCTCATGGCCCCATGTAAGTCAAGCTTGTGTAGCATCACACACCGGAAAAGGTAAAACTTAAGAACTACTTGGCTATCATTCTACATCATAATAGCATAAAAGAACAACAGTCACACCATCCTCTAATACTAGGTGTTGGAAAGTAAACATCAGCCTAACATGTAAAGAAGACCCAAAGGTTAAAGAAAGAAAAACATGAATGGGAAACACAACCAAAGAACAATAGTTCACCCTATTCACAATAAATTATCATCTACTCAAGCATACAAGCATAGCAAGAAAGAAATAAGGCTAAAATGGTAAACGTGCAATACCTCGTTCATGGGTATTGGGAAATTTTTCATATAAGACTCAAAGACTATCTACAGAAAGTCACAAACCACCTACCTCAGCATTAAGAGATCGATATAAGTGAACCTATAAGATTCAATCTCTTTATAACATCAAATATTTACAAAAATATCTAAAATGTTCAACCCGTGATATCTCACAAGAGAGGGGAAAACATAAGATGGTGATCTAGGAGAAGAGAGAACTCACCGATGATATTCCAATGCAATAGACAGTGTTCAATTCGGAGGACATATGCACGATTGGGAGTTCGTTGAAGATCCATGGTCGTATGGAGATGTCGGTCGAACGAGACCTAAAAGAAGAGAATTTTGGTGATTATATGTGACCCTGGTGCATTTCATGAAAAAACAATGTACATAGCATGTACTTTTGAAGTACATGTCGTGTACTTGCAATTATGTACTCTTCTTTAAGTGGCCTCTATGTCACCCTCACATGACCGTGTGTGTGGCCATGACATAGTCAGCCCAAGGCCTTCGGTGGAAAAGCAGTACACAGCGTGTACTCATAATGTAAACGGCGTATACATAGAAAATTACCAGAATTTTCCTATTTTCTCAAAAACAGTGGGAAAATGAAAAACATACCTAAAAAGAAGATCTGGGTTCTTACATTGATGAACAATTTTGAAAAAAATGGTGTTTTATTGAAATGGGTAGGTATTGAAATGACCTTGCTAGAATTGGGTTTCAATAAAGTGTGTTTTTATTAAAAAGGTGTTTTCACATGATCCTTGGGGATATTGGTGTGTGAGTTCATATTGAATTTCTAGGGCTTGTTTGAAATATGAACTTATGCTCAGTTCTGAAGGTTAAATGGCACATGGGATATGAATTTTATATTGTATATATAGGGCTTGGTTGAAATATGATCTTTCCCTCGGTGCTAAAGGGTTAATGGAACATGGGAAACAATTACCCTGTGACGGCTTGGTAGATCGATGTGAAATCGATCATGAGTATGGAATTTTCATAATATAGCATGCATTGTTATTTTCATGGGTATGTGGAATGGTTGTGTATTCCAAAATGGATATTTTTAAATGGTTCTAAATATTTTTTAGTTATTTTTCTGGAAGAATAACTTGCTGGAAAATTGGTTTCAATCGCACTTGTATGCTTTTGGTTTTAAATGGTATTGAAAACGTGTTTATAATTAGTTATAAACTATTTTGAGAAATTGTTTTATATAAACTATTTTATATAAATGTTGCTAACTCTTTTATCCTAGTGGTGTGAGTAGGGAATTCATTAGTGAAAACCTACTAAGTTTTATACTCACCCCTACTTTGGCACATTGGTGCTTTGGCAGATTCTATTTTTTGGGACAGGGGTAAAGGTGACGTTTCCCACATTTTTAGCACTAACTCATGATGTTTGGGCTTTTTGGATATTTTTTATCTTGGAGATTTTGGAGCTTGGTGTCTTGTGGCCTTTAGAGAGTCTTGTGTCGTTTATCCGCTGTGTACTTTAATACATGGTTATTATTCCATTTTTACACACTTTGATGTGGTTTTTAGATACATTAAGTAATTGAGTTTTATTTCATTTGTTCATAAATCATATAGTAAATTTTTGGTTTTGGTTGGTTGTTTTTTTGTGTTTATTTATTAAATGGTAAATCATCCCCCACTTGTATTTGAAACCCTTCGGTATTTATTACCAGCCTTTGGCATATTGGGGATGTCTTTTAAGGCCATGTAATGACTCATTGTGATCTCAAGCCAATGATAATGAGAGGTTCATTATTTTAACCCCTTTCCCTGCTCTTTTTAATGTTTTATAACACCATGTTTCTTAGGTTTTAGGCTGTAGAACATCCATCACAAAATCTATCTCTTTTTCCAATAACTCTTATTATGTTATTATAATTTAATTTAAATTGGTTTATGCTGAGATATTCCACTACATATCCCCCTTACTACCCATATTATGTATTGATGACAAGATACCCTTTTCTCTAACCAAAATATTTAATGAAATTTTAAGCGACTTCATTAGGCTGCCGAATTTTTGTGAGGGATTTCTCAACATTTTTTAATTAAAGTTACATTCTTTTCTTTTTCTTTCCTCATAACGCCTCATCCAAATGATATTATAATTCCTTTACCTTATATTAAATGTAATTTTATTATTCTAATAGAATATTTCATCATTGTATCTCATTTCACATTCATTTATACTAAAAATGAAAACCCCATCTGAAATTTGTTAAGTTACCACATTCAAGGATGATAGGTTTTCAATTTCAACTACCATATTAAATTCTAGTCGTGAAACCGTTATTATGGTTGAAACAGACTATGATATATGTATTATGTCTCTTATATTCTTCTAAAAGTTTTTTGTATATATGGTTTTGTTTTATAAATCAAATGGGTCTGTGGTGTCCAAATATCAAAAATTAACCCAAACTGTTATCATTAAATAATTTATATAATCATTCATATTAACTCTAATTAACAAAGTGAAATTTAAAAACATGTAACCTTAGGTATATTCACTAATTACATATATCTTCAATTCTGGACAAAAATCCTCATTTTACACGATTCTTCATTCATGTATATAAGTATACCGATCATGAAACAAATGGACCTGAATAATGAAATTGAACCTCTTAACACATCAAAAAGGCCACGAATGAACATCATAACGTTAAAACAAATCAATTAAATATAAAAAGGTTCTGAAAATATTAATTAATTAATTTAATTTGGTTTTCCATGACACTAAGACAATGTGAAGAGCACCATCAGATTTCAGGTAAGGGTTTCCTCATCTCACCTTTATTTTTGTGAGATATTCCGTATTCACTACTAATTCTTGTGTATGAGGTATGTGTATTTTTCATTGATGTTTCATATCATGAATCTATTTATTTCATGATATTAAATGTATTATTCAATTATTAATAATTTTGAGTTATATTATTCAATTTATTACAATGTTGGAATTATTCTTCACCCAAACCTCCATTTTCATTCAGGTTACTTTTACTATCTACTTACCTCAATTAAATTCTTATTTATTCATATGTGATCCTAAAATATTTTATGATAATTTCCAATATATATATACAAACTTGAATCCTACTTTCACTTATGGGTATTTATATGTTTTAAAAGGATCTTTCAAAAAAAATCCCAAAATGAAATCTCGATTCAAGAAACTTCTCTGATTCATACCTATTTTGAAGTTAACCATATAATATTTTTAAAACCATATTTATCTGTATAAAGTCATAAATTTTACTATGAAAAATATATTTTGGTTCATTTATAGTTTTATAAAATCAAACATTCATTTTCACTTAAAAATCCCTTTAATTAATTTCTTAAACTTCACTAAAATGTTTTAATTGTATAGCTTATTTAAATACACTTTTTACACGATTTCACTTCAGTGGGATATCACATGTGCCTCAAATGTAATATTAATGTCCTTACATTTTCATTTTTGGTATATAAATGTTTAAAACTATTTTTATGAAAAATAAAAAATTATTTTCCAAAAGAAATCTTCATTTAAATGTAAAATTGATTTTTCCCATCTCACTTTAACTTTTTTGAGATATACGCCTTGTTCATTAATTATTCCTTGCATGTGGTGTATGTACTACCCTTTTCTATATCATATCAATATTCTATTTATTCTCATGATATTCTAATGGAATTTTATTTGAATATTTCAAGGTGGTATGGGATACTTTGGAAAGTATAAGGATTATTTCCTCAAGAAATTTTAAATTGTATAATTTAAATGTATCTCATCTATGTCAACATCCTTGTTAAATATTTTACTTCATTGAGGTTTATACCTTATGATATCATCTACTGTATTTAATTTAATGGCCTATGATTCGTTTGACTATGGATGATCAATATTAAAACCATTCACAAATTTACTCTGAATGGTTAGTGTTTATGATTACTTTTTGAGGAAAGTTATTTACATTTCATATGTTAGTTTCAATATGAATGTATATGTTATTTATGTTTATCTCTATTCCTATGAGTAACAAATTGAACTTTTTAAATGTTAGGTGGGTCCCACTATATCTCCTCGATGCATCGGTAGGTCTCATGAGACAAACTATGGTCTTGGAATTAGGCCTTGACAACATGAATATTTATGGTTTTGCCTGAGGCCTTGATGGTATATTTTAGAATGTCCAACATATGAATTTACCTCATTATGAAGCTAGTAATTGAAATTTCATGTGGTTATTAAACTAATAGAATACCCATGGTTATGTTTTATTATGGAATTATTTAATGAACTAATATTCCAGTCATAATGTGTTCATGTTTATTTTTATAAAGGCATGTGTCTTAGTTATTCACCATGCATAATATTTATGATTATGTTAATTTATGTTGTACTGCTAAACCTTTACTGAGTATTTTCACTCACCCCATTCATTTTTTTCTTCCCCAGTATAAGAATAAAAGATCATTTATTTATTTTTCAAGGATCCATTATATTATATTTTTTATGTATCATATTTTTTTCCTTACAAAATGTAAAATGGGTTCCATGTATGTATCTAGTTTCTTCAAGACTACCAAACTGATCAGCTATTTGGAATTTGATTCTTTGTAATCATGCCAATTGTTAATATAATGCACTGCCTCTATGCTTCTGGAGTCTGGGCGTTAAAGTTTGTATCAAAGGATGTTTTGTAGAAAACATGGAAACTAGATTTAGAAAACATTGATTAGAGAACAGAACCCAAAGAGGGTCAATAAGGATAAACATTAAATGTAATCCTAGAATCTTGGTATGAAATATATTATGTTGATCTTCCTGGAAAATAAATACCTATCTAGATACTACAAGTGGACGTGGTTCTGGCATAGATGTACCTAGGAGTGAAAACTCTGACAATGAGTTTCTGGCTTGACCTGGAGTATCCAAGTACACAAAAATGGGCCTTACTGTGCACATGGTTTGAAACTCATGGGTGATATTCTTAGGATAATTCACACTTTATTTACCCACTATTATGAAGGATTTATGCACCCAAAGTAACCAAATTATATGGTTCTCAGATTTATGATGAATAAATTTATGTTATGTGATATACCATGTTTAGAGTAATTGAGAGTTTGTAATGTTACCAGCTAATATATAATATGGAATTGATTAGAAATGGAACCTATCACAAGGAATGATAACTTCACCAATGAATGTGATGTGGAGAGTAATAATGATCATATCTCTAATGGTCTCAAGAAACAATTTCAAAGGAAGATTGTCTCCCAAGTATACTCATAATATGAATAAGTAGTATAATATATTGACAATGTATTTAAAGAATTTTCTGAGTCCAATGGAATTGAAGGGAAGAAAAAGAATAAGAGAATGGAAAGTAAAAACATGGATAAATTGAAGAAGATAAAGTTGTATTTTCCCACATGTGATGACTGTTGAAGGAAACACCTTGGTATTTTCTTGAGAGGAAAATGGGTTTTCTTCATGTGTGGAGAGAATTTCACCCACGCTCATAATTTCAAGATAAAGAAAGAGTTTTTGTATATTCAATGCTTCAATACGAAGGTGATGGGACATTATATGAATAAATGTTTAAATCATCAAATGAATATACCCCAAATGATGATTTTTGACAATTATCAAGTTATAATGCTACCTAAGATAAAAGAGAATGATTAATATGCCTAGTCAAGAATCATGCCATTTTAATATTTTGGCAGTAATGTATTGGTTGTTTGAATTATGAGATATATAAGGATTCTACTACAGTACTCTTTCATTAAGGATTTCTAGTCGTATGATAAATAGTACAATGGAAAAGTGATTCAAAAGAAAGTTAAAATTTTTAGAAAAAAATTATAGGAATGAGGGAAATAAAGCCCTTAATATATATATATATGATGTTGAGATAATGATGATGAAATGATTGATTTGGAAAAATACTGACTACATTGGGACTGATTATTGACTTGTCGAAAAGTGTTCTATGATATCATCAATGGAGTTTACAACACATTTTAATTTAAGGAATATATCCAATAACATATATTTTACTTAAGGAATATGGAAGAATGCTTGTTTCCAATATAGGTTTTATGGTAATTCAAGTTTTTAACATATTTTAAGAGGATACATGATAAAGTTATTCATATGTTTGGAATGTAAATATAGTTCTTCTTCTTGTTGATTAAGGGTTAATGATATGTTCATCATGGACATTTAGATACCTTCATTATAATTTGTTGAATCATTATATTTTTTAATTTTAAGCATTTACAAAATGGTTTAATTTGATCATTGTATGGAGTTTTAGATTTTTATGTCACTACATGATGGTTTGATTATTCTTCCATGATCATATTTTCAAATTTGAATGATTTGTTTTGTAGTAACTGATTCATTTCACTTTCCTCTTATTAATAGGATTTTTTAACCATATTCTTGATTTAGTTTTCCCATAAGAGAAATTTTCAAGTATCCATAATTAAATTTTGAAGTTCATTTCAAATTTTGAGGTTGAAATTTTTGTGATGGAATAATGTAACACCCCATGAATTTACAAATAGATTTAATATATAATTCATGAAACATTGACTCTCTAAAAACAAAAACTTTATTATAACCTATCCAAGTAAACATAATTTTCCACCTATGTGCTTTTGATTTAAAAAAACTAACATACACGGTTTCATTTAGTAAGATATTTAGAGTCTGATAAGATAAAAATAATTTTTGGTAATTTCTTAAGAAAGATATGTTATGACATTCAAAATCACATGAACGGCAGTCGTTGAGTCACTTTCAATCCATAGGTTTTTTCAATCAAAGAGCTTGGAAAAGGCAACAACATGTATCAAACTTAGAATACTAGCTTTATGGGAGGTTGAAATGACACATTTACCCATGAAGCATCCAAGTATCTAACCAAGGGGATTCCTGAATACCACACCACAACCTACAGGTCTTATATTTCCCTTAGAGGTGCCATCAATATTCATTTTGATCCATCCAGGAGGGGGGGGTTCTCCAGAACACCTCCAGATTGAGATGCGGCTGACAGAAATTGTCATTAATCCTAAGACGTTTCAGAATCCCAAAGTCATGCATGGTGTTATGGAAATGTCCCTTTTGTATCAAGTTAGATTCATGTAGGGAAAAAAGAATCTTTATCTGACTTGAATTTTGATTGAGTGAGTAATTGTTATGAAAAATATAATTCTGATCATACCATATCACATGCTGGAGCTCATCAACCATAGCAAGGAAGAGGTTCCTCGTTTTTTGAGTGCCTTCCATTTATGCACATTTTTTAGTTGATCTTTGATGGAATCATAAATCAACCAAGTTCAGTAAAAAAAAATTCAAGAATATAGTTCCATATAGTACAAGTGGTAGCATAAGAGAGAAATAGGTGGTTAGCATCTTCTATGTGTCGATTACAGATGTTTCACTTATAATAGAGTTGGATACCAAAATATTCGAAGAAAATTTCAGTGGGAACTATATTGTGAGAAAGATAATAGATGAGATTGAATATTGAAGGTTTTATCCAAGGTTTCTTAAAGTGTTTTAACCAGCTGTAATCATTCCCAAAGTTACAGAAAAAATGATTGTATATGTTTTTTGAGTTAAGAATACCATTGTGAATAGGTTCCCATGTTAAGAAATCATTTGTGTGAGCCAAAGAGTCTTTTTTAATGATATTCAGAATCGTATCAGGGAGGTGATCCTGAAGAGAGTTTAAAATGTATCTGATTGAACTGTTGGTATTTTCATGAGTTTGATCGGGAGATATTATGTAAATTAAAGGTGTGAGAGTGTAGTTTTACAACCAAAATTTTATGGAGGAGTCTCTTGAGACTATCCATCTAAAATTATTCATAATATTGGTAAATTAATATTTGATGGAAGGCTATATTGAAGAATTAATGATATTCAAATTGACCATTTTAATTTTGTCAAGAAAACTATTTTTTGATAAAGGTAATAGCTTCCTAAGTATTGTGAAAAAATGTTCAAAGTGATTATTTCATTAAGGGATTAATTGAAATATTTGATATTTTTTATACCAATACCACCTTTATCAATGGGCTTGGATCAAGTTGACCAAAGAACATTCACAAGTTTTCTTTCCAAAATACTACCATTCCAGAAGAAATTCTTTATGGAGGTATCTATTTTTTAATGACACCAGCATGCCATTAATAGACCATCATGGAGTAAACCATTTGGGAGACAATAATGGATTTATCAAGGAATGTCATACCTACCATAGAGAAAGATTTACCTTTCCAAGAAGATAGATGATTTAGAACTTGGTCAACAATAGTCACAAATTACTACCCATTGGATAGAATTCACCTGTTTGCTTATCGATTTTAACTGTATCATCACACATGTTTTTCGAGCAGCAAACACAGTTGCAGATGGTCTGGACAACGTGGGAATAAATCAGGATAGAACATATTTTGAAGGCCTTCTGGATAATCTTATTTCATTTCATGAAAAATATTGTAATATGATCCCATATTTTAGACTCTTTTAATCCTTATTTTAATAATATTTTTTCTTTGGTCGTTTTTGACCAAGGCATCACCTTTTATAAAAAAACATAATTTTGGGTGAATAGTAACATACCATTATGTATAGTAACATACCCTTATGAAGAAAAATGAATATTAACGAATATAAAATCATCCAAAAAATAGAAACATCACCCACGAATGTATAAAAATAATTTATACATCTTAAAATTCAAAAAAACAATCATAATATATGTATTAGTGTTTTTTTATTTCATAAATATTTTAATTACAATTTTATGATTAATTTAATAATTTAAAATTGATGTGTATTTAAATAAAATGTAATAATAAAATTTTACTTTATTGTCTTATGGGTTTAAGATAATTTTATGGGACCTTGATTAATTTCTCAATGTGTTATAAAACGAGTTATAGTTTTAAAGTTGTTTTTTAGAATAAATTGTGATTTTATTTAAAAAATAAATTAAAAATATTTATAAAAATCAATTTCAAAATGTGGTTTTTATTTTTGAATTCTAAACATCAAAAATGGTTAGGAAGAAAATTTTATTTTTTTCTGAAATACTAGAATTTTTTATTAATAGTGAAATACGGTAAAATACTATATCTACAAATTATCAATTAAATATAGTATTTATGACATCATTAGTGATGTAATGACACATGGTTCGAACTCACATGAACATATCATTATTAGGGTTATCATTAAACAACACTATTTGTTGTCTTGATGGAAATAATAAAATAATGAATAAAATATTCAAAATACACTCCTCTCCTCCACAATAACCCCCACCCCACTCCCTCTTCTCCTAAATCCTCTTTGCCTTGAAGCTCCACAAATTTATATCCAAAAACCTATCCATAGTCACTCCCAACATCCAATAATCTCTTTGTATTTCCAAAAGACCAAAACATCTCCCCTAAAGTGGCTCTCAAGGAAGATTACTGCAAGTGGTAAATTCCTCTTTTCATTTATTTTATTTCAAGTTCTCTTTTATGTGGTATGTATTTCATGTTTTCATACCATGTTCTTATTTATAAATTATTATATCCCTATAATATTTTATGAGTATTTTATGAATGGGTGGCCTTTTCCCCCTCTCTTTTTCATGTTTTCTAAAACCATGTTGCATAGTCATTATGCTGTATAATTTTCGTCTCAAAATCTATCTCTTTTTCAAGAACTCCTATTATTTTATTATATTTTAATTTAAACTAGTTTATGCTGGGATATGTCATTAAATATCCCCCTTACTTTTCATATTTTGTATGAATGATGTGATACCTTTTCTCTCATCAAAATAGTTTATCAAATTTTAAGCGACGTTGTTAGGCTGCCGAATTCTCATGAGGGATTTCTGAACATTTCTTTTATTTTAGGTTCTATTATTTTCTTTTTTATTTATTAATCACATATAATTTTAATGAAATGATAATTATAGTACCATAAATGAACTATAATTTTATTATTCTAATCTAATATTTCATTTTAATCTCTATTTTCCCATTCTTTTATACTAAAAATGAAAACACTATTAGAGATGTGCTGAGTAACCACATTCAAGGATGATGGGTTTTCATTTTCTACTACCGTCTTCAATTTTGGTCATGAAACCAATGTTATGGTTGAAACAGAATATAATATATGTATTATGTCTCATCTATGGTTCTAAATATATTTTTACAATGGATTTTATTTATAAAGTAAATGAGTTAGTGGTGTCCAAAAACCACCAATTAACCAAAGCGGTTATCATTAAATAGATTATATAATGATTCATCATTAATATAAGTAAAAAAATTAAATTTGAAACCATGTAAAATTTAGGATGTTCCCTAAAAATATATTACTTCAATTCTGGAAAACAATCCTCATTTTACATGATTCTTTTTTCATGTATATAAGTATACTGATCATGAAACAAACAGACCGAAACAATGAAATTAAACCTCATAACCCCTCAAAAAGTGCATGAATGAACTTAATATGGTTATAAAAAATCAATTAAATGTATAATATGTTCTGAAAATATTAATTAATGAATTTAATTTGGGTATCTAGGACACTAAGACCCAGTGAAGAACAACATTGGACTTAAGAAAATGGTTTCTTCATGTCACTTATATTTTTGTGAGTTATTCTGTATTCACTACAACTACTTGTGTATGGTGTATGTATAAAACCCATTGATTTTTTATATCATGAATCTCTTTATTTCATTATATTCAATGATTCATTTTATGATTATTAATTTTGGGTCATATGATTCCATTAATAAAAAAGTTTTAATTATTTTCTACCTGAACCTCCATTTTCATTATAGTTACTTTTTTAATCTACATAACTCAATTAAATTATTATTTATTCATGTGAAACCCTAATATAATCTCATATAATTTTAAATTTTTATGTACAAACCATAATCCTACTTTCCCTTTATGTGTATTTATTTTTTTAAAATAGATCTTTAAAAAAAATTTCTCGAAATATAACTCGATTCAAGGAACTTTTCGAAATCTTACCTATTTTGAAGTTCACCATATAATATTTATTAAGCCATATTTATAATTATAAAATCACACATTTTACTATGAAAAAGATATTTTGGTTCATTTATAGTATTGTGAAATAAAACATTCCTTTTCGATTTAAAATCTCTTTAAAGAACTTCTTAAACCGCATTAAAATGTTTTAATTCTAAAGCTTCCTTAAAAAAACTTTTTATATGATTTCACTTCAGTGAGACATCACTTGTGTCTCAAATGTAATATCAATGTCCTTCCATTTTATTTTATTGTATATAAATGTTTAAACCATGTTTATTAAAAATTCAAATTATTTTCCAAAAGAAATATTCTTTTCAATGTAAAATGGATTTTTCTCATCTTACATTGACTTTTATTTGATATACACCTTGTTTACTAGGTATTCCTTTCATGTGGTGTATGTACTACCATTTTATATATCATATAGATAGTATCCTTATTATAATGATATTATAAGGGATTATTATTTGAATATTTCAATGTGGTATGGGACACTTTGGAATGTTTAAGTATTATCTCCTCAAGAAATTTTCTATGGTATCATTTTAATGTATCTTATCTATGTCAACATCCATGTTGAATTTTGTACTTCATTGAGGTTTATCTCTTATGATATCATCAACAATATTTAATTTAATGGTTTAGTATTTGTTTGTATATGGATTTTCTATCTTAAAAACATTCACCACATCACTCTGATTGGTTAGTGTTTATGATTATTCTTCAAGAAAGTTATTTACATTTCATATGTTAGTTTAAATATGAAATTATATGTTATTTATGTTCATCCCCATTCATATGAGTAATGTATTAGAAGTAATAAGTGTCGTGAGGGGCCCTCTATATCCCCTCGGTGCACCGGTAGGTCTAATGAGAAAAACTATGGTTGTGGCATGAGGTCTTCAAAAAAATGAATATTCATGGTTTTGGCTGAGGCCTTAATCATTTTTAGACATCTTGGCTGAGGAAGTGATGATATATTTTAGAATTTCAAGCATATTCATTTCCCTCATTATGAAGCTTGTAATTGAAAGTTCATGTGGTTATTCGACTAGTATAATACCCATGGTTATGTTTTATTATTGTATTATTTAATCAGATAATATTCCAACCATAATGTGTTCATGTTTATTTACAAAGGCATGTGTTTCAGTCATTCACCATGAATAATGTTTATGTTTATGTTATCTTATGATTTATTGGTTAACCCTTGCTAAGAATTTGATATCACCCCTTTCATTTGTTTTTCCTCCCGTGGTTAAGAAAAATGGAAAATTTATTGAGTTTTAAAGGATGCAGTTTTTTGGATTTTGTTATGTATAATATTTTATTTCCTTTAAAAATTTAAAATGGGTTCCATTTATATGTCTAGTTTCTTAAAAACTACTAAACTTATTGGTCCTTCGGTATTTGATTCCTTGTAATCATGCCACTGTATTAAATTAATTCACCAGATCCAAGATTCTGGACTCGGGGAATTACAGATGGTATCAAAGGAATTTTAGTAGAAAACAGGGAAACTAGTTTTAGAGAACATAGATTAATTAATAGACCCCTACGATAGTCTATGAGTATAAACATTCAATACCATCCTAGAATCATTGTAAGGAATAGATTATGTCAATATTCCTAGAAAATAAATCCATGTCTGGACACTACAAGTAGACGTGGTTCTGGAATAGATGTACCTAGGAGTGAAAAGTATGACAAGGAGTTTTGGGCTTGACCTCGAGTATCCTAGTACACGAAAATGGGTCGTACTCTGCACCGGGTTTGACACTCCCATATGGATTTTTTTAAGACAATTCACATTTTATTCTCCCACCATTACTAAGGTTTTATTCCCCCAAAGTAACCAAAGTATATGGTTCTAGGATTTATGATGCATTAATTTATTATATGTGTTATACCATATTTAGAGACATAGTGAGTTCATAATGTAACCAGCTAATATATAATATGGAATTGATTAGTAATCAAACCTAGCAGAAGGAATGAGATCTTCACCAATGCATGTGATTTGAAGAGTAATATGGATAATATATCTAATGGTCTCAAGACATCATTTAAAAGGATGATTTTCTCCTAGTATCCTCATAAAATTAAGGAACAATATCATGTATTAATACAGTGTTTAAAGACTTCGCTGAGTCCTGTGTCTTTGAAGGGAAGAAAAAGAACAAGATGATGGAAGGGAGAAAAATGGATAAATGGAAGAAGAGAAAGATGTATTTTTTCACATGTGATAAATATGGAAGGAATCACCTTTTTATATGCTTGAGAGGAAAATTATTTTTCTACAAGTGTTGAGAAAAAGGCCACTATGCTCATAATTGCAAGAAAAAGAAATAGTATTCCTATATTCAATGCTTCAACTGCATGGAGATGGGACACTATATGAATCATTGTCCCAAGAGTCAAAATAATATACACCAAATAATGATTTTGGACAATGATTATGTTATGATGCTACTAAAAATGAAGTAGAATGACTAATATTACCAATCAGGAATCATTCCATTTTAATATTTTGTTATTAATGTACTGGTTGTTTGAATTATGAGATATATAAGGATTGTAATGCAGCACTCCTTCATTAAGGATTTTTAGTCATATGGTAAATGGTACATAAGAAAAGTGATTAAGAAGAAAGCTAAACAATTTATAAAAAAAATATGATTGAGGGAAAGACAACCCTTAATATATATATATATATGATGTTGAGATAATGATGATGAAATGATTGATTCAGATCAATACTGACTACCTTGTAACTGATTATTCGCTTGTTGAGATGTGTTCTATGCTATCATCAATGGAGTTTACAACACTTTTGAATTTAAGGAATATATCCAATAACATTTATCGTACTTATGGAATATGAAAGAATTCATGTTTCTAATATGGTTTTTACGGTAATCCAAGTAATTAACATATTTCAAAAGGATACATGATAATGTTATTCACGTGTTTGGAATGTAAATTTTAAAGCTACTTATTATTGATTAAGTATTAATGATATGTTCATCATGAAAATTTATAGACCTTAATTATAATGTGTTTAATCATTCTATTTTGGAATTTTAATCATTCACGAAATGGTTTAACTGGATCATTGTATGGAGTTTAAGAGTTTAATGTCACTACATAATGGTTTTATTGTTCTTCCATCACCATGTTGTCCAATTATAATGTTATGTTTTTTACTAACTTATTCATTTCCCATTACTCTTATTAATCTGTAAGTTTAATAATATTCATGATGTGGTTTTCCCATAATGGAATTTTCTAATGTCAATAATTAACTTTCGATGTTCAATTTCATATTTTGAGTATGAAATTTTTGTAAGGAGGGGATAATGTAACACCCCATGAATTTAAAAATTGGTTTAATATAGAATGCATGAAACACTAAGTCTCTATAAAACAACTTTGTTATAACCTAGCCAAGTAAAAATAATTTTCCAGCTTCGTGATTTGAATTACAAAAAACTGACATACACAGTTGCGTTTAGTAAGATATTTAGAGTCTGATAAGGCAAACATAATTTTTGTTGAATATAAACATACCTTTATGAATATGATTGAATAATAAGGAATAGTAAATCAGACAAAAAAATAGAAACTTCACCCATGAATGTATAAAAAAAATTTAGACATCCTAAAAGTGAAAAAATGATTATAGTATATGTTTTTCTATTTTTGTATGTCATAAATATTTTAACTACAATTTTATGATTAATTTAATAATTTAAAATCAAAATGTATTTTCATAAAATGTAATGATAAATTGTTAATTTTTTTTCTTATGGTTATATGATAATATTATGGGACATTGATTAATTTCCCAATGTGTTATAAAACGAGTTATAGTTTTAAAGTTGTTTTTTGGAATAAATTATGGTTTTATTTAAAAATTAAATTAAAAATATCTATAAAAAATAATTTTAATAAATGGATTTTTATTTTTTAATTGTACCTGTCAAAAAATGCTTTGGGTGAATTTTTTCAATTTTTCTAAAATACATGAATTATTGATGAATAGTGAAATATGGTACAATACCATATATATAAATTATCAGTTAAATGCAATATTTATGACATAATGAGTGATTCAAGGACACTTTTTTTAAACTCACATGCACTTATCACTATTAGGGTTCACATGAAACATCATTATTGGTTTTCATGATGGAAATAATAAAATAATGAATAAAATATTCAACACACACTTCTCTCCACCACTATAACCCCCCCCCCCCACTCCCTCTTCTCCTCACTCCTCTAGGCCTTTAGGATCCTAAATGATCTACCCAAATACCTATCCATAGTCACTACCCATGTCTGAGGAGCTATTTGGATTTCCAAAATACCAAAACCTCTCCCATAAAGAGGCTCTCAACGAAGATTACTCCAGGAGGTCAATTATTCTTTTCCTTTCTTTTATTTCTAGTTCTCTTTTATGTGGTATGTATTTGAGGTTTTCAAAAAATGTTATAATTTCTATATTATTCTGTCCCTATAGACATTTATTAGTCTTTTATGAATTTTTTACCCCTTTACCATCCCTATTTAATTCTTTCTTATATAATGTTACATAGTCATTATGCTGCAGAATTTTTGTTTGAAAATATCTCTCTTTTTCAAGAATTCTTATTGTGTTATTATATTTTAATTTAAATTGTTTTATTCTGGGATATTTCATTACATATCACCCATAATTCCCATATTATTTATTAATTACGAGATACAATTTCTCTCTCATAAAAATATTTTATGAAATTTTAAGCGATGTTGTTAGGTTGCTGAATTTTCATGAGGGATTTCTCAACATTTCATTTATTTCGAGTTCCTTTATTTTATTTTTATTTCCTCATCACCCCTCATCCAAATTCTATGATAATTCTAGTACCACACATGAACTGAAATTTTATTTTTCTAATGGAATATTTCATCATCATCTCTCCCTTCACATTCTTTTATACTAAAAATGAAAACAATATCTGAGATGTGTTAAGTTACAACATTCAAGGACAATGGGTTTTCAATTTCTACTACAACCTTCTACTATGTTCATGAAACCATTACTATAGTTGAACCAGACAATAATATATATATTATGTCTCATATGTGGTTCTTAAATATTTTTCTACAAATGGTTTTGATTTATAAATAAAATGATTTTGTGGTGTCCAAAAACCGCCAATTAACATAAACAGTTATCATTACATAATTTATTTAATGATTCATCTTCAAATAAGTAAAAAAATTAAATTTAGAACCATTTGACCTTTAGGATTTTAAAAAATAACATATAACTTTAATTATGGAAAACAATCCTCATTTTACATGATTCTCCGTTCATGTATAGAATTATACCTCTCATGACACAAACGGTCTCGAACAATGAAATTGAACCTATTAACCCATAAAAAAGGCCCTGAATGAACATAATAATGTTATAATAAATAACATAAATGTAGAATAGGTTATTCATATAATAATTAATTATTTAATTCTCTTATCCAGGACACTAAGACCAAGTAAATAACACCATCAGACTTAAGGTAAGGGTTTCTTCATCTCACTTCCATTTTTGTGAGATATTCTATTTTCACTACTACTACTTTTGAATTGTGTATGTATACTCCTCATTGATGTTTTATATCATTAATCTCCATATTTCATGATATTCAATAAATAATTTTATTATTATTAATTTTGGGTCATATGATTCAATTGATTACAATGTTTTAAGTATTTTCCACCCGAACATCCATTTGCATTCGGGTAAATTTTATTATCTACTTACCTCAATTAAATTCCTTTTTATTAATATGTACTCCTCATATATTCTGTTATAATTTTCAATATATATGTAAAAACCAGAATCCTACAATAAATTATGTGTATTTATATGTTTTAAAATGATAATTCAAAAATTCTTCTTGAAATGAAAGCTTGATTCAAGGAACTTCTCAGATTCTTACCTATTTTGACATTCACTCTATAATATATTATAAGTCATATCTATCTTTCTAAAGTCACATATTTTAAAGTGAAAAATATATTTTGGTTCATTTCTAGTTTTATGAAATCTAACATTCTATTGTGCTTTAAAATCTCTTTAGTTAATTGTTTAAACCTCCCTAAAATGTTTTAATTCTAATGCTTCTTTAAAAAGACTTTCTACACGATTTAACTTTAGTGGGACATCACATGTGACTCAAATGTAATATAAATGTCCATACATTTTCTTTTCTAGTATATAAATATTTAAAACCAGGTTTATGAAAAATAAAAATTATTTTCGAAAAGAAATATTATTTTCAAAGTAAAAGGGATTTTTCTCCTCTCACATTAACTTTTAATGAGATGTACGCATTGTTAACTACTTTTGCTTGCATGTGGTGTATGTACTTTAATTTTTTATATCATCTCAGCAGTCTCTTTATTCTCATGATATTCTAATGGATTATTATTTGAATATTTCAAGGTGTTGTGGGACACATTGGAATGTTTATGGATTGTTTCCTCATGAAATATTCAATTGTATCATTTAAATGTATGTTATCTATGTCAATATCCTTGTTGAATCTTGTACATAATTGAGTTTTATCTCTTATGATATGATCTAACTTATTTAATTTAATGTTTTATGATTAGTTTGACTATGTATGATCTATCTTAAACCCATTCACCAATTTACACTAAATGGTTAGTGCTTATAATTATTGTTTGGGGAAAGTTATTTACATTTCATATGTTAGATTCAATATCAATGTATATGTTGGTCATGTTTATCCCCATTCAAATGAGTAATGAATTGGACTTATTAAGTGTTGGGTGGGGACTTCTATAGCCCCTAGATGCATCGGTAGGTCTCATAAGACAAACTATGGTATTAGAACGGGGCCTTAATAAAATTAATATTTATGGTTTTAGACAAGGCCTTAATCATTTTTATACGTCTTGGCTGAGGCCTTGATGAAATATTATAGAATGTTCAGAATATTAACTTCCCTAATTATGAAGCTAGTAATTGAAAGTTCATGTGGTTATTATATTAGTATAACATTTATTGTTGTGTTTTATTATGGAATTATTTAATTAGCTAATATTCATATCATAATGTGTTCAATTTATTATTGAAGGCGTGTGTTTTAATCATACAACCTGCCTAATGTTTATGTTTATGTTATCTTATGTTGTATTACCTAACCCTTTTTGAGTAGTTGAGCTCACCACTTTCATTTGTTTTTCCATCCCCTTGGTTAATAAGAATCGATCATTTATTTAGTTCTCAAGGATGCAGTTTATTATCTTTTATTATGTCTCATATTTTTTCCTTTGAAAATGTAAAATTGGTTCGATGTATGTAATTAGTTTCTTTAAGACTACTAAACTGGTCGTTCCTTTGGGATTTCATTCCTTGTAATCATGCCATTTTATTGAAATAATTCACTGGCTCCGAGCTTCTAGAGTTAGGGTGTTACCTTAGGGAACACAATGCATAGGTTTTGTTTTTTGAATAAGTGTGTTTCAACCCTAAAATTTAGGTGTATGACATAGTTATTAAAATTATAAATTCCCATGACATACATTTATTTATTATTTAAAAAAATATTATTTTATTAGAATTCAAAACTGAATATCACCTTGAAAAAATACATGATTAAAAAAAATACTAAAAATAATTTTTATTAAAACAGTATTTTATTTTAGTTCTAAAATTTTTGGAAATAGGATTTATAAGTTCAAAAACTATTTAAAAATTCATGATTTCATTCCATATATACATATTTTATAACTTAAAATGTTTTTTAATCGTCAATTATATTCTTATATAATGATATAAACAAAATAATAATAATTTTATCAAAAAATGTACATTGAGACAAAAAATCAAACTTTTTTAGAAAAATTTAAAAAATTTATAATAGAAAACTTTTAATGGTTGAAATAAAAAAAATTAATTTCACAAGATTTAAATTCTAAATATTTTAAATTTATCTTCCAAAATAATATGTAAAATTTAAAGGAATCATATTTTATTGAAAATAACCTTTCTTAATATTAACTAATATTAATTATTTATTTTCCCAAGGTAATAAATGTTAATTATTTAAAAACATATGGATTATTGTAGATTTATTAATAATTCCCAACTAATATATTTTGGATAATTAACATTTGGTTTAGAGTTTAATGGATGTTATCGAAAACAACATCATTTTTACAAGGTCTACAATTTTGAGTCGTTACATTCTAACCACTAAAGTAAATTGCATCCTTGTGATTTTAATTATAACAAACCAATGGAAATAGCTAAGTGATTCTATATTAGATATATGAATAAGGATATAATATCTATATTGATATTAAAATTACAAACATCAGAAACATTTCTCTATCCTCGGAATTGGATTGTCCTTAATATTGAGTTTTTTTCTAATTATTTTGACCATGAGTCAGTCCTTATTTTTTATAAATACCCACATTGTTTAATTTGAAACTAGAGGGTGTTTATTTAAATAATTTTATTTATTGATTACTATAAGTTAATATGAAAAGTGTTTTTGATACTACAAATAATTTTTCGTCCCAGTGGAGGGAACAAATCAATCAATAAAATCATGTTGCATTTTTCAAAAGGTTGGATAATAAGACTTCCACAAGGAACACTCCTATAATCATTAATACGGAATAAAATATTCATAAAACTATAATATTTCTTTGACAATAAAATAATAGGGTTTTTCTTTAATGATAATATAAAACATTATTTACATACTAGATTTTCTAGAATCAAATACAATCCAAGAATCTATAACTCCATATTAGAGGGTGTGTATATCATAATTATCAGGATCCTCTTTAGGGGTAGTTCTTCCATATTAATTACATTTTCCTCTAATTCATGGACTTTGGCGATTCACATCAACTTTTTTATTCCTTGGATTCTATTATTATATGAGAATATTCTAAAATTCCCAACACATAAAATAATGAATTATTAATGGTACCATAGGATGAACACTATTTCTTTCAATTGTGTTAACTAAAATTTTCATTTTCCTATAGTATTTTGATTCTTAATAACCCCCTTATTACACATTTAAAGAATATTCTATTTCCCTTGAGTAAAATACCATGGAAACGCTTCCCATATTACTGATATGGAGGTTACTGAATATTCCATCACCATCTTCAACACCTGAGTTCTTATAATTATCCTCCTTTTTATTCTTTAGTGGGTTTATAATTTCAAATATTCTCACATGAAGAATAATATTTCATTCTTTTTTTGGAATAATCACCTAATTAATTAGTTTATCTCCCACTTAAATTAGTTGATTATTTATAAAGACAGTTCATTGTACCTTACACCTATTATTATCTTGGTTACTTAGGGTTATAACCATTATTAAAATGAAAATGGGTTAAAATGAGTGATTAAAAATTATCATCATAGGTTATGTTCCATATATAAATAAAGGGGAATTTATCCTATATATGTCTTGATTTTAAATTCCATCATGTTACCTTTTAATACTTTTAGTTATTTTTACATCACACTTTGTTCAACCAACATCTTTCGTGTTTTGAACTACATCATTCTTATATCAACATATATCATTGTTTTTTAAACATATATCATTTCGAATTTATCATAGTTTTCCTTATGTTGGGTTCTCTTATAGTTATTAACTTATTACCTCAAAGTAACGACTAAATAAATCTTTCATATTGGTTCTTAAAGTCTATATGATCAACCAATGAATATCCCATTGAGGGATCTAGCCATGTGTGTAGTAATAGTCCCACTCATCATGCATCAAGGTGATGATTGAGTAAATTATCAAAGAAAACTTTTTGGTGGGATTAAACCTAGGTGAATATATAATAAAACCACATCCACTGGCCAATATTTAGATATTCTTTTCAGTTCAAGGAAAACCACATACTCAAAATATTTAAAAATGTTTGGATAATATCCTATTCTTAGGATTATAACTAGGATTATCACTAAATTTATATTATAATTTTCCCTATAATAATGGTACTAATACTCAAAAAAAATCCCATATTTGATACCAACTATGGAGACTAAAACTAAAAATACATACATAATACATTGATTCCATGTTTTAGATAATACACCTCACAAATAGTTTCATAACCTAGAGACATAAAGATTAAGTAAATTTGAGAACCAAAAACATAAGAAACTATTATTATTATAAATTTTAACATTTCTACAAATTCAAACTAAAATATATCCACTTATATACATCTCCTAATATTTAATCATTTTTATAACCTGGGAAAAAATATAAGAAAGTGGTGACCGCAAACACTAGTTAAGGGAAGAATTAGGAACATATTATCAATGATTAGATAATAAGAATAACAAAAAACATAATTATGGGATAAATATATTATTAAAAGACCAACTAAAAATAATAGTTTTCCATAAAACCTGATAGAAAAATATTTAATCTCCAAAGTAAAACTACATATAATGGGACAAGTGTGAAAACATGAGACAAAAAATATAACCAATGACCCTTAATTATAGGAATATGGAATGAAAATTTAATATTACATAAAAACATAGAGAAATAAATAATGGTGGAAAAAAATAAGGAAAGGGAAAATATAACATTCTGAAAAATTGAAAATTTCTATGCTTCATGTTATGAACTAAACAAATTTGTGAACCTTATTGGACAAGGGATTGTCCCCCCATATTGAATTTTTATTGGGATAAAAACTCTTGTGTACCCCTTTTTCTTGGGATAAATCCTCTTATATACTCTTTATCTTGCTATAAATCCTCCAATATACCCTTAGGATTGGGATGAAACCTCATGTGTACCCATTTACCTCTATGAAAATGAAATATTTATTTCAAAAAGGTTTTGTGGAAACTTTTTGAAAATATTTTCTTCTAAAATAAGAATCTTTAAAAAACATTCCTAAAAAAGTTATAAATGTTTCAAAAAGTTGATGTGAAAACATAATTAAACATTTACCTTTTAAAAAAATTTAAATAATAGATCCTTGAAATTACATAACGGTTATGGAAATGAATTTTTGAGTTGGAGGGAGGAATATATTATCATTGTAAATAGAAACCTTTGTTGAAAACCCACATCATTAAAAGGATAAAAAAACACTTGTTTTAAAATTAATAAATGTGAATATAAGTATCATTGGAGGTATAAAATGGTTTCTAATAAGTAAGGTATAACATTAGTGGTAAGTAAAAAAACGGATATAGATGAAAAATCCATTAAATGAAATTGGAATTGTTCTTAACAAAATTTCATTTACCCAAAGGAGTGGATTCCTCAAGGAAGAAGACCTTGGTTTAAATAATGGTTTCCCATGAATAGTTGGCAGAGATACAGTATAATATCAAAATCAATTATAATACATCACTATTGAAATATAATATTCAAATAGTGGTGATTATAGCCCAAAGAAAATATTTGAGTCATGAAAGAGCCTTATGCCATAAGAGATATTCTAACAAAAACCCATAATAAGAGAGGTAATTAAAATTAAATTAAAATATATTGATTAAATATAAATAATGGTATTATATATATATAAATTGTAGTATACAAACTATTTAAATGAAATTAGATGCATAAAATGAAATGTTTCTCAAAGAATGAAATTTTTAAATGAAACTCAAACCTTGTATTTCCAATTACTTGACCCAACTCTACCCTCCTATATAATAAACATTAATACATTAATAACTTATCCTATAATCTTAATATAAATATATTAAAATTTTTATAATTATTTATTAATCATCTATTACAAATATATTAAATGATTATTATTTGTTACCATTATCAAGTGTAAGAACATTCAAATGTCTGTTTTATACATGCTTCATGAAGAAATGATCGATTATCACTAAGTGGTTCTAATTTAATCATTCCAAGATCATTTAATATGTAACAATTACTTTTTTAAAATATTATTTAAGTCCCATTTTTGTTAGGTGATGTAAATATATAAGTCCTATGAAAATGGAAAATGTGAAGTATTAGTTTTTAAATTATTTAAGGATTTAAATATACTATATTAATAAATGCTCAAAATGTTAAAAAAACGTTCCATAATAATTAAAACATATTAAATGTATCATTACTACATGATATGAAAAATATATGACATCCCATAATCATTATAAATTTTTTTATGTCACGAACCATCCCAGATACCCCGGTACCCTGATGCCTGAACTGACACTGACATTGATCAAAGGTTGTTCACGATCCCCATAGGTTGGCTACTAGAAAATGGAATCATAATGGATAATGGTTGGAATTGTTTTTCAACATTGAATAGTGTAATATATAGATACAAGTTAGTGTGTTAAAAATAAAAATCCTTAGGGATAACTGTACCTGATGTCAAACATGTATACACAAAAAAATTACAACCATAGAGTACTAAAAACTAAAAGGTAAAAAACCCTAGTCCCAATATACATGACACACAAATCCTAATGATCATAAACATGTACCTCTAATTAGTTATTTTTTATTTCTCTAACATGGATGAAGAAAATATCTAAACACCCAAAGGAATGGGTAGGGATTGAGAAAAAATCCCAGTAGGGTCTCACCAAGGATTCCATAATAAGATTAAAAAAAACAAAACATGCATTATATTTTAAAAAAAGTCAACGAAATTCAGTTTCAATTTAAAACAACATTATATTCATTTCAAATGATAGAAACATTTCAAAAAAATTCCTAAATAAACAATTTATATAATATTATTTATATAAATTCACACAGTATATGTAAAGAAGTTTTTCAGACATTGGGATGTAAATGGAAATAATCACCATGGAGAAACATGCTCATATTATAATAGGTATGATAGTTCTAGGTTATTGGGTACTTACACACTTATATAGTGATAATGGAAATGTGCACACCCATCCCTTAGACAATGTTCATGGATGAATAATATACATCCTTCTGGGGATAAGATTTATCAATAAGTTTATGCTAGAGTGGTAAAGCATCAATATATATTTGGGGAATTTTCATCCTCGCATTTTTTCTAATAACTAAAAACTACCTAGGTTTTCATGTTCTCAAGACCCAATAAATAAATGGGGAAATAATTTCAAAATTATTCCAAAATACATTTGCCCCATTTTAAATTTCAATATGAAAATTTCTCTTTAAAAACAAATTCAATGGTTTTAAATCAAGTAATTCCTTTTTTCAGGATAAAACAAATTGTTATAATAATAAAAAATTATTCCATTATCTAAAACCCAACATCACAATTCAATTTATACCAATCAAATTCCAAAATTTCCATAAAATTAAAAAACACCTCAATTCACTAGAATTGTGGGTTTTCCCGATTTTAAATTACAAAAAAAATAAAATCCCAAATAAATGTGAATTTTATTTTTGTAAAACAATTTAATGAAATTTATTTTAAAACTACAAATTTAAAGTAAAAAAAATTTCAATATTATATGAAACCACCTTCCATAAGATCACGGGATCACGTAACACAACACCCTTAATGGGAAAGTAAAATGAAGAAATTTGGACATGAATATCCATGAATAAAACCAATATTAATGATATAAAATGATGGGTATTATATCCTCCAACAACATGGTGGTCTAACAAACCCTAAGGAGGAGAGAGTATGAGAATGTTACAGACTATGAAGAGAATATTCACACACCAAGAGGATATCAAATGACATTCACCAAGATTTTATCTACCTTAGAAATATTATGGAGGATCCAAACTGAGTCTTTGGGAGCCCCTTGAACATTTTAAAAGTAGACATCATGAGTCGAATTCAATTGGGTGTATAAAATAGGGTTTGCGGAATTGTTTTCCAATTTTGGGAATAATAAAACTCATGTACATGGTTAGCTGGGCCGGGTCACATGGCTTACCAAACTATTCATTATAACTTTTCTCCCCTTTAAAAGGGGTTCATAGTTTCTACAAGGTGGGTGCATGGTTTTTCAAACCATGAACCAACTGTAAAAACCTTCACTACCTATATTTTCATGGTTTGGGAAAACTAGTCACAAACCCTGCACAACCCAAAATCCATCCAAATTTTTAAAAAATTCAATCAAAACCCCATAAATGAGACCCAACCAAAGCATGGTTAGAAATAGGGTCTATGAGTACATGAAAATAGTAAAATTATGTTATAACTTACTCACCCTAGAAACTATATTTTCCTATAAAACATATTATAAAGTCTCTATGCCAAAAATATGAGGCCACAATTATCTCATTATTTCAACTCTCTCCCAAGTCTCGTGAGTATCAGATCCATGTTTCCGTATCAATTGAACTAGAGGTATAATCCTCCCATGAAATAAAATGGTTTCACTCTCAATTATCCTGACTAGATGCTAATTCATGAATAAATCAGGCTCAACATCATGATCACTCCAGCTTAGAACATGAGATGGATCAGAAAGATAATTTCATTACTGAAATACATGGAACATGTTATCAACATTTGTTTTTATGTAAGTAATAAATGATAACACACTTTCCCAACCTGGTCAAAAGTCTCATAAAGGTCCAAAAAATTAAGGGAAATATTTCCTTTCCTCCCAATCCGACGATGACATAAAAGTGGTGAAACTTTCAAGAACAACAAATCACTAACTAAAAACTCAAACGGTATACAATGATGATCAACATAAGACTAATACTAACTTTTTACCAAAAACATTATCTTAAAAATGAACTGAATACATTATTTTATCTCTTGAAACAAGCTCAGTCCAAATAATGAACATTTATAAATCAACAAAAAAAATGGAGATATTAATGGTCGGGTATACAAGACTTAAAATCTATCCATTATTATCATTAATTGGTAACTATTGTTATTTGAAAACTCAACCAATCTTAAATTGTTATACAAAGACCCACCAAATATAAGACCACTAGCTCAAATCATATCTTTAATAATCTTGAGATCTCTTTCTATTTATCCATACAATCATAGATGGTATTCTATACTCAAAAAATCCCTATATCCTAGAGCTTCTTGAAGGCCTCTAAAAAAGAAGAAGTAAAATTAGGATCCATATTAGAGACTACAACATATGGAACTATATGAAAATGAAAAATCTCTTTTAGATAATGGTTTTCCAGCTACTCAACATTTTTAATATCACAAATGGGTAAAATTGATCAAATTTAGTCAGCCTATTAATCAACACCCATATCACATTCTTATTTCTATTGGTAGGAATAAACCCAACCATAATGTCCTTAGAGATGTCATACCACTTCCTTGTGGGAATAGAATGTTGTTGAAGACACCCCGAAGGTTTCCAGTGCATGATCTTCACCTATTGGTTTGTATAAAAACAAGAGAAAAAATGAAACAAATACCAGACTCATACCTGGAAACTAGAATTTACGCTACAGGCCATAAAACATCTTCGTGGTTCTTAGGTGCACTGACCATTGGGAATTGTGAAAACCACTAATAACGTAATTTCTTATAGGAAAAGGTACAATGTTCTATTTTCAGAAACATAGAACACCCTCTGCGTATAACAAAATCACATCCATAGTATCCCCACTATTAAAATATTATATAACGTTGTGGAACTCATCATCAAGATCCTTCTCCTGAATAATCATTTTCAGAAGAGTGGTGGTAAATTGAACACAAGCCAAGGAAACCTCATCCCTAAATTTTTAGACTCCAATATAAAACTATGAAAAATATCCATCATGTTCCACTCTTCGAATGATTCTTCCATGGGATGGGTCAGAATATTACTACTGAAATCATCTGTGATGACATTCAATTTTTATGGGGTATAGGCAATGCCAATGTAAAACGATTATAGGTATTCTACCTAATGCCTTTGGCGAAGATTCAAATCACTTTTATAGAAGATATAATTCAATATCTTAGGGTAGGAATACATTCCAAACCTTTCTATGAAAATTAATTCCACAAAATCTTAAGTGCATGCATCAGAGCTATGAGTTCAAGTTCATGGGTTGGATAATTGATCTCACACAACCTAAGTTGCTAAGATACATAGGCAGTTACAATATCACTCTTCCCAATAACATAACCCAAAACTAAACTTTATGCATCATCGAAAACTACATATACATAGCTGAATTATAGAATAGTCAACACTAGTGAACTTTTCATATGTCATTCCATCTCAACAAAATAACTCTAAAATTTATCATCTCATGAAAACATTACTCCATTTTGAGTTAGTACAGTCATCCGAGAATCCAACTTCAAGAAAATCATTTAGAAACCAGTAATAATCCAGAAAAATCCAGGAAGCTCTAAATCTAGAAAATATTTTGTGGTTTCTTTCATCTCATAATATCTTTTAATTTATTAGGATCAATTATGATAATATGTTATAACACCACGCTTCCAAAGAACACCACTTTATAAAGCCAAAAATCAAATTTTGATAGGTTGTCATAAATTAAGTGTCTTCTCAATAAATCTAGAACTGCTCCCAGATGACACACATTATCCTCTTCGATCTTAAATAAAACAGTGATGTCATCTATTAAAACTACCAATAAAGTATTAAGATACTCATGGAATATTATTTTCATTAGAGCCATAGATAATTCAATATAATTAGTTAGATCAAATGAAATTACAAGGTACTCATAATAGCCATACATTCAATAGAAATATTGTATTTAGAATGTAAAATTATCTTATTCTCAACTAAAGATAACTTGATACAAGATAAAATTTTAAGAACCAGTTCTCCCCTTTACACTATTAAAAGAGGTCATCAATCCATAGAAATTAATAATTTTTATTTACTATAACTTGATTGGGTTTTTTGTAATCAACACCAAGGAAAAGTGACCCTTCAACGTTCTTATAAAAGAGAACTGATGCCACCCAATGTGACATACTCAGAGATATAAATACTCTATCTAGATGATCATATATTTGAGTCTCCATATCTATAATTTTGATGGGTTCCATGTAGTAATAATGAATAAATATTGACTCGGTATCTAAGACTAAGTTAATAGAGGACTTTTTAATGCCCCAAATTTTCATAAAAATTTTCCCTTTATGATTTAATTTAATTTCTTACTATGTATTTTGGAAATAGAAAACATATTCACTCCTTTAGTTTTATAATATATAATTTTATTTAAAAAAATGTTACGCATCATTACCATTGATAATATAGCTATCAAATAGTGATCATATGATTAGTATAAATATAGGGTTATAACAAATTCAATTGACACATACAAAGGAAGTGATGACCTCAACCAGTTGAATTATTCCTGATGAAGCCCATTTATTAGAACTTACAAGGTAGATATAATCTCTAGGCTTTACCTATATCAAGCCCAAGCTATTATCCAATAACTTAAGAATGATAGAAAAAAATTATGGGATGATTTCATGCTCTTTGATATCATGGCCCAAACCATGTATATTGAACCACCGCCTAGAAATCTCATCATCGCACACCTTTCCCTTAGATAGTTTTTTTTGAATAATAAATGAAATTTTTTTAATACCCTAATACTATGAAAATTTATATATTTTCATCTTATTATTTTCAATTTAAATGTGATTTGTATTTTTATAAAATAATACACATATTATATTTTTAATATTTAATAAATATGTTTATATTGATGAATTACTGGATGTTATAAATCAATATAATTTTTATAGAATATTATTATATAATAGTTTTTATTAAATATATATGATCTTATAATTTTTATGAGGTCAAATGTATTTTTTATATGCGTTCGAAAACTGTTATTGTAAAAAAACCAACATTTATAAATAAATGTATATTATATTTTAAAATTTATAAGTTAATATTTAAAAAAAAAAATATTTTGATAAAATTAATATTTTTTTGGAATCTGACAATTAAGTTATCTGATGGTGAATTTTTCAAAATTTTCTGTGGTAGTTGAATTTTTAGATAAAAATTAAATACTGTATAGATTTATAGTGTGTATTATGACCTCATAATGACCCAAAATTAATTTAATAAAAAATATAAACTTGATCCATGACCAAATATTTGTTTCTCATTTAATATTATTTTATTTTTATTTTATATTATTTTCATTATAAATCCATTATGAATCATCCAAAACATATTGTATATTTTAATGTTTTAATATCATTTCATTAAAAATATCACTCACGTCCATATCCATAAGGGTATTATTTTAGTAATATCTCTAATTTTTCTTATAAAATAATGTAAACCACTCCTCTTTGGTAGAAGCCTTGGAAAAACCATGGTAAGGATTTTGATTTTGGATATTTTATTATATAGAGTCAAAAACCTATGTTTGAGAAATAATAAAGAATTACCCATTCATTTACTATATAAAACCACACAAGATTCCATTTCTGTTCACTTAAAATCTTTTTATCATGTAATTTTCCTAAACTAACTTCTCTATAGTTATCCCAAGTTTTCCCACAAGATCTCAAGAAGCTCCTCCCAAGCATTTCGTGCCCACTCTCAAGGAAATGGTTCTTTTCTTTCTCCCTTTCTTCAAGTATCATCATTATCTTTTACCATTTCCCTCAAATTCATAATTTTTTTATATGTGTTTCTATATCCCCCTTACTTCCCCAATCATGAAAAAATTATGATATTCCCCTTCCACTCTCAATAATCCCTTTAATTAGCATTCATACTCCCCATCTATGGTATTGAAATTTCACCACAATTTTTTGTGAGAAAAAAAAGTGTCGAGAATACCCATACCAAATTACCATTAATTGTGTTCGCATTTATGCACTTATACTTATTTTATTGGGTCCATACAAGTATTTATTCCACACTCCTTGATCATGTAAAAAAATTAATGAAAAATTATTCCATGATTTATGATATATGTGGCACACATAAGCATGATAATGAAATGAAAGTGACAGGTGTGTCCCAAATTATATGAGGCTCCAATGTATTGGGAATGTTTTATTCTCATGAGATGTCATTCAAGGTATTTTTGAGTGAACATAATCTATTAAAGAGCTTTTTCCATCATGTTGTCTTGTTATTGATCCTAAATCTTTATTTATAGTGTGGTGTCTTATCTTGTTTCCACATTTCCCATTTTTCTTTATATTATCAAGATATATAATGCCTTATTACTATTTTTTTTGATTCTCACCCCTTTTATGCCCCATTTAAAAAGATATTTTCTAACATATATTAATTTTTTCATGTTATTCCATGTTT
This sequence comes from Viscum album, assembly GCA_963277665.1. Taxonomy (NCBI): domain Eukaryota; kingdom Viridiplantae; phylum Streptophyta; class Magnoliopsida; order Santalales; family Viscaceae; genus Viscum; species Viscum album. Next base: position 1,461,097,936 of record OY728163.1, on the reverse strand, counting down.
ATCCCTTTACTGGTCTTTATTGCTCACCCATTTCTTATGTATGTCCCTAGGTTATCCTCTGTAGTTTTAAGTATGGTCATGTAATGGAGGCTTTCAATAAAGATGGTGTATTTATTTTTTTAAGTTGTTATGTAATGTACCTAATTCCAAAAGACTCTATACTTATAAATCTTCTTGGACATATTATGTGTAATTTCTTGTAATAAATTATGAATCAATATTTAATAATGAGAATGGTTTCCACAGTTGGAAATAAAGGGAGGTTTAGTTATTTTTTCGGTTAGTATTATAAAACTCTAGTAAAAGACATAGGGATAAAAATAAATATATTAACTAATCCCTAAATTTTAGTAAATTATAGAGCATGTGTTTTATAAAGAAAATATATCCATGTTTGGATAGTACAAGGGTATGTGGCTCTTGCACAAATATAGATAGGGGTAAAACCTAAAAACACCACGTCAATAAAGACTTTATTGGGAACTGGTGCATGACAACATGCCTCTGCACATCTGGTTTAACACTCTTAGGGGATATTATTTGGTAAATTCATAATATTATTATGAACCATTCTTAATGGAACAATAATTTCATCTAATAGTCTATGTTACGAAATAGATCACATATAACATATATTTAATCCTAGACATTCATATGTTAATGAAATACATGAAATTTATATATTATATGTTTAATTTCATTGGATTCACATTTCTGTGTCTAATATTTTATAAATAATCATCCCTATTATTTTCCAATATTCTCACCAATGACCATAAATTCGAGTAATCGAGTAAAAAACCAATGTGAAGGACAATATGATGACTTCTCCAATGAGATGTTCAACCTGTTTGGAGAACGAATCTTGAACATTATGATGAAACACTCTTAGTTGACTCATGTTATGAAAAGAAACGTGGATTAGGAGGAGTTCCCAAAACCCCCTAATAAATAACAAGATGTAACTGAGACCTTTATGAAATAAAAGCCTTCAGCTTTCAGTGGATCATCATATCCCTTTAATCATAGAAAAATAGCTCAAATCCATTGATAGTATCTTATCCATATTTGAAAATTCTGATCAAGATATGTTTTTAGTTGTGGTTTATTGTATGGAAGGGGATTCTTATCAGTGGTGGACATTTATCAAGAATATGAATCTTGATTAAGAGATCAAAGTGATGGTGTGTAAGTTATTCCAGAAAAAAAATCAACAAAATATTTTCCTTACACACTCTGTCTAAAAATGGAATGGGGTTTCAATAGCCTTAAGAAAAGATTTGATGAATATAGTAGGAAGTATGAAGAGGCTTACCACTACACCATCAATTACACTGCCGAAAAGAAGAGAAATTATCATGGTATTCAGTGATGCTTCAAATAATTTCATGGTTTGTATGTTATTGTAGAATGACAATCTAATATCCTATGCTTCATAAAAATTGGAAGTTCAAGGAAAAACTACCCAATGTTTGATCTGTAGTTGGTTATAATGATGTTCACATTAAAAATTAGGTGGAATTATCTATTTGGGTAGAAGTTTGATATATGCAGGGATCATAAAATTCGTAAGTATATATTAATATAAAATGAGAAAAATATGGGTCATTGGAAATTGTTAGATCTGATCCAAGACTGTGACTGGTCAATCCACTACCATCATTGAAAAGTTAATGATGTTGTAGATTATATAAGTATAAAGGTCCCAATAATTTAATCCCTGATGAGAATTGAAATAGAGTTTGATCTTCCAAAACATAAAAAGGATAGTCATGGGAAATCATAATTGAAGGAACATCATCAATCCTTTCACAAATGATTTATGAACTATACCTTCTGAATAGGACAAAAATTTCTGAAATAAAATTTCTACAAATTCAGAAGAAAGTAGAAACTCTAATAAAAGTTAAATCCTAATAGGTCAATCATAATGAATATGGAGTTGTAATATTTGGATCAATACATTGTGTACCATCAAATCCTAAGTAAATGAAGGAGTTATTGGATGATTCATATAGCTCAACCATCTCCATCCATCTAGGGGGTACAAAGATGTTTCACGATCTCTGATAGGATTATTGGTGGGAAAATATGAATAAATATATCATGAAATCTAAATCAAAAATATATTTATGTCATCAATTAATGGTTTAAATGAAGAAATCCATGGAAATGATGAAACCACTACCCATACCTACCTAGAAATGGTAAAACATCACCATGAACATTGTTATTGGTCTTCCAAAGAAATCAAGAGCAAATAATTATATCTATGTTATGGTGGATCTTCTAACAAATACTGCAAATATCATTTCAATTTGATAGAACTTATCACTAGATAAACATAAAAGGATATACATTAGAGAAGTGGTGAGGCTTCATGGAACACCACTATCAATTTTATCTGTTCAAGATCCAATATTTACCTCCATGTTCTAGAAGAGTATCCAACACTCTCTAAGTTCTGAGTTTCACTTTAACATGACTTATCATCCTCAAACTGATGGTCAGTCTAAGTAAAATATCCAAACACTTGAGGATGTTGAGAGCATTCTCAATTCACTTTAATGGAGGTTGGGATCAACATCTTTATTTGATTGAGTTCTCATACTACAATAGTTTACACTAAAGAATACAAATGGATACCTATGAATCCCTTTATAGGAAGTGATGCAGAACACCTACATGTTGGGATGATGTTGGGGAAATAAAACTCCCTAGTCATGAAATGGTCAATTAAATGTTGGAAACGTTTAGGACCATTCAGTATCACATCGAGGATGGTCATAGTCTATAAAATATTTATGCTAAAAATAATTGATGAGGCCTAGAGTCTGATGTTGGAGACATGGAATTCCTCTACATATCTCTATAGAAGAATTTTGTGAGATTTTGGAAGAAGGGATAGATTAGTCCTAGATAAATTGGTCAGTTTGAGATCCTTGATTGCATTACAGTCATGGCCAATCGACTGAAACTCCCACCTAACCTATATGAAGTACATGATGTATTACATGTATCCATATTCAATAAGTACATACCAAACCCCTCACATGTACTCAATCCGGATGTGGTACCATTGGAGAATGATCTCTCATGTGAGGAGCATCCGATAAAGATCTTATATCATAAAAACAATTTTCTACAGAATAAGACAATGAACGTACTCGAGGTGTTATGGTGACACCACATGTTTGAAGAAGTGACGTGGGAACTGAGTGAGGTGATGAAACAAAATTATCCACATATGATTTAGTGTAGGAAATGATTACTTTGAGCGTGAAATTCCAAAAGGGGGTAAGATTGGAATGACCCAAACAATTATAAATAAAACTCCCCTCATTATTTATTTAAATGTCTTACCACGTATTATGGATATAGAAAGCACATGAAATTATATGATTTTATATATCTGATCAAATTTAGAAGACAATTATGAATAATTAAAGTTGATAATATATTCATTGAACATTTGTCATATGATTAGTTTAAATATAGGGTTTTATCAAATCTAATTTACATAAAAAAGAAAATGATAACCTCATCTAGTTGGATCATACCCTTTGAATCCCATTTATTAGAGTGTCCAAGGGAGAAAGAATCCCATGTATTTTACCTTGATAATTCCCAACCTAAGATCCAAAAAAAATAATACTGAGAGAAACTATTTATAGGAGAAGTTTAAGCTCATCCAGATCATGACTCAAACCATGTATGTCAAACGACCCCATGAATATCCCGTCATCACGCACATTACCATTAGAGAATTTTTTGGTGTATAAAATGGATACTTATTAATATCCTGATATTACTAATATGTATATTTTATATAATATTTAATTTATTTTCATCATATTATTATTACTGTAAAAATTATTTTTATTTTGATACAATAAATTTTAAAATGTGTTTTTAATATACAATTTCAATTAAGATTTCTATTTTTAAGAATTAATGTATTTTAGAAATAAAAAATGTTTTAATAGAATATTATTATTAAATATGGTTTATTAAATATAATTTTTAATATAATTTTTATGAAATCAGATGTATTTTTTAAAGTGTTCAAAAACTATTATTGTTCAAAAACTAATCATTTCTCAATAAATGTTGATTCTATTTTAAAATTGATAATTCATTGTTAAAAAAATTATTCTTATAAAATGGATATTATTTTTCGAATCATCACGTAGAAATTATCCAATTTTGAATTTTTCATAATTTTCTCAGATAGTTGATTTTTCAAAAAAATATTAAATAAGGAATAAATATATTATGTGTATTATGACATCATAATGACAAAACAATTATGTAATGAAGACTATATAGTGAATCCACTACCAAAAAATCATAAATGTTTATGTGCTTTCTTGAGTGAACCTATTATATAATGTGATGGGTGCGCCCAGAATTAAGTAGAGCTCCAATTCATTTTGTAATGTTTTAGTCTCATGGGATGTAATTAAAGGGATTATAGAGTGAAACTATTTCATCATGGGACTTTTTCCATCATGTTGTCATGGAAATTATCCAAGACCTATGTTTATGATGTGTCATTTTAAGTTGTTGGAACATTTCAAAAGTTACCTTTATGTTATCATGAAATAAAATGCATTATTATTCGTGTTTATGATTTTCACCCATTTTATGCTCCATATATATTCATATTTTCTAGCATGTATTACTTTCTTCAGGAAATTCCTTGTTTATTCCCTTAATGGTCTTTATAACTCACTAATTTCTTACATTTCTTCCCAGTTTATCACATGTAGTTTTAAGTACAAGCATGTTAAGAATGTTTCAATAACGATGTTGTATTACCTTTTTAAATTTGTTATGTAACATAACTAATTCTGAAATACACTATACTTATTTTTCCTTTTTGGGTTTAATTATGTGTACATTTATGTAATAAATCATGAATAAATAGCTAATAAAGAGAAGGGTTATCATAAACTCTACCTCTCCTACCGGTGGAAAACCAAAGTAGTCAGAAGGAAAATTTTTAAGGAAACTCTACCAAAAATAAATGGATATCATCAATAAATGATTCTTGCTCGAGAAAAAAATCAAACATAGTTAACACATTCTCCAACTCTTGAAATGAACATTAGGATCTACTCTATCTTGGGTCCCATTCTCTGGAAAATATATGCTACTCCAAATTGGATTTGATAAAGGTGTCACATCCAAGATAGAAATCAATCTAGGATTTATTATAAATGAATCAATCCATCCTGAATATCATGTAAAGAGGTTTCAAGTGGTGAACCAAAAAATACGAGGGAAGATAAATCTCTGATTGAGATAATACACATGCAGGACAAAAGAAGACCCTACTCTCTCTTCTTTCTAAGGGGTGTAGTTATATCCATCACATGAGATAAAATATCCATAGGAAGATTTAGAATACTGAAATCCCAAGTTGAAATGAATGAATAAGATACAACCAAATAAAATAAAGAATTCACTAAAGATTTATCTATAGTGATGGTACATCTTACAGTCAGTGGACTCATATCTTCTTCATCTAGAGAATCTATCACTGCCTGAGGAAGCTTCATTCTAGGTGCATGTGGATGGAACTCCTTAATGCTGGAATCATATTAATACATTGTAGTAATTATTGGCACAAATGATCATGCTTCACAACAAGTAGCATTATAGAAATGACACAAATTATGCTAGTTACATGGGCATCTGTAAAAACCACATACCATCGGTTCCTTAGTGCAAACACATTTTGAGCTCCATGGTTAACCACACTGGTAGAAAATAAAATGTTCTCTGAAAGGAACTACAATAGGTCTAGAAGAACCCTTTTGTTCATAAACACACAAGAATCATTATTCTTCCCCTTTTGTTTAATGAAACTCATAGAGAATACACTTGGGGAAAAATTAACTCTCTCAATCTTTTTCAAACCATCCAGGTCTATCTCAACAATCATATATCTATCAATCACATCAGCAGAAGAAGGGAGATTTAGTAAGAAACCCTGATAATGAATATCATATCGAATTATCATATCTAACAATCGAGTCTACATATTCTAATTTGACACAATATTAGGTGTGAACAGCATAAGACCATCAATGTGATTTTCATATCCTCTCAGGATCCTATCATCCTCCTCAAGTTTGAAAAACTAAAAATCCTTATCCAACACTAGAGATTTTGGATAGAATTGGTCAGTGAAAATTGATTTAATTCCCTTACACTCTATTCATTTGTTCTTTTTTGTTTCCACCATAGTGTCCAACCATCTCCTACAAGGTCCTTCAATCTTAAATATGTCTCATTTCATCTTGATAAAATCAATCATCTTTAAGAACTAAAATAAAATTTCAACTCTCATCATCCAATCCTCAAACTCTTAAGGATCATTTGAGCATTAGAATGCTAGTGGATTATGGTGAAAGAATTACTAAACATTAATCTTGAATTCATCCCTATGAGGTTCCTCAACTAAAGCCTATATAGGAAAGGGTGAACGTTCCTTTTCTAAATCTTAGACATTATGCACAATAACTTCAACCAGATTACGATCTACGAGAGGCTTTTCTCATTGTGGCTCATATACATCTACCTCCTATATCTTATTCACATATCTTTGTGGATACATTATGCTAAAAACATAAAAAACAACATTTAATACTTCATAGAGGTACTCAGATCAATACTCAAACTAGAAAAAACTAGGAAATTTAATCCCATTAGATAGATAAACATGATTTCGATTTTAATAAATCAAAAAAAGTATGGAAAATGTCTAAATAATCCTAAATATGTCATTCCTCAACCACACCTAGTGACTGCAGGCTCATTGTGATGACATTGATATATGAACTCGGTAATAACTACCTATCTCAAATGGATTACCCAAATTCATACTGACATCCAAGAAATATGTTTAACTTGCACCTTTGATACCAATCTTTCATGAACTATCCCAGACACCCTGGTATAATGATACCTGAGATAGCACTAACAATCCCAAAAGGTTGTTCCCGATCCTCCTGTGTTTTCAAATATTACTTGTAATCATACAGAAAAAATGTGGGCATGGCCTTTTCACATTAAAAAGTGGAATAAACAAATACAAGTCAGTATTCTACAAATAAATATTCCTAGGTAGAATAGTACCAGCAGTCAAATAGGTATAACCCCAAATTAAAGAAAAAAAGTATCAAAAAATATTAGGTAAATAGGCCTAGTCCCAACGAAAACAAAACACCAAGCCCTAAGATAAACATTCTCCACCTCCATTTGGTGATTTTCCATTTCTCTGTCAATGAAAAATGAAATCTACAAACACCGAAAGGCATAAATAAAGTGTGAGTTAAATGAAATGTAGGGCCTCACCATAGATCAAATTTGAGGATTCCAATAAAATATACAAATATGTGCTTTCAATTTTTAATAAAAGAAGCATAGAATTTCAGTTTCATATTTAAAATAAAATATTTTGTACATGTTAATCGATTGACAAAATTCTAATAAATATCTAAATAAATATTTTTATAGAATTTTCTATATAAATTCAAAATTAATATGTAAATTAGATTTAGAAACAATGACATGTATATCAAAATAATTACCATTGAGAAACATGTTCATATACTAAGAGGTATTATAGTCCCATGTTTTGGGATCATCACCCACATATATAGAGATAATGGAAATGTTCATACAAGTCCCCCAGAAATTGGTCAGTTGGGACTAATAAATATCCTAATTAGGAGAAAATATTCCAATAAGTTTATATTATAGTTTTAAAATCTCAATCAACTTATAGGAAATTCAGATCCAAGAAAGTTTTATCTTAATAACTGACTAACTATCTAGGTTTTCATGTTCTCAAAAACAATAAATATATTGAAAAATACATCGCAAATATTCACAATAAAAATTACCCTCTTTCTATTTCAATATATCAATTTCTCTTTAAAAACTAATACTTGGGTTTTCAGTCGATTCATGAATTTTTCTATGATAAAACCAATTATTTCTTATCAAATAAATTTAATCCATTTTCTAAACATCAATTTTAGAATAAAATTCCCCCAAATAAAATTCCATATTTCAAAAAATTAAAATGACACCCCAATTCACTAGAATTGGGGATTTTCCCCAATTTCAATGCCAAAAAAATTAAAATCCTAATTAGATTAAAATTTAGTTTTTCATAATATAATTGGATTAAATTAAATTTAAATCATACAATTTATGGTTAAATAAATGGTCCAAACTTATACGAAACCACCTACCATGGGATCATGAAATCATGTAAGACAAAATATATAATGCGGAACTCCAATGAAGAATATTGGAAACAAAAAACATAGAATTAAACTTAGATTAAATATCTAAAATAATAGAGGTTATATCCTCCAACAACAAAGATATTTAACAAACCCTAATGAGGCGAGAAGATGAAATTGGGAAATACGAAGAAGATAATATTTAAATGACCGAAGGAGAATGAACAAAATTAAACAATCTTCAATTCACTATGGAAAGGGTTTGGATAAGGAAAAATAGTTTGTTGAGATCCCTCTCAACCTTGGAAAATTAGATATCCCAGTATGGGGTCGATCAGGGTTCCAAAATAGGTTGTTGGAATTTTTTTGTACAATTTTCAAAATAATAATAACTCACATTCTTAGTTTGGTGGGTAGGGAGACATGGTTTTCCAAATTCTATTCCCTAGCTATAAACCCCTCTAAAAGGGTACAATGTTTTTACTAGGTGGGTGACTAGTTTTTCAAACCATGTTCGAACCGTGAAAACCCTCACTATCTGGGTCTAAATGGTTTTCAATAAGAGGGCATAGGGCTTAGAAAAATCTTACACCAACTGTATACATCCAAAAATACTTAAAAATTATCAAATTCCCAACCCATTCATCCCTCAAAAACAACCAACCAAATCATGATTAAAAATAAGGTCTAGAAGTACTAGTAAAATGTATCATGATAATACAGTTTATATAGCTAGTGAAACTGACATAAATGGTAACATTTTATAATTAGTTAATGAGTAAGGGGATGTATATAAATAATTACTATGTGACATATAAGGAAGATTAAATATATCATAAAAATCATGTTTACTCATTATATCTATTCAAAAAACCCATAAATGGTAGGTGGTGATGACATATGTAAATCATTTTTTGTGGAGGCGGAAAAACTTTTTAGGAACAACTAACAATCATATTTCACAATATAACAACAAAATTATTGTGTATAAAGAATTATCATTGAATAGTTTCATTACAATATATATTACAATATTATTCATAAAATCAATCATTAAATTGATCCTTGTGAGGTTGTGATGAAAATAAAACCACCTCGTGTCATGGTGGTGGTAGTTTATTCGTAACCATGATCGATGTTTTGGTCTTTTTTAGTGGATGAAAAGTAATGAATAATTTTTTTTTGAATTAATAGAATGAAATTTAATTATACTAACTATAATAATTTCATTATATTTGCAATGTTAGATATGATTTAAGAATGAGTATACAAAAATGAAGGAGTAAGTAATAGTAATAATAATGTTGGAAGATTGATTTTTCTCTTGTAAAACTACTTTGAAATGAAAAATTTAATAAAATTAATGGTTAAATGAAACTTATAAATTTGACAGAGGGTTATAGTATGAGAAAATGAAAACTCTATAAAAAATAAATTCAAAGGAGAAGTGAGACATGAAGAGGTGTAGTTGTTACCTTTATATAAGTGAATATAAGGGAATATAGGGATGAAACCATTACAATTTCAATAATATAATATCACTATTCAAAGGAAAATGGAAAAAAATGGAAAAAATAAGATAGTAAAATTATTATGGGAGACATAAATTAGTGTTTTCGGGATTTTTGTTTCCACTTTATAACTTTCACCACAATTTACTTTTACCGTGGTTACTAATTTTTAATATATTTAATCAATATCATTGATAAATAACTAATATTTAACTTTTTACCTAATTTTAACATTATTATTTAAAATTTAGAAATAATTTTATAAAATAAAATTTCTATGTGTTTGAAAATTTTAAAATTAACACCCATAACACATAAAAACAATTTTTAGAAAAAGTGTGTTATTATGATTAAAATTTATGTATATGCCATAGTTATTGAAATTATCAATCACTATAACATAAATTGTTTTTTATTAATAAAATATGATGCTTTCATAGAAACAAAAAACAAAATTTAACCTTAAAAATTCTTGATTCAATGATTGTACTGAAAATATTTGTTAATAAACTAGTATTTTTATTCAGTTCTGAAAATAATGGACACATGATTTATAAGACCAAATATTATTTTAAAATAAATAATATTATTACTTAAAGAAATATTTATTTAATTAAAATTTTTTAATACTCTTTGAAACAATTACATAATAATAAAATCAAAAAATACATAATTTTCAAAAAACAATATTTGTGACTAAAACCCCATTTTCTAAAAAACTCAAAACTCAATATTATTAAAAAAAATTATGTGGGGAATTAAAATAATTATTTTATTTTATTATATATAAATTTAAAAAAGTTTAAATTTATCATTTAAAAGAAAATAAATAATATAAATAAAACTAATTTTATTGAAAATGATCATTTTCAATATTAAATCATATTCATTGTTGATCATTCACACATAATAAATATTAATTATTTTCTATATTAGTGCTTATTGTAGATTTATTAATTATATTATTCTAATACAACAGTGTTATTTTATGTAACACCCCATCCTGAATCACTGAGTTCTTGCTAGAGTGTCACATGGCCTCATAAACGCCTCCTCATACACAAGAGGTTGTTGACGAGAACTGAATGTCTATGTGTTATAATTAAAGAGATTATAACCCCAGTATCAATCAAGAAAAGGAAAAATAAAAAAAATGTAATAATTTATATAAATAATGACATTGAGTGTATCTCACTAAATAAATAATTATAATCTATAGACCCCCAAACTGACAGGTCAATAAAAGTATGAGCGGGATTGGTAAGTATTTAAAATAATATAAGGTCAGTCTAGACAATGTCTTAGCACCAACTTTGATCTCCAAGCTCTATCTCTAAGCTTTTTTCACTGGGGCCTTTCTATTTCTTATATCTCTAATCATGTAGTCTACACATGCATTGATATCCTCGTGCGAGGTGTGAGCATAAGCCTAGTTGGACACCAATAATACATCCTTAACATGAGGGGACCTCTATAAGAGTACATGTAATAAAAATAAACAAATACAGAAGAAATAACATACAATAATTTACTAAGGTATCATGTTCTAACCAAGCTGCCACAAACCCCCAACCGAACCTTCTTCAGATCAATTCCATAAATGTAAACATAATAGAAGTCGGGAAGTAGAGTCGAACATAAGTTCACCAGAAGTATTCCACAATAAACACAAGGATACGAGTCTTAGGTCAATCCATAAAAGGCCATCGTACCATATCTCTCTTAGTTAGACCACAAGGGTACCACATTCCAAAACTCCCTTGGGAAATCGGTGCCTAACATTGCTTTTCATATCATGTCACCAAATACCATTATGGAACACTGTCACCACATGGGTTATATCTTATGAGATCATCATGCCCCTGTGTCAGGTAACAAAAATCCACCATTCCCTATTATCTAACTCTTTCTTGTCATTATATCACATGTAGTGTCACACACTCCCTCTACAACCTCTCAACCAGGATAATTCAACCAGTCACTTTTGTACCTTGCATTGAACAAAATAAATAAATTATATACCAATTAAAAATGATGAAAATAATGTCACAATATAAATAAAAAATCCATATTCACAATATATCATATAAAAAGTGATATATATTATACAAACACACACACATCTAATTAAACTCAAAAATGGGTCTCATAGGCTGCACACACTCACATGCAATAAAACTCAAGCATGGTCTTAATCATAAAATCAAACAAAATCATCTCATTCCAACACTCATTTACATGTAATATATATGCAAAGGAACTACTAACCTCAATATTTATAAATTCAAATAAAAATCCTCAACAATTAATCATCACCAAAAACATGTTCCCAAAACAGTTGATCCAACTCTCACCCGTGATTCGTAGAACTAATTCCAATTTTTTTATTTCCAATAAGAAATAAAAACCACACATGAGAAAATAATTTCTCCCTCAAATATAATCTTGAGATAACAAAGTGTTACTTATTTAATAATTCCTAGTTATTATCTTCTATGGTTAAATCCAACTATTTATCTAACAAGCTTCGAAAAACTACATTTTAAATAGTTCATGAAATATATTTATAACTTCCTACTATGAATTTATACCTTAAAATAGGATGCTCTATTGAATAGTGGATAGGGGGGTTCTCCCATGTTTGAAAACTATAATAATAAGTCTTAATAATCAAAGAAACCTTCAAATATCATTAATGAATAAAATCTGGATATCCTGGACAAGAGAGGATATAAAAATTTGAAGGAATTTTTTTTTTGGGATTTAAATAAGCATAATAAGGAATTTTTGTTCATAGTATTGAAACCCCAAATTTGAATCTCCTCATCATTTTTCACTGAAGTAGTTTTTGAAATCAGATCATTCTAAATCATCCAAAAATAGTAGCTATAAATTTATATGATCTCAAAGAATTAATTTCCCAAAATTTAAGTCTTTTAAGTTCAAGAAACACGTTTACATGTTAATACAAGGGATGAAAAAATGGAAAAAATGTTACAAATAACCTTAATTACAAAAAATTTTGTTATGTAAGGGTAACATGGTTCTTCCTTATATAGATCATATTTATTGTGTGAGGGTAATAGGATACCCTTATGTAACCTTTGAGAACATAGAGTTACAGTTACATACAGACTAGGTTAAACTTACACATAGGATAAGTTAACTTTATTTAACACTGATAGATTTCATCCTACCCTCAGACTACTTGGAGATACGTTTAAGAGAGTAAAGGGTTTCTTGGATGACCCTTACACTGATCACATGTACCCTTACATAGCCGAAGATTACCTTTAAGAAGTTTCTAAAAACCCATCATACCTTTACGGGGTGTCTAGGTTACACATAGATATGACTTAAAAGTCTACAGTTACCTTTACAGACCTCATAGAAATAATCCTACATATAGTCAGATTGAAACTACTTTTATGTGGGACATCGGGTCTGTGTAATAAAAAAATAAAATTGAAAAAAATTAACTTTTCAATTATAAGAACTATAAATATTAAAAAAAAATGGGTAATAATAACATTTAAAAACTGAGTAAGTTACAATTCTCCCCCTCTAACGAATTCTTGTTCTTGAGAAGTGTCTGTAGAGTTTCTACTCAAATAGCTTGTTCCATTGAGTTCAAACATAAAATTACCTCTCCCAACTCTATTTTTGAAATTATACATACTATTATAGAACTCATAAAATTGTTACCATCTTTTTCCAAAAAATCTATTCACTATGGTCAATGATCTGCTCTCGACACTCTAAAAGATGTGTCCAGTTCCAAATCAATGTCCTCAAAGTTAATCACATGTGCATGATTAATCATGTATATCTAAAGATGAAAAACATTAAAAAATTCACACATACCTAAATAACATTGAGTATTGGCATATTTTTAATCCATGTCATTGATATTTTTGGTGTTTTAAAATGATCCCATAAACCATTGTATCATCTTTCCATAGATATTAAAAATATGATACTCTGACAAAGGTAACACCTGTAAGGAAACCTAGTCTACAATAAAGAACTCGAAAGGTCAACTCATCTGGTTAGAATCTAATAATTTTCTTCTCACTATGGTAACCAACTGATTCCTAATAAACTAAACTCTCTTTATGGTCTCTTAAATCATACTCATCCCAACAAATATTATATCACCTGTGTCTTGCCAACATAGTGGTGATCAGTAAGACCATCCATAGAAGGAGCCTCAAATGGTTCCATATAAATAAAATCATTGAAACTGTTATAGTATGAAAACACCAAAAAGAATAGTTTATCATCCTATTCTCAACCAAAATCGATAATTTTTTTTCAAATCATATCCTTAAGGATATGAATTATTCTCTTAGATTATGCATTGGTATACTAATTATGTGCTGAATTAAGTCTCAACTAAGTTCTAAATACCTTCTAAAATACTTTCCAAAAACTTGATGTAAATTTTCATCACTATATGATTTGATACTAGATGGAACTAAATTAATTCATAAAATATTTTAAATATATAGCTTTACTAACTCATCTATAGAGTTATTCTCTCGTATTGGTAAAAAACAATCCCCTTTTTTCAATAGATCCACTATCACCCAAATGAAACCAATAATCTATGGGTCCCTGGGGTAACCCCATCATGAATTCAATCATCAAAGCATACCACTTCCACTCATAATTGTAACTTTCTGGAAAAAAAACCCTCGAATGTTAATACTCGACCTCTACCCTCTGGCATGTAAACCATCATGAAACAAAACCAACGATGTCTATCTTCATACCAAACCACCAAAACAGAAATGGGATATCATGTTACATATTCATCAAACATGGATAAAATGCCCATTTTTAAGCATGAGAGTCTTTAAACATCACATCACTTTATTAATCTAGCAAAAATACTCTCCCATGGATGTAGATAATGTCATCATCATCTAAGGACCACCCAGGTATTGTAACACCCACCAAGAATTCATGCATCATCACACACTCAGACTATAAATTTTTTATTGATTTCATATAGTCCAAAAAATAAAATGTGATCCCAAAAGGAGAACATGTCATCACACCATGATCCTGTAATGTATCCACAAGACACTATGCCTTCAAACTAATCATATTTCATTCATCCTATGAATTTCATTCACCAGGATTTAGTGTCTCTAGAACTATAATTGTAAGAGCATCTAAAACGATATTACAATTACAAAGAGAATTATCTATTTCAAAATAATTTCTTTTAAATAATCCATACATTTCTTAGGCCTCATGTTTTGATCCTAATAAAAGAATTTATATCAAAAGATATTGTGGTCATTGTAAAAAAACCTCTCACAAAAGATATTTTGTTTCCAAAACTTCATAGGATGGACCGCATATATCAACTCCAATTCATGTATCAAGTAGATATTCTCATTGGCTCAGATATGACATAATTCGAAGGAAAATAATCAATCATTTTATGTCAGCATTGTACCAAAACCAACAATTGAGGTAATATAATAAATAACATATCCATTCTATGTCTCTAGAAATGTCAAAATCATGGAAGTCATAAATCTCATCTTAAACTCTATGAAAAACTCATCGCATTGATTTTTCTACTCAAACATAACTCTATTATTTCTTAGCCCAATCATAGGATCATTCAAGTGAGATAAGTCCTGTATTAACCAAATTTATTATGCAAAAATCCTATTGAATCTCTTAATCTCAAACACATTACTCATTTGATCCTAATATATCACATCAAAAACCTTCTCAAGGTCCTCATAAATTCCCACCTTAGGGATTAAATTCTAATGCAACTGCACATCCAAAATCCAAATGTGATACTTTGATAGTTTGGAAGAAATATTATCTTATTTAAGTATACAATATACAATAAAATGTTTCTTTACATTCATTTATAATGTCTTTTAGTATATCAAGATATCATAAACAAACACCACAATTATGGTTTTGAGATATTAGTGGAATATTATTTTCATGAGATCCCTGAACACCACTATTTAATTTGTTAACACAAAATTTCTAACAACATATTCATACAATCAATATCTAATCCTTAATATAGTCTTAAGGATATCCCCTTAAATGGACTACCCAAGGGAGTTATTTTCTTGAACTGGAGTATGGTTTTTGTTTATTTTAAATCCACATTGGTTGGATAAAATATTTTATAAGAAAAATAATCACACAATATAGGCCAAAGAAGGTGTTTATGGTGGTGCAGTTTCCCAGTGTCTACAAAATTTTTGGGCCTCACAATCAGGAGTTTTTTATTTTTGAAAAGGATGGTTTTATGCAAATGATTTCATGAAGCATGGATCCTAGCCAAGTAAAGGCAGTCTGCGGACCTCATACAAAGTATGTGTATTGTGAATGAAAAATTGTATATAGGATGGATATAGTTCAGGGGAAGGTTTATTGTACACCGAATACAAACACTTCGTGGGATGGATCATCGTTTGTTGAAACAAAGCTGTGATTTTTGAAGTTGTGATGGGAGAGAGGATGAATGTGGACTGCAGAATGAAAATTGTCCATGAAGGATAATTACATGGTGAAGGTTGTACCACATCTAATGTGGAAGAAAAACTAATTAGTGATATTTTAATATATATTTTCCTATATAAAGAACACTAATCCCCATCATTAAGAAGATACACATTGATTAGAAATTAGGGGGAAATTCGGTGGTGTCCAAAGTGGTTTATAGGAATTGATATTTGTTATGTGGAAGTGGTTCATGATGAGGATTTTAAGGAAGTTGATGTGGTCTATAGAGAAATTACAAGGAAGGTGTTTTTGTGGGGAACTGTAGCCTATAAAGGTAAATAGTTCGCGAAGCAGGGATGATTCACAGACGATGGTTCAAAGAAGACTGTTTGTGAAAGATAGTTTGTAGAGGAGGAGAAAATTTGTGGAGAATAATGATACAAGAATGTGGTATGTAGAGGTAGTATGCAGCTAAGGTTTGAGGAGGCTGTATGTGGAGGTGGTATGTGGATCCGGACAGTTTGTAAAGAAAGTATCCCAGTTCACTAAGGAATGGTTTGTGAACAATTAGTTCATGGAAAAGTGGATTAAACCTATGGATAAAAAACAAGACTTCAATAGAGCATCTTTCTACAATTGGGGATTCATATTTTCATGAAAATGAAGGGACCTATATGTCCATAAACTATGTGTGGATCCTTCCCAACGTAGTGACAAAGGTGAATCCAACTGAAGTGTTTTGAGGGATGTAGTGAGTAATCTATAAAACATTGTAAAGGCAGTGTTCCTAGCATAGAGTGAATGTACTTAAACATTTGTACACCACAACTAGTGAAGAATAGTCGATTTTGGTACAAATGATCCACTATCAGCATATGTTCATTGGACTATCCCTTAGTGGTGAACCATGTAAAATTGTTGTGTTGGATCTTTGCTTGTAATTATTTGTTTAATGATCATTATCATTAGATAGGTTTAACTGTTTCCTACAAATGTGGGAACATGATTCATCACTTTTGAAGAAAAATTTAACACCCAAATTCACCCATCCTCTCTAAGGGAGTACCAGGGTCCATCTAAAGGTATTAGAAGATACTGGTTTTTGGTGTTAAATCTATCATTTTTTGATGTCATAGATAATATAGATAATGTCAGGGGAGTTCCCCTTTTTATAGAAGGAACATTCAGATATGGAATAAAAGGATGATATCTCACCTAAGATATCTTGGAATGGAAGTCCTTTTTTCACTACATAATTAATAATGGTCGATGATCCAATAGGGATATCTATGAATGATACATACATGAAAGTGGTTGATGTATATTCTAAAGTGAAATATATCCTCACTGTAACTTTATCTAATCAAATCTATCAGAAGGTGATGAGCTACAATTATGCCATGTATATGGGAGAAAATCAAGAAAACATATACAAAGGAGGTAACAATGTGTAGGTGGCCAAACCTCAAGTATTTCACAAAAGGTTTGATAATCTGATGATGAATCATGATGAAAATAAACATAACATTTTCAATTGAATTACGGAGGTTGTAGGAGATATTTGAGAGATTCAGGAAGAAATAAAAGTCGTTGAAATTGTAATGAAAATCTTGAGAATACTTCCACCTATTTTTAATCCCAAAGTGTTAGCACTTAAATAAAGGGTATTTCAAAAAATTATTTAGATGATATCTTGAGAAGTTTGGTAGAATATGATATGTGTATTAAGACATAGAATGAAACATGTCATGTTAGTAAGGAGATGTAATTGAAATCCATGAAAAATAATATTTTAAGAGGTTTTGTTAATGAAGTTAATGAGAAATAATAGAATCATTTTGTATTTTCCACGAAATAAATATTAGGAAAAGATATATTTCTAGGAAATCCATACTTATCATTCATTCATTTTGGTAGGGTTGAGAACATTTCCTCTTAGTGCTCAAGGAAGCTCGTTAATGAAGAACGTGATGATAGAAACTCAAAGAAGACCCAGAAATGGTTTTCTCAAAATGAATACTTCAAATATATAAAGAAACATCAAATAAATAGTTTTTTTAATATTATGATGATTATAATGATTTATTTTGGAACACCATCATCTATGATGGCGGTAGTTGAAGAATCGGAAACATCAAAAGATAGAGCAAGTGATGATCATATGATTCTTGATGTTAATATCAAGATTCAACTTATCTATGCTCTTTGTAAACAAGATAATTAAAACAAAAAATGAAAAAGGTGGAGAGAAGTTGTGGAATAAGTTTCAGAGTATATTGATCATCTTGAAGCTGAAATTGAATGACTATAATAAGTAGTGAAATAATATTCAACAACCCTTAAAAGCACAGAAGATATAGTGGAACTGAATCTAAAAATTGGATAATAAGAAAATATCATCAATGAACATATGTCCATAATATAGGAGAAGTTGAATACTATTTAGGTTATTAAATAAGAAGTTATTACTCTTAGGAGTAAACATAAAAGTGAATCAAATTCAATGCAAAATAATAATGAAATACAGTTTGAAAGATTCTCAAATGCTGACCTGATAGAGAGTGCTAAGAGTTGTTTTGAAGGAGTAGAGAAGGATTTGAATGATCAAAGACCCACATTCATGGGAAAAAGTGGGATTAATTGTTATGTTGAAACATCAAAGGATATAAAGAAGAAGAACCAAAATAAAGGGATGTTAAAAGATGGACTTATCGCAAAGTCGCCTAAAGACTTAACAAAGAACGGAAAAAAAATAAATAGAAAGGGGAAAAAAACTAATCTCAAGTTTCCATAAATGATCATCAGTCAATATATTTTTATAAGGATGTTGACATGGGGATAAATATAAGTGAGAAGACACGTCCTCTTATGAAATGTCAATTTTGATGTTATCTGGGCCATACCATGTCATACTGTGAAGAGGCAAGGATCTATTTGAATGGAGACGTGATAAGAAGTCGACAAAGGATAATGAATTCATATCCAACTTCTTATTGAAGAAATGATTTCTAAGGATATTTATTTTAGTGTTCTAAATTTGTCCATAAATATTTTTATTTCTTGTAGAGGAAAGGCATGAACAATTCATACAAAACTCAAAGACACGCCAATACACATCAACTAGATGGTGTTTCTCTTATAAAAATATTTTCTCATCTAGAATAAATTTTTGAGTAGGATGAACCTGTGTGCATGGAAATGATATTTTAAATCCCATATTTATCCATCAGTCAACATAATATTTCATAGAAGGAAAATAAGAAGACTGAGAAATACAATCTTATTGAAGTATCCATCAAAGTTACAAAGTGTAGTAGCACCTGGATTCATTATATTGGATGATCATACCATATGATGGGAAATGAAGAACTATTAATGGACATTTTTAAAATGGTATATTGAACAATATGGTTTGTTAATGATGGTTTTGTGAAGATCAAAGGCAGTGGATGTACTGAACTGGCAAGGGAAAGTTGAAGAAAACAAATGTTCTCTATGTAGACAGTCTGCAAGACAATATATTGAGTGTGATTCAACTGTCTGACTATAGAATGATGGTGATGTCTAATCAAAATGTATGCACTATAAGAGGAAATATAGGGATTTTACATTTGTTTGAACTATAATAAATGGAATATTTTATCAAGTTGAGAGTAAAGAGAACATTTTCTAGAAGAGAGTTGAAGAAGAAAATAACTTGTCGCACTGACGATTGGGTCACATTAATCAGCAAGACCATGAAATGATATATAATCTAAATATATTCATGGATATCCCCATTCTGAGGTGTGAATAGGATAATACATATGATGCATGCATAATAGGGAAGTTGTTCTATAGTCCTTATCGACCAAAGAATAAAAGGGAACCAAATATTGTTGATCTCGTTCATATAGATGTATGTTGTATAATAATTGTTATTAGAACATGTGAAGAATTGTATTTTATTCTTTTCAATGATGATTGTAGTATATTTGATTATGTGATGGTTATACACAATAAATGGAATGTGCTGGATTTCCAAAAAATGTATAATTGAATAGATGAGAATGATATTGGTCAGACAATCAATGTTATGTTTCCTGATAATAGTGATAAATACACATCCATTGAGTTTGAAAAATTCCTAGATAAACCTGGAATAAAAAAAGAGGTGGCTGTTATGAGAACTCCATAGAAAAATGGAGTTGTTGAGAACATGAATCGACAAGTGAAAAATATGGATAGAACTATTCTATTTGAGAGTCGTATCCCTCACCATTATTGAAAAGTGGTTGTTCAAGCTATATTATACACCCAAAATTGAACAAATCTTTATATGGGAAAATCCAAAACACCATATGAGTTGTGGCATTGAAGGAATTTCTCTTTGAAGTGTTTTCATGTTTTTGAAAGTAAATGTTTCATTCAAAATAATGAAAGAAATCAAGGTAAGTATGGAGATGTGGTAGAAGAATGAATATTCCTTGGAAATTCAATGAATAGAAAAGCCTACAAAGCATTCAATAATCATCTTGGAATAATATTGAAAAACAGTGAGGTAAATATAATTGAAGATAAGACTATAAACATGTTGAGGGATCCTATGATTATATGATTGAAGATGTATATGATTGTGGAAACAGAACAGATTCAAATTCAGAAGTAGATAAAGGATTCTAAAACATTAATTGGTCACAACATGATGATGATTCCAAATTATAATTGGAAGAGGAAAACATTGATGAAGAAAACACTTTTGAACATTATAGTAAAAATTAAAGAGAATATATTGATCAATCTTAAATCATTGGATATTGGACAATGCCCACATATAAAATGTGAATGAGTAATAATGCACAGTATTCCTTCCTATCAGTTGTGGAACTATCCTCATTTGACGAATCTACAAAACAAGAATCATGGGTCAAATCCCTGAATGAAGTGTTAGATCAGATCGAAAGGAACCAAATATGGGATCTATTGAATATACATGAGAAACACAATGTAATTGGTACAAAGTGGGTTTTTAAAAATAAATTTTATGAACATGGAAATGTGATCATAAATAAAGCATCATTGGTGCGTAAATTCTACTCATAGATTGAAGGTGTTGATGTTGAAGAAATATTTTCTCTAGCATCTAGACTATAGTCAATCAGACTTTTTATTACCATGGAAATTCAAAGGGGATAAAAATTTTATCAAATATATGTCAAAATAGCTTTCTTAAATAGAGTTCTTGAATAAAAATTATAAATTGAAAGACCAGGGGGTTTTCTTCTTAGTAATGATAAAATTATGGTTTTTGGATTAAAGAACGCTCTACATGGTCTAAAACAGGTTCCACAAGCATGTTAATCTTGGTTGGATTCTTATATGAGAAATCTTCAATTTAGAAGAGGAGAAGTGGATCACAGTCTGTAAGTGAGGAATTATCATAAATATCATCCCATGGTATTGGTGTGTGTAGATTATATTATATTTGTTGGAAGTATGCAAGGATTGGTGGATTAATTTTACAATCACGTGAAATCAGAATTTGAAGTTTCCATGATTGGAGAACTCACATACTAATTGTGGTTGCAAGTGATTCATAAGAAAGACTAAACTTTTACTCCTCAGAAAAATTATACAAGAGACTTGATGAATAAATTCAATATGCATGACTCCAGTAAAATGTCTGATCCAATTTTGGTGGGAACTAAACATGGAAATCTTGAGGATGGGACTTCTTTGGATCCCACAATGTATAGGAGAATAATTAGAAGATTATTGCACCTGATAGTGACATAGTTATATATTTTCTTTGAAACATCCTTAGCATCCATAATAAAATACAATCTAAAGGAATAACATATGGTGGTCGTGAAAAGAATCATGAGGCACATTCATGGTACTCACAATTATGGATTATACTTTTATGTAGGAAGAGATACTAAACTTTCAGCATTTTCTGATGCTGATTGCATTGGAGATGTTGTTAATACAAATTCCACAAGTGGTAGAGCATAATTTATTGGAAAAAAACAATGTGTGGACTGGTTGAGTAAGAAACAAGATTGTGCTTCTCTTAGCACTACTGAAGTTGAATATTTCTCTAATACAATGTCTTGGATTATGCTACTATGGATAAAGAAACAATTGACTAATATTGGTGATGAGGTGAAATATCCAATGGTGATTCACTATGATAACAAGTTTGAAATTGATATTATAAATAATACTATTCATTATTCTCCTATGAAACACATTGAAATCATATATATCATCAACCAGAAAAAAGTGGAACATGGCGTGATTAAAATGGATCATGTTGGAACTAATGACCAAGTGGCCAACACTATGACCAAGCGTTTTTCAGCACAAGTGTTTGAGAATCATTGGATGAACCTCAATGATCAACCACATACATGTGTATGAGGATTTTATGGTTTCCCCCACTCTATAATTTTTTTAACTATATTAATATGTTTTTGGAAGTGATGAACGTTTATGGGGAAGATATGATCTAGGGGAATAATAGGTTCTTTGGGTATATATACAAAGAGGGAGATTAATGGATAATTTTAATTCTATGAGTATGGAGGATAAATGGATTAAAAATGAGAAGTTGTTTTAGATTTGAGAAATAAAGGGTGAGAATAGAAAATATGTTTTGATGGTTGTAGGTTTTTGACAAATAGAATGAAAATATTTAAGCTTTAAGAGACATAAGAACTCAATTAATTTCTGGCCACTTGTTTTCTACTCTAATCATTTATTATGTATAATTTGAGTTTTGGATGATTTGTTTCTTGAATATTAGGTTTGGATAGATATAGGTTCCTAATTGAATTTATCTGTAGATTTAAAACAAACCCAAAGGAGATATTGTTGGACCTAAGGGCGTTCTTTGCTAGAACTGGAGTATTTTTGTGTTTTTTCTCAATCTACATTGGTTTGATCAGAGAGTTTTCTAGACAATGATTTTTACAGTACTTGTAAATTTAGGTGTTCAAGGGGAAATACTTTCCTAGTGTTTCCCAAATGTTTGGGCCTCAATGTAAGGGGTTTATTATTTCTTAATTGGATATCCTTATGCAAAGGAGTCTGAAATCATGGTTTGTAGACTGTAAAGGAATAGTTAGTGGAATCCATATAAATTATGTGAATCGTGAATGAAAATGGTTTGTGGGATAGATATGGTTCATGGGAAGGTTCAAAATACATGTACAGAAAATGGTTTCTGTGATAGATTGTCGTTTGTGGAAATGTGGCGGTGATTTTTGAAGCTAAAAAGAGATAGATGAACTATGGAAACTATTTAAGGAAAATATTTCATGGAAGGAGTAGTTGTAGTTGAATGATATACTTCATCGAATGATAAAGAAAAACTGATTAGTGATATTTTCATATCTATTTTCAAATATAGATATCACTAATCCCCTTCATTAAGAATAGAGGCATTGATTAAAAATATGGGAGGAATTCAATGGAGTCCAAAGTGGTTAGAAGGAAGAAAACACCATGAAGGAGAAGAGGTTTTGCGGGGAAGATTCCAAGAAAAGATAATTGGTCCAAAGAGACAGCTTGCAGAAGGGTTTTTTTCGGACACTATAGTTCGTAAAGGAAAAAAGGTTTACAAAGTAGGGATAGTTCATTGAATATGGTTTGAGGAAGATTTTGTGTGTACGAATGTTTTAAAAGGAGGAGTTGGTCCATATAGAAGAAGTTGTATGAGAAAGCAGTATAGATAGGTTGTACGTGGGTTCAGTTTGAGTATTCAATATATGGAGGTATTATGTGGAGTTGTGTGGTTTGTGAACTATCAATGTGTGGAAAATTGTATTACATTCGTGGGTGAAAATAATACATCAAGAGAGTATCTATCTATATTTGGGGATGCATATTTTCATGAAAATTAAGGGAAATTAATGTTCATAAACTATTTGTGGATCCTTCTTAATATAGTCAGCAAGGGGGAGCCAACATAAGTGTTTAAAGGGATGTAGTGATCTATCCCTAAAACTTTATAAAGGAAGTGTGCCTGGAATAGGGTGAATGTACCTACTCTCTTTTACTCCACAACTATTGAAGAATAGTGGATTTATGTATAACAAACACATAGTTGGCATAAGATCCTTGTACTATACCATAGTAGTGAACCAAGTAAAAATGATGTGTTGGATATTTTATTTTGATTATTTGTTTCTTAATCATTTTCATTGGACATGATTAACAGGTTACTAACAATTTGGGAATAATATCCATCACTTTTTAAGAAAAATTTTACACCCTAATTCACCCCTCTCCTCTCAGGGTTTTCCAGGGTCATTCATGAACCACAAAAGATGTTGTCCTGATTGTAAATTATTCTGGTAGAACCACATATCTCCCCTCAACGGGATAAAAGTCCCTAATTCTCAACAATGTGTATCTATTATTCATGGTCACTTAGTTGATTGTCATCTAGTCTACACACATCTGAATTCTATGGTCTACCTTCTTTACAAACAGCACCAGAGAACCCTGAGGAGATGTTTTAAGTCTTATACATCCATTTTCCTCAAAATCTATAAGCTTTTTCTTGTGTTCCATAAACTCAATTGGAACCATATGATATAGGGGGATTGATATATGTAGTTCTCTAGGAATTATTTTTATCTGAAATAAGATTTCCATATTATAAGGGAGTCCTAAAATGTTTTCTAAAATGAAAGCTTAATCCATGTCTTCCACTGGAGAAAAAATAGAATATTACTAGTTCTACTGTAAGAGATAATCCTACAACATGTGTTGTAATAGATCCAATATGACTCCGAACTAGCCCCACTCAACCTATTTCATCCTCAAAATCATTGATCAAAAAAATTGTCACCCTTATAAGAACAAAAAGATACCCACCTATGATAATAGTCAATGTGAACATGAAATCTTATCATCCAAAACATCCTGAATATCACATAAAATCTATTTATCTTAAGGTTCTTGAAATATTTTACATGTTTATATACAAAAACTACTACTGTATATTCAAGAAAAAACTGGATATAGTTTAATTTATTTCTTATGGTAATGCGGAGAGAAAAAAACTATGAAGATAAATTGAATATTAAATAAATTCAAGAAACAATTTTATCATATTTAAATGAATTATTTTAACACCCCATGATTTCATGGTATGTTATCTCTTTAAAGTAATTCAATAGCTTGCGCTACATGGAATGTCGAGTTCAAGCGCATCACGACCTACACAACTAGCTATTTAAAAAGAGGTTATGAATAATATTATCCACATTTTGAATTATATATATATCCTATATAATTTTAACATTCATATTTTTTGTTTCTTAGACATAATATAAGGACAAATTCAAATTTTCATATAAAAGAAATGTATTTCAAAAAAATGCAGGTTTCACACCTTTTAATGGCGAACACTTTTTAAATCCAATATTTGAAACTTTTATATATTCAATTTAATGAAATTAAATTATTCATTAGAATCATTACTTAAAAATTTAGTTTGGATAATTTTTTGGTACTTTTCTGATACCATTCATACTTTTGATGAATAGTGAAAAAATACTAAATTTTAATTGAAAACAAATTTTTTAATAAAAATAATTTATAGTGTTAAATTATATATTATAGTGTTTTAAAATTATAACTAGATAATCTTTTTACCATTTAATCAAATTTTGGTCATTGAAAGAAATTTCACTTTTTAATTAGACATAAATACATGTCAATCTTTTCGTAGTGTTTACTTTTTAAAACCCCACTTTTTGTTTTTAACAACAGAAATTAATTTTAAATTAATTTCTATGTGTTTTAAATTTTGAAAAATTGATTCCATATTTTCCATCAAATTTTCCAAATTGTGTAAATACATAACTTTTAATTTTAGACATTATAAATAATAACTTTAGTAAATATTTTATTTACAATGGTTAAAGGGTAAATTTGGTAAATAAGGGTAAAAAATAATATTATAATAATATTAAATTACCCTAAAATGATTCCAACCCCTATTTTATGATACATATCCGACAATTATCATCCTTGGGTCGATTTTATGACCCAATGGATCCACTTGTATGTGAAATTGACACTTTATAAAAATTAATTTAAAGATAAGGAAAATGTAACATAAACATATATCTTTTAGTAAAACCATTTTTATATGAGGTTATATAATTGATATATATGACTATAAATATTATTTATAAATATAAAAATATTTAATACATAATGGTATTTTATTTATAATTTTGAGGCATTAAGTAATTACATTTATTTATGACATAATAATGATGTAGTCCTTTCCTTATTAATGAATGATTCAAATAAATGATATTATAAATATTAACATAAATTTAAATTGAAAATTTTGATTCCATACATGAATTTTTTAGGTTAATACGAAATTTTAGAGATGATTAAATTTATTTTTTTCTATTTAAAAAAGTTTTTATGACTTTCACAAAAACCAAATACTAAATAGTTTCAAAATTGGCATAAATGAGTTTCTAAAACAAATACTATTTTATTAAATGATATAATATTTAAAAAAATTTAAGGTTCAGAAAAAGGACTTAAATAATGTTATATATTTTATTAATGAACCACTTTATGTTGTTTTTTAGTTTATAGTAAGTCTATTAAGCATATAGTGTAAGAATACAAGAAGACATGATACAAGTTAAACTATTTAACTAAGAGTTAAATCAAAAAGATATTGTTAATATGGTGACTTAAACTTGTATAAAACACATTGGTTGAGATTTTTTCGACCCATACCCACATTATACTCTAAATAATTTTTTTTGGATCTATTCAAAATCGAAAATGATTTTAGAATAAATTAATTTTTCAATCTTTTCCCAAAGTGCCTCTTACCTCTCTTATAAAATTGTACTTCCCCTTCACTTAAATTCACACATCCAAATCCATTTAGATCAGAAAAATCCTAATCAAATCTCCTCCAAACAACCCTAACATAAACCTTGAATCCTTACATTGATCACATAGCCATCCTAATGAGCATTTGTGTTCAAATCAAAAGAACGAACCCGAAGAAGATATAATTACTTTATCACCACTTTCAAAGTTATTTTCTTCTTACAGTTCCTCTTTCTTTATTTTTTCCGTACAAAAAAATAACTCCATTACCTTATAAATATTTAGATATTGTTATAAATATGTTACAACTATATTTATTATTCTATCCATCCTATGAATGAAAAAGTCACCATACGTGCGTACCTACGACTTACCGTCTCCACATCGTGGTATAGTATGTTATTCAACACTTCATTATCTTGATGAGTATAATAATGAGTATAATTTATGTAAATAATAAATATAAAATTATAATGATAATTTATATATAATATATCATCCAATTACATACAATTTAACCATCAATAGAATGAAATTCTTGCTTGTGCGTACGTACAGTTTACCGTCTCCACGATGCGATGAGATTCATCTCCACATTCATCATTCAACGATGATTATAAAAATAAATATGATTATTTTATATATTAACAAATAATTATACTAAATATATATATGTGTGTGTGTACATATTTATGTATTTAAATATGTCTCATTTTCTTACTTATGGTTGATATGATATGAAAACGAAAACAACATTTACGCATATGTACAGTCTACCATCTCCGTAAACAGTGTTTTCCATTTCATATATCTATCTATTTTACATATTTATATTATTAATATTTGTGATAAATAAATAATGTTTCATATTTTGTATGAAATTAAATCATGACATATGTGATATGATTAATAATAACAAGTTAAAACATTTATGATAAAGAAAGCGATTATTACCCAAAATGTTATTTTAACATGAGAATTATTATTCAATGGTTAGTATAAAGTGATGAATGAATAAAGTATGGTGTAATAAATTTTAATATGGTTCTCATATAATTTAATAACATAATATATTCATTATAAAATAGGTTAAAAGTACCCTCCACCAAAGGAAAGTACAAGGTAAGAGTTATTTTTTCAATCTCATTATTATCTGAGATTATTTATCTGTAAGTATATACTATGAAATATTTATCATCTATGTCCATATTTCATTAAAATGTTTTAAAAAATAATATTTTAAGGTTTTATGGAATATACTCTTTAAAAAGATCATCATTTATTTTTTTTTAAAGATTTATTTTTCTAAATCTTTTTAATTAATGTCCATGTATTCAAAATTATTTTAAGTATTTATTTATGTGGACATGATTGTTTTAAAGTGTTAATGTCATTCATAAGTTTAAATTGGTATGGGACACTTTGATTCAAAAATCTCTTTTAAATTACTTCCTTTATAAATTATACTACCTTCAAATGATTTCATGAAAAGGGGTATTTATCTCAAAGTGTTTTATTAATTTTTTTGAACTATGTCAACATCCTTTATTTGATATTATTATTGATTGAGGTTGATTTTATATAATACAATGTTCCATATCGTATTGAATGATTTATGATATGTTTGACTGTGGATGTTCTATTTTTATATCATTCATGGTTTATGGTTAATGTATTGACATTTCGTATACTAGTTTTAGTATGGATGTTTATGTTGTGTTTCACCCTTTTTCATAAGAGGAATGTGTTGGAATTAGTAATTGATGAGAGGGGCTTGCTATATCCCCTCAAATCATAGGTAGGTCTCATGAGAAAAATTAGTGTCTTAGCGCAAAGCCTTGAAAAAAAATTTATTTTTAGTCTTGGCACGATGCCTTGACTCTGTGTTTGTGATGTCCGACATCATGCATTACCTCATAATGAAAATAGTTATTACATGTGATTATTAGATTAGTAGAATATCTATGTGTATTTTTATATGGTAATTTTTGGTTCATTTTTTATATATTATGTTAAATTTTATGTTTAAAAGGCGATTGTTTTTATTACACATATTTCCTTAAAATTTTATAGTTTCCGCTAAATTATTTTCCCTTTATGAGCATATGAGATCTCCGCTTTCTTATGTTTTTTTCTCAAGATTTCTAGAAGTGTATTATGATTGAAATGCATGTTTAATCTAGAGTAATCATGGTTTTATTAAAGGATTTTTTATGTTGTGTTTTATGTTTTAATGTGTAATGTATCGTTCATTTATGTAATCTATTTTCCAAGATAACTAAACTGATTAGTCCTTCAGGACTTGATTCCATGTAATCATGCCAATGTATTAAAATAATGAACCAACCTTGGGCATCTGGGTTTGGAGCATTATAGTTGGCATTAGAGGAAGATTAGAAATAACCTTGAAAACTAGGTTTAGAAAAACCTGATAAGAGAACATTACCCTAAGATAGACTTTAAATATTAGTAAAGGAGAACATCCAAAAATTTTGTAATGTAAATATTATGTAGGTTTTATAAGAAATACATCCATGTCTGGATACTGCAAGTAGACGTGGTTCTGGAACAGATGTGCCTAGGAGTGAAAACTCCGACAAAGTGTTTTGGGCTTGACCTGGGGTATCCAGGTACACGTCAACGGCCCTTACTGCGCTTATAATTTGACACTCCTAGGTGATATGCTTAAGATAATTCAAATTTTCCTTACAAACCAGTATGATGGATTTATGAGTAAATATGTCAGAACAGAAACCATTTTTATGATTATGATACTAGACATGTGAAAAAAATTAATTAATGTTGAGATTTTGTCAAGTTTTTAGATTATAAATTATGATATGATCTAACCCAGTGTATGTCATAATTTAGAAATGGCGCCTAGTAGAAGGAACAAGAACTCCAATAATATGCATGATCCCAAGAGTATTAAGGGTCATATATTTCATGGTCTTAAGCCATCATTTAGTGGGGAAATATGATCCTACATTTTCTCATCATATGAATAAATGGTATCATTTTTTAATAAGATAAGTAATTAATCCTGTATGTTATATAGATTTGAAGGGAAGAAAGGGAAGAAGAGGATGATAGAGAAAAAGATGGGTAAAGGAAAGAAGGGAAAGATGGATTTTTTCACATGTGATAACTTTGTAAAGGATCACCATGGTAAATTCTTGAAGTTAGTGGGGGTTTGTTATAAGTGTTAGAAAAAAAGGAAACAAAGTTAGTTATTTCAAGGGTAAGACAAAGGTTTTAAATGTACAAGGATTCATCTTCAAGGAGTTGGGACACTATAAGAATAAATGTCCCAATCATTAGAGTGTAACCAAAATGATTCTATTAGATAATTATCATGTTATGATACTATTGCAGATGAAGAGGAATGATTATTGTCCTTATGTTGTTATTAAATACTTATTTCATTTGAGTGTGGTATCAACGATGTATTGGTTATATGAATTATGGAAATAAATAAGTATTTTACTACAGTACTATTTCATTGTCGATTTGATATTGTAGGGTGCTAATAAAAGTGACTCAATATCAGATTAAACCTTTTGGAAAATATATGGTTGATGGAAAGATAAACCTTAATATTGTCTTGATACTGAGGTAGTGATTTTAGAATAAGAGATAATTGAATTGGATAAAATATATTGGATATTATTTACTACCTTGAAACTAATTAATGGTTTGTTTATTCCATCATTGTTGGAGATTACATAGTTTTTGGATTTAAGGAGTATATCCAATATTCAATGTTTTATAGAAGGAATTAATAAGTACATACCAATTCAAATAAGGTTTTATGGTAATTCATGTTTTTACCATGTTTTTATAAAATACATGATTAAGGTATTCACACGTAGTTATGGGATAAAATATATCTTCATTTTGTTTTTCTAACCTTCCTTATAAATTTTTGGATTGTGAGTTTGGAAAAAAATTGGATATGTCTAAATGTTGGAATTAAGTAAGTTGAACACTTGATATTTTGTTTGAGGTTAATGTATGATTTATTGAATACTTTGACCTATCCTTTTGGGTTTCAATAAACATTTAGAGGATTAATGGAATACTTGTAGACCTTATGATTTATCAAATGTGCTTTAGGAGTAAAAAAATCATTTTTGAACATTCATTTCCATGTGTAAGGGATGAAGTAAAAATAGATTGAAGCACTACCAAATGATAAGAATATGATTATGACAGGTAATGAAATAAATTATTTTTCTTGAGTTATTATCTAGATAGTAAATTAATCCATCCACATAAAAAATTAGTATCTAATTTTTTTTGTCCTAATACCTTATGTTTTGTTGAATCCATGATACTTTAAATCATCATATATTGATGGCTTTGAAGCCCTCAATTTTATATTTATTGTTCAATTGTTTTTTATCGATGACTTAAATTACTCCCTATTAGTATTTATATTTTTCTCCAATTATGTGTTTATGATTGCCACCAATTTTCTCCAATTCGAAACCCAAATTTTGTGATGACTTTTTCATTTCCATTTTTATCTTATTAAGACTAAATTTTAGTAACCCTATTTCTGATGTGGGTTTTCCACAAAAGTTTTTTATATTTTCAAACTTTTATTTTACAAGAACAATTTCATATTGAGAGGATGAAATTTATTGATGGATAGTGTAATTTAACACCCCATGATTTCATAGTATGTTATCTCATTAAAGTAATAAACTAGCTAGTTCTACATGCAATGTCGAGTTCAAGCGCATCGCGACCTACAAAAATAGCCATTTAAAAAGAGTTTATGAATAGTATTAACAAAATGTTTAATTTTATATACATCCTATATAATTTTAAAATTAATATTTTTATTTATTACACATAATATAAAGGCAAATTCAATTATTCAGATAAAAGATGTATTTTTTAAAAAATGTAGTTCTTCCAGCCTTTAAATGGTTAACCCTTTTTAAATAAAATATTTGAAAAATTTATATATTCAATTTATTAAAATTAAATTATTCTTTAGAATAGGGCCCTAAAAATTTAGTTTGGATAAATATTTGGTAATTTTTTAATAACTTTCATATTTTGATGAATAGTGAAAAAATACTAAATATTAATTGAAAACAACTTTTTTAATCAAAATAATTTAGATTGTTAAATTATACATTTTAGTGGTTTTAAAATATAATTAGATTATATTTTCACCATTTAATCTAATTTTGGTCATTGTTGATAATTTCACTTTTTAATTAGACTTCAACACAAGTCAATCTTTTGGTAGTTTTTACTTCTTAAAAACCCGCCTTTTGGTTCTGACAACAGTAATTAATTTTAAATTAATTTCTGCAAATTATATTTTATGATTCTTGAAAAATGGATTCAAAATTCGAAAGTAGAAGTTCTAATTTTTTTAAATTTTAAACATTTATTTTCAGACATTATGAATAGTAACTTCAATAAATAATTTATTTACCATGGTTCAAGGTAAAATCTGGAAAATAAGGGTAAAAAAATATTATAATAATATTAAATTACTCTAAAATATTTCCATACACTATTTTATGATACATTTCTGACCATGGGCATCCTTGGGTCGATTTGAGGACCCCATGGAGCCACTTGTAAGTGAAAATGACACTTTATAAAAATTAATTTAAAGATAAGGAAAATGTTACATAAACATATATCTTTTAGAAAAACAATTTTGATATGATGTTATATAATTGATATCTTCGACTATAAATATTCATTAAAAATATAGAATTAATTACTACATAATGGTATTTTATTTATAATTTATAGACATTAAATAATTAAATTTATTTATGACACAATAATGATGTGGGGTTTTCTTTATTAATGAATGAATAAAATAAATGATATTATAAATATTAAAATAAATGTATATTAAAACATTAATTACATCCCAGTATTTTATAGGTAAATATGACATGTTATGTATTATTAAATGTATTGTTTTTGAAGTAATTATTTATTTATTACTTTCACAAAAACCAAATACTAAATAGTGTCAAATTTGAAAAATATGATTTTTTATAAAAAAAATACTTTTTTATTAAAGGATATAATATTCCTAAAAATCTAAGGATCAGCCAAAGGACTTAAATAATGTTATATATTTTATTAATGAACCAATTAGAGATCTCGTGGTATTTTATAGTATTTTTATTAACCATATAGTGTAAGAGTATAAGAAGACATGGTAAAAGATAAACAATTTAACTAAGAGTTAAATCTAAAAGATAAGGTTAATATTGTGAACTAAAATTGCCTAAAACCAAATTTTTTAGAGTCTTTAGACCCATAACCACCTTATCTTAGAAATAAATCCATTTTTATATATTAAAACCCAAAAATTAGTTTAGAATAAATTAATATTTGGAACGTGTTTTAACGTTCCCCTCACCTCTCTTATTAAAGGGTACTTCCTATTCTCTTAAATTAACACCTCAAAATCCATTTGGCTCAGACAAAAACTACTCAAATATTCTCCAAACTAACCTAAATTCTTTCTAGAGGCCTTAGTGTTTTCAAAAATCCAACATAAGGAGCCCTTTTGTTCAAATCCAAAGGAAGAACCCGTAGAAGAGGTAATTACTTCATCACCACATATAAAGTTCTTTTCTTATTCCAATTCTTCTTTCTTAGTCATTTTGATACCAAAATAATAACTCCAGTACCGTATACATACTAAGATGTTATTATAAATATGTTACAACCATATTAATTATTTTGTCCATCCTATGAATGAAAAAGTCAACATACGTTTGTATGTACGGCTTACCGTCTCCAAGTCGTGGTGTAGTTTTTTATTCAACACATCATTATTTGGATGGGTATAATAATGAGTATAATTGATTTAAATAATAAATTTAATTATTTAATTATTTTTTATATATAATTTACCATCCAATTACATACAATTTAACCATCAATAGAGTTAAATTTTCACTCGTGAGTATGTACGGCTTACCGTCTACACGACGCATGAGATTCATTTCCACATTCACCATTAAACAATGATAATAAAAATATATATAAGTATGTAATATATGACATAATAATTATACTATATATATATATATACATATATCAAGTTCACTTACATCTGTTCAATACGATATGAAAATAGAAACAACATATATACGTATGTATGACCTACCATCTCTATAAACTGTGTTTTCCATTTCATATATCTATCTATTATACATATTTATATTCGGAATATATGTGATATATTAATAAGGGTTTATATTCTGGAATCACTTAAATCATGATATAAGTGATATATTTATGAATAAAAAGGTAAAACATGTACGATAAAGAAAGTGATTATTACCTGAAATGTTATTTTAACATGGAAATTTTTATTAAATGGGTAGTATAAAGTGTTAAATGAATAAATTATGATATCATATATATAAATATGGTTCTTGTATAATTTAATAGCATTCTATGGTCATTATACAGGAGGTTAAACATAACCTCAACCAAATGAAAGTACGAGGTAATGGTTATTTCCTCAATCTCATAATAAGTCGAGATTGTTTATATGTAAGTATTTACTAGGACATATTTATCATCTACGTCCATGTTTCATTAAAATGTTTTATAAAGTAATATTTTAAGGTTTTATGGATGGTAATGTTTAACTATATCATCATTTTAAATGTTTTTATAGATTCATTTTTCTAAATCTTTTTAATTAATGTATGTGTTTTCATAATTATTTTAAGAATTTATTTACGTGGACATGATTGTTTTAAAGTGTTAATTTATTTCAAAAATTTCAAAGTGGTATGGGATCCATTGATTCCAAAATCTATTTTAAATTCATTCCTTTATAAATTTTGTGACTTTTAAATGATTTCATGAAAAGGGGTATTTCTCTCAATGATTTTTATTGATTATTTAGAACTATGTTAACATCCTTTATTGGATATTATTCTTCATTGAGGTTGATTTAATATAATAAAATCTTCCATATTGTGTTGAATGACTTATTATATGTTTTACTATGGATGTGATATGTTTATACCAATTCATGGTTTTTGGTTGAAGTACTGACATTTCGTATTCATGTTTTCTTATGAATGTTTATGTTTTGTTTCACCCTTTTTAATTTGAGGAATTAATTAGACTTAGTATGTGACAGGCGGGGCCCACTATGTCCCCTTGATTCATCAGTAGGTCTCATGAGAAAAATTAGTATCTTGGCATAAGTCCTTGAAAAAAAATTATTTTTAGTCATGAAACAAGGCATTGACTATGTGGTTATGATGTCAGTCATTCTGTATTCCCTCGTTATGAAATTAGTTTTTACAAGTGATTATTTGACTAGTAGAATGTCCAAGTGCATGTTTATATGGTAATGTTTGGTTTATTTTTTCCATATTATGTTCAATTTTATGTTTAAAAAGATGTTTTTTTATTACAAATATTGCCTTTAATGTTTATGGATTCCACTAAATTATTTACCCACACTGAGCAAGTGAGATCACCCCTTTATTATGTTTTTTCCCCAGGATTCAAAGAAGTGTATTATGATTGATCTGCAGGGATAAACTAGGGGAATAATGGGATTATCAAAGGATTATTTATGTTTTGTTTTATGTTTGAATGTGTAATTTAACGTTCATGTATGTAATATAATTTCCAAGACCGCTAAACTGATCGGTCCTTCAGGATTTGATTCCTTTAATCATGCCAATGTATTAAAATAATGCTCCGGCTCTAGGCTTCTGGGGTTGGGGAATTATAATTATAAATAATAGTCTTAAAAATGGTGCTTAAAAGAGTAGAGGTTATCAAAAAGGTACCATGAATGTTTGATGGTCCCTCCCCATATCCTAATAGAACTAGAACATAATAAACACATGTCTTATATCATCCCTACAACTTTATTTAAGATATACATGACTCCCCAAATTCATCGGCACCTAATGGGTCCAAAACTGCTTCTAAGGACCCTATCTTGCCTCACGGATTGGTAAATATGTATGATTTAAACAAAAGTGAGACCTCAATTTTTAGGGCCTTGAAAATTAGTTCTGCATATGTCTTCATATTTAAATTTATAACATGGAATCATAGAACAAAAAGAAGGCCAATCTCAAATTTCCAATCATTTGAGGCCTTGTTATTATCTAAGAAAGGATAAAAGTGATCTAACTCCATGAAACATGATGAATTAGAAAAGACTTTTATCATCACCAGATGAATCTATATAAACTCATATATTCAATATAGATATATCATACTTATAAATAACTCCTTGATAAAAAGGTCTTTAAATGTCACCCATTTTATACCCTCATGTATTCCATCCTTAATCAAAACAGCTCACCCCCATCCAACAACACTATAAGGATAAAGGTTATAATCTTCACCTTTTGAAACTCTATGGTCTCTAATAGGTTGGATATCGTCTCGAGGGACCATAGAAAGTCTTATATACCACTAGTTACTATAGTTACCTAGAAGTGTATAGGATGATACAATGACAAAACTCAAACATATTCCACCATATACTTGGAAACTCTAACAACTTTAATAAAAACTATGAAGAAGACTCATATATGATTTGGCCCTTCTACTCGAACCAGTGGAATGGGTATAAGAGAATTATCTTGCATGAATAGTTGTATGATTGGAACTTCCTCGCATGTGAGAACAATTTATCTGACTTCACAAAGTAGTACAGTCAAGTATATCTGGGAATCTATTTTTTGAAATTCCATTTGAACAATTTTAATGCACATAGAATCATTAATATGTAGTCATAATCCACACATGGGGGATTTCTACAAAAACCTATTATAGGAGGATACCCACAACAAGATGGAACCACCCTCTTAGTACAACTCAAGTATATCCATTCTTGTAGATTACTCATGCTCATATATATTTGTGTTACATAATATCATTTTCAAGTTGAATTAATTAATAACAAATGAAATATCATAATAGAAAAAACATAGTTATATCACCCAAAAGGGAAAATAGTTCTATTCTAAATTGATAGCATAATCCATGAATTAAATTAATGATCAACTATACAACACACAGTAGTAATGTATATATTTTAGGTGGCATTGTATTCTAACTTATGATGCATAAACACACACAAATACCCTAAAATAGTAATAACACAATATTCTCAGGATAAATATGAAACCATAAAACTATAATTAATAGAGTAATCCCATAAATGACATCCTAGAGGTCAGTTACATGTGTGTTTACAAGGCACACTTTCAACTCTACTACATTTTTCCTACATAGCCTAACTGATTTCATCATTTCCCTAAAAATTTATTAATAAAATGAAATAGGGAAAAACTCCTTTTATGCCACTCTATATTTCCTAATCCCAAATCACTAGTTTTAATACAAAGTGCCACATGGGATAATGTTTGTCTCCCGATACTCAAGAGGTTTTTGACTAGTTGCGAGGGTATGAGTGATGTAAGTTGAGATATTATACACTCAGTATCATTCAACAAAAACATAAGTAATAACATAGTGGAATAAGCAAAAAAATTCTATAATTAATGACATGGAACATATATCAATAATTATATAACAATAAACAAAGGACCCATGATGTGGAAAGTCAACAATAGTATGGGTCACATAGGTATGTAGAAAAAATAATGCAGCACCGCTTCAAAGTTTGTCCCGACATTTCCTCCTATCACTATGCTTCATCTCCTAGCTCCATATCATGGGGGGATTCCCTTTCCAATATCCCTGATAATGTATATTTCTAAAATAGTTGAACTCATACGGGATTCATTATTAGGATAAATATGAATGGAGGTGTATGCATTATTTATATTACACTCAATATCATTACATATGTGTCAAATATACCTTATAAATGATTATATGCTTAATAGAGGATATACTATATTTCATTCAAATATAAATAGATTACTTACAAAGCTTTTAAGTGATTCTAAACTTTCTTAATTATGTAATATCCATGAACTGGAATTACCAAACAATACTCAAATTAGGTTTCTACAATACTCCAATGTTCCAACCCATATTTCAATGAATATCGACTAATAGTGAGGGTTTAATCCATACATTATGGAGAATCTACCCATAGTATGATAATAATATAATAATAATAAATAGTTAATTAATTTAATACCAATAAATAGAAATTGATATATAATTACACTAAATAACAACTATTACCACTAACATACACATGTTATATCGATAGAGGGACATGCTATGTAATTTATCAATCATACATATACCAGATTACCATTAGTGGATTAGTAACATACATAAAAATTTATTAATATAATAAAATTAAGAAGAGGAAACATTATCACCAACTAGGTCATCAACTCACCTTGAGTCCTTTGGAACATCCACACCATACTTTTCCAACACCAATCAATATCACATATCCATTTATTCAACATTAATTTCAAACATAATATATATCAATCCACTATGGTGCTTGCGTAATATCTTATTATGAAACTCCACATTCTACCATCAATGGATCCCCTAAAACATTACACTATGTATACATGTGATTTCATGTATAAAATAGTATAAAAATATATGTTTTCATGAAAATTAAATCATGGGTTCTCATGTTTTATATGAAACTCTCCTGATTATGATTTTTCCATTATTGTTTATTATATTGAGTTTTATGAAAGACGCATCTTGTAAAGTTAATTTCATGTTCATGTAATTGATTATATTAGCTAAAAGTATATTATGATAAAGAAAAACATTCATTTAAGATCTCACGGTTTTAAAATGGATTAACAAGTTTCTTTCCCCATTTTATATCCCTTAATAATAATTTTATGGTCATCTCATGTTTTAAAATGTTTTCATGGTGTTTGAAGGATGATTAGTTGAAAGGATGAAGTCAATCTGAAAATTTTGAAGATATATTCATGTAGAGAAAACTTATTATATCTTAAAAGATTGGTGTTTTTTAAAAAAAAAATACTATATGGAAGTTTCCACCATGTTATATAATATTTATTTATGTATGGATGATAACCTAGTTCTCTAAATCACTAAGCCACAATGATTCTCAAAGTGTATGTGAGTAAATTCTTGATGTAAAACTAATGGTTATGAAGAAAAACCTGTCAAATCCTATTATTCGGTACCTAAATAAAGGATTATATAAAATTAGTGTTTAGGATAATGTTAATATAATACCATTGGGATATTCCATATTATTGATAACTTTAAATTATATAAAATTTTAATATTACCATGTTTCTTTATCTAATATATATATTTTTAGGATTGTTTTCTATAGAAAAAAATTAATATAAAGTATCAAGAGACCAATATGATAATATCATTTCAAATAAGAAACATGGAATAATTGGAATTATAACTGAGTAGTTTTTTTATGGATCAGTTAATGCTGGTTATAAATAATGGTGGTATCCATAGTAGAGAGAAACCAGATATACCATAGAGGAATATGTCAATAATGGAGAATATTATGCGAGAATAACCTCTAGTATTTATTGTATATTTTTCCCTAGTAGTAGATTTAGTATTTATTCAGGTCTTTTAAAATATATTAAAAGTTAGTTGTTGTTAAATCATCAAAACTAAACTCTCGATATTTAATGTTTTTTAGGTGAAGCTGATCAATGGTCATAAATGGTTTGGAATACTAGATAAATGGATGATATTAATTACTTGTAATATAAAAAATTTAAAGATATATTCCCTGATAAATATTTTTATAATGTTGATCGATATAGGATTGAAAATAAATTCATGGAATTGAGGCAGAAAGAGGAAGATTCAATTCTCACGTATAATGAAAACATCACCTGATTGGAAATGTACCATAAATATTTATCCAATAACATGATAGAAGATTTAATCTATTATAAATAGGATTGATTCCAATATATTGAAGGGAATTGGTTTCCCCAGAATTAAAAAGTTATGGGAAACTTGTTCAGTGTGATTATAAGAAAGAAATATAGTATGCTAATGATCAAGTATTCTATGAAAACAAGAATCAAGAAAGGTCTAGATAGAATGAAATGGGAAAGAAAGAATTAAATAAATATTAATATAATAAAATAAGATTCTAGATTATGATAGTTATAGTAAAAAAGTTCCCAGGTTAATGTGTTATTAAATATGTTAAGTGCTTTTGATGTGGTGTGTTTGGTTATATGGATCATGATAATAAAGAAAAAGAACATAGTAGTGGTCTGACCAATTTTGATAAGTATGTAGTGAGGAGTTTTAAAATGTAATGATATGGTTAATTATTAGGATATTTGTTTTAGAAGATCAGAAATTATGGGAAACAATAAGATAATAAGTATAAGGGTGTGGTGAAATCCATTGAAGTTACTTCATAAGATGATGGAAAATTAAACCGAGTAGTAACAAGTAAATTACTTATTTATTTAGATTATTACAAAGTATTGTACTATTTTAGATCTAGAGACAATTTTATTTCTGAGAAATTTTATTATAAATTATAAATTTAACCTCATGAAAGTAGTCCATAACTTTCGGTAAAAAATGTTTTTGTGAAATTTAAATGAAAAAAGAAATTATAAGAATCTTCCACTTATTTTATTTTTTAAAGTATTTATCTGTTATGTTTTTTTTTTGGGGTTTAACATAGTGGTAAAGAAACCTCATAATACTATATGAGGTTGGGTGTTCAAAACCCATTAGGCGTTGGTACTGTGACAGTATTGTAGCACCGAAAGACATTGTAGCGATAATGGGTGGCACTATTACTGTGTATTGGTATTATAACAGTTGTGGTACTATAGTGGGCACTATAGTAGCTAGGTATTATTCATAGAATGTGAATTTGGGCCAACCTTTGGGTCCTATGGTCCACATAATGGGATTCATGACCACTGGTCCTTCAACTCAAAAATATATGATGTAATAAGAGGAGTTGGTTGGGTGGGTTATCCCTTGGCGGGATATGACCTATCGTTCATGGTTGTGTGTGTGTGGTGTTTCTGTTTGACTCTAATTATTCCACCAAGAACCTAATATATATAATATATTTATCTGTAGACATTTTTTTCTTTCCCATTGTTTAATTTGGAGTTAATCTGGTTTTTAATTTCCTTTTAGTTTATCGAGAAAATATATATTGTTGATCTAATGAATCAATTTTCATAATGATTTCTATTTTTTAAACAAGAATGAATTCAAGAATTTAAAATCATATAAAGAATATGAGAAAATTATAAATCGTGGAAATGACCGTTCTATTTAGAATATTGTTGAGAAGAGGGAGATTTCTCATATTTGTGATGTTACTATAGTGAGTGAATATCTCAACATTTTTTCTAATGAGTTACCTAGTATAATAACTGCTCGAGAAGTTTAGTTTAATTTTTTATTAGTGCCTAATGCTAAGCCTATATCAAATAACCTTATCAAATAGATCCTGACGAAATTTTAGAACTAGAAAATTAGTTGTATGAGTTTCTTAATAAAGTTTTCATTCATCCTAGCACTTTATCAGGGGGTGCTCCTATTTTTTCCATAAAAAAGTTGGTTTCATGAGGCTTTTCATTGATTATAGATCATTGAATAACATCACTATTTATAATAAGTATCACTTTACTCATATCAATAATTTTTTTATCATCCCTAAGGAGATCAATATTTTTTTAAGATTGTTCTTATGTCTAGGTACCATCACTATAAGGTGAAGGAGAATGGAATCCCAATGATAGTGTTTTATTCTAGTTTAGGAATTATGTGATTGTGGTTATTCCCTTTTTAATGATAAATAATCGAGATATATTTATTGATCTTATGAATATATTTTTCTATGAATATTGGAAATGTATTTTATTTTATTTATTGATGATATATTGGTTTATTCAAAAACATTTAACGATCATTAAAATCATTTAAGGATTTTTCAATAAACGTTGAATGAAAATAATATATATGTAAAATTTATAAAAAATAGAATGTTTATTAAAAAAAATTCATTCCATATAAATATCATAAATAAAGATATCATAACAGTTGATTCTATTAAAACTAATGTTGTTGATGAATGGACAAGACCCACCAATGTTATTAAGATTTGTAGTTTTTTGGGTTTATCTGGCTATTACCATTATTTTTAAAAAACATTACAAGGTTTTTTATACCACTGACCAAGTTAACATAAAAAGAATTTATATTCATCTGTAAAAAACAATGTAATGAATGTTTCTAGAAATTGAAAATACGATTAGTAAATTATCTAGTTTTGACCTACAATCCAAATATGGTACTATAATTATCTATAATGATTCATTTTTGAAGGGGTTGGGTTATGTTTTAATGTAAAATGATGGGGTAATAAATTATACTTCATCTAAACTAAAACAAAATGAGAAACATTATCCTAAACATGTCTTTGAATTAGTTGTTTTAATATTTACTTAAGAAAATAAAGAAATCATTCACATAGGATAAAATTTGAAATTTATATTGATCATAATATATATATATATATACAATTATAAATATTTCAACATGAGATAGAGGTGATCGATATAATGATAATGTATTATTAATGCTCAATTCATTACCAGTCATAAAGTTTAAAAAGAGTAGGAGGTGCTTTGAGTTAAAAAGGTAATGCATCATTAACTTTGATATTTTTGGTACATGATCATTTGGTTAGTAATTTTTTAAAAAAATTATTAGAAATTATAGATACATGAACTCTCTATTTTTTTGGTGTCCATACAATTATAATTGTTATATTAGATTAATATTGATTAGAGTAAAGATAACATTTTATAGAAAAATGTGGAATTAGTTAATATATTTAAGTTTTGTGAATTTAATATAGAATGTGTTTTGAGATTTATAAAAAGGTTATATGTTTCATCTGACTACAAGTTGATGAAATAACTATTGAGTGAGGCTCCCAATTCTCCATTTTTTATTTTTCCTCACAGAAAAAAAAATTATAAAGACCATAGAGAATAATTTTTGTTTGGTTGTAATGAAGGAAGATATTATTGATTTAACTATGAAATGTTTGACTTTTCAGTAGGATAAAATTGAATTAAATTTTCTAGAAGGGATTCTTCTTTATTTTCCAGTGCCTATCTGGAAATGAGGGAATACATCATGGGATTTCATGATGATTTACAAAATTCCTCTCAAGGTAATAATATAATTTTTGTAATCATTTACCAATTATCTAAATCTAATCATTTTCACTCAATTTGGGATACTATGTTTTTATATTGGATTCATCGAATGTAGATCAAAGAGATAGTTAAGTTATATTTGGATCCTATATTCATTATATCTAACTATAATATCATGTTTAATTATAATTTTTGAAATGGACTTCAAAAGACATTGTGTTTTGGATTAAATTTCAGAACAACTTTTCATCCTTAATCTAAATGATAGATATTGGGAATGATTAAAACCTTATAATAAATGATTCATTCTCATTAAATGGATTAAAAAAGAATTTGGTATCACCATATTTCTTTAGATGTGTTTTCTTATAACAATTTTTTTCATTATTGTACACATATGAAACATTTTAATGTATTATATGAAAAGAT
The DNA here is from genome assembly GCA_963277665.1 of Viscum album. Classification (NCBI taxonomy): domain Eukaryota; kingdom Viridiplantae; phylum Streptophyta; class Magnoliopsida; order Santalales; family Viscaceae; genus Viscum; species Viscum album. The sequence goes on along the minus strand of OY728163.1, from coordinate 1,461,054,193 downwards.
GTGTCAATCTATATATTTTTGGGATGAAGTGGGTGAAATAACATTACTATAACTCAAATTGGTAGATTAAATAGTTGAAAAGTTGAAGTTGATTCATCATCACTTGAGGAAGTCCCATAGTAGGAAAAAAACTTTATTTGGATAACCATTAGAAATATATTTATTTTATGGTATCTGATCTAGTTTTTCTTAAATTATATCCATGGAATAGTTTTATATATTTTCAAAAAAAAAATTATGTTATGTCCGTAATTTGTTGGACTATATAAAGTTTTGGAAAATGTTTCAATAGATTCTTACTGATTGGAAATTCTCCTATGTTTATCCCAAGTACATGATGTATCTCATGGTTTGTTGTTAAGAAAATATGTTTGAGATGCATCTCATGATTTGATCCCGGATGTAGTTTAGTTGGATGAAAACATCTCATGTGAGGAATAATAATAACATATTCTTGACCATAGAGAGAAATTTTTTCTCAATATAAAAAATTCATCATGTTATAGTTTTGTCAAAAAACCATATAATTGAAGAAGCAACAAGACAATCAGAAAATGTTATGAAGGAAAATATCCCAACTTGTATAATTAATGAAAAAAAAATTGAGGAAAAAATTTCAAAAATTGGAGAACAATATGATCACCCGGGTAATCTAAAGATATATATTTTATCATGTCTTATTAATATTAATTAATTAGGATTTATAAATTCAAAATCATTATAAAAATAATATATGTTTTAAAAAAAATATATAAATTAATTTCCAAATTGGGTTTTCATCCATTATATGGTTTTATTAAAAGGATTTATTTCTTAATTACATATTTTTAATTTGTAATAATTATCATAATTTTTAATACCATAATATAAATTTTTTTTAAATGAATTATTGATAATCTTCTGAAAGGATTGATTGTTCAGTGAATAGTTAAAATCTAGCTTTTTTTTGGAAATTCTATTTTATTTTCCTGTATTTATGAAGAAAAATTATATCATGGATTAGTTTTAAATTTTAATTAGCATATATTTATTAAAAAAAATCAACTTTCCGTGTTTATAAATAATTTTATACTTGATTTTGGTAAAAAAACATTTTTATACTTAAAAAGAAATATTGAAAAAAAAATTATTTTTTCATTGTGTTTTGTGTTTCATTCTTAAAAAAACGTCTTCTAATTATATATATTTAATATTGAAATTTTCATTCAATGTTTGGAATCTAGAGTTTTATATTTGGTAAATACTTCCCATTAATTTTTTTCATTATGAATAGTAACTGTAATAAAATTCTGTTTTCATAGTAAAGGTAAAATGGGTTAATTAAGGTTAACAATAATGTGATATGGCATAAAATATATTCATATACTTGTATATATTCCATTTTAGGAATATATTTCATCCATAATCATCTAAAATATGAAAATTTTAATTCTTTTTATTTATCTTAGAGTTTGAGTATTATAATATTTATGAAAAGAATAATGTCAAAAGTGTCACTCTCTTGTTTTTAATATATATAATATTTTTTTATAGAGATTAAAACAACATATGTTAAGTTCTAAATAATTATTTTCAATAATAATTAATTTTATTATCATTATGATTTATTTTTGGTTTTATGTGATGAAATAATAACCATAAATCATTATACAACGAAGACACAATGCTTGTGCAAGCAGTATAAAAATAGAGTAAATGATTTTAAAAACACTAAAAGTACTATTTTTTGGTGTTTGATAGTATAAAAAAATTACAGATAAATATAAAATATTATCATTTTTAAAGTTTTATATTCAAATATCTTTTTTCTCATATTTTTTTCAATGTAAAATTAAATTAATAGTTCCAAAAGTGACATTAGTTAAATTTTATAACAAATAAAATTTTATTAAATTTCATAGAATTCATAAAAATCCTATATTAAAAAAATTGAGTGGGATATAGTTTAACATATCAACAATGGTCAATTTAATTATTAAATATCCTTTTATAGTAAATTTATTGACCCCAAAAGATTAAAATACATTAATATTTTGGTAATTGTCAGAAGGGTTAATGTCGGTTAAAACAAAGAAATAAGGGATAAAGAATCACCTAAACTTGTCCAAATTTTATTTCATGAGGGAATTTTAACACATATCTATTCTATATTATAACTATATTATTTTGTTCTCTAATATTTTAGGAAATTGTATTCATATTAATTTTTTTACTTTATGAAATTCAAAGATACCCTTCCCAACACTTATAAAAGTACACCCACTCTTCTATCCTCCTAACACCTTTTGTGAACTCTATATTTTTACATACCTAAAAAATCACTTAATAAAATAAATTAAAATATCTTATTATCCTTGGTTTGATCATAAAATCAACCAAGAAAGGCTTTAGGTATAAACCTAAAGTGGTTGGCTGAAGAAGATGTATTTTTCTTAACCAAGCATTTTCAATTCATTTTTTTGTACCTATTTAAAATATTCTTCAATAATAATTAAATAATAATATCTATAATATTCATATAATTATATATTATTATATTAATTTAATAACATATATCAACCTACTCTTAAATAAATTGGGAAATTAAACCATCATTCGGGTGTATGGCGGATTATCACCTTGTGAATGAATGTAATTAATTTTCCATCACTGCCTATCATTTAGGGGTATAAAAATGAATTTAATATATATATATATATATGATATTAATTAAATATTCATCATTAAAAATATATAACATATCATTTAATTTTCTTACTTTTTCATCCATTGACAAATGATTACATCAATTTTTCATACGTGTAGACTACCACCTCCATGATGTGATTTGATTCATTTTTCATAATCATGTCAAATATATGATATATATAAGTGTATTGAATGATATAATATTATATTAATGATGTAATAAAAATTCTATAATGGTAAAATAATACCTACCTTATTTCCATTATAATCGTTGAAAAATTAAAATGTTACTCATTCGTACATACGACTAACTGTATCAATGATTGAAACGTAATTAGTTTTTTATAACCATAATCTATGGTTTTATTTAATAGTATAAATAATATATAAAAATGATTATTATTTCATGAATAATATTATGGATAAAATGGAATGGTGACCTTTTTTACCATTTTCATCCAACCAAAATCATTTTAGACATATGAGTTGAATATCATCAAAACATTTGAAGTGATCTTAATTGATTAAGTAATTGATTTTAACAAGCTAATAAAATAAAAAGAATAAACAAACATAAAATGTTTCATAAGAATTTAAGTAATTAAAAAATATTATTATTTTAGAATATAAATATTTAACATCTGGAGTTGAACTCGAGGTAATGGACACTTTACTTTTAAAAACATCACTTCAAATATTCTAAATATTAATTTTCTAAATCATTGTCATCCATATCCATATTATCTAATTTATTTAATTTTTTTTATTTATAAATACCTTAATTATATATAAATTGGAATTAATGTCATATTTGATAATATTATAACGGGTTTCAAAATGCATATCTTTACAAAAAAATGACTTTCTTTACAAATGGAAAAGGTACTTATCTATTTTAACATATATGTTGTCAATGGATTTTTCCACCACCAAAACCATTATATGAAATTTTGAATCATTTATAAAATACCCTGTATTTCGAAATAAAACCTCTACTTCCCTTTGTTCTGGTTATTTTAGTTTTACATAAATTTATTTTAAAAGGAAATGTTATTTTGATATCTAAAATTTGTTTTTATTTGGGTTCAAAAAAGTTTTTCAAGAAATTTATAATGAATTGTTCATGATTAAAGTTTTTTATTCATAATATGGTTCTTGAACTTCTTTATGATGACGTGTGAGCTCAATATAATTCATGATGACGGTTGAGCCTAATATAGATCATGATGATGGGTGAGCCTGATATAGATCATGATGACGGTTGAGCCCAATATGGATCCACAATGCTTTGGTTAATGATTATATTCTCTAGATAATTTTGTTGGAAGTTAACAATATTTTTTTTCCACATGTAATAGTGATTGTAAAAGTGATATTGAAATTATTTCCCAAGACATTGACATGACTTTTCTATGCATTAAAATCTGTTTCTAGGGAAATCATTTGAATTAAATAAGTATGTTAATGATATTTTGTATTTAAGGAAATTTTATTATCATTCAAGGTAAATTTTTATGTTTTTAATAAAACATATTTAATGGTTTCTTATTTCATCTAAAAACCCTCATTATTATGATATTTACCTTATGTTTTTTTATAATGTGTTTTTTGAAAAACGTTTTCCAAGAAACCTAATTTCATGTGCAAGAAAACAATAATTTTTTCTCAATGTTTATTATATTAATGTAAAGTTAACTTTTATGCATCGATTGTTTTAAAATAAACTGAATATTTTATTTATTTTTTATATCATTTACTAAGTTTATTATTCTCATCCCAAGTGATTAAATTGTTTCTAATGTTTTTTAAGTATGATTAGGGACATGGATGTGTTCAAGATAAAAACATGGAAGATAATTCATGGATATAAAAAAAATATCATAAAAGCTTTTAATTGTGCAAAAAATTGGATATTATGTGTACTTTTCTACCTTCTGATAGAATATTTATTTATATAAGGTTGATGACATAATTCATGAATAATCTAAACTATTAAAGTCCTAAAAATTCTAGAGAGTCAATTTTTAACATAAAACAAAAGATTATAGAATTTTTTTTGGAAAAGATCTTATCAAAGTTATATTAATATCCAACTATAATCCAAGACAAAATATTCAAAAATTCCTTTGAAATCTTTTATATACTGATATATTTGGGTGGTTAAAGATGTAAAATTAATATTTAAGGCTTAAAATAGATAATGAATTGGTAATTTATAATTCATGAGCTATAATAACCACAATTAAAAATGATTCTCTTCTTCTCCTAAAATATCATAAATTTCCACATCCATATTCATAATTTCCAAATAGAATTACAATATGAACAATCAAATAAAAAATTAAATTTCCACATTTATTCAATGATTATTTATCGATTTTTTATAATGGATTACATACAAAAAAATAAGTTTGAAAATTTTGGATGTGAAACAACTCTAGTATATTTATCCCCCAATATCAATATTTACCCAAAAAATAAAATAGTTAAAAACATCAAGGAATATGGATAAAAAAAGGTGAATTGAAGGTAATTAAATATGTATTATTTTTCAAATGATAAAGGAGCCATATAATCATAATCAAAAATCTAATTTAAACCATTATCCTAAGAATTAAAGCAATATTTCCCAATTTTTTCACTTTTATATAAAAATAAATCCCAATATATCTATGAATTAAGACAAAAATCATGCTTAATATCCATTATAATTATGAAATAATACCAAATTATTAGGATTTTAAGGATTAATTCGTTTTTATGTGGATTAAAGAAATATAACTAATAGACTCTATGGGGTTAATAAAAGAGCTGACATAAGGTTGGTATAAAGATCAATTAGGATTTAAATGCAACCAAATATGGCTGTAATAATTTTTATATTGTTTAAAAAACATCATGATTTGAAAAAGATCATAATAAAAGTTATGGAAATGATACATATCCTAAGAATATCTCATGAAATAGGGTACATGAAACTATATGTTAAATTATTTTTGAGTACCTCTCAATATTGGTAATCAAAAATATTGTTCTATCATATCATCAAATTAACAATAATAATCATTCTAGGTATTGTAAAATTCAAATAATTAGAGTAAATAAAGGGTATCATTTCGAAAATAAATTTAGTACCACTAAAAACTGGAAATGGAATATAACTTTAAAAAATTTCACCTTTATCTTTTACATTTTGGATAATGATAACATATTAAAACAATTCTCTTAATTTATTATTTCTATTTGATAAATAATGGGGAACATTCACATGGGTACAACGATCCCTCCCCCATAATTATATTAATCATTTTATATAACATTTAACTCCGGTAAAATGGATTCCAATGAAATAAAAATTAATATATTAGTAAAATAAAGTTCATAAAGATAAAAAAAATTAAATGGTTCCTGTTAAGTAGGGATTCATTTCCCTGATCTCTATTCGGAATTGATTTTACTGAAATTCCTTGTATTTCTTGGTGTGCCATTTTCTTTGAAATCATGTAAATTTTTTTTCTTTATATAGTGTTGGTATAATAAATATATATATCTATTATTCTCAATAAAGTAGTTATGTTGTAAAATTAATAATTTCCCATGTATTTCTATAGTATATAATAATTTTTTATAGAAAACAGGCTCACAAATAAAAAAAATACCGAAAATAAAAACATAATCAAAAGTGAATATAAAGAAATAAAAAAAACAAATAGGGGATATTCATTCCTAGGACCCAAGGGTGGTATCATATTTCTCCCCACTATCCTCCTACACTTATCTATCATTGGGTTTGGATATAGAGATAGTAGATATTCATCTAATAATTGATCATTCTATCTATGGATCTATTATGTCTATCCCATTAGGCTATATTTAGAAGTCCTCGTCACATCCGTGATTTCTTTTGATGTATTTATTTATTTATTTCTGATATACCTTTTTCCCTTGATATTTTCCTTGAGGTTTTTTGGAAAATTTTCAAATTTTGGGTGGACAGACTTTGTCGCATGGTTGTTGTACGGTTATTAGTAACCTTTCACCTCGGCCTAAGTAATAATGTGTCCATGTAGTATTTTTTTGAAATAGGCTTATCGCATGGTTAGTTCATGGTCTTTGAACCATGCAACATGTCATACTTAGACTATAAGGGGGGAACAGTTGCTGCACGATTTGGAAAACCATGCAGACTAGCTGTGGGGCTAGTCTAGGTCATTAAAATTTGATTTTTATGTTTTATATCTCTGTAATTTTAAAACATAAACCACATTTCTCTCTACCACTAGGGATTTCTCACCCTAGGTGCACCACCCTCCTTTTTCCCCTCCCTTGGAGCTCTATCATGGTGCCAGATTTAGTGTGATACCGCCTCCATTATTCAAGTAAGTTCCTTCACTTTTCATTTCCCTCTATTTTCTAGGATTTTTCCATCTTTCCTATGGGTTTTATCCTCCTAGTGGCTCGTGAATAAGAAATATGTGATCATTATTTCTACACCACCCTTCACCAAGATACGATATACCTATTCTCCCATTGTTATCTAATGTCCAGAGGGTTCTCTAATGAATATTTATCTACAGTGATGTTACACTTACCATCGATATATGGTATACTTTGTGGTTACTTCAAAATAAATCATGGTTTTCTTTAAAAAAAATCATAAACTTGTATCTAGAATTTATTTTAAAAAACATTCAAGTTTATTTATATCTTAATATTTATAGCATGGAACCTTTTATTGGGTGGAATTTTGCTGGGATTTGTCTCACACCCTACTTACACCTTGGGTGTAAGTAGACTTGGTTATGTTTTATATAGGGAAAGGAAAGGTGTTTGGATATTTTTGTTCAGGTTACTAGTGGTCTTCCTTGTGAGGTGTTGGTAGTGGTGGATTGAGGGAGATGCACCTGTTTTCATATGGTGGTTTTTTGGCTATTTTTTTATAAATTATTACAGCCCCTTTTAAAGTTTGCATCGAGTTTTATAAACTCAAATCTAAAAATTTATTGATTCCATGTTTGATTGTATACTTTCTTTTAGAGTTTATTTATTTATTTATTTATTTATTTGTCTATTTATTTATTTATTTATTTATTTATTTATTGGATGTTACATTACTACAAACATGGTTAAAATCATTCCCATACATTATCACTGATAATCAAGAACTGATTTCCAGCCCTTAGTGATCAGGAATTCCTTTTGGGCCTCATCACAAACCTATTAAAGCACAATATTGGATGACGATCCGGGAATGGTTTGTTAAAAAATGGTATTATAGGAGGATAATATCTTTTAGGACATGCTATTTGGGATGAGTTTGGATAAGCTGGAGCTACAACTTTCGGGGATTAAACCTATAGATATGAGTGGGGTTCATGACTAGAAAACCTCATGAGAAACATCAAGTCACTATGGGATGTTGGGATTTGTACTTGGATTCCCCTCCATGTGAAATGTATAGGTTGTTGAATGTATGTGGATACTAGGTGTAAGTTAAGTGGTTTAGTTTTCAGGTTATATTGATGAGTTTGATTTATTTGGGTCTATGAAATGTTGGTGTTTTTGGTTATTTCTGAGAATTTTTAAAATGATTGATTTAGTGGTTTTATTTGTGATTATTTATTTTTATAGAAACCTTCCTCATTAAATACTTCATGTGTAGCCATGGGAAGAGGGTAGAAACATTTATCCCATGAAAATTTATCAAAGACTACTGCAAGATATGATCTTTGCTCTTTAGGCCTTGGAATATGGAGTAGGTCCTAGTCTTTCTTCAGTTAAAGAAGCTGAACCTAGGCTCTGATAAGGAAAAAGATCAAGAGTTTCTTATGAAAAAGCCTCTTTCATTTCGGGGAAATATGGAACCTCAGAAAGAAAAAGACTAACATGAGAATATTGATAGGGTATTTCAATTTCTTGACAATCTGGAGAAAGTTTGGGTGAAAATTTCCTCATTCTTGTCAAATGTTTCAAGTCAGATGTGGTGGGACATGGTGGTCCAAATTGGGAAGACTGAGTGGATGAGATAGAAGAATTTAAATATTCTTCTTCAATGATAAATATTTTCTTAAGGTCTTGGCCTATTCCGAGTCTCAGGAGTTCTTGGATATTTTCCAGTGAGATCATTCAGTGATGGTATATGCCAATTGCTCTATAGATCTACTGTGGTATGCATCTGAGATTATTTCCAATGAGTAGATGAAATCATGGTGATTCTAGATTAGGCTGTGACCAGAGATTCATTCTTATGTATTTTTATTTAAGCTAAATAATTATTCTAAGATAATGGACCGAGATTTTTTGGTGGATATCAAATCAAGTATAGGATTGGTTTTTCTAGGGCTAGGTATGTGATGGGTAGTTTTAGTTCATCTGAGAAAATTAGGAAGTGAGATGAGAAAAGGAAAAGGGAAAGTGTTAGTTTATTCCATCCTACCTGATGTCTTAATTTGTGGATTTCAATGCAGGTTTGGTTGTGTTCTATCGATTTGGGATGGTAGGTCATACCCAAACATTGTTTACATCCCCTCCAAAACATTTTCATCGATGAGGAGATATGGGAAACATGGAACATTTTTTCAAGGTTATGTGCCCATACCTGAGTGGGGAGGGATCTGTAGCTTCTAGTGGAATGTCTACTCAATCAGATCCATCTAGAATGATGGAATCTCATTTCAATTTTCATGGTGGCAGTATTTAATCTTATTCTAGTTAGAGTTAGTTCAGGGCGGAGCCACATGTAAGTGGTCATGTTTAGGCCCTGATAGAGACTAAACATCTTCATGATGTGGACCAAGCACAAGTGGGATTGGTTGCAGGTCCCTTGATAGATAGAAGTACCATTTTTATTAAATCATCTACAAAAACTTTTTAATTTGATGCTGGTGATTATGTTTCATTTATCTCTTCTGGCCTTGTGAGTCAATTGAAATTTCCAACTGATTTTATTGTTGTTTGGATGGATTTGGTAACACTAATGGGTAAGAAAAAGGAGTAGGGTCTCAGGTTCCCATATTGTGCACTCTCCATGTTAGGGGTTAAGTTGGAATATGAATTCATGGTCTTAGATATGGACCTATTTGATATAATACTTGGAATTTATTGGATGGAGGGATTTCAAGTGCATATTAATTGTTATAGGCAATGGGTAAGATTTATGGAACATAATGGGAGTAAACATGTTTTTAATGGAGAGTTGGATCCTCGGTCAAGTCATGCTGGACCTCCAATCCCAGAGTTGGGTAACCATGTTTTTTTGTTATCATCACTCATTTTGGATGATGATATTGGTGCTCATGTGAGTGTATAACCTATTGTAGGGGATGATTTTCTAAAGGTATTTCCATTTTACTTTTCTTGTTTACCCCCGGAGCGGGATATGGATTTCTCAATTGATTTAGCACTAGGGACACAACTTATATATCTTCCCTTATATAATATGCCCCCATAAAGTTTAGGGAATTAAAAATAAATCTATAATATTTGGAATACAATGGGTTCATTCACCCTAGCATCTCTCATTAGGCTCCCCCACTCTAGTTTGAAAAGAATTATGATGGATCTATTCGTTTCTGTATCGACTACCGGAAGCTGAATAAAGTAGCCATCAAGAAAAAATACACTCTTCCCTGAATTGATGACAAGTTGAATTAGTTTCATGGGTAAACGAGGTTCTATATTATATACTTGAGTTCAAGTTACCACCAATTCAGGGTGAAAGAGGCAGATATTCTGAAAATGGCATTCCGAAGAAGGTATCCCGCTTCGAGTGTGTGGTCATGCCCTTCATGTTAACGAATTCTCTAGAAGTTTTTATGGTTCACATGAATATGGTTTTCCAAAAAAATCCTGACTCCTTTTTTGGTATTCATGGACCACATAGTATTTTATTATGAATCTATGGAGGATCATGGGAATCATTTAAGGGTCATGTTAGGAACTCTTTAGAATCTCCCTATTTATGAAATGTTTTCAAATTGCACTTTATGGATTAGGGAAGTGATGTTTTTGTTCTATTTCGTCCTAGAGAAAGGGTTTTTAGTGGACCCCAAAAAATTAGTGTAGTTATGTCATGGGAGTAGTTGAAATATGTGTTTGAGATATGTAAATGGGCTATGTGTTTCATTGTGATACTTTAGGTATGGGCCTTGGATGTGTACTTGTGAAAGATGATCATGTGGTGGAATATGGCTCTCTCCAACTCTGACCACAAGAAAAGAACTACATGACCCATGATGTGGAGTTAGTGGAGCTGATGCATGCCCTCAAAATATAGTATTATTACCTTTTTGTGGATAAATTTGTAGTTTTCCCTAATTATAAGATCATGGACTATATTTTCTCCAAAAAGGAACTGAATCTAAGGTAGTGTCATTTTGGTTAAATATATATAGGGGTTTGATTTATATATCGTCTATACGCCAGGTATTGTTAATGTTGTGGTGGATTATTTGAGAAAAAAAGTGTTAGTGCATGCATTAAAGAAGTCTGGTGATGAGTGTACCATAATGGTTCTTTTTTCCTTGGTGCACATGGATACCAAGGACAACAGTAGAGGTGATTTTATGGCTAGTTTTTAGGTGGATCATTCACTTTTGGATCTAGTTCATTGGGAGAAGCCTATAGTTGAGTTGTGATAGTAGTATATGTAGTTTCTTCATGGTGGGGAGGCAACTCAAGATTTTTTGTTCTCCCCAAAGGTAGATATATGTTTCAAGGGACGTTTTTTTGTGTCATTGTCTCTGAGGATGGTGGTGATGCATCATAGCTACCAGTCTTAGTGGGTAGTCCATCCTGGAGCTACCAATATTTTCTATGATGTTCTTAGATAGTTCTGGTGGTCATGTATGAGGCATGATAAAGCATAATACGTATCTAGTTGTTATACGTGTCAGTAGGTAAAAGTAGGGAATCAAAGGCCCTCTGGTTTACCAAAACCATTAAACATTATTACCTGAAAGTGGGATGAGATCTTAATGGATTTTATTATTAATGTGTTGCCTCATACACTATAGTGAAGGAGCATAATTTGGGAGTTAATTGAAAATTTTACCAAATCATCCAATTTCATTTCGATCAAAGATTCATTAACGGTAGAATAATTGGGTTAGTTGTACATTCAAGAGATGTTAAGGCTTAATGGTGTGATTTCAGCAGACATTTTTGATAGAGATCCATGTTTTACCTCTTGGTTTTGGGAAGGCCTCCAAAAGGCTATAGAGTCCCAAATTAATATGATTATGGAATACCATCCTCAAATGGATGGTAATATGGAGTTGGAAATCCAAATTCTAGAAGAGATGCCCCAGGCATGTGTCTTGGATTTTTGAGGTTTATGGTATTTTAGTTTGGGATTGGTTGATTTTTTATATAAAAAAATTTCACATTCCTCGATTCAAATAGATCTATTCAGGGCACTCTATGGTTGTTGTTTTTTAGTCACCTTTTTTCTAGGCTGCTGTGGGTGAGACCACACTTTTGGGACCAAGATTAGTTCAAGAGACTTCTAAGAAGGTCAATTTGATCAGACATTGTTTGTAGATAGATCAATGTCACCCAAATCTTAAACTGATTAGAGGAAATGATGTCTTTAATTTTATGTGGGTGACTGGGTGTTCATGAAGGTGGCGCCTCATTTGTTTCATCGTAATTTTTGAAAGAAATAGAAGCCAATGCTTAGGTATGTCGGACCTTTAGGGATCACTAAGCAGATTGGCACGGTGGAATAGAAGTTAGATATACCCTCTCAATTGACATCAATTCACGATATATTTCATCTCTACTAATTGAAAAAGTATAATCTAGACATGTCTCATGTGTTGAATTAGGAATAATTAAAAATAGAGCATGACTTATCCATGTTTGAATGGCATGTATGGGAAGTTGATTCCCAAGAGAAAGTGTTTTGAGGGAATTCTATTCCACTTGTCTATAACCATTGGCATCATAGTAGTGATATGCATGAGACTTGTGAGCGGAATCCAGGGGTTGATCAAGAGTACCCATTCCTATTTTTTGATCAAGCATCAAGTTGAATTTCTAGGGATAAAAAGCTTTCATGGTGGGGATAATTATAACATTTGTGATTGTTTTGAGTTATTTTTATAATTATTTTCAGTATAACTTTATCCCTTAATATATTCCAAGAGTTTTTGGTCAAAATGTAAAATTTTAGGTGGAAAGACTATGGCGTACGTAGGTGAATGATTAGTCTTAATCTTTTGACTCATCCCAGGTAATGATGTGTCCAAGTGTTGTTTTTGGATAGAGGTTTATCGCACAATTAGTTCATGGTCTATGAATCGTGAAGGCACATGATCCCCATCCTGGTTGGTGAGGACTTGTTAAGTGCATCCAAGAGAACCGAGATCAAATCCAGGTGGAGAAATATTTTCAGGTACTGTAGCAGCACTGTAGTGGGTATTGTAGTAGGAACTATAGTAGTTACTGTAGCAGGAATTGTTCAGTATTGTAGAAGCCAAAACTATTCATCCATTTGGGCCTTCATGATACCGGTTTTTCCTCAGGTCCATTAAGGCTTTTGGGCCACCCAATGACTTAGGGCCAGCTTTGGGCCACCTCAAGGACTTTAGGCCACCCCAATGACTTTGGGCCAGATGAAATGTGTAGATTTACCAAGAAAATTACTAGGGAAAAGGCTCTTGATGAGGGTTTAGAGCTGGAACATTCACAAGAACAGAGCTACCTAGAATTGGAATAATGAGAGGGTATGACATTTCCATCAGTATCGGGCATGTGCATCTCTATATCTTACAACTATCCAACTAGATATTCCAAGGTTAAGTGTGGATTTCATGACATTCACTAGGGAGGAGTAGTTACTAGTTTATTTTTCTGGGTGATTCACTTAAGACCTACGGGTCATGTAATTGTCTCTTAAGCCTTCGAGTCTTATAAGGGTTCCACCTCACCCCTTGAAAGGTGTATTATCAAAAAAAAATTAAGGCATTTTGTCCATTCAAGTTGTGAACCGTGAGGGATAACCGTGTAGTGATTTATTCTTTGATAGTAAGGGGAGAAAAATTACCACATTGTTTGGAAAATAATTATGCATGTCTAGGTCTTTAAAAATTGGTTTTTATGTTTTCTCTATCCCCTATTTTAAACACTACACTCTAATTTTTCTCTCCCACTATAGTTTCCTCATAATAGAAACGCCTCCCTCTCATTTCCCCTTCATTATAGCTCTATTTTTGTGTCTTTTTTGGTGTGATTCCTATGAGATTATTCCATTCAGTGGCTTCTCTCTTGATTTTGATCTCTATTCTAGGGTTTCTTTCCTTTTTCCCATGTGGTTTCCCCTTATAGTTGTTCATTCATGAGAAAACATTGGTCATGGTTTCTATACCACCCTCCACCGACATACAATGTACCTAGTGTCCCATTTATAGCTAGTTCCGAGAGGGTTATCATGTGAATTGTTCTCTATGGTGATATTTCACCTACTAGCAGCTTATGGTATACTTTTTGGTTTCTTCAAAATAAAGAATGGGGTTCTTTAAAAAAATTTGGCATAAAATTTTTTCTATAATTTATTTTATAATTATTTTTCTTTTAATTATTATTGAACGGAATATTTTATTGGGTGACATCCTACTAAGATTTGGATCACTCACTACCTACAGCTTAGGGAATAATTAGATGGGGTTATTTTTTACATAGGTAAAGTCATGTCATTTGGAGATGATGGTTGAGGTTTCATGAGGTCTTCTTGGTGATGTTTTTTTGGAGGTGGCTTGAGGGTGGTGCACCTCTAGTCATATAGTGGGTTTTCAGATGTTCTTCTCTATTTTTGTGGTCCCTTTTGGGTTTCCATACAGTGTTGTAAACTCAAATCTAAAATATTTTTTGATTACCTGATTTTTTTTATACGTTCAGTTCTAGTTTATTTCTTAATTTATTTATTGGTTGTTTATGATTATAAAATTGGGTACAATCATTATCATTATTTATCATTGATACTCAGGAACTTGGTGCTACCCTGTGCGGATCGGGAACACCCTTCGAGCCATTCCATAGACCGTGTTGGGCACGAGTTTGGATGGAGACACATATTGTTTCATCACAGTCCTAATATATGGTTTTTAAATAAAGGTAAGATCATACAAGGATAAATACTCTTATATCTTGAAAATATATCCTAGTATAAATGATAAAATGTGGTCTCCAATAACATAATCATGATGTAACTCAGGGGTATTAGTTCTATATTAGTAAATGTGACATTAGGGGATTTGGATAGTAAGTCTGTATAATCAAACCATTAGAGTATTCCGTCAATTATAGGAGTATGCTTGGTTCTCGGGACCCTAGTAGGAGGTGGATCATATAGGGGATCTATAGTAGGGGTGGTTGTTGCAGTGGATCCTATAGTGGGTATTATCGTAATAATAATATAATTATAACCTGATAAGGATTGGAAGTAGTGGACGATGTATCTTCTATTATAGGAATCTCCTTAATCAAGAGGGAGGTCAGATGTTGTTTTACAAGATTTGAAAATGGTACATAGGGGGTATATCAATCAACCTCTCATTAATTTCCTCTATAAATCAATTTATACTTATCTCTTGGCCTTTTGGAAGCCAATAATATTTCATTACATGCATCATATGTGTTAATATCTATAGTGTTAGTCCTCTAAGATTGTTGGGAAACTTGGTCTAGAGGTTGTGTGATGTGGGTGGTGTGGATATATGGGTGGGGTTAAATTGGGGGGAGGGGTAGGAATGAATCTGGGTGAGGTCTCCTTAGGTGGGTTGTATGAATAAAATGGTTATTTGGAGATAATAGGGTTTTTAGGGTCAGATATAGGTCAAAAAGGTGGTGGATCCTATAAAATCTCATACCGTTAAAAAATATTGTGTCATAGTATAATGATGTATTGAAGTGAATCCTAAAAATACTACTAAATATCTATCTGAGAAATAAATATGGGTGGTATTGAAGTGGGTGGAGGAATTGATCGGGGTTTCTGTTCTTTTATTAGGTGGGTGTATGAGTTAGAATGGCCCTCACAAGCCTCATTGTCCCCCTCTATGGATATATATTCTTTACAACGCATATATGTGATTCATTTCTTCTTAAAAAACACCATCATAAAAAATAATGAAAAAAATGATCATCAGATTCTTTAAAAGAGAGGAAAGGTTCATAGATGGCTATAAGGATCCCAAAATCATGTCAAGATATGGAATGAAGTCTCCCCCCAAAATAAAAAATTTAGACTTATTTTGGTATCCATTGAAATATAAAGTTCATTTTTGGGAAATATTAATGCTTGGGCCTTGGAAAATAGATTGTATAATGATAAACATAATATTTATCACACTCCCTTATGAGTCACGTTTTGTAAGCAACAAATTATTGATCACATGATTGATAATCCGGTGTATAGTGCTCTTCAAATTGGAACTCTCAAACTTAGTCCGATTTTTATTTCTCATTAGTTAAGCTATAATAGTAATCAACTTTTGGTTACCATTATTCTTATTGGGGATCCATAATCAAATACTTATAAACATTTTTATTAAAAAATCAGGTATAAAATTCATAGCCTAATACAAAAATCTTACAGAGTGATAATCCAATGTTTTGAGATCAATGAAAATGATATATCATTTACTCATATAAAAAATCTTCAATAACTCAAATTTATTATCTTTATGTTCCAATTCATAGACAAATAAAATATCTTGTATATTCATGTCTTTAAATTCTTCCACGACCAACCCATCTATTCACGCATTTTCCAATGTCTTTATTTCTAGAGTTTTTTCTCAATAAGATTCTATTTATGTTGTGCTTACTCAACTTATCTTGGTATTGGTGGGTTTTAAATTCAAATCAGTAGTTAGGGTTATTTTTTAAAGGATCATCAATAAATGATGATTGAGTTATTTAATATTTTCTAGTAGTATTTGTTAATGTTTGGGATCATAATCACGTGTCACTTGAGGAGATTTATTGAGTTTACTTATCACGACCCATCCCCTAGGGCCCGTGCCGTAACTACTCCATGTCTGCCTTCAATAAGCTAGGGGCTGGTGAGTAGCCCCAAAGGGGTATTCCCTAAAACTGGGAAGACATTGCCTTTATAACCTGTAATTACACGCAACCAAATAGACATTAAGATACGATCTCAAGTAAACTGAATAGTAAACAATGTGAGTATAATAAGAAAAAGGGGACAGAATACAAGCCCAACTGGAAAGTACAAGTACAACATGAATACAATAAAATTGAAGAAAGAAAAATACAGACACGGGGTTTTCCTCTGAGGATCCTACCAGAAGGGTAGGTACATATTGCCTCCTCATCACTCCACGTCCACCTGTCTCCTCTGTGTACCAAGATTCCATATGATCCACCTCATAGCACCGTCTAGTCCTGGTACTCTTAGACTCGATCAGCGATGTCTGTCATCTGCACCAAACACAATGATGTGCGGGCATAGCCTATGCAGAGGTGAGTATAACGATACTCAGTAGGGACCCTGATACCCTCAAGGTCTCACAAATCTACAAAGGATAAACCACAAGTATGAAATCAACTATCAACCCCACTTAGGTATATGCCCATACATATGCCTAAGTTTTCAAAAAAACCAATCTCAACCATGAGGAAAACACAGAGTCTGACTCCAAATACCTAAGCTCAACTGTTCCACAAAGGAATGAATACCACAAAGTCAAGTACCACATAGGCACGTCACACCGAAGAATACCACCAAGGTGTTACCACGAAAAAAGTATCACACATGTACATACTCAGCTCACACCAAGTATATCTTAAGTACAGTAGCAGGGATGATTAGTTGTAACTACTGAATCCTCTTTCTCTATTAAGAGGCAGACCCACAGAGGATTTCTCAGTGCAGACCCACACATGATCGCTTGGTGATGACCCACATAGGATCGCTCGATGCTGACCCACACAGGATCGCTAGGTGCTGACCCACACAGGACCGCTCAATGCTGACCCACAAAGGATCGCTCAGTGTTGACCCACACATTATCTCTCTTCATTATTCACGTCATAGATAGCTACTAGGATTCCGAACTATTCTCTCTTGTCTCTAGGAGGGTCTGATCTACAATCCACTGGTCGATACTCCAAATAACATGAAGTCTCATGATTAAGTATCTCAAATTACTGCCACATCATAGGGGTCTCAATGCAAACAGACGGCGCGTTAATCGGACTCTCGGTCTATACGTTATTATCTTTTTTGTCTCGAGATCCCAGTTGGATTTGTGCTCAATCCAACACAATCGTTTCCAAAGTTTACCCAAATCTCCAGTGGGGTATACTAAAAAGGAATGTCTCACTCCAAGGTATCTAGCACCGCTGAAGGTTCGTCAAATGGACGTTTGGTGCCAAGTTATGGCCAAAATATTGTAAATGGGTCGTAGTGGGTCTGGTCCGGTCTGACCTGGTCGAATCCACCCGATCTGGGTCAACCCAGCCCGACACACTGGATCCGGCTCAGCCCGCTGGGCGGCCCAGCCCATTAATTTCGGCTCAGCTTGCTGGGCAGCCCGACCCATTGGGTTCGTCCTAGCCCGTTAGGTCCGGACCGGCCCACTCGGTGGTCTAGTAGGCTGCAAGGGTTGCGAGGGGTCGCGGAGCGGTTCGGGGGTGGAAGGCGCAAGGTCGGGGGTGGCCTGACTGTAGGGGTGCTGCGAGGGGGCGGGGTGACTCAGCCGCGGAGGTTGTAATGAGGTCACGGGGCGTCTCGGCTAGGGGGCGGCTCTTCTGCAGAGGATTTCTTGAGGGTGCGGGGCGGCTCAGCCGTGGGGGTGCCGCAAGGGCGCGAGGCGGCTCGGTCGTGGTGCAGCGTGAGGCCACGGGGCGGCTCGGAGGGCTGCTAAGGGCGCGGCTCGGGCATGGGTGATGGAGCGTCGGGGGGCGTGGAGGGTGCTATGGCAGAGCACTGGGGGGCGCGGAGGCTGCAGGTGGCAGAGCGCCGTGGGGAAAGGAGGGCACGAGTGGCGGAGCGGCTGGGCGTGCGGGCGCTCTGCGGTGGGCGGCGTAGCGCGGCGGGGCGACGAGGCCATGGGCGGCGCAGTGCTGTTGGGTTCATAGTCCGTAGGCAGCGCAGCGTCGGGGGGTGTGGAGGCCGCGGGGGTGCAGCGCCGGGGGGCACGGAGGATGTGGGAGGCACAGTGTCGGGGCGCTAGGAGGGTGCGGGCGGCGCAACGCTGGGGGGCGCAGAGGCCGTGGGCGGCATCGTGGAGGCCGCATGCGGCACAACTTTAGGGGGCTCAGAGGACACGGGCGGCGTAGGGCTAGGGCTCACTGAGGCCCTGGGAGGCACAGCATCGGGGGGCAGAGGCCATGAGCGGCACGACACCTGGGGGCATGGAGGCCAAGGGCGGCGCAGCACCATGGGGCATGGAGGCCACCGACGGAGCAGCGCAGGTAAACGTGGAGGCCGTGGGCGGCGCCATGCAGGGGGACGCAGAGCCCGCGGGTAGCAGAGCACCAGGGGTGGGGAGGATAAGGGCGCGGAGGCCGCGGGCGGCGGAGCGGAAGGGCGCGGAGGCCGCGGGCCGCGGAATGCCCTAGGGCGCAGAGAGCACGGGCTGTAGAGGGCCGGGGGGGGCACAGAGGCCACGGGCCTCGGTACGCCGGGGCGCGCTGAGGCTGCAGGACGTGTAGCACCAGGGGGCGTAGAGGCGGCGGGCCGCAGATCACTAGGGGGCACAGAGGCTGCAGGCGGCGGAGCGACTGGGGGCGCGGAGGCCGCAGGCATGGAGGCCACGGGCGGCGGAGTGTCATGGGGAGTAGAGGTCGTGGGTGGCGGTGACCAAGGGGCGGTGTCATTTCCTTCGTCACCTTCGTCACCTTTGTCGCAGTTGATAGTCGTTCTCCTCCATCGAGAAGAACACCAGAATTATCCCAAGAAATTTGGAGAGGACAGACCTTGTTTGTTTGGCCC
The DNA here is from genome assembly GCA_963277665.1 of Viscum album. Classification (NCBI taxonomy): domain Eukaryota; kingdom Viridiplantae; phylum Streptophyta; class Magnoliopsida; order Santalales; family Viscaceae; genus Viscum; species Viscum album. The sequence goes on along the minus strand of OY728163.1, from coordinate 1,461,034,542 downwards.
ACACTCTCTGCATTAGAGTGATAGCAAGTGACTATAATACTTGTATCACAAGAATATCAAGAACGGGTAAGGGATAAATAATTAAAACACCATCCCTACCTCGTTTGATTCGTCAACGGAGGTTGTGAGGAAGTAGACGATGTTGTTCGGGATAGATGGATATCGGTGACGTCGGCATTCCCTCGATCTTCAATTAATTGATGTTGAATACATTCCTCATCAATGATTGTATCAAGGAATAAGTCGAAGTCGAAGTCGGCGTTCTTCGTTGGAGAAAGCAATCCTCCAAGAGCTCTCCAATTTTCCAATACTTTCCCCCAAAATCAAATAGCCAACTGTTCTGTTTCCCCAATTTTAATTTTTGGCACAATTTCGAATTTGATTAATTAATTACATAGTGGTTACCATAATAAATTAAAGGGGGTCACCCCATTAATGTATGGGATGTTTAAGAGTCTTCCCCACACTTAAGAGGGAGTTCAGGGGGTTTTAGCCTCGGGTGGTCCCCACCACCATAACCTCTCATGGGAGGTTAGTTCTGGTGGTCCCCACCCCCATAACTTCTCATGGGAGGTTTAGTTCAAGTGGTCCCCACCTATGAATCATCCACATGGGTGATCCTAAAAAAAATGTTACACAACTTTTATTTTATTTTATTCTTTCACGAAAAACCCAAAAATTATCTTTCACTCTCGACCAACTGTCATCAAGGTTAATGTCTCCTTAAGAGAATACTGGCAATGTGAGTTCAATGGTGCCCTCAGATTTTAATTCCGATCACTGTTTCAAAAGTTATAAAACCAGCTCGTACGTTTACTAAACGTACCCAAAAAAAGTTCAGAAATTCATTCCGGGCACACCGGGCCTCGGAATCACACGACGTTAGTTTTTTCAAGAATCGTAAAATTCTCATATATTTTAAAAAAAATTACATGGAAATTCTAGGTCTTTAAGTTTTCCCCACCCTAGGTTTTTATGTCCCTAAAGCCACAAATCAAACTAAGGGAACAACTGGGGGTACTGAGCACGCATCTGAGCCTCCCGCTCTCATGTGCTCTCATAAAGGTTTTCGTGCTGCCAGCGAACGTGCCCCAGAGGTGTCGAACATCCATGAAGGACCCAATCCTGTCGATCCTCAATCCTTACGGGAACCTCCGTAAAAGTCACCCCATCATCGACCTCCATCTCTTCATGGTTGATGATGTGAGAAGGTTCATGCACGTATATCCTCAGATGGGATATATAGAAGACGTGATGCACCCGGTGCAACTGTGGTAGAAGAGCAAAGCGGTAATCCACCTCGCCAACTCTAATGGGGACCTGAAAAGGTCCGATGAATCTCAGAGATAACTTGCAACCTCATCCAAATCTCTATAGACCTTGTCAAGGTGAGAGCTGTAGAATGGCGTGGTCTCCATCCTCGAACTCCATAGGTCTCTGTCTCCTATTTTCATAAGACTTCTGCCTACTTTATGCAGTCGTCATCTGCTTCTAGATATCTAAACCTTCTCTGTGTTAGCCTGTACCATCTCTGGTCCCACTAGTTCTGACTCCCTAGGGTCAGTCCATCACAAAGGTGATCTGCAAGGTCACCCGTATAATGACTCAAAAGGTACCATCCCAATGGTGGAGTGGTAGGTTTTGTTGTATGAAAACTCCACCAAAGTAAAGTGATCCTCCCAACTGTGTTCAAAGTCGAGGACACAAGCACGCAGCATTTTCCCAAGGGTCTAAATGGTCCGCTCTATCTGGCCATCCATTTGAGGATGGAAGGTGGTGCTCAAACGAAGCTGTGTCCTGAAAGCCTCCTTAAACCACTTCCATAGTTGGGAAGTAAAACGTGCATCATGATTATAGAAAATTATCAAGTTCACTCCATGTAGCCACAAAATCTCTTTCACATAGAGGCATCCCAAGATCTCTACTGAACCCTGCTCTCTGATCAGTAGGCAGTGGGCCGACTTGGTGAGTCGGTCGATGATCACCCAAATCGAGTCATGTCCCCTGGATTTATGTGGAAGTCCTATCACGAAGTGCATGGATAACCCATCCCACTTCCTCTTTGGGACCTCTAAAGGCTGAACCAAGCATGCTGGTACCTGATTCTCTGCCTTCACTTACTGACAAATGAGGTACTGAGAGAAAAACTCTGCAATTTATTTCTTCATTCCCAGCCACCAGTGCTATTGTCAGAGATCATAGTACATCATCGTCACTCCTGTTTGTACCGCTAGAGGGAATGTGTGGAACTCCCTCAAAACTTCCTCTTGAAGTGACACCGGTACCATGGTAAGTCCTATGAAGAGGATTATGTGCTCCAAACCTTCAGAAAATCCATCAAGTGCTAGTCCTGTGGATATCTGTGCACGTCACGTCTCTCAGTCAGCGTCTCCACATTGCGCCACACTGACTCATTGAAGAAGTGGGAGAGTGACTGTAAGAGACTGAAGAAAAGTGGCTTCATCCTGATTCATAAAGGATATCTGCAAAGAGGCCAGCTGCTATGTCGCCTCACCTAGTAGTTGTATACCAGACCTCTTGCGGAGTTTATCAGCTACAAAGTTCCCCTTCTCAAGAGTATAGACTATCTCGAATTTATAGTCCTAGAGGAACTCAAGCCAATGTTGTTGTCTTAGGTTCAGGTCCTTCTGAGAGAAGATATACCCGAGAATCTTATAATCCAAGTGGACAATAAAACGTTCTCCCATCAAATAGTGCCACCACATCTTCAAGGAAAAGACCACTGCTGCTAACTCTAGGTCATGGGTAGCATAGTTCTTCTCATGTTGTCTCAGCTATCGAGAACCATATACAATCAATGCTCGCTCCTGCATCAGGAAACAGCCTAGACTGGTCCCTGATGCGTCGCAGTATACTACATACCCAATTCCCTCCTCTGGAAGCCTCAAGATGGGGGCACTAGTCAGCCTCTAGATCAGCTTTTGAAAACTCTTCTGGCATCTCTCCGACCACACGAAGGGTTTCCCCTTCTTTGTCAAGGCTGATAGTGAAGTTTCAACTCTTGAGAAATCTGGTAAAAATCTCCAGTAGTATCCAGCCAAACCCAGAAAACTTCGTACCTCTATCACACTCATGGGTGGATCCCAAGCAAGTACTGCATCAATCTTCACTGGATCCATTGCTACTCCTGCCTCTGATATGGAATGTCCTGGAAAGTGAACCTATCGGATCTAGAACTGGAACTTCGAGAGCTTACCATAAAACTGGTGTTCTCGGAGTGTGTCCCGTACTACCCACAAATGACAAGCATGATCCTCCTCAGTAGCTGTGTTGATCATAATTTCATCAATGAATACCACCACAAAGAGATCAAGGAATGGCTAAAAGATCCTGTTTAGGAGTCCCATGAATGCTACTGAAGTGTTGGTTATGACGAATTGCATAACCAAGAACTTGTAATGGTTGTACCGACATCTGAAATCCATCGTTTGCACATCCTCGTCTTGTACTCTGATCTGGTGATATCCTGATCTGAGGTACATCTTGGAGAATCATCATGCTCCCTTCAGCTGATGAAAGAGGTTGTCAATCCTAGAGAGTGGGTACTTGTTCTTCAGAGTCTCCTAGTTCAGGTGCCGATAGTCAACACAAAGTCTCAAGATCCCATCCGCCTTCTTGGAAAACAAAATCAGGGCTTCCTAAGAAGAAACACTGGGCCAAATGAATCCCTTCCCATGCAAGCCCTCCAGCTGTACCCGCAGCTCAAGAAACTCCACGAGAGCCATCTAATACTCTGGTGTAGATATCAGTGTCGTCCCGTGGTACAAGTCAATGTAAAATTATACCTCTCTGCGAGGAGGTACACCCGAAACATCATCAGGGAAGATATCCGCATACTGGTCCACCACTACAAGATAACTCGGACTCTCCACATCAACTGCTCCGAGGGTAAGGCTAGCTGACTGATGAGTGATCAGCTACACTCTCTTCCGGGTATGTCCATCATGTGCTACAAAGGCTCCCTTCTCTCCAGTGAATGTAAACATAGACCCATCCATGTGAAGACACCACACATTGTTGCTAATACAGTCAATCTGATCAAGGACTATAGGTAACCAGTCCATACCCAAGATGACACTGTAAGGCCTTGATGCCACTACTATGAGATCCTAGATAAAGCTCTCACCTCTAAGAGTATGCCCACACTGCTAGTACCTGTGTGGAATCATCGAATCCTCTCTTATAAGAGTCTCTAGTTGTAAGGATTAAGAAAACGAATCTTTTATAATCTCTGAGCTCTGAATGAGGGTAGTGGAAAAAGAAGAATGACTAGAACCTATGTCCATAAGTACTACAGCTAAGGTGGAGTAGACAAAGATCATACATTGTATCATCTCTGGAGCAAAATCATCGTATTACTCACCTTCCTGAAGCTCGGCTCTCCCCTTTCCACCTACTCTCTGTGGTCGGGGTGGACCTCCTGGTGGTGGTGGCGGTAACATCTCGAATCGTCACCCACCACCAGTTGCACGACCAGCTCTTCTTCCATGTCTGTTTTCTCCCTGCAGACCACCTCGGTCAAACATCTGTCTCTACCTCGGCAGTACTTCGAACATCTGTTGATCATCCATATGGCGGGTCGGACAGTCACGAGCCATGTCACTCTTCCCGTCGCATGCGTAACACTGCCCGCTCCTAGAATGACTGACTTTGCCTCAGGTACCCCACACAACCGACCTGGAATCCTACAGTCATCCACCTGTAGGTTTGGTCCTCTTGGACCTCTGTGACATCTGTATACTTCCAGCTATAGAAGACTCCGCTACATGAAAACTAGTGGTGGGTCCCGCTGTTGGCGACTGCTCAGTAATAAAACTCTCCACTAAGAGGTCTCTCTCTAACACCCTCACCTGCGTCAGGATGCTAAGTGGGATCATCGAAACCATGATCTCTCACCTGAGTCCCTGCTCGAAGGTCTGGTCCCTGAAGAATGGGTCTTGGACCATATCTATGGAGTAGCGTGAGAGGTCAGTCAACCTTGATGAGTATTGAGCCACAATCATGCTACCCTGCTGCAGATGAAGTAGCTCCTGAATGCGCACTGCGTGAAGAGTCGTTGGGACCAACTCTACCTGAAACAGGCTCTAGAAGTATTCCCATAGAAGCATCACCTCATCGTGAACTTGGAGAACCAAGCTCCAACATTTGGCTACTGCTTCCTATAGAAGGCTGGTAGAAAGGATCACCATGAGATCAGCTGGTGTCCCAACCAGTCAGAAAACTCTCACCACAGCCTCCAACCAATCCTCAACCACATGTGGGTCTGTCTCTCCACTGAACTTGGGTGTACATTGGCCCTATAACTCATGCAACACGCCCAAGCGGCGTGCACCATCTGCTGCTAGAGATGGTGGCAGCAGTGGTCCAATGTGTAATGGTACCACTGGTGCCTCCATTAGTTCCTCTACTAGAAGAGGTCCTTGCACCGAGGCCTCGTCACTCAGTGGGCTATCAGTGGGTACAACTCTCGTAACACTTGTTGGCTATCTTTTTGGAGGAATCCTGAAAAAAACAGGTGTGAAACGGTCAATAAGTTATATCTAGTGAGTTTACTCAAGAGATTACAATGAAAAATCTTGGAAACACATACACAATCTGTGTTTTCATGCATTGAGTCAGAAATTAAAAGTCAGGGTCCTGGTGTATGGATACGTCGGCCGCCGCACCAACACTAGATTCCCTAAATAGAAAACCACACTCACTACACGTAACACTATTTCAGCCAAAAAGATAGATCGTAGTCCTATGTTATATGGTAGAATAGACTCCTGTGATACCAATTTGTCATGACCCATCCCCCGGGGCCTGTTCCATATCTACCCCAAGCCTGACTTCCATAGGCTAGGGGATGTCGACTAGCACTGAAGGCGTATTCCCTAAAACATGTAATCTATTGCCTTTATAACATGTAAGAACATGTAAACAAGCACACAATGAGATACAATCTCAAGTAAACTGAATAGTAAAAAAAGTGAGTACAGTAAGAAAAATGGGACAGAATACAAACCTAACTGGAAAGTACAAGTACAACTAGAATACAATACAACTGAAGAAAGATAAATACAACAACTGGTTCATCCTTCGAGGTTCCTACCTGAAGCATAGGTACATATCGCCTCCTCGGCACTCCACGTCCACCCATCTCCTCTGCATACCGACATGTCGTATGGTCCATCTCAGAGCACCTTATAGTCCTGGTACTCCTAGCCTTGATCAGAACTGTCTTTCATCTGCACCAAACACAATGAACTGAGGGCATAGCCCTTGCAGGGGTGAGTGTAACGATACTCAATAGGGACCCCGAGACCCTCAAGGTCTCACAAGTCCACAAAGGATAAACCAAAATCATGAAATCAACTATCAACCCCACTTAGGTATATTCCCATAAATATACCTAAGTTATCAAGAAAACCCATATCAATCATGAGGAAAACACGGATTCTAACTCCAAATCCACAAGATCGACTGTTCCACAAAGTAAAGAATACCACAAAGGCAAGTACCACACATGCATTCCACATTGAAATATACCACCAAGGTTTTACCACGAAGAACACAGGTACGGACTCAACTCACACTAGGTATAACTTAAGTACAGTAATAGAGATGATTATATGTAACTATTGAATCATCTTACTTAGTTAAGAGGTGGACCCACATAGGATCACTCGGTGTTGAACCACACAGGATCTCTCGGTGCTGACCCACAAACGATCGCTAGGTGCTCACCCACACAGGATCACTCGGTGCTGACCCACATATGATCTTTAGGTGCTGACCCACACAGGGTCGCTCAGTGCTGACCCACACAGGATAGCTCAGTGCTGACCCACATAGGATCACTCTTCATTCTTCATGTCACAGCTAGCAACTGGGTTCCTGCACTATGCTCGCTTGTCTCCAGGGGGGTCCGCTCCACAAGCAACTGCTCGATACTCCAACTGTCACAAAGTTTCATGAAGAAGTATCTCATAGGACCTCCACATCAAAGGGGTCTCAATGCAATAGACGGTGCGTGAATCGGATGATCAGTCTCTATGTTATTAGCCTTTTTGTCCCGAGGGCCCAGTTGGATTCGTGCTCGATGCAACCCGATTGTTTCCCAACATTACCCAAATCTCCAGTGGGGTATACTCAAAGGGATTGTATCGCTCCATGGTTTCCAATGCCACTGATGGTTCGTCAAATGGACATCTGGTAACATTTTATGGCCAAAATATTGTAAATGGGTCCTAGTGGGTTTGGGTCTGGTCTGACCTGGTCGGTCCAACCCGATCTGGGGAAACCCGGCCTGACCTACTGAGTCTTCATAAGCCCGCAAGGCGTCCCATCCCATTGGGTTCGTCCCGACCCATTCTGGGTGATCCGGTAGGCCGCTAGGGCCACGAGGGCCCGTAGAGCGGTTCTTCCACAGATGGGGCGAGGTCGTGGGGGGGCTCGGTCGTGGGGGTTACGCGAGGTTGCGGGTGGCTTGGTTGTAGGTCGGCGCAAGGCCGCGGGGCAGTGCAACCACGGAGGGTGCCGCAAAGGGATGGGGAAGCTTGGTCATAGGGTGGCACGAGGCCACAGTGTGTCACGAGGCTGCAGGGCAGCTCTGAGGGTCGCGGTGGCTGAGAGGGCTGTAGACGGCGCGTCTAGGCCGTGAGGCGCGGAGGCCACGGGCAGCAAAGGGTCGTAGAGTGTGGAGGCGATGGTAGTTGGAAGCCATAGGTGGCGGTGGATGCAGGACAGCTCCGTTTCCTTCTTCTCCTTCATCATGGTTGATTTTCGTCCTCCTCCATCATGAAGAACACAAGAATTATCCCATGAAATTCGGAGAGGACGGGCCATGTTTGTTTTTCCCACACTCTCCGCATTAGAGTGGTAGAAAGCGGATATAATACTTGAATCACAATAATATCAAGAATGGGTAAGGGAAAAATAATTAAAACACCCTCTCTACCTCATTTGATTCTTCGATGGAATTCGCAAGGAATGAGACAATGTTGTTGGGGATAAATGGACGTCAGTGAGGTCGGCATTCCCTCAATCGTCGGTTCGATGACGTTGAAGACGTTCCTCATCAACGATTTTCCCAAGGAAGAAGTCAAAGTCAGCGTTCTTTTTTGGAGAAATAAATCCTCCAAGAGCTCTCCCCTTTTCCAATACTTTCCCCCAAAATCAAATAGTAAACTACTATGTTTCCCAAATTTTAATTATTGGCACAATTTTAAATTGAGTTATTTAACTACATAGTGGTTGGCATAATAAATTAAAGGGGTTTTCACCATTAATTTGGGGAAAGTTTAAGAGGATTCCCCACACTTAAGAGGGAGATCAAGGGGTTTTAGACATCGATGGTCCCCACCACCATTACCTTTCATGGGAGGTAAGTTTAGGTGGTCTCCACCACCATAACGTCTCATAGTGGGTTTAGTTTAGATGGTCCCCACCTTTGAAACATCCACATGGGACATCCTAAAAAAATGTTACAAAAATTTATTTTATATTATTCTTTCACTAAAAACCCAAAAATTATCTTTCACCCTCAACCAACTGTCATCGAGTTGAAAGTCTCTTTAAGTGAATATCATCACTTTGAGTTCAATGGTGCCCTCATATTTCAATTCCGAGCACCGTTTCAAAAGTTACAAAAACTCGCTCGTCTGTTTACTAAACATACCCAAAAAAAAGTTCATAAATTCATTCCGGGCACACCGGACCTCGAAATCACGCACCTTCCATTTTTTCAGACTCGTAAAATTCCCATATATTTAAAAAAATTACATGGAAATTCTGGGATTTTACATTACGCTCCATGAAACACTTAAAAGGTATATTTTTTAGGTTATTTAGCAGGTTGTTTTAACTTTTTTGGAGATGGGATAATAATTTTTTTCATTAAAATGATAGAATAATTGTAAGTTATAGATATTGGAAAGTTTTTATAGTGTTTATAGGTTTTTGTTGAAGATTGGTTTCAATTTAGGTGGAAAATAACGGGTTTTGGATGCTGATTGGGTAAAAGATATGGAGAATGGAATGGAATGACATGATGGTAGTATGTAATAAACACAAATGAGTTATAATGGTATTAACTATTTGATCCAAGTGGATAAGTTATGATTTTTAAAGGAATTATTTTCTTGGGATAAAGAACCAAATGAGGGAAGAAAGTACAACCTCCAGAGGAAACAGAAGGTTTACCCTATTTTTTATGAAAAAGTCCTAGTATTGTAATGTGATATACTATAATTTTCCATGATTATTCTTTAAAACCCCATATTATTTTAAAATATTGGAAATATATGAAATATTTTTCCATAATATGTTCCTTCAAGAGACAAGTGTCAACATGCTGAGGTTCTGAGGTAATCCTCACGCACAGGGTTACTGTGTGATTGGGTACCCCATGAAAATATTATTCCAAACTATAATTACTTACTCAATGTATTACAATATGATTTTTCTTAATAATATGGATTTATTCATTTTCTTTTTCCCCATTATAACATCATGGGATATGACTGCGATTTGAGGGGTACCCCATGAGAATGTTTTTCAGCATAGTTCTTCTCTTCAGTTTCATGCAACATGATTGAACCCTATGGTTTTCTTTAACAACATAACATGGGATTTGGGGGTGGTGTTACGATCTGAGATACAGCCACATGAAATTTATTATTCATGTTTTCCCAAATAAAATATCACATTTTGATCATATGGTGTGGTTTTATATAGTCATAGGGTCATTTTTTTCTGAGGTCACATGATGGCATGACATATACATATGAAATATTTTTTCACTAGTCATTCTCACATTTATTAATTTAGTATAGACATTCCTTAAAGGATATGATTCATGCGTAAATTAATTTGTATTCAAATGAATTTTGGTAGGATCCATGTTGTTATGGAATGGATTTCAATGATTTTAGAAAAACTTATCCTTCCCCTCTACCAATGAAATTTTTCTTTTGTATCATTGATCCATCCCGATTATATTATTCTTAAAAGTGGAGAATAGGGATTAGGTATGGTTTATTATGTGTCGAAATCATATCCACTATACTGATACATTTAAACAAATTTACTTTACCATAACATAATGTGAATAAAAAACAAAAAAACAAAAAACATACATGGGTTTGTTTTAAGAAAGTTTGTTTTTTAATGTCAAAAGATATGAATAAAATAGTATCTTTAATTAAAATATAGGGATTAAATGTAGCCAGATTGGAAATATAAAATGTATTACATGAGTTATTTTCTATTGACCTTAAAGTATGGTTCATTATTCTTATGTATCAATATGTCGCTATGTTGAAATGGTTTTTTTAGCATAAACATTCTCAACCATCATTATTTGGGATTTATTTGAAATAATTGTACAATTCAATTTAAAATAAATACTTTTTCATCATGGTGTATCTTTTTTCCCTAAATGTGTATATCATGCCCTTATATTTTCACCTTATATATGGTTTTCTTTATATAATATTTTATCTCAATCTATTTTACCTCAACCAAATCTAATAATAATTTTATCACTTCTTCATCTTCCCCCCATTTTAATACTTTAACCAACCAATATTACTTATTGCAAAGTTACATCATAATGTAGAAATTTTCTAATAAAAAAATAGAATGGTTAGATTCCCTATGGATTATAATAGGTTTTTTGGTAGACCCGCAATATTTCATTGAGTTTAATTAAACAATATATTTAGCATTAATTGATGGTATTCTCCATATTATTCTTCAACTCATAGTATGAGATATCAATTTCTGCACTCTGTTTGGGGGTTGTAAGAAGTTATTTTGTTATAGTGAACTCTATATTTCAACATAACACCCCTAAAATTTTGTTTGAAAAGTTGTTCATTGATCATTAATTAATACATCAGGAATTATGAACCTAGAAATGGTGATCTTGTTTAAAAATATGGTGACCACCTTCACTATGTTTTCTGAGATAGATTATAATTCAATCAAATTTGAAATATAATCTACACGCACAAGTATTTTTGTGTGAGAAAAAATTATAAATGTTTTTTAAGTAGTTAATTCACTAAACAATGAAAAATGTTACCTCCATGTTTAGGTATTGTTATATATCATCTCTTTTTATAATGTTTTTAATTCTCCAAAAGTGATTAGAAGTTAAAAAAGGATTTTTTTCATATGTATGTAGTGTTTTGAAAAATAATTAAAATTAGAGATATTATCCATAATTTCTTTTAGACTATTTAATAATCACATTGGTGAGGAGTGGAAACCATCTTACATGTTTTTTACATCAGTGTCAAGCATGTGCCAATAGATTAGTCTAACATTACATTATTTGAAAATTAGAGAGTAATCTATAGAACATTGAACCATAGCTAAAAATATTTATTGTCATTAATAATTGAATTATTTGTTGATTTTAGTAGTCAACAAATAGTTAGTAATGTTAGAAAACCATGGTCATGCCATAAGCTTTGCTTTAAAAAGTTATATATCCAGATCATCATCCTAAATAATTAATTCATGATCTCCACTTAATTATAGAAATATCTTCATTGATATATAGTCAATAATTAAATTCTATAGGTCTTTCATATCCTTGATATCAATTTTTACCACATATAATAAGTGTATCCACCAGATCAAGCAGTGTTTCTTTTATCATTTTTGTGTAAAACAATATTTAGTGTTTCATGATCGATATATTCCACAACAACGGATAACATGAGATAAGACATAAAATTATCAAATGAAATAAAAATTGGAAGTAAATAATTATATAACATTTTGTAGTTGAACTATATCTCTATTACAGTCATTCTTTAATATTATATCAATCAAAAAATCCCCTCTATTATATTTCTTATAACTATCCCTACTACATAATCACTCTTGTTACTAGTAATTTCAAGTAGATCCTGTAAATTTGATGGTGCAATGATTTGGGTACTGATTAATCTCATCTGCAATTACTTGAATTATTTATTATACAATGTTTCAAATGAAAACTCTAAATCCTTTTATAAGTGATGGATAATAGATTAATCATATTAAAATAAATTTTTGAAAAACCGATGATATAAGATGGGAAATCCAAAAATACTTGTGATATCCATCAAAATCCTGGGTTCCATATATTACATTATCAAATTGATAATTATAGAATCAAACATTGTAACGTATTTAGAAACAAACTATCCCAAAACATTCTATTGTTCACTATGAAATAAATCTTATCCCAATTTAGAACTAAGCATAAATGTCTATATATTTCCAAAAACCAAGATAATTTTTTTGATAAATACCTTGAATGATTAAACATACATGTAAAATTCAACCATGAACACTTCAAGTAACTCCTCTTCCATTACATGAAAAATGTCTTCTATTCACCTCTGAAAGCTGGTTGGTGTATTAAAAATAGTGATTGACATATTTTGGTAGGTTCAAATTCAATAAGGGAATGTAAAAGTGGTATTTCATTGGAATTTTAGTTCCACTAGAATATATTTTTATCTAGAGTTTCCATCAATAAAGTTGTAATTCTCATGTCTAAAAAATTGTTCAATCATTTTTTTTATAAATGGGAAGGGAAATTTATCCTTATTACATCATAATGGTTTCTATAAATAATAAACTCTCCAACACATCATTTTTCTAGTATAGAATAACTCATAATACTTTTTCACTATTGTTAATACTTGTTTATTTCATTCCACATGGAGTATTATAGCCCATTAATTATTTTTAATTTAGTAGATTTTTTAGATTTCCAAGTGTTTCAACAATTCTATATCCACTACTTCATTTATTAGAATATTTCACCTCCTTTATGGATACATTGTTTTTTCATTAATTATCCAAGTATCATCTTATAAGTGTAATGCTAATGGGATATATCTTGGATATTATATATGACCTATAAAAATCCTTATTTATTTTCTTTATAATTTTACCTAACTATTAATCTTATTCCTTTAGAAAATTGGAACTGATGATTAACAGTACATTTTCTTTTTTCCCAAAGAATGATTACCACATCTTTGGTTGTTTTATATTTAAGGTAACCAAATTCAAAAAGGATTCCCTTAAAATATGTTCCACTATATTGAATCCTTCTTAATTTTAAATTTCATCCCTATTTTATTTAGTATTTATCTCTAATTTATCATCACTCAGATCCATCATAACTTTCAACTTCTTATCTTGCTTCTCTACTAGTTTTTACCCTTATTTGGTTATTATTATCTCATATAAATATTAAATTTCGTATCTATGTTTCAATATTTTCATTAATAAAAATTGTAATATCTCCCCTCCAACATGAAAGATCTTCCATCATTGGTTTACATAAATGAGTGATTTCCCAATAGTTACGAAAGGTCAAACACTGATAAGTGGAACCTTTCCTTATCAATCTAACTATAAAATGAGAAAATAAATGGTGAAAATAAAATTCACCACCTTCACCAAAACATCCGCTATAATTTAAATTGACTATTTAATTGATTAATACTCCTGTTTTATGGAAATTATTATGGCATTTAGGCTTCAAACACATGGTTATCGAATAAATATAAAGGAATAAGATTAAAACTTGGTCATAAATCACAAATGAATGTTATAAAATACAATGATCTAATAGTCCATAGAATAGAAATGATTAATTATCTTAAATATGTTTTGGTGAATTACATTTATGTTTATTTAAACACTATACACTTAAATATATCACACCTGAGTCCAATAATTTATTTTTATATATATGAGTTCCTTGATTATCCTACCATATACTAGAATGATAATATAATAATCTTTCTCCTCCATCATGAGGAACACCAGAATTATCCCAATAAATTCGGAGTGGACGGGCCTTGTTTGTTTGGCCTGCACTCTCCACATTATAGTGGTAGCAAGAAGCTATAATACTTCAATCACAAGAATATCAGGAATGGGTAAGGGAGAAATAATTAAAACACCCTCCCTACCTCATTTGATTCGTCGACAGAGGTTGCGAGGAAGTAGACGATGTTGTTCGGGATAGACGAACATCGGTGATGTTGGTGTTCCCTCGATCATCGATTCGTTGATGTTGAAGATGTTCCTCGTCAATGATTGTATCAAAGAAGAAGTCTAAGTCAAAGTCGGTGTTCTTTGTTAGGGAAATAAATCCTCAAAGAGCTCTCCCCTTTTCCAATACTTTCCCCCAAAATCAAATACCCAACTGTTCTGTTTCCCCAATTTTAATTTTTGGCACAATTTCAAATTGGATTAATTAATTACATAGTGGTTGGAATAATAAATTAAAGGGGTTTGCACCATTAAAGTAAGGGTAGTTTAAGAGGCTTCCCCACACTTAAGAGGGAGTTCAGGGGGGTTTAGCCTCGGGTGGTCCGCACCACCATAACCTCTCATGGGAGGTTAGTTCTGGTGGTCCCCACCCCCATAACCTCTCATGGGAGGTTTAGTTCAAGTGGTCTCCATGTATGAATCATCCACATGGGAGATCCTAAAAAAATAAAATAAAATGTTACACACCTTTTATTTTATTTTATTCTTTCACGAAAAACCCAAAAATTATCTTCCACTCTCGACCAACTGCCATCAAGGTGAATGTCTCCTTAAGCGAATACCGACAATGAGAGTTCAACGGTGCCCTCAGATTTTAATTCCGAGCACTAGTTCAAAAGTTATAAAACCATCTCGTACATTTACTGAGCGTACCAAGAAAAAAGTTCATCAATTTATTCCGTGCACACTGGTCCTTGGAATCACACACCGTCAGTTTTTGCAGAATCCTAAAATTCCCATATATTTTAAGAAAAATTACATGGAAATTATGGGTCTTCACATTTTCCCCACCTCATGTTTTTACATCCCTATAGCCATAAATCAAACTAAGAGAACAAGTGGGGATACTGAGCACGCATCTGAGCCTCCCACCCTTATGTGCTCTCATGGAGGTTTTCGTGTTGCCAGCGAATGCACACCAGAGTTGTCCAACGTCCATAAAGGACCCACTCCTGTCAATCCTCAATCCTTTCTAGAACCTCCATAAAAGTCACCCCATTATCGACCTCCAGCTCTCCATGGTTGATGATGTGATAAGGGTCATGCACGTATATCCTCAACTGGGATACATGGAAGACGTCATGCACCTGGTGCACCTGAGGAGGAAGAGAACAACGGTAATCCACCTCACCAACACTATTGAAGACCTGAAAAGGTCTGATGAATCTCAGAGATAACTTTCAACCTCGGCCAAAACTCTAAAAACATGTTCGAGGTGAGACCTGTAGAAAGATGTGGTCGCCATCCTCGAAATCCATAGGTCTCTGTCTCCTATCGGCATAAGACTTGTTCCTACTTTATGAAGTCTTCATCTGCTTCTAGATGATCTGAACCTTATCTGTGGTAGCCTGTACCCTCTTTGGTCCCACTAGTTCTGACTCCCTAGGGTTATTCCAGTACAATGGTGATCTTCAAGGTCACCAGTACAACGCCTCAAAAGGTACCATCCCAATGGTGGAGTGATAGCTTTTGTTGTATGAAAACTCCACAAAAGTAAATTGATCCTCCCAACTATGATTGAAGTCGAGGATGCAAGCATGAAGCATTTCCCCAAGTGTCTAAATGGTCCACTTAGTCTGGCCATCCATCTGAGGATGGAAGGCAGTGGTCAAAAAAAGCTCTGTCCCGAAATCCTCCTGAAACCCCTTCAATGGTCGGGAAGTAAAACGTGCATCATGATTAGAGAAAGTAATCAAGGGAACTTCATGTAGCCACACAATATCTTACACATAGAGGCATCCCAAGATCTCTACTAAACCTTGCTCTCTGATCGGTAGGAAGGGGGCCGACTTGGTGAGTCGGTCAACGATCACCCAAATCGAGTCATGTCCCCTTGATTTACGTGGAAGTCCTATCACGAAGTCCATGGATATCTCATCTCACTTCCACTCTGGGACCTCTAAAGGCTGAACCAAGCCTGCAGGTACCTAATGCTCTGCCTTCACGTGCTGACAAGTGAGGCAAAGAGAAACAAATTATGCAATTTATTTCTTCATTCCCAGCCACCAGTGCTATTGTCGGAGATCCTATTACATCTTCGCCTCTCCTGTAAGTACCGCAAGAGGGAATGTGTGGAACTCCCTCAACACTTCCTCATGAATTGACACTGGTACCATGGTACGTCCTATAAAGAGGATTATGTGCTCCCCACCTTCAGAAAATCCATCAAGTTGATGTCCTGTGGATATCTGTGCACGTCGTGTCTCTCAGTCAACGTCCCCACATTGCACCTCACTGACTTGCTGAAGAAGTGGGAGAGTGACTGTAAGAGACTGATGAAAAGTGGCTTCATCCCGATTCATAAAGGATATCTGCAAAGAGGCCAGCTTTTATGTCACCTCGCCTATCAATTATATACCAGAACTCTTGATGAGTTCATCTGCTACAACGTTCCCCTTCCAAGGATTATAGACTATCTCGAAGTCATAGTCCTAGAGGAACTCAAGCCAACATTATTGTCTCTAGTTCAGGTCCTTCTGAGAGAATATATACCCGAGACTCTTATGATCCGTGTGGACTATAAATCATTCTCCCATCAGATAGTGCCACCACATCTTCAAGGCGAAGACCACTGCTGCTAACTCTAGGTCATGGGTAGCATATTCATTATCATTTTGTCTCAACTATCGAGAACCATATGCAATCAATGCTCGCTCTTGCATCAGGAAACATCTGAGCCTTGTCCCTGATGCCTCGCAGTGTACTACGTAGCCAATTCCCTCCTCTAGAAGCCTCGAGATGGGGGCACTAGCCAGCCTCTACCTCAGCTTTTGAAAACTCTGTTGGCATCTCTCCGACCACATGAAGGGTTTCCCCTTCTATGTCAAGGATGATAGTGGTGTTGCAACTCTTGAGAAAACTGGTACAAATCTCCAGTAGTATCCATCCAAACCCAGAAATCTTTGTACCTCCATCACACTCCTGGGTGGCTCCCATGAAAGTACTGTTAGGACCAATAGGGGCCTATATACCCTGAGAGGGGGGGGGGGTGAATCAGGGTATGGATATTCTTTTTCAAAGTTCTTTCTGCCCAACTGGATCTTGACCTC
The DNA here is from genome assembly GCA_963277665.1 of Viscum album. NCBI lineage: Eukaryota > Viridiplantae > Streptophyta > Magnoliopsida > Santalales > Viscaceae > Viscum > Viscum album. Next base: position 1,461,017,413 of record OY728163.1, on the reverse strand, counting down.
TTTGTTACAAGGGTCACTTTGTTTGCACTTGTGTGGTTATTGTGATCACTTGTCTCATTTACCTGATGATGATTCTTTGAATGCAATGCAAAGAAGTAAGTAGATAGACACAGAGATTTTTACTTGGTTCACCGCTAAGGGCTACGTCCAAGGAGCATACGCCGACAAGTTGCCAGTTCGTACCAAATTCCACTAGACTTCACTAACTGTGGATTACAATGTTCGAGCTAGATCACTTATATGCCCAAGCTCACTGCCTTTACAATGTTTAGGGTCATCTCACTGCTTTCCCAAGGGTCACTCCCTGTTTCTCTCTCTCTGGCTCACTGCCGGTGGAGAGGATCACCTTCTTCCTCTTCCTAAGCTCACTGCTCTTGGAAGGAATCCACTCACAGTTTATAGACTTGTAGGTCTCTTCATTTGCATGAATGAATGCATCTTCCTCTGTGTGTAGATGCTCTATTGAAGTACAAATTTCACCCGTAGATGAATATCTCTTTGCACCGAAGGTATCGGGCAAACTTCCAGCTTCCACGCAGCCCGAAAAACACTGCTGGAACAAACCTTACTTGGTGCGCAAGTCAACCTCGGCGCACAAGTATCGGTGCGCAAGTCCTCCTCAGACACTTGCGCGACTAAAGCTTCCTCAACTCCAAACTTGCGCGACTCTCTTCCTTTTACGTCCAAACCAATATTGGCGCGTAACTGCCAACCGGCGCGCAACTTCTAACACCGGCGCACAACTTCAACCACTGGCGCGCAAGTCCCACCTGCGCGACCACACACACCACTTGCGCGACCACCACACCTGCGCGACGGGAGCTCTCGTTTTGAACTCCGGTGAAAAATGAGGAGGGGTGGTCCAGTATTTATAGGCAATCTGACCACCCTGCACGACGGCGCGCAAGTCACCTGCGCGACCCAATCTCAGCGCGCAAGTCTTCTCTCCTTTTAGACACTTGTGCGACCAACTCCCAAACTTGCGCGAACCTATTTCCTTAGCCATATTTTGATCTTCTGATCTTGAAAAACATATGGCGCGCAATTTTCCTATACTCCAAGTCCACGGCGCGCAAGTCCCTTTTCCAAAAACACTTTTCTTCATTTGCCGATTTTCAGGCCCAAAAATTTGGCAAACACTGGAAAACGGCGCCACCTTGTATCTGTTCTTTTGTACCGCCTCCAGATCATCCATTGCTTTTATCGACGTTCTTGAATCAAACATGGATCGTTGACCTCAACTCTTGAACTTGATATTCCACCATGAAATCCTCTTTGTCAACAATCACAACTCAGATGTCCACTTTGTCAACAAACACAATCACCTCAAAAAGGCTTCAATGATACCTTGAGGGATTTTTTCCCAACAAGTACCGTCTCAATATTCGCTGGATCCACTGCTACTCCATCTTCCGATATGGCATGTCCCAAAAAGGGATCCTGTCAGATCTAGAACTGGAACTTTGAGAGCTTACCATAAATCTGGTGCTCTCGGAGTTTGTCCAGTACTACCCACAAATGAAAAGCATGATCCTCCTCAGTAGCTGAGTAGATCATAATGTCATCAATGAAGACCACCATAAAGCGATCAAGGAATAGCTAAAATATCATTTTTAGGATTCCCATGAATGCTACTAGAGTGTTGGTCATGCCGAACGACATAACCAAGAACATTTAATGGTTGTACCGACATCTGAAATACATCTTCTACACATCGTCATCTTGTACTTTGATCTGGTGATAGCTTGATCTAAGGTCTATCTTGGAGAATCATCATGCTCCCTTCAGCTGATCAAAGAGGTCGTCAATCCTGGAGAGTCGGTCCTTGTTCTTCACAGTCTCCTAGTTCAGGTGTCGATAGTCAACACAAAGTCTCAGGATCCCATCCGCCTTCTTGGAAAACAAAATCAGGGTTGCCTAAGAAGAAATACTAGCCCGAATGAATCCCTTCCCATGCAATCCCTCCAGCTATACCCGCAGCACACGAAACTCCATGAGAGCCATCTGATACTCTAGTGTAGATATCAGTGTCGTCTCGGGGTTCAAGTCAATGTAAAATTATACCTCTATGCAAGGAGGTAGTCCGGAACATCATCCGGGAAGACATCCACGTACTGGTCCACTACTACAGGATAACTCGGACTATCCACATCAACCGCTCTGAGGGTATGTCTAGGTGACTGATGAGTGATCGGCTGTACTATCTTCTGGGTATGTCCATCCTGTGCTACAATGGATCCCTTCTCACCAGTGAAGGTAAACATGGTCCGATCCATGTGGACAAACCGCACTTTCTGGATAATACAGTCAATCTAAGCATGGACTGTAGATAACCAGTCCATACCCAAGATGACATGGTAAGGACTCGACGCTGCTACTAGGAGATCCAGCTGAAGCTCTCGCCTCCTAGAGAAAGCTCACACTGCCGATACCAGTGTGGAATCATCGAATCCGCTCCTATAGGGGTATCTATTCGTAAGGATCAAGAAAACGGCTCTGTCAGAATCTCTATGCTCTGAATGAGGGTAGTGGAAAAAAATAATGACTAGAACCTATGTCTATATGTACTATAGCTAAGGTGGAGTAGATAGATATCGTACCTCATATCATTTCCAGAGCACCATGATCATAGTCATCACCAGCCTGGAGCTGGGATCTCCCCTTCCCACCTACTCTCTATGGTCGTGGTGGACCTCCTAGAGGTGGTGGCAGTAACATCTCGAATCGTCGCCCACCACCAGCTTCACAGCCAGCTCTTCTGCCACGTCTTCTTGCTCCCTTCGGACCTCCTCGGTCGAACATATTTCTCTGCCTCGGCAGTTTTTCGACCATCTGTTGATCATCCGTATGACGGGTCAGACAGTCACGATCCATGTGACTCTTCCTGCCGCATGCGTAACACTGCCTCCTCCTGGCATGACTAACTCTACCTCGGTTACCCCACACAACCGACCTTAAATCCTGCAGTCGTGCAGCTATAGGTCTGGTCCTCTTGGGCCTCTGTGACATCTGTCTGCTTCCAGCTGGAGAAGACTCCTCTACGTGACATCTGGTGGTGGGTCTTGCTGTTGGCAACTTCTCAGCAAGAAAACTCTCCACTAAGAGGTCTCTCTATAACACCCCGTCCTATGTCAGGATGATAAGTGAGATCATCGAAACCCTGATCTCTCACCCGAGTCCCTGCTCGATGGTCCGGGCCCTGAATAATGGGTCCTAACCCATATTTGTGGAGTAGCGTGAGAGGTAAGTGAACCTCGCTAAGTACTGAGCCATAGTCATTCTGCCCTGCTACAGATGAAGTAGCTCATTAATTCACAATGTGCGAAGAGTCATTTAGAACGACTCTACTAGAAACAGGCTCTCGAAGTCTGCCCATAGAAGTGTCACCTTATAGTGAACTTGGAGCATCAAGCTCCACCATCTACCTATTTCTCCCTATATAAGGCTGGTGGAAAAGATCACCATGATATCATCTGGTGTCCCTACCAGTCGTAAAACTCTTAATATAGCCTCCAACCAATCCTCAGTCGCCCGTGGGTCTGTATCTCCCCTGAACTAGGGTGGCCTTTGGACCTAGAACTCATGCAATGCGCCCAAGCGGTGTGCACTGTCTGCTGCTAGAGCTGTTGGAATTGGTGGCCCAATGGGTAATGGTACCACTGGTGCCTCCTCTAGTTCCTCTACTAGAAGAGAGCCTTGCATCGAGGCCTCGTCACTCGGTGGGCTATCAGTGCGTACAAATCTCGGAGTGCTAGCTAGGTGTCTTTGTGGAGGAATCCGAAAAAAAATAGGTGTGACACTATCAATAAGTTATACCTGGTGAGTTGAATCAAGAGATCACAATGAAAAATCTGGGAAACACATACGCAATCAGTTCTTTCATGCTTTGAGTCAGAAATTTGAAGTCAGGGTCCCAGTTTATGGATACGTCGGCCACCGCACCAACACTGGATTCCCTAAACAGAAAACCACACTCACTACACGTAACACTATTTCCATCAAAAAGATAGATCAGAGTCCTATGTTCTATGGTAGAACCGAGTCCTATGATACCAATTTGTCACGACCCATTCCCCGGGGCCTGTTCCATAACTACCTCAAGCCTGACTTCCATAGGCTATGGGATGGCGACTAGCACTGAAGGCGTATTCCCTAAAACTGGTAAGGTATTGCCTTTATAACCTGTAAGTACATGTAACCAAGAACACGGTGAGATACGATCTCAAGTAAATTGAATAGTAAACAAAGTGAGTACAGTAAGTAAAATGGGATAGAAAACAAGCCTAACTAGAAAGTAATAGTACAACTAGAATACAATACAATTGAAGAAAGAGAAATACAACTACTGGGTCATCCTCTGAGGTTCCTACCTGAAGGGTAGGTACATATCACCTCCTCAGCACTCCACATCCACCCGTCTCCTCTGCATACCGACATGTCGTATGGTCCACCTCTAAGCAATGTCTATTCCTGGTACTCCTAGCCTTGATCAGAACTGACTTTCATCTGCACCAAACACAATGAACTGAGGTCATATCCTATACAGGGGTGAGTGTAACGATACTCAATAGGGACCTCGAGACCCTCAAGGTCTCACAAATCAACAAAGGATAAACCAAAATCATGAAATCAACTATCAACCCCACTTAGGTATATTCCTATATATATACCTATGTTATCAAGAAAACCCATCTCAATCATGAGGAAAACACAGAGTCCAACTCCAAATCCCCAATCTCAACCGTTCCACAAAGGAAGGAATACCACAAAGGCAAGTACCACACAGGCATGCCACACCGAAGAATAACACCAAGGTATTACCACGAAGAACATAGGTACGTACTAAGCTCACACCAGGTATAACTTATGTACAGTAGTAGAGATGATTATATGTAACTATTGAATCATCTTACTTAGTTAAGAGGTGGACCCTCACAGGATCACTCGGTGTTGACCCACACAGGATCGCTCGGTGCTGACCCACACAGGGTCGCTAGGTGCTCACCCACGTACGATCACTCAGTGATGACCCACATAGGATCTCTAGGTGCTGACCCACAGAGGGACGCTCAGTGCTGACCCACAGAGGATAGCTTGATGCTAACCCACAGAGGATCACTCTTCATTCTTCACGTCACAGACAACAACTGTGTTCCCGCACTATGCTCTCTTGTCTCCAGGAGGGTCCGCTCCACAAGCAACTGGGCGAAACTCTAACAGCCAAAAAGTTTCACAAAGAAGTATCTCAAAGGACCTCCGCGTCAAAGGGGTCTCAATGCAATAGAAGGCACATCAATCTGACGCTCGGTCTATAAGTTATTAGCCTTTTTGTCCTGAGGGCCCAGTTGGATTTGTGCTCGATCCAACCTGATTGTTTCCCAACATTAACCAAATCTCTAGTGGGGTATACTCAAAGGGACTGTCTTGCTCCAAGGTTTCCAACACCACTGACGGTTCTTCAAACGGACGTCCGGCGCCATGTTATGGCCAAAACATTGTAAATGTGTCCTAGTGGGTCTGGGTCCGGTCCGACCCAGTCGGTCCGACCTAGTCTGGGGAAACCCGGCCTGACCTACTGAGTCCACCTCAGTCCTCAAGGTGGCCCATCCCAATGGGTTCGGTCCGGCCCATGCTGGTCGATCCGGCAGGCCTCCAGGGCCGCGTTGGCCCGCAGAGCGGTTCAGCCACGGCTGGTGCTCGGCCGCAGGGGGGCTCGGCCGTGGGGGTTCCACGAGGGTGCGGGTTGGATTAGTTGAGGGGCGGCATGAGGCTGCAGGGATGCTCAGCCGTGGATGGTTCCACAAGGGAATTGGGCGGCTCGGTCAAAGGGTAGTGCAAGGCTACGGGGTGGCACAAGGCTGCGGGGAATCTCAGAGGGTCGCGACAGCCGAGAGGGCTGCAGGCTGCACGTCTAGGTCGTGGGGCATGGAGGCCATGGGTAGCAGAGCATCGTAGAGTGCAAAGGTCGTGGTAGTTAGAAGCCACGAGAGGCGGTGGCTGTGGGGCAGTTCCATTACCTTCTTTTCCTTCGTCGCCGTTGATTTTATTCCTCCTCCATCGCGAAAAACACAAGAATTATCCCAAGAAATTTGGAGAGGATGGGCCAGGTTTGTTTTTCCCACAATCTTTGCATTAGATTGGTATCAAGTGGTTATAATACTTGAATCACAATAATATCAAGAATGGGTATAGGAAAAATAATTAAAACACCCTCCCTACCTCGTTTGATTCATCGATGGAGGTCACAAGGAAGGAGACAACATTGTTGGGGATAGACGGACATCGGTGGTGTCGGCATTCCCTCAATCGTCGATTCGTTGATGTTGAAGACGTTTCTCGTCAATGATTTTCCCGAGGAAGAAGTCGAAGTCAGAGTTCTTTGTTTGAGAAATAAATCCTCCAAGAGCTCTCACCTTTTCCAATAATTTCCCCCAAAATCAAATAGTTAACTATTTTGTTTCCCAAATTTTAATTGTTGGCACAATTTCAAATTGAATTATTTAATTACATAGTGGTTGGCATAATAAATTAAATGGGTTTTCACCATTAATTTGGGGGAAGTTTAAGAGGATTCCCCAGACTTAAGAGGGAGTTCAAGGGGGTTTATCCTTGGGTGGTCCCCACCACCATAACCTTTCATGGGAGGTAAGTTTGAGTGGTCCCCACCACCATAACCTCTCATTGGGGGTTTAGTTTAGATGATCCCCACCTATGAAACATCCACATGGGAGATCCTAAAGAAAAAAAATGTTACACAACTTTATTTTATTTTATTATTTCACGAAAAACCCAAAAATAATCTTTCACTCTCAACCAACTCTCATCGATGTGAAAGTCTCCTTAAGCGAATATTGGCTTTGTGAGTTCAACGGTGCCCTCGTATTTCAATTCTGAGCACCAGTTCAAAAGTTACAAAAACCCACTCATGTGTTTACTACACGTACCCAAAAAAAGTTCATAAATTAATTCCGGTAACACCAGGCCTCGAAATCATGCGCCTTCAGTTTTCTCTGACTCGTAAGATTCCCATATATTTAAAAAAAATACGTGGAAATTCTGGGCTTTTACATTACGCTCCTTGAAACTCTTAAAATGTATATTTTTAGGTTGTTTAGTACGTTGTTTTATCTTTTCTGGAGATGGGATAATAATTTTATTCATTAAAATGATATAATAATTGTAATTTATAGATATTGGGAGGTTTTATAGTGTTTATAGGTTTTTGTTTATGTTTGGTTTCAGTTTAGGTGGAAAATAGTGGGTTTTGGATGCTGGTTGGGTAAAAGATATAGAGAATGGAATAGAATGACATTATGGTAGTATGTAATAAACACAAATGAGTTATAATGGTATTAACTATTTGATCCAATTGTATAAGTTATGATTTTTGAAGGAATTATTTTCTTGGGATAAAGAACCAAATGAGGGGAGAAAGTACAAGCTCTAGAGGAAACAGAAGGTTTACCCTATTTTTTTTGAAAAAATCCTAGTAATGTAATGTCATATACTATAATTATCCATAATTATTCATTTAAAACCCATATTATTTTAAAATATTGGAAATATATGAAGTATTTTTCCATAATATGTTCCTTCAGGAGACAACTGTCAACATGATAAGGTTTTGAGGTATTTTTCACACACAAGTTTATTGTGTGATTGGGTACCCCATAAAAATATTATTCCAAACTATAATTACTTACTCAATGTATTGCAATGCGATTTTTCTTAATACTATGGATGTTTTCCCCATTATAACATCAAGGGATATGACTGTGATTTGAGGGGTACCCCATGAGAATGTTTTTCAGCACAGTTCTTCTCTTCAGTTTCATGAAACATGATTGAACCCTATACTTTTCTATAACAACATAACATGGGATTGTGGGGTGGTGTTACAATGTGAGATACAGCTATATGAAATTTATTATTCATATTGTCCCAAATAAAATATCACATTTTGATCATATGGTGTGGTTCTATATAGGCATAGGCTCATTTTTTCTGAGGTCACATGATGGCATGAAATACACCTATGAAATATTTTTCCACTAGTCCTTCTCACTTTTATTAATTTATTATAAACATTCCTTAAAGGATATGATTCATATGTAAATTAATTTGTAGTCAAATGAATTGTGGTAGGAACGATGTTGTTATAGAATAGATTTCAATGATTTTAGAAAAAATTATCCTTCCCCTCTACCAATGAAATCTGTCTTTTATATCATTGATCCATCCTCATTATATTATTCTTAAAAGTGGAAAATAGGGATTAGGTATGGTTTATTATGTGTCGAAATTACATCCACTATAATGATACATTTAAATAAATGTACTTTACCAAAACATAATTTGAATAAAAAACAAAAAAAAAACAAAATACATACATGGGTTTATTTTAAGAAAGTTTATTTTTAAATGTCAAAAGCTATGCATAAAAGAGTAACTTTAATTAAAATATAGGGACTAGATTTAGCCATATTGGAAATATAAAATGTATTACTTGAGTTATTTTCTATTCACCTTAAATGATGGTTCATTATTATTATGAATCAATATATCTCTATGTGGAAAAGGTTTTTTTATCATAAATGTTCTCAACCATCATTATTTGAGATTTATTCAAAATAATTGTACAAGTCAATTTAAAATAAAAACTTTTTTATCATGGTGTATCTTTTTTCCCTAAATGTGTATATCATGCCCTTATTTTTTTCACCTTATATGTGGTTTTATTTATATAATATTTTAACTCAATCTATTTTACCTCATCCAAATATGATAATCATTTTATCACTGCTTCATTCTTCCCCCCATTTTAATACATTAAACAACTAATATTATTTATTGAAAAGTTACATCATAATGTAGAACTTTTTTAATAAAAAAATAGAATGGTTAGATTCCCTGTGGAGTCTAATAGGTTTTTTCTTAGAACCTCAACATCTCATTGATTTTACCTAAAAATCTATTTAGCATGAATTGATGGTATTATACGTATTCTTCTATAACTCATAGTATGAGATATCCATTTGTGCACTCGGTTTGGGGGTTGTAAGATGTGATTTTGTTATAGTGAACTCTATATTTCACCATAACACCCCTAAAATTTTGTTTGAAAAGTTGTTCATTGATCATTAATTAATACATCAAGAATTATGAACCTAGAAATGGTGGTCTTGTTTAAAAATATGGTGACCACCTTCACTACATTTGCTAAGATGGATTATAATTCAATCAAATTTGAAATATAATCTACCCGCACAAGTATTTTTGTGTGAGAAAAAATTATAAAAGTTTTTTAAGAAGTTAATTCACTAAAATATGAAAAATTCTACCTCCATGATTAAATATTGTTATATATTATCTCTTTTTCTAATTTTTTTAATTCTCCAAAAGTGATCAAAAGTTAAAAATGGCTTTTTTCATATGTATACAGTGTTTTGAAAAATAATTAAAAATAGGGATAATATCCATAATTCCTTTTAGACTATTTTATCATCACATTGGTGAGGAGTGGAAAAAATCCAACATGTGTTTCACTTCAGTGTCAAGCTTGTGCCAATATATTAGTCTAACATTGCATTATTTCAAAATTAGAGGGTAATCAAAAAAACATTAAACCATAGCTAAAAATATTTACTACTATTAATAATTGAATTATTTGTTTATTTTAGTAGTCACCAAATAGTTAGTAATGTTAGAAAACTATAGTCATACCCTAAGATTTGCATTAAAAATTTATATATCCAGATCATCATCCTAAATCAATAATTCATGATCTCCACCTAATTATTGAAATACCTTCATTGATATATAGTCAATAATTAAATTCTATAGGTCTTTCATATCCTTGATCTCAATTTTAACCACATTTAATAACACTATCCACCAGATCATGCAGTTCTTTTTATCTTTTTTGTGTAAAAAAATCTTTAGTGTTTTATGATCGATATAGACCACAATAATGGATAGCATGAGAAAAGATATAAAATTATCAAATGAAATAAAAATTGGAAGTAAATAATTCTATAACATTTTTTAGTTGAACTATATCTCTATTATAGTCATTCTTTCATATTAGATCGATTAAACAATCCTCCCTATTCTATTTATTATAACTACCCCTACTACATAATCACTCTTGTTACTAGTAATTTCAAGTAGATCCTATAAATTTGTTGGTACAATGATTTGGGTACTGATTAATCTCGTCTGCAATTACATGAATTATTTCTTATACAATGTTTCAAATGAAAACTCTAAATACTTTTATAACTGATGGATAATAGATTAATCATATTAAAATAAATTTTTGAAATTCCGATGATATAAGATAGGAAATCTAAAAATAATTTTGATATTCCTCAAAATCATGGGTTCCATATATTACATTATCAAATTGATAATTATAGAATCAAACATTGTCACCTATTTAGAAATTAACTATCTCAAAACATTCTATTGTTCACTATGAAATGAATCTTATCCAAATTTAGAACTAAGCATATATGTCTATATATTTTCAAAAACCAAGTTAATTTTTTTTGATACATACCTTGAATGATTAAACATACATGTAAAATTCAACCACTAACACTTCAAGTAAATCCTCTTACATTACATGAAAAATGTGTTCTATTCACCTCTGAAAGCTTGTTGGTGTATTAAAAATAGTGATTGGCATAATTTTTTGGTTGAAGAATCAATAAGGGAATGTAAATGTGGTATTTCTTTGGACTTTTAGTTCCACTAGAATATATTATTTTCTAGAGTTTCTATCAACAAAGTGGTAATTCTGATGTCTAAAAAACTGTTCTATCATTTTTTTGTAAATGGGAAGGAAAATTTATCATTATTACATCATAATGGTTTCTATAAATAATAAACTCTCCAACACATCATTTTTCTAGTTAAGAACAACTCATAATACTTCTTCACTATTGTTAATACTTGTTTATTTAATTCCACATGGAGTATTCTAGCCCATTCACTATTTTTAATTTAGTAGATTTTTTAGATTTCTAAGTGTTTCAACAATTCTATATCCACTACTTCATTTATTAGAATAGTACACCTCCTTTATGGATACCTTGTGTTTTATTACTTCTCCAAGTATCACCTTATAAGTGTAAAGATAATGGGTTATATCTTTGATATTATATATGACCTATAAAAACCCTTATTTATTTTCTTTAGAATTGTATCTAACTATTAATCTTGTTCTTTTAGAAAATTGGAACTGATGATTAACAATATGTTTTTTTCCAAAAGAATGATTACCACATCTTTGGTGGTTTTATAGTTAAGAGAACCAAATTCCAAAAGTATTCCCTTAAAATATGTTCCACTATATTGAATCCTTCATAATATTAAATTTCATCACTATTTTCTTTAGTATTTCTCTCCAATTCATCATCAATCAGATCCATCATAACCTTCGACTCCTTATCGTGCTTCTCTACTAGTTTATACCCTTATTTGGTTATGATTGTCTCATACAAATATTAAATTTCATATCTATGTTTCAATATTTTCATTAATTAAAATTGTAATATCTCCCGTCCAACATGAAAGATCTTCCATCGTTGGTTTACATAAATGAGTGATTTCCCAATAGTTATGAAAGTTCAACCACTGATAAGTGGAACCTCTCCTTATCAATATAACTCTAAAATGAGAAAATAAATGGTGAAAATAAAAGTCACCACCTTCACCAAAACATCCTCTATAATTTAAATTGATTATTTAATTGATTAATACTCTTGTTTTATGGAAATTATTATGGCCTTCAGGCTTCAAACACATGGTTATTGAATAAATATAAAGGAATAAGATTAAAACGTGTTCATAAATCACAAATTAATGTTATAAAATACCATTATCTAAGAGTCCATAGAATAGAAATTATTAATTATCTTAAATATGTTTTGGTATATTCCTTTTAAGTTTATTTTAACACTATACACTTAAATATATCACACCTAAGTCCAATAATTTATTTTTTTTAGATATGAGTTCTTTGATGATCCTACCATATACTGGAATGATAATATGATAGTCGTTCTCCTCCATCGTGTAGAACACCAGAATTATCCCAAGAAATTCGGAGAGGAAGAGCCTTGTTTGTTTGTCCTGTACTCTCCACATTAGAGTCGTAACAAGTAGCTATAATACATCAATTGCAAGAATATCAATAATGGGTGAGGGGGAAATAATTAAAACACCCTCCATACCTCGTTTGATTTGTTGACGGAGGTCGCGAAGAAGTAGACGATGTTGTTCTGGATATACGTACGCTGGTGACTTCGGCATTCCCTCGATCGTCGACTCGTTGATGTTGAAGACGTTCCACGTCAATGATTGTATCTAGGAAGAAGTTTAAGTCGAAGTCGGCGTTCTTCGTTGGAGAAATCAATCCTCCAAGAGATCTCTCCTTTGCCAATACTTTCCCCCAAAATCAAATAGCCAACTGTTCTGTTTCCCCAATTTTAATTTTTGGAACAATTTCAAATTGAATTAATTAATTACATAGTGTTTGGCATAATAAAGTAAAGGGGGTCGCACCATTAATGTAGGGGAAGTTTAAGAGGCTTCCCCACACTTAAGAGGGAGTTCAGGGGGTTTTAGCCTTCGGTGGTCCCCACCACCATAACCTCTCATGGGAGGTTAGTTCTGGTGGTCCCCACCCCCATAACCTCTCATTGGTGGTTTAGTTCAAGTGGTCCCCACCTATTAATAATCCACATGGGAGATCCTAAAAAATAAAATAAAATGTTACAGGACTTTTATTTTATTTTATTCTTTCACGAAAAACCCAAAAATTATCTTTCACTCTCGACCAACTGCCATCATGGTGAAAGTCTCCTTAAGCGAATACCAGAAATGCAAGTTCAATGGTGCCCTCATATTTTAATTCCGAGCACCAATTAAAAAGTTATAAAACCAGATCATATGTTTACTGAAAGTACCCAAAAAAAAGTTCAGAAATTCATTCCGGGAACATCGGGCCTCGGAATCACACGCCGTCAGTTTTTGCAGAATCATAAAATAAAAAAATATTTTAGGGAAAATTACATGGAAATTCTAGGTCTTCACATTTTCCCCACCTCAGGTTTTTATGTCCCTATAGCCACAAATCAAACTAAGGGTACAAGTGGGTGTACTGAGCACGCATCTGAGCCTCCCACTCTCATGTTCTCTCATGGAGGTTTTTCTGCCGCGAGCGAACGCGCATCAGATGTGTCGAATGTCCATGAAGGACCCACTCTTTTCAATCCTCAATCCTTACTGGAACCTCTATAAAAGTCACCCCATCGTCGACCTCCATCTCGCCATGGTTGATGATGTGATAAGGGTCATGCATGTATATCCTCAGCTGGGATACATGGAAGACGTCATGCACCTGGTGCAACTGAGGTGGAAGAGGAATGTGGTAATCCACCTCGCCAACTCTGATGAGGACCTGAAAAGGTACAATGAATCTCAGAGATAACTTGCAACCTTGGCCAAATATCTACAAACTGCGTCGAGGTAAAACCTGTAGAAAGACGTGGTAGCCATCCTCAAACTCCATAGGTCTCTATCTTCTATCGGCATAAGACATATTCCTACTTTATGCATTCTTCATCTACTTCTAGATTATAAGAACCTTCGGTGTGGTAGCATGTACCATCTCTGCTCCCACTAGTGCTGACTCCCCAGGGTCAGTCCAGCACAAAGGTGATCTACAACGTCACCCGTGAAATGCCTCAAAAGGTACCATCCCAATGGTGGATTGATAGCTTTTGTTGTATGAAAAATCCACCAAAGTAAAGTGATCCTCCCAACTACGATCGACGTCGAGGATACAAGCACTTAATATTTCCCCAAGGGTCTAAATGGTCCGCTCAGTCTGGCCATCCATATGAGGATTGAAGGCGGTGCTCAAATGAAGCTGCATCCCGAAAGCCTCATGAAACCACTTCCATAGTTGGGAAGTAAAACGTGCATAAATATTTGAGAAAATCATCTAGGGAACTCCATGTACCAACACAATCTCTTTCACATAGAGGTGTCCCAAGATCTCTACTAAACCATGCTCTCTGATCAGTAGGAAGTGGGCCGACTTGGTGAGTTGGTCGACGATCACCCAAATCGAGTCATGTCCCCTAGATGTACATGGAAGTCCTATAATGAAGTCCATGGATATCCCATGCCACTTCTACTTTGGGACCTCTAAAGGATGAACCAAGTCTGTTGGTACCTGATGCTCTGCCTTCACTTGCTGACAAGTGAGGCACAGAGAGACAAACCCTGCAATTTCTTCCTTTATTCCCAGCCACCAGTGCTGTTGTCAGATATCCTAGTACATCTTCGCCACTTCTGTATGTACCGCTAGAGGGAATTTGTGGAACTCCCTAAACACTTCCTATTGAAGTGAAACTGGTACCATGGTACATCCTATGAAGAGGATTATGTGCTCCCCACATTCATAAAATCCATCAAGTGCATGTCTTGTGGATATTTGTGCACATCACATCTCTCAGTCAGCATCCCCACATTGCGCCTCACTAACTCGCTGAAGAAGTAGGAGAGTGAATGTAAGAGACTGAAGAAAAGTGGCTTTATCCCGATTTATAAAGGATATCTACAAAGAGGTCAGCTTCACTGTCGCCTTGCCTACCAGTTGTATACCAGACCTCTTGTTGAGTTCATCTGCTACAACATTCCCCTTCCAAGGAGTATAGACTATATCGAAGTCATAGTCCAAGAGGAACTCGAGCCAATGTCATTGTCTCAGGTTTAGGTCCTTTTGAGAGAAGATATACCTGAGACTCTTATGATCCGAGTGGACCATAACACATTCGCCCATTAGATAGTGCCACCACTTCTTTAAGGTGAATACCACTACTATTAACTCTAGGTCATGGGTAGAATAGTTCTTCTCATGTTGTCTCAGCTATCGAGAACCATATGCGATCAATGCTCACTCCTGCATCAGGAAACATCTGAGCCTGTTCCTTGATGCGTCGTAGTATACTACGTACCCAATGCCCTCCTATGGAAGCCTCGAGATGGGGGCACTAGTCAGCCTCTACCTCAGCTTTTGAAAACACTGCTGGCATCTCTCCGACCAGACGAAGGGTTTCCCCTTTTTTGTCAAGGATGATAGTGGTGTTGCAACTCTTGCAAAATCTGGTTCAAATGTCCAGTAGTATCCATCCAGACCTAGAAAGATCTTTACCTCCATCACAGTCCTGGGTGTCTCCCAAGCAAGTACCATCTCAATATTCGCTGGATCCACTAATACTCCAGCCTCCGATATGGCATGTCCCAGAAAGTGAACCTCTCAGATCTATAACTAGAACATCGAGAACTTACCATAAAGATGGTGCTCTAGGAGTGTGTCCAGTACAACCCACAAATGACAAGTATGATCCTCCTGAGTAGCTGAGTAGATCATAATGTCATCAATGAAGACCACCACAAAGTGATCAAGGAATGGCTAAAAGATCCTGATTTGGAGTCCCATGAATCCTACTAGAGTGTTGGTCACTCCGAATGGAATAACCAAAAACTTGTACTGGTTGTACCGACATCTGAAATCCATCTTCTTCACATCCCCATCTTGTACTCTGATCTGGTGATAGCCTGATCTGAGGTCTATCTTGGAGAATCATCGTGCTCCCTTCAGCTGATCAAGGAGGTCGTCAATCCTCGAGAGTGGGTACTTGTTCTTCAAAATCTCTTATTTCAGGTGTTGATAGTCAACACAAAGTCTCAAGATCCCATCGGCCTTCTTGGCAAACAAAATCGGGGATACCTAAGAAGAAACACTGGGCCGAATGAATCCATTCCCATGCAAGCCCTCCAGCTATACCCACATCTCACGAAACTCCATGAGAGCCATATGATACTCTAGTTTAGATATCAGTGTCATCTCGGGGTATAAGTCAATATTAAATTATACCTATATGCGAGGAGGTAGACCCGGAACATCATCAGGGAAGACATCTGCATACTGGTCCACCACTACAGGATAACTCGGACTCTTCACATCAACCGCTCTGAGGGTAAGGCTAGCTGACTGATGAGTGATCGGCTACACTATCTTCTGGGTATGTCCATCCTGTTCTGTAAAGGATCCCTTCTCACCGGTAAGGTAGAATTGGTCCCATCCATGTGGACACACCGCACTTTGTGGCTAATACTGTCAATCTGAGCATGTACTGTAGATAACGAGTCCATACCTAAGAAGACGTCGTAAGGCCTTGACGCCGCTACTAGGAGATCCCAGCTGAATCTCTCACCTCCTAGAGTAAGCTCACACTGCCAGTACCAGTGTGGAATCGTCGAATCTGATCCTGTAGGAGTCTCTAGTCGTAAGGATCAAGAAAACGGCTCTGTCAGAATCTCTGAGCTCTGAATGAGGGTAGTGGCAAAAAAAGAATGACTAGAACATATGTCTATAAGTACTACAGCTAAGGTGGAGTAGACAAATATTGTACCTCATATCATCTCCGGAGCACCATTATCATAGTTCTCACCTGCTTGGAGTTGGGATATCTCCTTTCCACCTGCTCTCTATGGTCAGGGTGGACCTCCTGGTGGTAGTGGCGGTAACATATCGAATCGTCAACCACCACCGGCAAAACGTCCAGCTCTCCTAACAAGTCTGCTTTCTCTCTGCGGACCTCCTCGGTCGAACATCTGTCTCTACCTCGGCGGTCCTTCAACCATCTATTGATCATCCGTATGGAGGGTCGGATAGTCACGAGCCATGTGAATCTTCCATCCACATGCATAACACTGCTTTCTCCTAACATGACTGACTCTGCCTCGGTTACCCCACACAATCGACCTTGAATCCTGTAGTTGTCCACCTGTAGGTCTGGTCCTCTTGGACCTCTATGACATCTGTCTGCTGCCAGCTGCATAAGACTTCGCTACGTGACAACTTGTGGTGGGTCTCGCTATTGGAAACTGCTTAGCAAGAAAACTCTACAATAAGAGGTCTCTCTGTAACACCCCTGCATGCATCAGGATGCTATGTGAGATCATTGAAACCATGATCTCTCACTTGAGTCCCTGCTCAAAGGTCCGGTCCCTAATGAATTGGTCCTGAACCTTATTTTTGGAGTATCATGAGAGGTAAGTGAACCTCGATGAGTACTGATCCATAGTCATGATGCCCTGCTGCAGATGAAGTAGCTCCTGAATGTGAACTACGCGAAGAGTCATTGGGACCAACTCTACCCAAAACAGGCTCTCGAAGTCTTCCCATATAAGCGTCAACTCATCGTGAACTTGGAGCATCATGCTCCACCATCTGCGTGTTTCTTTTTGTATAAGGATGGTGGCAAGGATCACCATGAGATCAGCTAGTGTCCCTACCAGACGGAAAACTCTCACTACAACTTCAAACCAATACTCAGCCGCCCGTGGGTCTGTCTCTCCTCTGAAGCTGGGTGGCCTTTGGCCCTAGAACTCATGCAACGTTCCTAAGCGGCATGCACCGTAGAGTGTGGAGGTCGTGGTAGTTGGAATCCGTGGGCAGCAGTGGCTATGGGGCCGCACAATTGCCTTCTTTGCCTTCATTGTGGTTGATTTTTGTCCTCCTCCATCACGAAGAACACAAGAATTATCCCAAGAAATTTGGAGAGGACGGGCCATGTTTTTTTTCCACACTCTCCGCATTAGAGTGGTTGCAATATACTATAATAATTGAATCACAATAATATCAAGAATGGGTAAAGGAAAAATAATTAAAACACCCTCCCTGCCTCATTTGATTCGTTGATGGAGGTTTCAAGGAAGGAGACAATGTTGTTGGGGATAGACGGATGTCAGTGACGTCAGAATTCCCTCAATCGTCAATTCGTTGACATTGAAGATGTTCCTCGTCAACGATTTTCCCGAGGAAGAAGTCGAAGTCAGTGTTCTTTGTTGGAGAAATAAATCCTACAAGAGCTCTCCCATTTTCCAATACTTTTCCCCAAAATCAAATAGTCAACTATTGTGTTTCCCAAATTTTAATTGTTGGAACAATTTTAAATTGAATTATTTAATTACATAGTGGTTAGCATATTAAATTAAAGGTGTTTACACCATTAATGTGGGGGAAGTTAAGAGGACTACCCACACTTAATAAGGAGTTCAAGGGGTTTTAGCCTTGGGTGGTCCCCACCACCATAACCTTTCATGGGAGGTAAGTTCAGGTGGTCCCCACCACCATAACCTCTCATGGGGGGTTTAGTTTAGATGATCCCCACCTATGAAACATCCACATGGGAGATCCTAAAGAAAAAAAATGTTACACAACTTTATTTTATATTATTCTTTCACGAAAAACCCAAAAATTATATTTCACTATAAACCAGCTGTCATCGAGGTGAAAGTCTCCTTAAGTGAATATCAGCGCTGTGAGTTCAACGGTGCCCTCATATTTCAATTCCGAGCATCGGTTCAAAAGTTAAAAAAACCCGCTAATGTGTTTACTAAAATTACCCGAAAAAAAGTTCATAAATTCATTCCGGGCACACCGGGCCTTGAAATCCCGCACCTTCAGTTTTCACGGACTCGTAAAATTCCCATATATTTAAAAAAATACACGGAAATTCTGGGCTTTTACATTACGCACCTTGAAACTCTTAAAAGGTATATCTTTTAGGTCGTTTAGTAGGTTTTTTTAACTTTTTTGGATATGGGATAATAATTTTCGTCATTAAAATGATAGAATAATTGTATTTTATAGATATAGGAAATGTTTTATAGTGTTTATAGGTTTTTTTTGAATTTTGGTTTCAGTTTAGGTGGAAAATAGTGGGTTTTGGATGTTGGTTGGGTAAAAGATATTGAGAATGGAATGGAATAACATGATGGTAGTATGTAATAAACACAAATGAGTTATAATGTTATTAACTATTTGATCTAGGTGGATAAGTTATGATTTTTGAAGGAATTATTTTCTTGGGATAAAGAACCAAATGAGTGAAGAAAGTACATGATCTAGAGGAAACAGAAGGTTTACCTTATTTTTTATGAAAAAATCCTAGTATTGTAATGTGATATACTATAATTTTCCATGATTATTCTTTCAAAACCAATATTATTTTAAAATATTGGAAATATATGAAATATGTTTCCGTAATATGTTCCTTCAAGAGACAAGTGTCAACATGCTGATGTTTTGAGGTAATCCTCACGCACAGGGTAACTGTTTGATTGGGTACCCCATGAAAATATTATTCCAAACTATAATTACTTACTCAGTGTATTAAAATGTGATTTTTCTTAATATGATGGATTTATTTTTTTCTTTTTCCCCATTATAACATCAAGGTATATGACTGCAATTTGTGGGGTACCCCATGAGAATGTTTTTTAGCATAGTTCTTTTCTTCAGTTTCATGAAACATGATTGAAACCTATGGTTTTCTTTAAAAACATAACATGGGATTGTGGGATGGTGTTACGATGTGAGATACAGCCACATGAAATTTATTATTCATGTTTTCCAAAATAAACTATCACATTTTGATCATATGGTGTGGTTTTATATAGTTATAGGCTCATTTTTTCTGAGGTCACATGATGGCATGAAATATACCTATAAAATATTTTTCCAATAGTCCTTCTCACCATTATTAAATTAGTATATAATTTCCTTAAAGGATATGATTTATACATTAATAAATTTGTAGTCAAATGAATTGTGGTAGGAACCATGTTGTTATGGAATGGATTTCAATGATTTTAGAAAAAAATTATCCTTCCCCTCTACCAATGAAATCTTTCTTTTATATCATTGATCCATCCCCATTATACTATTCTTAAAAGTAGAGAATAGGGATTAGTTAGGGTTTATTATGGGTCGAAATAATATCCACTATAATGATAGATTTAAATAAATGTACTTTACCAAAACATAATGTGAATAAAAAAACAAAAAAAACAAAAAACATACATGTGATTATTTTAAGAAAGTTTATTTTTTAATGTCAAAAGCTATTCCTAAAAGAGTATCTTTAATTAAAATATAGGGATTAGAGGTAGCCATATTGGAAATATAAAATTTATTACTTGAGTTATTTTCTATTCTCTTTAAATAATGGTTCATTATTCTTATGAATCAATATATATCTATGTGGAAAACGTTTTTTTAGCATAAATGTTTTCAACCATCATAATTTGAGATTTATTTGAAATAATTATACAATTCAATTTAAAATAAATACTTTTTCATCATGGTGTATGTTTTTTTCCTAAATGTGTATATCATTCCCTTATTTGTTTCACCTTATATATGGTTTTATTTATATAATATTTTATCTCAATCTATTTTACCTCATCCAAATATGATAATCATTTTATCACTGCTTCATCTTCCCCCCATTTTAATACCTTAAACAACCAATATTATTTATTGAAAAGCTACATCATAATGTAGAAATTTTTTAATAAAAAAATAGAATGGATAGATTCCCTGTAGAGTCTAGTAGGTTTTATGGTAGACCCGTAATATTTCATTGAGTTTACTTGAACAATCTATTTAGCATGAATTGATGGTATTCTCCATATTCTTCTTCAACTCATAGTATGAGATATCCATTTGTGCACTTGGTTTGGGGGTTATAAGAAGTGATTTTGTTATAGTGAGCTCTATATTTCACCATAACACCCCTAAAAATTTGTTTGAATAGTTGTTCATTGATCATTACTTAATACATCGGGAATTATGAACCTAGAAATGGTGGTATTGTTTAAAAATATTGTGAGCACCTTTACTATGTTTGATGAGATGGATTATAATTCAATAAAATTTGAAATATAATCTAGACACACAAGTATTTTTGTGTGAGAAAAAATTATAAAATTTTTCAAGGAAGTTAATTCACTAAACAATAAAAAATTCTACCTCCATGATTAGATATTGTTATATATCATATCTATCTCTAATTTTTTTAATTCTCCAAAAGTGATCAAAAGTTAAAAAATGATTTTTTCATATGTATGTAGTGTTTTGAAAAATAATTAAAATTATTTATATTGTCCATAATTCCTTTTAGACTATTTTATCGTCACATTGGGGAGGAGTGGAAAACATCCAACTTGTTTTTCACATCAGTGTCAAGCATGTGCTAATAGATTAGTCTAACATTACATTATTTGAAAATTAGAGGGTAATCGAAAAAACATTGAACCATAGCGAAAAATATTTACTGCTATTAATAATTGAGGTATTTGTTGATTTTAGTTGTCACCAAATAGTTAGTAATGTTAAAAAAACATAGTCATACACTAAGCTTTGCTTTATAAATGTATATATCCAGATCATCATCCTAAATCATTATTTCATGATCTCCACCTAATTATAGAAATACCTTCATTGATATATAGTCAATAATTAAATTCTATAGGTCTTTCATATCCGTGATCTCAATTTTTACCACATATAATAACAGTTTCCACCATATCATGCTGTTCTTTTTATCATTTTTGTGTAAAAAAATATTTAGTGTTTCATGATCTATATATACCACAATAATGGATAGCATGAGATGAGATATAAAATTATCAAATGAAATAAAAATTGGAATAAAATAATTCTATAACATTGTGTAGTTGGACTATATCTCTATTATAGTCATTCTTTAATATTATATAGATCAAACAACCCTCTCTATTCTATTTCTTATAAGTACCCCTACTACATAATCACTCTTGTTACTATTAATTTCATGTAGATCTTGTAAATTTGATGGTACAATGATTTGGGTACTTATTAATCTTGTCTACAATTACTTTAATTATTTCTTATATAATGTTTCAAATGAAAACTCTAAATCCTTTTATAAGTGATGGATAATAGATTAATCACATTAAAATAAATTTTTGAAAACCCGATGATATAAGATGGGAAATCCAAAAATAATTTTGATATCCCTCAAAATCATGGGTACCATATATTACATTATAAAATTGATAATTATAGAATCAAACATTATCACATATTTAGAAATAAACTACCCCAAAACATTCTATTGTTTACTATGAAATGAATCTTATCCCAATTTAGAACTAAGCATATATGTATATATATTACCAAAAACCAAGTTAATTTTTTTGATACATACATTGAATTATTAAACATACCTGTAAAATTTAACCATGAACACTTCAAGTAACTCCTCTTACATTACATAAAAAATGTGTTCTATTCACCTATGAAAGCTGGTTAGAGTTTTAAAATTTGTGATTGACATATTTTATTAGGTGAAAATTCAATAAGGGAATGTAAAAGTGGTATTTCATTGGACTTTTAGTTCCACTAGAATATATTTTTATCTAGATTTTCCATCATTAAAGTGGTAATTCTCATGTCTAAAAACCCGTTCTATCATTTTTTTATAAATGGGAAGTGAAATTTATCATTATTACATCATAATGGTTTCTATAAATAATAAACTCTCCAACACATCATTTTTCTATTAGAGAACAACTCATAAATCTTCCTCACTATTGTAAATACTTGTTTATTTCATTCCACATGGAGTATTCTAACCCATTAACTGTTTTTATTTTAGTAGATTTTTTAGTTTTCCATGTGTTTCAACAATTCTATATCCACTACTTCATTTATTAGAATATTTCACCTCCTTTATGGATACCTTGTTTTTTTATTACTTCTCCAAGTGTCACCTTATAAGTGTAAAGATAATTGGTTATATCTTTGATATTATATATGACCTATGAAAAATCCTTATTTATTTTTTTTATAATTTTATCCAACTTTTAATCTTGTTCTTTTAGAAAATTGGAACAGATGATTAACAGTATTCTTTCTTTTTTCCTAAAGAATGATTACCACATCTTTGGTGGTTTTATAGTTAAGGGAACTAAATTCAAAAAGGATTCCCTTAAAATATGTTCCAATATATTGAATCCTTCTTAATTATAAATTTCATCACTATTTTCTTAAGTATTTCTCTCCAATTTCTCATTAATCAGATCCATCATAACCTTAAACTCTTTATCTTGATTATCTACTAGTTTATACCCTTCTTTGGTTATGATTATCTCATATAAATATTAAATTTCATATCTATGTTTCAATATTTTCATTAACAAAAATTTTAATATCTCCCCTCTAACATGAAATATCTTCCATCATTGGTTTACATAAATGAGTGATTTCCCAATAGTTATGAAAGGACAACCACTGATAAGTGGAACCTATCCTTATCAATATAACCCTAAAATGAGAAAACAAATGGTGAAAATAAAATTCACCACCTTCACCAAAACATCCTCTATAATTTAAATTGATTATTTAATTGATCAATACTCTTGTTTTATGGCAACTATTATGGCCTTCAGGCTTCAAACACATGGTTATTGAAGAAATATAAAGGAATAAGATTAAAACATTGTCATAAATCACAAATGAATGTTATAAAATACCATGATCTAACAGTCCATAGAATAGAAATGATTAATTATCTTGAATATGTGTTGGAATATTCCTTTTAAGTTTATTTTAACACTCTCCACTTAAATATATCACACCTAAGTCCAACAATTTATTTTTAATATATATGTGTTCCTTGATGAACCTATCATATACTGGAATTTTATAATTTTTCCTTAGTGAATTGAATATTGATGTGTAACGTTTTGAACAACTCTATAAACATTTTATATTGTGATCCAACATTCTATTGAGGAATCCTATCTGAAATGTTAAGAGGTTTCCAGTAAGAATTCACTTTAGATAGATTGAATGTGTGATTTATAGTCCTTTTTTATTCATTTCAAATTCATTGTGACCTTATTTGGGTTATTATTTATCATTTTCATGGTTTTACGCTTCATTATATGAATGGGTTAATTTCCCATATTTGATGTTTTTTATTTTAGGTTTATCTCATTCATATCCCTTGCAGACTTCAAAATCACAACCATTGATTTCTCTATTTGAACATATGTATTTCCAATAGATCTTCAAGTGTCTTTTCGACCTACTTTTGGGAATGTAGTCCCAAATGTTAATCAATGTTCTGAATAAAATATTAGTGAATTTTCAAATATGTTTCATACTTTTAGCTATTTTTCTCAAATTGAGTGAGATTATAGTCATATTCCTTATTATATTATGTCACTAATTATTAAAAGTATGATTCTACATTTTAATCTTGTAGTTTGACATATTTTGGTTGGGATTGATTCCTCATTTGTTACCTCAAGTATTGTAATTATTTCCCAACGGGTTGATATTATTATTATACATTGGTAAACCCTATAAGAACTCAACCATGAATCATTTTTCTCCTTCCTCTTAGTTATTCCAATTTTGGGTTTGGTTCACCAGTTTACATTGGTCACCAATTATTTTTTAAAATAATATTTTTTACAGTTGTATCAAATAAAGATAATTCTCCCTATTTGATTCTCATTATTATAGGATTAATAATCTTGAAATAAGTTTTATCCTCTACTTATCTCCCATGAGAGATTTTTTTGATTCTCGTTTTTTGATCTATTTATTTGGATAGCTTGAAGTGATTCCAATGGATTATACATGGTTTTTACTTGGGATAATAGAAAAATAATATCTTCCATATGGTGAATAACTCGTTGTATATAGACTCTTTTTCCTTTAGACTAAGAGTTGTTTCTAAAAAATTCAACCATTATTTATCATGCCATTTCTATTAATTTTATTATAAGTTTTTTCCTAGAATTTAGACCAACCTTATCTCGTGAATTAGGTTGAAAAATATGTAAATTATTTATGGTTGAATCCAAATCATCACACTATAGTGTTAGAAATTTAATATTAAATCCTTTAATCGCTCTCATCCTTTGAATGTGGATCCTCCATATTATTTTAAATAGTTTTGAATCATCCTTTGGAGCTTCAATGTTTTCACCAGGGATATATACTTTCTAGATATTTATTATTAAGATCATACCATATTTTGAATGAATAAAAGGGAAGTCATTTTATCAAATCCTTATCTCATTCTTTCAAAAATAAAGGAAAAATAACAATCTTTTCACGCCATTAATAACCCTAGTATTTTATAATTAATACAAAATCACTCAAAAATTATATAGGTTTCTATGAGGATAAATAGTTTTTATTCAAAAAAAATTTCCAACATGTGTGATCATTTGTAATAGTATTGGATTCAGATCAAATTTATTAGATTGTATCAAAATCATAATGATGAAAATACAAGTTCTATCAGCCAATGAGATTCCAACTTATATGAGGAAGATACCTATTTTCACTCCTATGACTTTATCAACAATTTGTTATAGCTCATGATTTACACCATAGTGAACTCAATCTTCCATCACTAATCAAAAATTTCTAATGAAATTGAACTCAAACTGAATGTTTAAATACAATTGATAAGTACTTTCTATTTTCTTTGATCTAGTGTAGGGATTTTATCTCAATAACTACAAAATATAAAGATAAATACATGATAAATAACGTAGATAAAAAAGAAAAATTGGAAAAAAAATTGAAAAAATGTGTAGAATATTGATTCAAGTAACTAATTTTAATATTTTTAGTTAGGTTTATAAGTCATTTTTTCAGAAATAATCAATGAAACATGACCCACTCCTAGTAATCTTCACATCCTAATGATTGAATTCAACGTTCAAACATTTTAATAAAATAACCTATACAAAAACTACTTTAATATATTATAGTAAGGGAATGTTTGAGACTGAACTACTAGAAACACTATTATATCACAAATCCCCACAATTAGTTTTTCTCAATTACAGACTAGAAATTTAAAGATTAAAAACTAAAAAGAAAAAAATGTAAAAAATTTAATATTATAAAAATAATAATTTATAATATTAAAATGTAGAGATGGTGGATTAATTACTAAGTGTAGGTTTCCAAAAATTTATAATATAATTCTTTTGTGGGGATTTTTTGATTAGTTGGGAAATTCCAAATTGTAGTCCATCTTAATTAGTTAAATCCCAATTAATAATATCTTAATACTTTAAATTCATTATAAAAAATATATACTTAAATTAAGATCCCTTATTTTGTAATATTTATCTAAAATAACTATCAAGAATTATCCCATAGTCAAAATCATCTTTAATCACATTGGTATTCCACTTATTTTTGTTATTTATTTAAAAGAATAAATTAATTATAATTTTGATGTTAATAATTTTGATATACTCTATAAAAAAATTCACCTAAATAATCAATCAATTAAAAATTAATCACTATCCTTATAATGTTAATTCACAATACCTTAAGTGAAAATTCACTCATAATAATCATATAATCAACCACAACTAAAAATTTCATTGTAAGAGTTATAGAAATCATGAAAGTAAAAAAAATAGAATTAAGAAGAACAACAAATTGAATTATGAAAATTCAACTAGAATTCAAAACTATAATATAGATCATCCATAGAAGTATTTTCCTCATGTCACTCTCTAGAATTGAAGAAATCATCGAACCAGTCTAAGTGCATTTAAAAATAAGAAAAAAAATATATAATAATAGACTACTTTATGGTGAAACACTACTCATAAAATTTTTATTAATGTGTCACAAATATTCCCACTATCGTTTATCTATCATATTTATTAATCTTTCTTTATATCATAACATATCATAGAATAAGGGTCTTATTTATGTCATGTATAGAATATATTTATTACTTGAATTTTGAATCACTAATAACAATGGTGAATCACCCTGATGATTTTGAACATAATTTTAAATTTACATATCTTCCATGTATTATTTACACCAAGATTAGTATCCTATTTTAGAGATAAAATATATCACATCATTTAATTTTTATTCCTTTATTTTCAAGGTTTTGGGTGTATTGTAAGATCTAGTGAAGCCCAAGATAATAATTATTTCCATCAGGTAGAACATATTATCCATAAGAACATGATGAATAATAACCATGTCTTTAGAAGAACTGGATGAAAATTTAATGAATAGAATCCCAAAACATTAGACTGGATCTTTTTATAGTAAACTTATAGTTTATATAATAACCAAAATAAACTTTTTCAATGAATTCATTCCTAATTGAAGATATTTATCAATCGAACCACATTCAATTCATTTTATTTATTCCCTGAGAGAATCTAATATAGAATCACTCTTCCATATGTTCTCTACAATCTTAGATCATTATTGATGGTACATTGGTTGCTAGTGTGGAAGTATCAATCATCTTTCATCTCTCACCTTTGATCATAATAAGAAATTATTAACCCATGAAGGATTATTATCTTTTTATCTTAGTCTTGGGAGGAGGTGCACATAAATTTTATATATTGTTATTTATAGAAACACTATATGTTTTCTTAATTGGTCTTGAGAAAAATATCTAGAGAAGATAATCATTGTACACAAACATTATCTAAAATTATATATGATCAGAATATATAGTAAATAATTAATATTAATAATTTCACATGAGACATCAATCAAATATAAAACCTATCTTTTTACCAATTCCTAATAGGAATATTATTATCATTATTATTATGAATATATTTTGTCTTATACTAACTTATAAACACAAAAAATATCACTTCATTTTAAAAACTAAATCCATATTGTTTAAAATTATATTTATTTCTTATATCATTTCTATAAATGGTCCCTTAACTCAGATCACCCACCATCCATAGTGTTTATCAAAACATTGAATAATTAATATCCCCTCAAATAAATAATATCTATTCAATTATTAAATATATATTTATATTATTCTCTATATGGGAAATAAATATACTCATTATAATAAATATTATATTCAAAAACGTGATAATAAATATTTGTTTAATAGTTGAGTGACTAAATATATTTTTTTATTTATTAAAAAAAATTATTAAATGGTGAATAATTAACAATACATAAATATATATTGTATTAAATAATCATGGAAATAAATATTTATTTAATATTAAACTCATATATATATATATTCAACTTGAATATAATAGGTGAATAAATATTAGAATTGATCTGATCCTGAATGAAGATTATTTCTCAATCTTGATAAAATCATTTATTCCATATATTAAAATCAAATGTATTTTCACTAAGATTTGTGGATACACTGAGTGTGTGACCTTCTAATCCTTTTTTCAGTAGGATTAGGTGAGCATTCCTAAACACAAATAATATTTTTCTAGAAAAACATTAAGTCACCAATAGAGAAATAATTTAATATTATAATTCAAAAATGCCACCTATGAATGTTCTCTATGTAATATAATCCCTTTTTCTTGATATCCTTAATTCAAAAAGTGGTATAGTCATTTTATTACCCTATGCTCTAAATATATATTTCATTAAAAAAATAAAAATAACTCATCAATTACCATGTCATTGGACTTTTATCTAAAAATTTCATTTTATTAAAAGTCTATGAGATGTATACCTCTTTTAATGAATATAATGGGAAAAAGTATTTCTTGACTTATTCATTAATTTTGTATCACCTATAACACGCCCAACGTATCTATAAGGTCCCAGCCTTAAACCTTACTTAATCTTGAGTTATTACAAGATTACACATTGAGGATCTTTTCGGGTTTAGAGTTTTAGAGAATTAGATCATAAAACATGCATTACATTCCACATATAAACAAAGTGGTTACATAAAGATATTATTCTTCATTCCCATCAATGGAAACATATTTAAAATAAACATAGATTATTTCTTGACACTTCCTTGACACTATCATCATATCATGTACCTTTCCCTTAACCTGTGAAAAACATTTCAAAAAAACTTTGGATGAGCATAAAAAGCTCAGTAAGGGATATAAAAATATGGAAAGGAAAAATGGGTACATATATACATAAGGATTAGATCATACTTTACCCATAAAACATAAGCACTTTAACATATCTCATTAAATCATGAATAAATCATAGAAATCATAAGACATAAAGGTAACTTGAGGCATTCATAACATTCTTACGTAGGGAGTAACCCTCTTGGTTACGTTTGGAATACCCATCACAGTATATTCCCTAAATCTCTTCGGAGAAACCTTAATGTTTCACTCCTTCGCGTTACCCAATGCATTGGAGAGCTATATCGGTCTCACCCGCCCTTAGTTTATCACGGAACCACCCGTTTTCATAATAATGCCCAAGAACCTCAACATAATCATATCACATAAAACTTGCATAAAGGAAAAATAACATTACCACCTTTAAATCACAAGATATCAATACAACACATTGATATAAAAACATTATGAAAACCATTTTCGATACCAAAATAAAAGAAAAGTAAAACATGGTATTTATTTTTCTTTTAAAAAGAATGTATGGCTTGTAGAGGAAGCCGAAACTCAAATAACGGTCACGACAGCGGAGAAGTCGTTGTCGCCGCATTCGTACAACAAAAACATTCCCTTTTGTCGTTTAGTAAACGCTTCATATAAAAAAGATTCCTTTTGAATAAAAATAAACGTCAAAGGGGTTTATACACCATATAAAAGAAGGTTGTGTATAAAACAAAATATGCCTCAATGAAAGGAGATTGAGACGAAGTCACATACCTCCGGTCCGACTTGACTTGATCATTCTTTAATGTCCTGAATAATAAACTTGAGTTAATTTATACTTGTTTAAGAACCTTTTTAAAGTTCATTATTCCTTTTATATCACTTATTTCCATGTCATGAACACTATGTAATTATTTAAGTTAATAACGGTCGTTTTAACGATCATTGGTACTTGAGTCAAAAATAATCCCTTTTTAATTACAAGTTTTTCTTGTATCCATTATATACAGGATTATAATCATGATGTATATATCATATATATCATATATATCCAGTATATACATGCATTTATAATATTACATAATCATTTAGAGGTAAGAAATGAAATTCACCGTTCATGGAGACGGTAAGCCGTACGTACGCATGAACGCTACTTTCATTTCTATTTCATATTTTATAGAATGGAATCATAATGATATAAAGGTATATTATAATTCCAGTATAATATCATATATAATATCATAAATCCATCCTTTATACGTCCCACATATTGTATTTAACGAATCAACTCACTTTGAGGTTGCGGTAGTCCGCACTTCCTTAAATGAAGATATCGCGTTTACCCATAATGGAAACAATAATGGTATACCCAAAATGAAAAATAAAGAAGCTTAAGGAAAACATAAACATATTATATATCATATATAAATATAGTTACATATTAATGGCCACTTTTGAAGGTGTTAAAAGAATGTTGAACAATCATCATTTCGGGAGGCATAAATTCACCATCCACGGAAACCGTATGTTCGTTAACCATTAGATGCAGGTGTGTGTAATTGTATCTCAAATCATTATTATAAAAACATCCTAGTATATTTATGATACTGTATTTGTTACAAAATAAAATAATAAAAAGAGTTTAGGGGGTTGGAGAAGCAAAATAAAACAAAAGGACTCAAAAGAAGACATTACCTTAAAATCGGGTAACTCCCTTTGGTTGGAGCTCAAAAGCTTCCTTGGAAAGCCTTCATCCCAAAGTGAGGCTTCAAAGAGTAATATAGGGAAGTGGAGAGCCATGATGGGCAGGGTTTTGCTGATCCAAAGGATTTGGGAGTGTGGGAAAAGAGGTAGAGTTGGGGGCCTTTTATAAGAGGAGAGGAGGGGCACTCTTGGAAAGTAAAGAAATATTACTTTATTTAAAAATGAGTTTCGGATTTAAAAGGTCCCACATTGATATAATTAGAGGATAAGGTGATAAGGGTTCGAAATCAACTCATACAATTGGTTTTGGCCATGTGTAAGTTTTAGATTTTACATTATCTTTCCATTTTATTTAAATCGTTAAATAATGAGGTTATCGCTGCATCATCATGATGTCATAAATAATTTAATTTAGTTAATGTCTAAAAATTATAAAAAAAATACTATGATGTAGGAAATATTTTTATCTTTATAATTAATATTTATAGTAAAAAATATGACTTGTATAACCCCATGTAAATTTTTTTTTAGTAAAACACCTCATGTGTGTGTCATTTTTACTTTAATATTAAATAAAAAGTTATTTATGTCATTTCCCAACAGAAGTGGCTCCATGGGGTCCCCAAGTTGACCAATGGCTGTTCTCGGTCGTCCATGACACATCCAATATGGTTAGGACATGTTCCTAGGTCATTTTATATTATTAAATAATTATTTTTACCTTAAACTACACTAATTACCTCTAATCGCGATTAAGAACTTAATAAGTTACTATTCACCAAAAAATTATTTTAATCTCATTGAACAAAATTTTACATCTTAATGACAACCATCTATGTCGGATTTTTGAAATTCAATACAAAAACGTGGCAAAATTTCATTTAAACGAAAAATCAGTTTTTATAAGTACCACTTAGTGGTTTCACTATTCATCAAAAATTGAAGTTTTTCAGAAAAATACCAAAAATTCACCCTAATCTATATTTGATATTCCGAATTCAAAAATGAAGTCTATTTTACAAAATTCAAAACATATAAGTCACATTAATTAATTTAATAATTAATTCCCACTGTCATGACAAATAGCGTGTTTTTATGAAACAATAATTATCAAAAGATTGACACAAGTTTAAGTCCAATTTCAAAGTGAAATTGATTCCAATGACCACCATTGGATTAAATGGTAAAAATATATTCTAATTACACTTCAAAACCAATTCAAAAGATAATCTAATCATATAAATAAATTAGATTAAAAAGCAGTTTTGATGTAAAATGCAGTATTTTCCACTATTCATTAAAAAATGAACATTGTCAGAAAAATACCAAAAATTCACACAAAGTAAATTTTGATGTCCCAATAATAAAGAATAAGTTTATTTTGACAAAAATAGTTTATAAAATTGTCAAAAGATAGATTCAAAATGGTTTTCCATCAAAAGGTAGTAAAACAATCTTTTAAAAATATTAGTGTATTCCATGCTTAAAATTGGATTTATTTTCATTTTAAGCCTCTAAAACACTATCTAATTAATTAATAGACATAGATAAAAATATATATTATTCATTACTTACTTGGGATGTTACATCCTTCCCCCCTTTAGAAAATTGCATCCCCGCAATTTATTTACTTATCGAATAAATGGGGGTACTTATCCCTCATTGCATTTTCAGATTCCAATGTTACCTCTTACATCATGTGGTTTTTCCACAAAACCTTTACCTGATTAATCACCTTATTCCGTAAAACTTGCTCCTTGTGGTCAAGAATCTGGACCGGTTATTCCTCATAATATAGGTTCTCTTCCAGCTGAACTACCTCTGGACTCAAAACATGAGATGGATCTGGCATGTACTTTCTCAACATAGAAACGTGAAAAACATTGTGTACCTGAGATAAACTCAGAGGTAAAGCCACTCGGTATGCAACTGATCCAACTCTCTCCATAATTTCATATGGTCCAATAAACCTTGGAATCAGATTTCCTTTCTTACTAAATCTCATCACACTTTTCCAAGGAGAAACCTTGAGAAAAACATGTTCACCTACCTCGAAAGATAGATCCTTCCTCCGGTTATCCGCATAACTCTTCTGCCTGCTCTGAGTTGTTCTCATGTGCTTCTGAATCAGCTGAACTTGTTCTGCCATCTCTTCTACCAATTCTGGTCCCATCAACTTCCTTTCACCCACTTCATCCCAGAAAGCTTGAGTTCGACACTGCTTCCCATATAATGCCTAAAATGGTGCCATCTGTATACTGGAATGAAAACTGTTATTATATGAAAATTCAACCAAAGAAAGTTGTTGGTCCCAACTTCCCTGATAATCCATAGAGCAAGAACGTAGCATATCCTCCATGGTCTGAATTGTTTGTTCCGACTGCCCATCTGATTAAGGATGAAAAGCTGTACTAAAATTTAATTCAGTACCCAATGACTTCTGAAGGCCTTTCCAAAAGTTAGAAGTGAACCTGGGATCACAGTAAAATACAATAGAGAGAGGAACTCCATGTAACCCGAATATCTCTTTAAGATACAAACGGAAAAGTTGATCAAGGTAAAAAGTATCTCTTATAGTAAGGAAATGAGCAGACTTGGTCAAGCGATCAACAATAACCCAGATTGCATTATTAACTCGAGATGTCTTTGGTAATCCCACAGCAAAGTCCATGGATATATTCTCTCATTTATACTCTGGCACTGGTAAAGGCTGAAGCATCCCTTTCGGTAACTGCCGCTCTGCTTTAACCTGTTGACATGTCAAACACTTCACAGTAAAATCAGCAATATCTCTTTTCATTCCATCCCACCAGTAATACTCCCGCAGATCTCTGTACATCTTAGTACTGCCAGGATCAACTGAAAACGGAGAATTATGAGCTTCACCTAAAAACTCTCTCTTCAACTGTGAATCACAAGGCACACACAATCTCTTCCAAAATCTCAAAACACAATCATTATCAATGTTGAATTCAGGCAACTTACCTTTCTGAACCAGCTCTACCTTTTTCTGCAACTCACTGTCTTGCTTCTGTGCTTGCTTGATTCTATCTGATAGAGATGATCTCACTGATACCTGAAACAAAACAGAATAACATCCTACACCAACAACTTCTATTCCAAAGTTCATCAAATCCTTAACCAAAGGATCAAGTTCCAAACGCAACATTGTTAATGAAGAATTTCTTTTTTGACTCAAAGCATCAGCCACTTTATTTTCTTTTCCCGGAAGGTAATGAATTGTACAATCATAATCCTTGATTAATTCTGGACATCTCCTTTGTCTCATGTTCAATTATTTCTGAGTGAATATATACTTTAAACTTTTGTGATCGGTATATATTTCACACTTTACTCCATACAAATGATGCCTCAAAAATTTTAAAGCAAAAACAACAGCAGCTAATTCCAAATCATGTGTAGGGTAATTTACCTCATGGGTCTTCAACTGTCATGAAGCATAAGCAATTACCTGATCATTCTGCATTAGGATGCAACCAATTCTTTTCCATGAAGCATCACTGTATATAACAAACTCACCATTCCTGGAAGGTAGTGCCAAAACTGGAGCATTCACCAATATTCTTTTTAATTCCTGAAAACAATCATTACATTCTTTTGTCCAGATAAACTTAACACCCTTCCGAGTTAGCTTAGTCATTGGACTAGATAACCGTGAAAAATTTCTAACAAACCTTCGGTAATAGCCTTCCAAACCAAGGAAGCTACGAATCTCAGTTACATTTGTGGGTCTTGGCCAGTCTTCCACAACTTTTGTTTTTGCAGGATCAACAATTATCCCATCTTTAGAAACAATGTGACCAAGGAAAGAAATTTGTTGCAACCAAAACTCACACTTGCTGAATTTCCCATACAATTTCATTTCTTTTAAGGTTTTCAAAATAACCCTTAAATTTCTTTCATTCTCCTCTTTACTTTTAGAAATCACCAAAATATCATCAATAAAAACAACCAACATTTTTCACCTGAGTCAATTGAGCCATCACTGAAACAAACTATTTAGTTCTGATTCTGACCATCTCAGGATACTGATTTAGAAGGTTATTTCCTTCTGTATTCCTTCCTAGCACTGCTTCTTTGTTTCCTCTGTGGAAAACTATTCTGAACAAACATGTCTTAGATGAAGCAACATGGAAATATTCAAATGCTATATCATTTCAAAAAAAAATTGGATAATCATTTAATAGAATTATAACTCTTAATGTTATCTAAACCGACCTCTGATACCAACTATAAGGCCCCAGCCTTAAACCATACTTAATCTTGAGTTATTACAAGATTACACATTGAGGATCTTTTTGGGTTTAGAGTTTTAGATAATTAGATCATAAAACTTGAATTACATTCCACATATAAACAAAGTGGTTACATAAAGATAGTATTCTTCATTCCCATCAATGGAAACATATTTAAAATAAACATGGATTCTTTCGTGACACTTCCTTGACACTATCATCACATCATGTACCTTTCCCTTGACCTGTGAAAAACATTTCGAAAAAACTTGGGATGAGCATAAAAAGCTCAGTAAGGTATATAAAAATATGGAAAGGAAACATGGGTACCTATATACATAAGGATGAGATCATACTTTACCCATAAAACATAAGAACTTTAACATACCTCATTAAATCATGAATAAATCAAAGAAATCATAATAAATAAAGGTAACTTGAGGCATTCATAACATTCTTACGTAGGGAGTAACCCTCTTGGTTACGTTTGGAATACCCATCACAGTATATTCCCTCAATCACTTCGGAGAAACCTTAACGTTTCACTCCTTCGCGTTACCCAATGCATTGGAGAGCTATATCGGTCTCACCCACCCTTAGTTTATCACGGAACCAATCGTTTTCATAATAATTCCCAAGAACCTCAACATAATCATATCACATAAAACATGCATAAAGGAAACATAACATTCCCACCTTTCAATAACAAGATATCAATACAACACATTGATATAAAAACATTATGAAAACCATTTCGATACCAAAATAAAAGAAAAGTAAAACATGGTATTTATTTTTTTTAAAAAAGAAGGTATGGCTTGTAGAGGAAGCCGAAACTCAAATAACGGTCACGACGGTGGAGAAGTCATTGTCGCCACATACGTACGACAAAAACATTCCCTTTTGTCATTTAGTAAACAATTCATATAAAAAATATTCCTTTTGAATAAACGTAAAAGTCAAAGTGTTTTATACACCATATAAATGAAGGTTGTGTATAAAACAAAATATTACTCAATGAAAGGAGATTGAGACGAAGTCCCATACCTCGGGTCCGACTTGACTTGATCGTTCTTTAATGTCCTAAATAATAAACTTGAGTTAATTTCTACTTGTTTAAGAACCTTTTTCAAGTTCATTAATCATTTTATATCACTTATTGTCATGTCATGAATACTATGTAATTATTTAAGTTAATAACGGTCGTTTTAACGATCATTGGGACTTGAGTCAAAAATAATCCCTTTATAATTACAAGTTGTTCATGTATCCATTATATCCAGGATTATAATAATGATGTATATATATCATATATATCATATATATCCAGTATATACGTGCATTTATAATATTACATAATCATTTAGAGGTAAGAAATGAAATGCACCATTCATGGAGACGGTAAGCCGTACGTACGCATGAACGCTACTTTCATTACTATTTCATATTTTATAGAATGGAATCATAATTATATAAAGGTATATTATAATTCCAGTATAATATCATATATAATATCATAACTCCATCCTTTATATGTCCCACATATGGTATTTAACGAATCAAGTCACTTTCAGGGGGCGGTGGTCCGCACTTCCTTAAATGAAGATATCCCGTTTACCCATAATGGAAACCATAAAGGTATACCCAAAATGAAAAATGCAGAAGCTTAAGGAAAACATAAACTTATTATATATCATATATAAATATAGTGACATCTTAATGGACACTTTTGAAGGTGTTAAAAGAATGTTGAACAATCATCGTTTCGGGAGGCATAAATTCACCATCCACGGAAACTGTATGTTCGTTAACCATTAGATGTATGTGTGTGTAAGTGTAGCTCTAATACTTATCATAACAACATCCTAATATATTGAGGATATTGGAGTTGTTACAAAAGAAAATAATAAAAAGAGTTTAGGGGGTTGGAGAAGAAAAATAAAACAAAAGGACTCAAAAGAAGACATTACCTTAAAATCGGGTAACTCCCATTGGTTTGAGCTCAAAGGCTTCCATGGGAAGACTTCATCCCAAAGTGAGGATTCAAGGAGTAAGAGAGGTAAGTTTAGAGCCAAAATGGGCAGGGTTTGGCCGAGACAAAGGCTTTGGGAGTGTGGGAAAAGAGGTAGAGGTGGGGGCCTTTTATAAGAGGAGAGGAGGGGCACTCTTGGAAAGTAAAGAAATATTACTTTATTTGAAAATGAGTTTCGTATTTAAAAGGTACCACATTGATATAATTCGAGTATAAGGTGATAAGGGTTCTAAATACACTCATCCAATTGGTTTTTTCCATGTGTATGTTTTATATTTTACATTATCTTTCCATTTTATTTAAATCGTTAAATAATGAGGTCATCGCTGCATCATCATGATGTCATAAATAATTTAATTTATTTAATGTCTAAAAATTATACAAAAACTACTATGATGTAGGAAATATTTCTATATTTCTATGTAATATTTATAGTCAAAAATCTGACTTGTATAACCCCATGTAAAAATTGTTTTAGTAAAACACCTCATGTGTGTGTCATTTTTACTTTAATATTAAATAAAAAGTTATTTATGTCATTTCCCAACCAAAGTGGCTCCATGGGGTCCCCAAGTTGACCCATGGCTTGTCTGGGTCTGCCATTAAACATCCAATAAGGTTAGGACATGTTTATATGTCATTTTATATTATTAAAGCCTTATTTTTACCTTAAACTACACTAATTACCTCTAATCGCGATTAAGAACTTAATAAGTTACTATTCACCAAAAAATTATTTTAATCTCATTGAACCACATTTTACTTCTTAATGACAACCATGTATGTCGGATTTTTGAAATTCAAAACACAAAGGTGGAAAAATTTCATTTAAATGAAAAATCAGTTTTTATAAGTACCACTTAGTGGTTTCACTATTCATCAAAAATTGAAGTTTTTCAGAAAAATACCAAAAATTCACCCTAAGCTATATTTGATATTCTGAATTCAAAAAAGAAGTCTATTTTAAAAAATTAAAAATATATAAGTCACATTAATTAATTTAATAATTAATTCCCGCTGTCATGACAAATAGCGTGTTTTTATGAAACAATAAGTATCAAAAGATTGACACCAGTTTAAGTCCAATTTTAAAGTGAAATTGATTCCAATGACCACCATTGGATTAAATGGTAAAAATATATTCTAATTCCACTTCAAAACAAATTCAAAAGATAATCTAATCATATAAATAAATTAGATTAAAAAGCAGTTTTGTTGTAAAATGCAGTATTTTTCACTATTCATTAAAAAACGAACATTGTCAGAAAAATACCAAAAATTCACACAATGTAAATTTTGATGTCCCAATCATAAAGAATAAGTTTATTTTGACAAACATAGTTTTTAAAATTTTCAAAATATAGATTCAAAAATGGTTTGCCATCAAAAGGCAGTAAAACAATCTTTTAAAAATATTAGTGTATGCCATGCTTAAGATTGGATTTATTTTCATTTTAATCCTCTAAAACACTATCTAATTAATTAATAGACAGAGAAAAAAATATATATTATTTATTACTTACTTGGGATGTTACAGTATCCTAGATCTCTATAAGAATATCGTATCATGGTTTTAATCAATACATCAATTTATGTGTCTTGTGATATGAATTAATAGAAATATCAATTCTAAGGTCCAATAAAGAAATTTTTTTACAGGAATATCCAAAAACACATAGTCATGCATAATTCCCATTGGGGTGTAACACCCCATGTTTTTTTAAGGTTTCTTTCGATTAAATTAAATTTCATTAATGTATTTTATTAAATGATACACCATGTTATGATTTCATTATATTGTAAAAAAAATTAATATTTTATTACATGTTACCCCTTTTTAATTATATGCTAAATTTAGCATTATCTTAGAATGTATTACACACGACACATATTTTTGACAAAATAATGTTGTATTATTAATATAGTTATTTAAATGTGATGGTTACAACCTAGAAGTTAAACATAGAATTTTTTTTATCAATAAATAATTTTTTTCATTTTAATTATAATGGTTTTACATATAGGAAAAAAATATTTTAGAAAAATATATAATTTTTTTCAAAATTACTATATATTTTTATGATAGTATTTTCTAAAATACTACTTTTTCTGTCCTCTTGTGAACAATAATAAAATTTAATTTTAAAAATTTTAGAAATTGAATAGTATAAAATAAATTTAATTTTTTAATTAATAAGGTCAAATTTATCTTAGGGGGAATTTTTGGGATTTTTCTAAAGTATTTCATTTTTGGATTAATAGGGAAAATTACTAAATTTTAATTGAAAACATCATTTTTTCTAATATATTTATATTGTAAAATTATATTTTAAATTGTTTTTAAAGTATAATTATATCACTTATAGGTAAATTATTCCAGTTTAGGACATTTTAATAAAATTAACCATGAAATAGGACACAAAAGATTTTAATATTTGAACTTGTTCACTTCCAAAACTCGTTGTCTCATCTAATATGTGGTATTAATTTAAATTTAATTTATTCCGATTTAGTTATTTTAATTTTTAAAAATGTATTCCATAGTTGGAATCATTATAATTTCTAATTTATAAAAAGGAAATCAAA
Source organism: Viscum album (assembly GCA_963277665.1). Lineage (NCBI taxonomy): Eukaryota > Viridiplantae > Streptophyta > Magnoliopsida > Santalales > Viscaceae > Viscum > Viscum album. The sequence goes on along the minus strand of OY728163.1, from coordinate 1,460,978,020 downwards.
ATTTTGTACCAAAATTATTTGGGAATATAATTAACATTAATCACAACGATTAAGAGAATAATGAGTTTTCCAAGGGACTAAACATTATGATTAAGGGGAAACATGACCTAAAACCATTTCCCAAACCTATTTTATGGTGATATTTCTAATCTCTACACTCTTTCAATGAATTTTTTACATTATTGGAGGCACACTAGGTAATTTATACCCTCTTAATAGTATTAATTTTTGTTATTTACATGTTTTCCACTCACCACACTTATAAACAACCACCATATATCCCCCGATCTTCACAAATATAAATCCATTTTTCTCATCCAAAACCCACCCAAATCAATAATAAACTTACATGACTTCATTATATAAGAGTTTATTTTTTCATAATCTAACCAAGGAAGTTCTTTGGTGAAAACAAAAAGAAGATACCTGAATAAGTGGTAATGTTCATCAACGAATGTTTCAATTTTATTTATTAAAAAACCCCTTAAATTATTTTTATATCATTTATATTTAATAAACTTGGTATCTTAAATATATGGATATGTATTTATATTAAGGGAATGACCTACAACATCACTCACTACCATAAAATTGGATATTTAATCATCATTCATGTGTACGGGGAACTACTACCTAACAAACCGATGCCATTCATTATTCCATTTCCCTGATCCAGGGTTAGGATTATTTATGGATTATTATTTTTTATATTATTTTTATTATTTTTTTATGATCCTACAAATTTATATCATAAAAAACCTTATGCATTCAATTTTTCAGAAATATGATAACGTCATTCGTCTGTACAACAGACTACCACTTCCTGAAGCGATTTGATTCATTCAATCTTTACATGGAATGTTTCATGGTTGGTTTTAATATAATTTTGAGATATTAATGAAATAAAATTTATTCTGTAATGATAATATATGATATAATTTTCTTTATTTTAATCTGAAAAGAAAATGAAGACAACGTTAATGTGTACGTATGGCTTATCGTCTCCATGAATGAAGTATCACATTAAACGTTTCTATATTTTATTAATTATTATAAATACATATATAGTTAATATATATATATATATGATATTTATATAATTTTTTATTGTATGTAGATTAAAAAATCATCCTCTATGTAAGAGGAAAATTAATAGAAAGGTAAAATATGTACAAAAAATAAAGGAGTTATTATCTGAAACATAACATTAACATGGAATTGTTAATAAAATAGTAATATAAATTCATAATTGTACTATATATGGTATTATATATATTATTATGGTTATGTTATATATTTATAAAAATCTTATATTTTTTATATATTAGTTTTTAACGAGTACGACATGATTCAAGACCTAATGTAAAGGATTTATGTCTCAGATTTTTCCTTTGTGAGACACATGCTATATTCATCACCTATTGATTATATGTGGTCTGTATAATAACACTAGATTTATTTTATGATTATTATACAGTGGAAAAAAAATTACATATCCACGTTAGTATCTCTCTTTCATGTAGTTTACAGTTAGAACTTTACTAAAGTGGAAAGGGATTTTTTTCTCAATTCACTTTCTTGGATATGTATGTTTTGTTATGCACCTATATTCCTTCATGAAGTGTATATACATCCCATTAAACCTCTAATATAATGAATTTTTTCATTATAGTGATATTTTAAGTTTTATTTTAATTTATTCATTCAGTTGTTTTATGATTCAATGTAACCTAAGTGGTAAGTGTTGATTTATACAATCTCATCATTTATCCAGATTATTTATGATTAAGATTCTATTGATGAAATATTATGATCCATATCTAAATAAATATCATTAATTTTATTCTCCTATGTTTATTCATGATATCTTCATGTAATGGTACCATTTTTTCATTCTTTTCTACTTAATATAATTAATAAAATAATTATAAGAAAATCAGACTATATTTCTCTCTTTAGTTGAAAATATTTTTAATTTGAAAAAAAATTATTTATAAAACTATTTTCTGAAGTGTTTTTACCAATTTAAAAATAATTGATTGCAGAAATTTTTACTTTATTTTTATTTTGTTAATATTTGTTTCAAAGTTATATTCTTGTCATTTTCCAATCGATGAACTTTTCTAAACATTATACATTGCAAAAGGAATGTTTGTTTGACATGTAAAACCTGTATGAATTTTTCTACCATCATAACCATCATTTAATTGAATATTAGTTCTCATTTTTCAAGGTTATTAATAAAGGAAAATTCTTCCCCAATATTCAATAAATTCATTATTTTTAAATTGGTTTTAAAATATATTTTTTGTTTTTAAAAAATATTTTAAAAGTATAAAGGATGATATCCCCCAGAAATGTTTTAAATTATATTTAAATATTATTTTTCATCTAATATGAAATATGTTTGTATTAATCATTCCTTATTAAGGATATAATCAAATTTTAGGATTTATATTCTTTCTCTAAATGGTTTATGTTTTTATGGAATGATGATTATGAATCATATTTCTCTTCCATGAGATATTTTCTTATGAAACCCACTTCTTTTAATAGGTTATGATATAATTATAAAATGTGTCTCTTTTCCATAACTCAATATACGATGGAATGTTTATGAAACTCATTTCATTTTAGGGGTTATAATATGGTGAATGTTTTTGATCTTGGGGAAAATATGTGTTTAATTTCACTATGTGATGGGTGGGACATGTATCTCCCTACAATTCAGTGGATAATATTTATATTTCATGAGATAGAAAAGAATGGAATGGGAATTGAACTAGGTTTTGATTTATATGGCAGGAGCATGATGTGAAACAGATTTAGAAATATAGTGCTAAAATGGGAAGTGAACTTGGTTCAATAATACAATGTAGGAATGGAATGTAAACCTAGTTTACTAAAGGGAACTTTTCATTATGATGGTCTTTTCACTGAGAGTTTACTAATATGGAAATTATTTTATATACTTATGTGTATGACAAAAAATTACTTTTCTTATGCTCTCATTACTCATGTTCTTGGATTCACTTATGATTCATCTCTAATGATCTACTAATATTTATGTCATTACTAATTGTTATGACCTTTTATATATAAAGTATGATCTTATAATTTTATGATAATTTTCCCATATCATTATTCTCATGAATATGCTTACATATCTATCTTTTTACCATTAATAAGAATCATATCTCACCCTTTATTATGATTTCTTTCTCCAGGTTATAAAGATATATATTATGTATGATGTTTATAAGAAGGATGCTATCACAGAGAACCTAGTGGGAGATAAAATAGATCACTATGTACTAGTATTTGTGTATATATGTTTCCAAAATCACTAAATGAATTTAGTGTTTGGGAATGTCATTGTGTAATTTAATGAGTATTCAGAAAAAAATGATGTGATGTCTCTATATGACTATATGGGGTCGTTATACTTGTTATTGGATTGAAGGTTTTGTTAACCATTTAAAACTAGGATAAGAAAAACTTAGTAATATCCTTAAAGTCTTTTTTATGGATAATTCTAAGGATGAGTCAATGTATAGTAAATTTTCATGAAATTTTGATAAAGGAGAGAGTGAGCGGTTTCTTAGAAATACATCCATATCTAGATACTATAATTGGATGTTTATATGACATAGATGTTCATAGGGTAAACAAACTCATAAACATGGTATTGAGATAGAATGGATCGATAGATATTGCACAAAAATTGGCTTTTCCCCACACCAAGTTTGGCAGCCCCAAGGGATACACTTTTGAAATTTACAAATCCTTTATGAACCATTATAAAGGATTTAAATATAATATATTTTTAAATGACCTCGAATAAACCTTATATTCCACATATTAAATAATGTATCATAATTTATACATCTTATAAGTTACCTTAATTATAATATGGTTTCCCACAATGATTGTTGTTTCATACTCTATGCTTTTTGGTTTTTTCAATGGATTTAACCCAAAGGAACCATGTTAATGCTAAGTGAAATGGAAAATTAAATAATTTTACTATTGAGAATACAAATTTTATTGGTGCTAAAATTCAAAATCATTGATCTATTCTCACAAAATATTCTAAATAAATTAATCATGTTGGTCTTCTAAATGAACAAATGAGGTAACAACATTTCATTAAGTCCTTCATGAGGAAACTTTAACCATTTTCTTGTTGGTCTTCTAATCTACTAGTTTTTGAATAATAGATAAATACCATTAAAAATTTCTTTTACTTTATTAAATTTTCATTACATGAAAAAATATTTTTTGATGTCTACCATTTGTATGTAAAAAAAGATAAATGGTGGAGTCATATGAAAAATATAACGGAAAAAAGGGATTGACTCCATGGATTATGATGAGTTCAAGAAATAATTTTTTAATAAGTAATTTACTTTTATCCATTATATAATGATGTATAAGGAGTTACTTGAGTTAAATAAAAAGGATGATGAATTTATTAGTACCTACGAAGCTAATTTTAAAAGACATGTGAGGTATACTTCAGGAATTATCATCCAACCTGAAAGTAAGGTTGAGAGATTTTTCGACAAATTAAAACCATGTCACCAAATGTTGTTATCCATAATCGAAATCAGTAGATATGAATAGATTATTTTATGTTCAATAAAGGTGTAAATAAAGTATGGAATTAAATATTAATCTAATGGTTTTGATAAGGAAAGTAAGATGGTGTTCAAAGGAAAATGTAAGAACCACATAGAGATTAAGAGAATATTTCATTTATGCTCTATGTGTGGGAATAATCATAGAAGAAATTTCCTTAGGGAAACAATTAAATGATGTAAGTGAAGAAGTTAAGGCCATCAGGATATTGATTTATAATGTGATGGGAAGATGTTAGACAATGATGTGAATAAGGAGAAATATACATAGAATGCACCTCCCATACTTCGATGATTTGATTGTAATGATAATGTGAATTATTCCAACCAGTTCCCAAACACTATGTTTAATGATTATGATTGACATTAGAAACCTCTCAGTCATAGGGACAATGTGAAAACTGTTGATATATTTGTTTCTAATGAAGGTTATGATAACGACATGGTGAAAGGTACACATAACATCCACTCTAGAACTTCCAAAGTACTATTTGACTATGGATCGCCCCATTCATTCATATATAAATAATTAACTAAGGTTATAATGATGAAACCTAAATGTTTTGATGTTTAATTAGTTTTAAAGACCCCTAATGATACAATTATCACATCTAAATATTATGACTCTTCTTCAGTTGATGTTGGTGGGAATGTGATTCCTACAAATCTTTTCATTCATCCTCTGGTTAGAATTTAATGTCATAATTGGCATGGAATGGATTTTTCTACATAAATCCCAAGTCAATTTTTGTGGGTGGGAAGTTAGGTTTTATATTTATGAACATCCAATAGAGATTACATCCAGTTTATGTGTATTAATCTCTATTCAAAAGGTGTGTTTATCTCAAATGATTGGGAAGAAAATCAACATCGATGATATGCCTATTTTTTGGGAATTTTTGGATGTCTTACTATTAGATTATCTTATCCTTCCATTATAATTTTATGTTTAATTATCAATAGAACTTTTAACTAGTAACACAACAATTTTAAATACTTGATATTGAATTTCCCTGATTGAGTTGGATGAATTGAAGAAGAAACTTCAATAAAACCTGGATATGTGATTCATCTGGCCAAGTGTGTCACCTTTGGGGCAACAATTCATTTTTTTTGAAAAGTATGATGGGTAAATCATGAATATGTGTTTATTATTGGGATTTTAACAAGGTAACAATTAATAACATGTATCTTCTTCCCGTATTGATGAATTTTTTGATCAACTAAGTGGAGCTCCATAATTTCCCAATGTTGACCTTCATTATGGATATCATCAATTTAGGGTCAAGAAGGAGGATATTCCAAATATGGAATTATGTACAAGGTATGGACACTATGAATATATATTTATTCCTTTCAGTCATACTAATTACTCTTATATATTCATGTATTTCAAGTTTTTGGAAGTCTTTATAGGTGATATTATTATATACTCAATGATAAAGGAAGAGTATGAAGACTACTTGAGAATTGTACTAAATCTCTTATGGAAGGAGAAATTGTAATTAAAATTTAAAAAGTGTGAATTTTGGATACAAAATTTTCCATTTTTTGGGTCATATAATCTTGATAGATGGTATACTAATAGATCCATCATAGACGGAGGCTATTGAATGTTGTCACAGACTAACCAAGGTGACTGAGATCCATATTTTTATTGGTTTAGAAAAATATTGTCAATGGTTAGTGAAGAAATTATCATGACCATTTAATCCTCTGACCAAGTTAAATTACATGTGATCCACGTTCTTCTAGATAGATGAATGTGATAAAAACTTTATGGAACTGAAGAGAAGGTTAGTCAGCACACACGTGATTACATTAACCTATAGTGGAGAAGAGTTTTTAATCTATATTAAGGCATCAAATAAGGTATTGGGTAGTGTTCATAGGTTTAATAACGTGGTTATAGTTTATGCCACATGAAATGGAAGATTCATGAGAAAAATTACCCAACTCATGATTTGGAGTTAGTGGTTTTTAATTTTTTCATTATAGATATGGTGGTATTATATTTACATTGTAATGTGTGATATATATACCAATCCTAAAATTTTATAGTATATATTCACACAAATATATTTGAACATTCACCAAAGAATATGGTTAGAGCTAAAAATGTAATATGATTGGTGAATCCATTATCACCCTAGGAAATCTAAAAATGTAGAAGATTCATTAGGTCGAAAGGATCATTATAGCTTATCCATGATGAGGATAAAAATAGATCCAATATTTCTATATTTGAAAAGGGTGGATATGAAAATATTGATGGAAGGAAAAAATATTAGCTTGCTCAATTTAATGTTTAACCATCTATATTAGTGAAGATTAAAGAGGAATAGAAATAAGATGTAGATTATATAAATAATTTCAGAAATGTTCTTATGTTTACCCTTGATCATGATGGAATGTTTATGTTCAGGAAACTTGTATGCATTAATTCTATACCAGATTCGAAGAAGGAGTTATTAGAGGAATATTAGAGTTCCTTAATCTCTATTCGCCTTGTATGTATGAATATGTATAGATATTTTAATGAATACATATAGTGAGAAGGAATTAATATGGATATCATATAATTTCTATCTTGTTCTTGGTATGTGAGTTGGTTAAAAGTGAAATAAAAAATTATAATGGGATGTTGCATCCATTACCCATACCAGAATGGAAATGGGAGAACATCACTATGTATTTTTTCATTAGACTCACTAAAACCTATAAAGTGAATTATTATATATGGGTAGGGGTTGATCACCGTACTATGTTTGGAACACATAATCTCTATCAGAGAATAATTCTCTATGGACTATCTTTCCATGATATATATTAAGTATGTGGTAAGGTTTCATTTAGTACCAAATTCTATTATATGTGATTAGGATACAAGGTTTACGAAAAATTATTGGTTATGTCTTCAAAAAGACCTTGACATAGAATTTATTTTCAAAACAAATTATCATCCTCATATGGAGGGTCATTCTGAAATAATAATTCGAACCTCAAGGATATGTTGAGATCTTGTACTATATATTTCAGAGGTGGTTGGGATCCACTCATTCCTCTAGTTTTGTATTCTTATAATAATATCTTTCATTAAATTAATCGTATGGATCAATATAAATCCCTCTATGGGAAGAAATGTAGATCTATAACTTGATGGAATGATGTTGGATAAAAAACTATTAGGACATATGATCACTAATGAAATGACAGAGAAGGTTAAATCCATTCAGAGTAACATCAAGGAATCTCAGGGCTATAAGAAAATTTATAATGATAAATAGTCGTGTGGTATAGAATATGAATTCGGTGACATGATGTTTCTAATAATTTCTCCATGTAAGAGATGTATGATATTTGAGAAGAAATGGAAATTTATCCCTAGGTATTAGTACCATTGAGATTCATGATCTTGTCGAAATGGTATCCTATCACTTGGAACTTCCACAAAACCACTCCCAAGTCCATGATGTGTTCCATGTATCTATCCTAAAAAATTTCATGGCTTGTCCTTCACATGTACTAAGTTGAGAGGTTATACTACTAGAATAATATCTTTCTTATGGGGAATAACTAGTTGAAATTTAGATTATATAGAGATATTTCTATGGAACAAACCACTCACGTGATCAGTGTTTTTGGGAGAAAGATCTAGTTTGTCGAATATATGTGTGAACTTAATGATATCATAACACAAAATTATACTCATTTTTTGTATCCTAATGATGAATTTCTAGGGTGAAATTCATTTTAAGGGTGGTAGAATGTAACACCCTGAGTTTTTATTAACCTTTTTTTTATTAAATTAAATTTATTTAATGTATTGGATTGCACACTACATAAATTTAATATTTCATTATGCACAACACCAATTTAATATTTTTTTATAGGATACATTGAGTTACACTTTCACTACATAAAACCTCGGTTTATGTTGTGTTACACACGACACTATGTTTTAAAAAAATAATGTTATATTATTTATATAGTTATCTGAACATGTACATTATAACCTAGTCATTACAATTATAAAAATGAGTACAAATAAATAATTTTTTAAATATTAATTATATTATTTTTATATAAATGAATAATATTTTTAATAAAATATATAATTTTTGGTAAAGTATTGATATGTCTTGAAGATAATATTTTCTAAAAAAACTACTTTTTATATATTTTGGGAACAATATTGAAATTAATTTCTTAAAAATTAGAAATTTAATTTTTTAAGAAAACATAATTTTTTAATTCAGATTTTCAAAATTATCTTAGGGTGATTTTTTATTATTTTTCTATAATATTTAATTTTTGTATTTATAGTTAAAAATACTGAATTTTAATTGAAAACTGCCACTTCATCTAATTTATTTATAATGTTAAATTATATATTAATTTGTATTTAAAGTATAATTAGTTAAAAAAATTATTCAATCAAATTTATGTATTTTTAAAAAAATTCACATTAAAATTGGATATAAAAATATTTCAAACCTTTGAAAATTTTCACTTTAATAACATATTGTTTCATCTTGTCTGTGGGATTACTTTTAAATTAATTTAATCCACTTATATGATTGCAATTTAAAAAATGGATTAAATATTTAGAATAAGAATAATTTTTAAAGTTTAGTATGGCCAAATTCCCTTTATCCCAAAATTATTATTGAAAACAATTAAAATTAATCATAGTTATTAAGAGAAAAAACAGGTTTACCGAGGGACAAACATTAAACTTATGGAACAAAATGACCAATGGAATAGTTAAAACCCTATTATATGGAAATATTCTGACCATATAACATCTTTTATCTAATTTATTATTATTTGAGGCATGTGAAATAAGGGATACCTCATAATACTGTTTAAATTTTTGTATTTACAAGTTTGACCCTCACCTCTATTATAAAAGGCCTCTACCTCTCCCCCTTTTTTCACACCTCTGAAACCATTTCTCTTATCCAAACCATACCCAAATAACTACTCCAATTCCCTTACATAATCTTATAATCATTAAATTTTTAAAAATCTAACCCCAGAAGTCCTTTAGTGTAAACAAAAATTAGATACCCGAGGAAGAGGTACATTTCATCAATGAACGTTTTAATTTTATTTATTCCTCAAACCACATTCATTTTTTTATATCATGTTTATATAATAGAATTACTATCATAAATATACTAAGATTTTTTTATGATAAGTTTAGGACATGAAACATCACACCCTTTTATCAAATTGGATACGCAATCATTATATGTTTCTATGGTGGATTACCACCTCACAATACTATATCATTTATTCATCAATTAACATATTTCAGGATTGGAAATAATGATGGATTTATTGTTTTTATTTTATATTTATGGTTTCTATAATGTTATTATTATTATTATGTAAATTTTACAACACACATACATGCATGCTTTCCATTTTGTGTGAATATGATAATGTCTTTCGTGTGTCCGGAAGACTACCACCTCACGTAGTGATGTGATTCACTCACTCTTTAAATAGAATGTATTAGGGATGGTAATAGTAAACTTATTTGATTTATATGAAATAAAAAATACTCTTTAATTATTATATATCATATGAATTTATTTATTCTAACCTTAAAGGAAAATTAAAACATTGTTCATTTATTCGTATGGTCTACCGTCTCCATTAACAGTGTATCTCATTCACTATTTCTATATTTTATATATTATTATAAATAAATATATAAATAATATATATATATATGATAATTATATAATGTTTTCAATTTTTATATGATTAAATCACGATCTGTGAAAGAAGACCAAGAATAGAAAGTCAAAACATGTATGAAAAACAAAGGAATTATTACCTGAAATGTAACTTCAACAAGGAATTGATTATAAATGAGTAATATAATGTCATATTTGAATAATATAAGCCATTATATATATTATTCTGGTTGTATTAAATATTATTATAAACTTATATTTTTTTACATAAGTTTTTTATGAGTATGATGAGATTCAAGACTCAAGGTAATGGATTTTCATCTCACATTTTCCCTTTATGAGACGCATGCTATATTCAACACCTATTTCTTATATGTGGTTTGTATATTTCTCATGGATTTATTTTTTTTGATAATTATACTAAGATTTATTAGGATTTACAAAACCATTTTAGGATCACTCTCATATAGAGTTTATGGCTAAAACATAACTAAAGCGGTAATGGGATTTTTGCCTCAATTTTACTTCCTTAAGATGTATGTTATGTTATGCACCTATATTATTTCAAGAGGGGTATATACAGACCCTTTTACATTTAATATCATGAATTATTTCATCCTTATTTTATTTTATGTTTCATTTAATATTATTCCTTCATGGGGTATATAATTCAATGTTATCAAAGTGGTGATAGGTTATTGCTACAATCTCATAATTTATCAAGATTGTTTATGATTACACTTACATTGATGGAATATAATGGTCCATATATCAATAATTATCATTAATTTTATTCTTATATTTTTATTTATGTTATATTAATACAATGGCTCCATTTTTTCACTCTTTGGTACTCAAGATAATGAATAATGTTTTTAAGAAAATATGACTTTATTTATCTCTTCGGTAGAAAAAATATTTTCTTTCGAAATCATGCTTTCTAAAAATATTATAAAAAGTGTTTTTAAATTTTTAAATATTATTTAATAAATAATTTTTAATCCATTTTTTCTTTTTTTAAATAAAATGTACCATCTTGTTGTTTTCTGATCATGGAACTGTGGACACTTTTTACAGTAAAAAAATGTTTGTTTAACATGTATAGAAATATTAAATTTACCAACCATCATAACCATAATTTATTTAAATATTTATTTCAAATTTTATAAGGTTATTTTTAAATAAAAAAATCTTGATATTCTAGAAATTACTTATTTTTAAAGTCTTTTTCCAAGAAAAAAGATTTCAGAAATTTTTTTGTTTTTTTAAAGGGTAAATGATATTTCCCTCAATAAATGATTTAAATTATAATTCAAAATTATTTTACATAACAGTTGGAATCCATTAGTTTTACTCAAGCCTTACTGGGTATATGATCTATGGGTACTATTCACACTCATTCTCTGAATGTTTTATATTTTCATGGAATAATGTTTATGAAACCTATTTCTCTTCCAACAGTTATATACTTATGAAACCTGCCTCCTTTCATATGTTAGGATATAATTATGAAAATTGTATCCTTTAAATAGGTTAATATATGATGGATTTTTTATGATACCCACTTCATTTCATGGGTTATTATATGAATAATTCTTAGGATATTATAGAACACATGTATATGATTTAATTATGTGACATGTGAGACATATACATCTCTCTAATGCATTGGGTAAATATTTATACATAAATAGATAGACATGACTAGAATAAAAATTGATCTTGGTTCAGTAATATAGTTCTAGAATGGGAAGTGAACTCAGTTCAATAATATTGGGCTAAAATAGGAAATAAACTCAGTTAAGTATTACAGGACTGTAACAGGGTTGGAACTCGGTTCAATAAAGGAATTTTCTCCTTATGATTAGCCATGGAAATGAGCCTTGACTAATATAGAGACATTTTTTATTCTTATGATTGTGTAAAAAATTCCTTGCCTTATTCTCTAATGGATCATGTTCTTTGATTCCCTTATGATTCATGTCTTATGAGCTGCCAGTATTTATTCTATGACTCTTGATTATGATCTTTGATATGTAGGTTGTGATATTATAATGTTATTATATTCTTCCCATACCCTTAAATTAATTATTATACATATATATCTCCTTTATTTACACTTTAGTATAATTTGAGATCACCCTTTCTTTTATTTCCTTTCCAAAATTTATAACAAAATGTATTATGTATTGCATTTCTATGTAGGGTGGTAGACATGGAGAACCTAGTTGGAGATAATGTTTCTCAATCAATTACTAGTGTTTAAATTTATAAGTTTCCAAAGTAACTAAACTAATATGGTCATTTTCCATGTGTCCATTTAATATAATGAATATTCCAAAAAAATAATGTAATGTCTCTATATGAGAAGCTTGTGGTGATATATGGGGGTTCGTCCTCATAATCTCTTGTTTTTTACACTAGCAAGTATGAACTTCATGAGAAAAAGTCTCATTGAATTACAAGTATTAGGCACTAGAAATTAAAATGTTTTATATGTCACGACATTAAAAATTATCCTAGATATATGATATATGTTTAATAATATTATCATATTACTGTATGGTTCTCATCATTGAACAAAATTATATGACTTGTGAATTATATAGATAATCTAAGACACTACTACATTAATGTTATGTAAAATAAGGATCACTACATTTCAAGTCATTTAACAATATTAAAGTTTCCTAATATACATGTAATCAAAAGTTCACAGTGGTTGGGTCAAGAGAACCAACTCCCCCAAAATCCCAATATCATTAAATCCAACTACTAGTGAATTTTAGTTGACTAGATCTCACATGGTAGTTGTGTTTCTATTTAGATGAGGCATTAGTAAATGGTTGAGGGATATTATCATCTATAGGAACTCTTATTATTATGACCTCACCTCTCTAATGAAAATCCCTTAAGAAGTGATACTTATGATATATATGATTCATCATGGAACCTTTCTTAGAACCACTATTGTTGTGTTATCATAATATAGTGTTACATAAACTTTTCTATTAAATACAACATCAATCTTCTTGATTATGTTTCACATAGAAACTTATTATTTAGCTGCATTAAAATTCACAATATGCTCATAAACTATTATAGAATTGATGATCACTAGTGACTTTTATCAATTCCATATCACAGATCCTCTATTGATAAATAATGGATATATCAATTTTTATTTGATATCATCTTGTTATTTTTGAAAAATATCATTTGTATACCCCTTGATGACTAGTTTCTAATTTGATCTAAACATCAGGAACATATACATGGTACAACTCAATTAATTTAGGATAGTCTTTACTACCATACAATGGTGGTCTCTAAGGTCTGCATGATATCTACATACCATTCACAAACATAATAAGTATCTAACCAAGTTTATAGAATGTAATACGTGATAGATCATTTCATTGATGCATATGTAATCCTAGTCATCCTCTACCATTAATCCTTTTTATGGGGATATATCTTCATTGAGATAGGTATTCTATTTTATGTTGGGAACAATCATCTCTTGTATTGTTCTATATTGAATCTATTCAATACCTTTTCAATGTATTCACCATAAATTAGCTCAAAAAACCTCTTAGATATATCATGATAGATCTTAGTCCCAAAAAATATAGGTTGTTTCACCTTAGTCCTTCATAAATAATTTTTTTATAACCACATATTAATAGACTATAAGACGAGTATCGTATTTTTTTATTAGAAAACATTCATCAACATATACTACTATGAAAATAACCACACTCACATTAAACATCTTATAGACACTTGGATCAAATTTATTCTTTATAAAACCACACTTACTTATAAATTCATCAAAGAAAAAAATCCATGATAGTGATCCTTACTTTAATCCACAAATGGATATCTACCATCTTCATATATTTTTGGCATCTTTTGGTATAATAATTAGGAAAATTTATATTCAAAGAGAAGAAAAGAAACTCACAAGGGGCCACAAATATAGTCCAAGGTAAATATGACTATGGGGGTCTAATGTGGTGGAGACCAAGGGAATCGCCTCTATGAATATTGATCCCCATTGGTTTTATAATTTTATGGGTGTAGAAAATGAGGACCTCTGGTCCAGAACTATCATGTGAGGCTAGATAATATGTAGCTTTATTTCCCTCTCTCCAGGTTCATGAGACTTTGGTGTTGATTCCATGGAGACCACGAAACATTAGAATAACATAAAAAATTAACCAATTAACAATGTAGATTCCCTAAAGAGTGTTATCTATGAGCATGGAATCAGTTTCCACCTCCACAGGTTCCAATCCACTTTGGCTGCACACATGGAGACCGGACATCATGGTCTTGGCCTTTGTGAGAAGTGAGGTACTGAGACACAATTAGGTAGAAAAAGCAAATATGACTGAGTCGTTGCAATCAAGAACGAGACCTCCTCCCCACATGATGCCCACAACACAAGAATCGTCGATGTTATGTTTGAAGTTTCGAAGGGGGGTTCCATCGAACCCATTTACTAATGGAAGAGCTGGTGATATGAGGGGGACTATGTAAGGTAGGAAGCATCCTCTGAAGGGGGAGTTCCATCATAAACACTTTTAATTGTGTTATGTAGATATCTTCTATAAGGTATATTAAGAAAGGATATTTTGAAATCCATTTACTAAATCTCACAATCATGGAATGATACTATAGAAAGAATAATTCTATTGGATTTTAGAAGATATAATGGTGTAAATTTTTCATCTTAGTTAACGTATTGGTGTTGTTTAACCCTTTAGAAAATAGTCATTCCTTATAGGCATTTCCTTGTCCAACAATGTCTAGTTCCTCCTTGAAGACCCATTTGTACCCAACTATCTTTACATTTTGTAAAGGATCCACCAAAATACATACATGGTTTTGGTATATGGAAACCATATCATAATCACAGCCTCTTTCCATTTTATAGATTTTGAGTTATTTAGTACTTGTAAGTGATATATTCATTATTATCAACGAATAATGTTTCACATATATCAGCCACTATAAAACAGTATATTTTTATATGTGGACTATTTGGTGCTTCTATGTAGTGATCATTGTGGATTTGCGGATAATTTTTATATACCAACCTCTATGAATCTTGAGTATGTACTTCATCTCTGTATATATCACTCCTATCTCATTTATAGATGTAATCCATTCAAAGAAGCATGGAAATTATTTTAATTCATTCCATTTTATCTATTGGGTCAAATATATAATATCACCCTGTTTACATGGGATATACTATAAATATAAACTTATCTCCTCAGGGTTCAATTTTTTCACATGAAGAAACCATAACAAACACATTTCATCCCCACCCATCTAAATTCAACAAAAAAAATTCTTTCCACACTAAAGGTCATATAGAATGTAGTTTTTTGTTTTAGTTTAAAATTTGATTTTATATGTGTTTTTCCTATAATTTATATATATATAAGGTTAATGGAATACCTTCATGAATCGTCATTGATCTCATAATGTTGAATAAAATTTAGTTATTTCGTTCACTTACACCATTTCATTATATTGTATTGGAAAGATTTATTCGAGATAGAATCCCAAAATATCATTTATAAATAATGAACTATCAGTTAAGAAGTTAACCAACATGATCTGATATGTGTTTATTTATCTCTTAAAAAATCTAATTCCCAACATCATTCTAGTATTTCTTAAATTTTATAAAGTAATCAAACTAATACCCCAATATGTAGAAATATCCATATCTATTAAATTCATCAGTAAATGTAATGATTTATGAGTATTCACCAATTTATTCAATATTAAATCATCCAAAAACATATGTATATACAATTTAAAAAATATATGTTTTTCTTTCACCCTTTCTACTAAATTCATATTTTTTTCATTGACCACATTGTCGAGCATGTCAAATTAGTTGTTTATTTTCAACTAGATTTTCTGCAGCATATCACCAACCCTAGGTCGTCTTTCGATGGAGCCTTAGATCATTAATTTAAAAATAAGATTCTGATTATGAAAATAGAATAGGAATGGTAATTTATAAAATTTGTTGTTTTATTGGTTTGGAAGAAATAACATAAAAGTAAATAATACAAGAAATCAGAAATTGACAGATTTGATAAAGTGTTATCAACCTGGGTAAATCTCATGTTGCTCATCCTTCATTGCTTCAAGAGATTGGGTTATGATATTTAAATTTATGGTTTGTGACACCTATGACCATAATTGTTCTGATTTTATACTAGGATACCTCATAATGTTCATTCAGAAACACCCAATGATTCACCAGATACCACCGATGATTGTGTGATTTGTCATCGACATCATAACCGAAATTCACCAAGGCAACGCACGAAGAACATGATGCAGTATCCATGTTTTTATGTTATTTCAATGTGTTACCATGACTTTAAAATAAATTGACATGATAGTTTTTTTGTGAGTTCAATTAAACAATATGAACCACACAAACACTTCAATTGAAAGGGGGAAGAAGAAGTGGTGAATAGTGCGTGAAACATCACATGATTGGGTACCCAAAGCATGATCATATGAGTCAAGCATGACGTACCAAAATTTGAATTAATTAAATAAAAATAAAGGATTAATAAAAACAAGATAATAACTTATAATTAGAAATACCATTCAAAAATTACAACATTAATCTTAGGATGTACAACATGTTCCTCCCTGGGTGATCACAAGGGGTTTAGAAACCCATGGGGGGAGGAAGAGAAAGATGTTGAGGTAGAACTTCCAATGGCCTCCAAAACATAAAATATTGGTGGGATGACTCCTTTGAGACTCCAAAATGGCAGCACATTTCCTATGGTTCAAACTCCCAAATAGAGATCCCAAGGTTCCATTTTATAGAAAAATCAGAAGGTGGTTTTGGGCACACAGATTTCATTAAACCATTTGTACCACATGTTTCAGCCATTAGAAAATATAATATACCTTTTGAAAAAACTGGAACATTGTATACCCACTTCTGTAAAATCTTTTCAGAATATTTGGCATCATTTTGACACGTGTATCTGGAGATATGGACAGATTACCAAACACCACATTTGACATCGCACGTATTCGGTGTTCTAGAAAGATCTGGTCGATTGGGCCCCTTTATGGAAGTATTTGGCATAGGTTCTTTCATTAGAGTTTTATCCCATTAATTTTTGGACCATAACACAAAATAGGATCCCATTTGGATGCTCTTAATTTTCTAAGAAGGCACAGCAGCGGATAGACCTTCATGGATCCATGCAATTTTGGACCATTTTTTTCCACTTCATCATAGGCCCTCCAAATCATCTCATCCTACATGTAAATCATAAAAACAAGTAACATTTACCTTTTTAATAGTGATAAAAAAAATAATAGAATAAAACATGAAGTTCAATTTGTTATTATTTTTACAATTTTCAATAAAAAACAAGTTTAGCATAGTGGTGTAAGGGTGAAAATGAAACAGTGAATCATGGTATGATCACACCCTCAAACCTAAACATTTTCACTCCTAGGAAAATAATAATTTCTTAATCATATCCCATTCATAAATAAAATGATTAAAAACATCCAATATTATTTTTAAATTAATTCATCATGTATCGTTTATGGAATCAATTTTCCTTTCGTCTTTCTTTTCTCACATTCGAATTTGTTCAAATTCATTTATTCACCCATGCAACATGTCACAGCCTACCTCGCATAGAAATTTTCCCTCTTCACTCAAGAAACATATGAAAGTGGATTCAATCTGTTTTCATAGATTTCATCTGATCATTCCATATTATTTCCAAGATTCTATGTTCTCTATTAGTAGAAACTAGTGTGATATTCAAGAGGACTTCCAAAAGGGTGTTCTGAGGATCAAGGGTTGGTAGGATTTAATGTATAAAAATTCTACGGCTGAAGAGGAGTGTTTAATATATTAATTATAAAACATTTCAAAATTCAGCAAGTGTTCAAAATTAATTTGGACACTCATCCCTGCACAAAGTGTATTACCACTATCTCACTATCACTTTGTCCATTAGTGTAGGTCACAACCAAGAAATGAATAATAATGAGTAAACATCCTCTTTTATCCATTTTAATCTTTTGTTCTATTATTTTTTTCAATGTACAGAACTATTTTTTTATACAATGTTTTTTTGGATATATAGAGGGAAAAATCCGTAAAAAATGATGTAATATGGATTTTGAACCTATTTCCCAAGGAAAATGTAGGTACCCATTATATCAACCCATAACAATGATTCTATTACCATAATTCCCATAGAAACACCCTCTCTCCTATACTTGATAAAAATTAAGCAAGAATATACACAATATATGTGTAGGTCGGGATAAATTAGCTAGTAATGTGGCTACCTAACAGATATTTCAAGGTCTCTAAGGCTTAAGAAGGATAAAATGTGAAGGTGTATGAAAATATAGGATATATGTACAAAGGTAATTTCAATAAAGATTTCCTATATCATGAATGTAGCATACTTGAATCTTATGGCTTCAAATAGAATCGAGGAATGTTTTAGTTTCTCTGCGTGACCTGACACTCTCAAGAAAGTGATTAAAAGGAAGAATACACAATAAAGAGATTATAATGTCTCTTGGGTAAGGGATTAAAATATTGGTCAGTGCTAATGAGGTATGGGATTAAAAAATCCACTAAGCACCTAAAAATGATTTGAAAATACAAATACTAGAAAAATATTTCATATCAACATTCATTTGAAAAAAAATACAAAAAACTATGTAATTTTCCACACAATCGAATCAAGCATGAAAATGATTGTGAGATATTCTTTTTAAGATAAATTTTTATCTAAAAACACAAAATAAGATAACATAAATCATAAATGAAAAAACATTTTTCTTTTATTTTCTTTTTTATTAATTTTTGTTCAATCTCAACTATGACATGTCACCCTTCCCCACACCTAAAAGTTACATTGTCCTCAATGAAAGTATTTTAAATAAATAGTCAATTAAATAAAGGTAGAGAGAAGGGACAGCCTGCTAAGTGGTGTCATATGTGGCATCTCTCTGTTTCATTTCCTCGTTGAGATTCTTTGGAAAATCCTCATAGAAGTGTTTAATCATCTTCACATTGATAGTAATACTTTTTCCACTCTTCTCATGCAGAACCTACATAGAACCAAAAGGGTAAACATCAATAACGGTATAAGGACCAAGCCATCAAGAAAGAAGATTACCTAGGTGAATCTTTATCCTGGAATTGTACTTGAGGACCTTCTCACAAATATGGAACTTCCGCTGATGAATCATCCTATCATGGATAGCCTTTTTATTATCATTATAGATTTGGGAGTTCTCATATGAATCACATTAAATTTCTTACATCTCTTGAATCTACAGCCTCCTATGCTCACCAGCATCTAAAATATTCATATTACATTGTAGAAAATCCGAATATGCACGATGTTCTACCTCAACCAGAAGGTGAAATGATTTTCCAAACACAATTCTATATGGTGAAATTCTGATTGGGGATTTAAAAGATGTATGGTACACCCAAAGTGCATCATTCAAGTGAATACTAAAATCATTCATGTTTGGTTGTACAGTTTTTTCCAATATTATCTTAACTTCTTGATTTGAGATTTATTCTTGTCTGTTAGTTTGGGGTGATATAAAGTGGAGACTTTATGATCAACCACATAATTACGAAGAGAATTTTTAATGTTTAGATTGAAAAAATGTGAACCCTCATCACTAATGATAAATCTTGGCAAACCAAATCTACTAAAAATATGGGACCTTACAAAACCAAGAACAACTCGAGAGTCATTTGTCCTGGTAGCCTTTTCTTCCACCAATTTAGAAATGTTGTCAACATCCAATAAGATGTACAAAAAGTCAAATGAATTTATAAAAGGCCCCATGAATTCAATTCCCCATGCATCAAATATCTCAAAGAATAACATAGGTTTTGGAGGTATTTCATTCCTCTTGGAGATATTCCCCGTGATTCAACAATGACTAAATGACATTCAAAATTGATGGGAATAACTATATAATGTTGTCCAATAAAGTCCTGAGTCATGTGCATTTTGAGTTTTATGTTGAGATCCAATGTGACCTCCACAAGACAAAGTGTAGATGAAGGTCAGAACAGAGTTGAACTCATGGTCAGGGACACACTGACGAACTACTCGATCACCACAAATTCTTCACAAATATGGGTCATCCCAAATGAACCACCGAGAATCATGTTTAAGTCTTTTGGATTGGGAAGTGATGATATCAGTGGGGACCTTAGATGTTTCTAGAAAATTCACAATGTCTTTATACTAGGGGGTAAGGTCCACAACATCACAAAGGTTCTCATGAGAAAAGAATTCTCCAATGGGGAGGGATGAGTCAACATGGTGGTCCTATGGTAGAGAAATCCTACTAATGTGGTCAGCCACAACATTTTCCTCCCCTCCTATCCCTAATCTCAATGTCACACTCTTGTAGTAGGAGCATCCACCGTATGAGGTGGGGCTTAGCATTAGGTTTCTTTAAGAGAAAATGAAGGGCAGCATGGTTAGAAAACACCAATTTTAACCCAAGAAGATATGAATGTAATTTTTCCAAGGAAAACAAAATATAAAGGAGTTATTTTTTAGTTGTAAAGTAATTTACCGGGGGAGGGTCAAGGATATGTGAGTCATATGCAATGACATGAGAAGCCTTCTCAACCCTTTTTGATAAATTTGTCCCAACTATAATGTTAGAGGAATCACACATAAATTTAAATGGGAGATCCCACCTTGGAGATGGGATGATGGGAGTTGATGTGAGACTCCTTTTTAGTGAATTGAATGCATCCTCACAATTTTTATCAAACACAAACTCGGAATCTTTTTTTAATAACTGAGACAATGGAAGTGCGGTCTTACTAAAGTCTTTAATAAATCGGTGGTAAAAACCAACATGGCCAATGAAATATCACACCTCACGAAAACAATTTGGATATGGAATGGATGAAGTTAATTAAATTTTAGATTTATCAACTTTAATTTCCTTATTTAAAATGTAATGCCCAATAACTATCCCCCAGTCAACCATAAAATAGCATTTCTCATAATTTAAAACAACATCTTTTTCAATGCAGTGGCATAGGATAGAACCTAGGTGTTCCAAAAAATCATAAAAAGAAAAACCATATACCATGAAATCATCCATAAATACTTCCTAAAACTCTCAAGGTACTCAGAAATAATACTCAACATACACTGTGGAAATGTACCAGGAGCATTATATAGACCAAAAGGCATTATTCTGTATGAAAATGTGCTGAATGTACAGGTAAATGTTGTATGTTCTTGATCCTCAGGGGGGATATATGAAATTAGAAAAAACTTGAATATATATCAAGGAAACAATAATGGGAGTTACAATCCAATCATTCTAAAAAGTTTTCAATTAAAGGTAGAGTAAAATGGTCCTACTGCGTGGCTTGATTCAGTCGACAGTAGTCAATACAGACTCGCCAACTATTTTGCACACATGTTGGAACTAATTAATTCCTTTCATTTGACACAACTATTATTCCTATTTTTAAAGCCACAATTTTCCTTGGGCTAACACACTTACTAACATATATAGGATAAATGATCCTCCCAACAAGTAATTTACTAACTTCCAATTTCACCACTTCAAGGAGAGTGGGATTCAATCGGCATTGATATTTTCTCATAGGATTGGCATCATCATCCCAAATTATATGGTTCAAAAAAATAGATGAGAAATCCCATAAATAACAGCAAATGACCATCCAATTGCATTTTTACACTCTCTCAAAAAGATAAGTAGTTTTGATTCCTGTTGTAGCGGGAGGTTATTAGAAATAATGACGTGAAATTGGTCAATACTCTAAAGATTTTCATATTTTAAATTATATTGAAGTTGTTTTAATTATATCACCAGGGGTTTTTGGATTGAGGGATGGGGTTTATGTGGAGTGATGTCCATGAAACTGTTTATCTGCTCAAGTTTATTCTCTAAAGATAGAGAATTTATTGAAATGAGATTTCCAGAATTATCAACGATCATGGTTGTCTCAGAACAAACACACTCATCAATTAAAGAACAAAATTTACACTTTTAAGAACCCAAAAAACACTCAAAACATGAATAAAAACTCAAATCATCCATGTTTGAAGAAGATAAAAATGAGTTAGAATGTGGGTTGAGGAGAGAATTTTGTGTGTGGGCGTCATTTGAGAGAACTTCCATCGAATATACAGGAAGAGTGGAGTGCTCTTAAATAAGGTTTTCCATAGCCTCAAGGATGTTAAAACTTACATGTTCTCCACCAAACTCCATGGAAAACGTCCCATTTTGAACATTGATGATCATCTTTTTTGTTTTGAGTAATGGTTTCCCAAGTATGAGAGGAGTGTGTCCTTGGGTTCTGGTATCTTTCATCTCAAGAATGTGGAAATCAGTGGGGATGATGATTTTCTTTACTCTTACAAGGACATACTCAATCACTTTTATTGGATGTGTTGTACTCTAGTTTCAAAGTTTCATGACAATTCCTGTTGGTTGAAGCTCTCCAACCTGTAGAGAAGTATACACAGAGTGAGGCATTACCATAATGGAAGCACCTAAATCTTGTATAACATCAAAAAAGAATGTCTTCCCTATGGTACATGGTACAATGAATGTTCCCTGATCCTAGAATTTGGTTATAATTTATAGTTGAATAAAGTCCTACACATTCGTCCCCATGTTGACTCTCTCATTCCCCTTCAAGCTTTGTCTATGGGGGCAAAGTTCTTTAAGAAATTTGGCATAATGGGGAATTTTCTTGATAGTATCCAATAAGTAATATTAACTTGAAATTTTTTAAATGTATCCTTTATTTCATTATCAATATCATTATTAGAATATTTCTTATATTTAGAGAGTGTTTGGGGAAAAGTAATAGGAATGAATTGTTCATTTGAATCATCAATGAAAATTTGATTTCCCTTTTTTCTCATTGGAATCTTTTATGGGTGGAGAAAGAGTATTTTTAAGATGGGGACAAATATTTTTTATAGAATCAAATGAATGAGAAACTTCTTTACCACTATGAAGTGTAATTGCACACACATTAACTTTGTCCTTTGGATTGGCAATGGGTTGGGATGGTCGTTTTCCTGAACCTTGCATCTTAACCTCACTGATGGTGTTTTACAATTATCCCACTTGGTTTCTTAGGTATTGAATTTCCGATTGTGTGGTCTTTTGAAACTCGATGTTCTAGGTTTCTATTTTTTTCTCCATATCCTCGAGGCATGGTTCAGATTTGGGAGGAGGAGGATGATTTTTTTGAGAAGTTGAAGGATAAGAAGGTTTCATACCTTGGCCTTGTTGATACCAATTCTACTTGGGGTAGCTTGAGTTTCCTCCATGTCAGTACTAGGGTTGTGCTTGCCACTCTGGGTTTTGATTTGTCATGAATGGTTCTTTCTTGAAGGGTGGTGCTTGTTGGAATGGATTTCCTTAGAACATGCTTTCACAAGACTGAGGTGAATCTTTAAGTTGTGGGAACTGGTCAGAAAAATGAGTATTTTCAGAACAAATACCACAATGCAATAGAACTGAAGAAGAGTGTGAGTTACATTGTGCTTGATATAATTTCATTTGAAGGGTATGAATCTCTTCAAGTTTATTATCTACCCTTTCTTCTTGTGATGAATGACTTGCCTCATGAACTCCTCTGGTTGGTGCAATAGCTCATGTACCAAATTGTTGTGCATTTGGAGCCATATTGGCTATTATGTCATGAGCGGTGAAAGGAGTTTTATCAACTAAGGAACCGCCAGCTGCATCATCAATAATTCTATGATCCATGGTGAAAGGTACCTCATATAATTACTATATTAACAATTGTTCACAAATTTTGTGGTAGGGGAAACTTGAGAAAAGTATTTTGATTCTCTCCCAATATTCATGAAGGGACTCTCCCTCTGATTTCCTAATTCCATAGATTCTTTTTAGAATTGATGAAGTTTGGGAGGCATGGAGGAACTTCTATGTAAAGATTATTTTCAGGTCATTCCAGACCCCAATTTTGGTAGGTAGATAGTATATCCAGTCTTTAGCTACATCATCAAAGGAGAAAGGGAAGGACCTAAACTTAATTAGGTCATCAGACACATTTTGGGGTTTTATGGAGGAGCATACTATGTGAAACTCTTTGAGATATTTGTGAGGGTCCACACCAGTAAGACCATGAAATTTTGGAAATAGGTGGATTATTCATGATCTCATCTCAAATTTGTCCACTTCCTTGGGATATTGGATGTAGACAATCTGGTACTCCACATCTACGGTGGTCAATTCTTTTAAGGTTTGATTATTTGAAGCAATGTTTTTTTGGATTTGATTGGGTTTGATTTTTTACTGTTTTATTACCACATGAGGTTCTATAAGGGGTTCCTTCATTTTACTTGATTGACTTTCTCAAGATTCCTTTATTTGTGCATGAAGTGTCTTTTCAATTTCAGGGTCAAATTCAAGAGGTTTTTCTTTTTCTGATCGGGTCATAAAAATATGTTATGGGGTTTTTTATTGAATATGTATAAAATCACTTAATAAGGGTGAAAGGATAATATAATGGTATACTACATAATTTTATAAATATAGATGGAGAATAAAAATATAGAGAGAGAGAGAGTGTGTGTGTGTGTGTGAAAGAAAGAACACACAAAAACAACAAAAAATAGATATAGAAAACTAAAACAAAAATAATCAAACGGGGGTGGGGTATTTAAAGGAGTACTAATTACGAAGTTAAATAAATAAATAAAAGGAAATGAAGATAATAAATTGTCTTTTATCCCAAAAAAATGGTTCCAAAATTTGTCCGCGTTGTTGAGTGCATCAAATTATATGTTTTTTATCTAGAATTTATGTATCATAGTATCAACCCTAGGTCACCTCTCAATAGATCCTTAGATAATTAATATAAAAAAAATATTTTGATTATGAAAATAAAATAGGAATGGGGATTTATAATATTTGGGGTTTTTGTTGGTTTAGGAAGAAATCACATAAATGAAAACAATAGAAGAAATCAGAAATTGACAGATTTGATAAAGTGTGATCTACCCGGGGAAATCCCATGTTGCTTATCCTTCATTGCTTCAAGAGATAGGGTTATGATGTTTAAATCCCTAGTTTTTTACACACAGAACCAGAATTATACTGATTTCATACTATGATACCTCTTAGGGGTCATTTGTAAAACACAATGATTCACTAGATACTACAGATGATTGAGTGATTTGTGTTCGAATTCATAACTGAAACTCACGAAGGAAACACATGATGAACTTGATATGCTACCCAATTTTTTATGATATTTCAATGAGTAAACATGAAATTAAAATACATGGATATGATAGTGTTTATGTGAGTTAAATAAAACAATATTAACCACAAACACTATAATTAAAAGGGGAAGAAGAAGTGGTGAACAGTGTGTGAAACATCACATCAATGGGTACCCCAAAGCATGATCAGATGAGTTTAGCATGACGTACCAATACATAACTCAATTAAATAAAAATAGAGGATGAATATAAACAACATAAAAAACTAGAATTAAAAATAACATTCAAATATTACAACATTAAGCTCGTTATTTACAACATGTTCCTCCCATGGTGATCACAGGGGGTTTACAAACCCATGGGAGGTGAGGAAGAGATAGATAGTGAGAAAGAACATACAATGGCCTCCAGAACATCAAATATTTATTATAGGACTCATTTTGGACTCAAAATAGTAGCACCTTGCCTCTTGTTCGAACTCCCAAATGGGGAGCCTAAGGTTCCATTTCAATGGAAAATTGTAATGTGGTTTTGGGCACACCGATTTCTTAAAACAACTTGTCCCATGCATTTTGGCCATTAGAAAATAGAATATCCCATTTGAAAAAACTATAATGTTGTATCCCCACTTACAGAATATTTATACCAAACATTTGGCATCATTTGGATAGGTGGATCTGGAGATATGGATAGATTATAGAATGCCACTTTTGACTTTGCACATATTCGATGCTCTAGAAAGATAAGGTCGGTTGGGCCCCTTGATGAAATAATTGGGCTTGGGTTCTATAATAAGAGATGTATCCAATTAAAATATGGACCCGCAAAAAATATGATCCTATTTGGATTCACGTAATTTTCTAAACAATCGCAAGAGTGGACAGGTCTTCATGGATCCATGCAATTTTGACCCATTTTTCTTACACTTCATCATGGGAACTCCAAATCATCTCCTCCTATATTGAAATCATAAAAACAAGTAACATTTACATTTTTAATAGTGATAAACAAAAAATAATGGAATCAAACATAAAGTTCAATTTGTTATAATTTTTTAAATTTTCAATATAAAACAAGTTTAGCAAAGTTGTGTAAGGGTGAAAATGAAACAATGAATTTTGTTACGATCATTCATTTATCCTTATAAATAGGCATGAAATATACCATGATATTTTAGTTCAATATAATCTAAATCTTATCATGATATAATTTTTTAAAAAAAATTCATTTACATGTCCTCATAGATGATGCCAAATTTGGTGTTATATAAGTCTTGTGAGTCAGTTTCATTATCAATTTCTAACACTTAAATTCATATTATAATGAACAAAAGATAATTATTTAGATTTTCTATACCATAACATAATATATATTTAAAAATTTAGCAAATTTTATCCTAATTTTAAAATTTACACTAATATATCAAGATAGGATATAGAATTAATGTTTTTCATATTTTTTGGAACATAATAATTGTTCATTAAAACCAAGATCAATCATGTTTTCAAAGTGATGTGATAGTATCCAATGGATAATATAGCTTGAATAGTTCCATTATCATCTCACAAAACAACCTCACCAAAAAAAATAAAAATATAATTTTTTCCTACATATGAATACAAATGTTAAAACCATATATTGTATCGAATACAAAATTTTTAAAAAATGAAAGATTGAATTCCTTAATAAATGCACCTAAATCTTCCCCTTGATTATTCACTAACATGAAATTATTCTTCCAATTTACCTTCTTGGAACATCTAAAATTAATAGAATCTTACTCCCTTGATTTCTCAGTAATCAACATATTCTAGGACGATTGGTATGACAAATAATTAGACTTTGAGTTACTCTTAGATCTCTTCACCATGAATTTCATATTATCCACCATAAGGATGAAAGTATTTTTGACCCTTGTAACCTAATATACCTGGTAAATCAATGTTAGAATATCTTGTAGAGACTTCTATATACTGTTAATATTAAGTTTCACGATAAACATTAATAATATCTAAAGTAGGGAACAGAGAATAATATTTGTGCACAACTCCTTGGGTAGCTTGAAACCCAAGATGTCTAGAAACTCGATGTATCCAATTATCGTGACTGCATGAAATACCATTGGTGTAATTTCTCCAATATTGTATATAAATAGTGCCTTGGATCTCTCATATCTCTCCTGTTTGTCCCTATTATAATAAATATCATGAAAATTAGATAACATCACATATTCATTCATGTCTCCATGTAGATGTTGGAACTTATTGTACATAAATAAAAACATAGAGAATCATACCTCTAATATGACATCCTCATTCCCCCAAAAGAGATTAGTCTCATCTTAACTAGACTCATTTATAGTATTCTTAGGAATGTGAGCTTCCAATATGTAATGTTTCTTCACTTGGTGTGGTGAAATTAGGCAAGGGAATGTACCACTGCTAAAAGTTCACACTATTAAAAACATTTTGTTTCCCAAAATATATATCATAGGTGTATCTTCATTGTCAATGAACATTCCATTTTTTCTACAATAAATAAAATAATATTTGCATTATTTTATAAGATTATCAAGTGTGGCATTATAAATTATATATTATTAGTATCCCATTATTTCATCAAATCTTAATAGACCTCATCATTGGATTTAGAAAATCCTATCATGTGGGAATTCTAGTGGAAAGGATCCACATATCCATTATCATAACCTATATACGGGTATTTTGAATTACATGAATATATTTAGGTTTGTGGTGTTATCAACTGAGTTAATGTGTAAATCCATGATCCAATCAGTAGACTCCCCAATCATGAAATCCTAACTCATATTTCCTCATCACGTTCTACTAATTTACAAAAAGTATTGAAAGATAAATAACATATGAGTTCAACAAATTTTTTTAACCAAAAACCATCATTAGAACTCGTGGGTAAAAGATGTGTCTTGATACGGGCTACACTGACACTTGGTTCTTTGGATCCATTAAAAATCAAGTAATAAAATGGTGTTCTCACTTAATTTTTTATGTATTTTTATAATTAATGAATAAATTTGTTAATTTTACCTTTATATTCCTTGATAAATTATATAAATTTTATATAAATAGTTAAACATGTCTTTGTAAAAAAAATTACGAATTATCTATTTATTTTATTTCATCATACATTCTTGTTATTTCATTTACTTTACATGATCATGTTTAATCATCACATAAACATTCATCCCATAAAACAAAAATTAACCATGTATTTGAAAAAAAAAGAGGTCACATGGTCATGATATTTCAATATTTTTGCTTCCTAAGAAGATAATATACTAACCAATTATCCTATGAGAAAACTCCTTAAGCTATAATTCACTCAAGTTGTGGCATTCCACCTAACACATAAGCACTTGGATTCACCTCAGCTTGATTTCTAAACCATTTCTTCTCCTTTTAGATCAATCCTTTACATGAATTTTAATCAATAAATGGTGAGGGGAACTAGGGGTATGGGGATACAAAAAAAACTACAGATATACATTCCCTTACAAAATATATATGGGATGAATGATATGTACATTATCATTTAAATTTAATAAAACATTCATCACATTAAAAACATACAATAAATATTAAATTCATATATACCCAACACATAGATAGGTCGTTCAAACTCATGTTTAGTCACATACTAACAATGACATTATATTTATAAATCACTCACATTTATTTGAAATGGTTTCTTTAATTCATATATTTTTTTATTAAATTTATAGTTAATGGTCTTATTAATTAATTATCAATTTATCTTAATTATTAATCTATAAATTCATATAGATATATAATATTCATATATTAAATACTTTAAATATATTAAATAAGTTAATTTTATTTAAAATACTCAGTTAAAAGGTTTTTACTAGAGGAAACATGGAATGATCCATTTTACTTCAGTTACATGAAGCATACTTCTAGACATGTATTTTCTACTTAAATTTCAGGTCAACATTGTTGATGCCCACCAAATGAACATCACCAAAGTCACAAAAGAATAAATACCTAAATATGGGTACTACCTCCCCCACCAAGACAAAGGATCTGAGACATGAAAAGCATATGAGGCTCTAAAGGACTTGTTATTGCATAACCATTTCTAGGTCATTAAAAGACTCCATGCATTTCACATGACCTGCAACATATCCCACAGATCCCCCTTTATAAACCTTCCTAATCTTATGAAGGCCCTATAAAGAACCAATGATCGTGTGGTGAAAACAGAATGTTCTCACCATGCCACATGGTTTTTCATTGGAAAGTTCCAGATCATCCATCTGAAATCCTTTGAAAATAAGAAGGAATGTATTCAATGGTGGGGACACCAGTGGTCATAAGGGCTCATGAGAAATAGAATCAATGGAAAGAATATAATTTCTTTTTTATTTATAGTAATACTCGCACGACCCCCAGAAATTTTGGGGATAAAACGAAGGAGATAATGGGGAGTTTGAGAGGAGCCTATGATCACTAAAATACATTCGACGGGCCCAATACCTTGGTTACATGTTCAAATAACCTTATGAAAGCCCTTTGTCTTTCCATACCCACCATACAGATTCCCTTAGGTATGTCTAGGTGACTTTGTTTCACTCTAAGTAAAAATAGATAGATTTTTCCTTGACATAATTACACACTATACATATAACCTATAATGACCACATGAGGAATCATCAGAAAATTGAGTAAATGTCCAAGATATTAACCATGAAAACTCACATAACCCCAAAAACATTGTATAATCCAACAAAGGGGATAAAAATGGGAGGAGGTGAGATGTTCTTCCGGTTGGTTAAATAATTGTGACATGCCCATGGATAACCGCAAGGCATCACATGACCTTGGTGACACATCTGTCTCATCTTGTGAAACCCCTTTAGCTTGTCAAACTCACCGCACAGAGGTTCCCCAGGTATGCCCTAGAAGCTTCGCACTATACCTTTGTCTCTTTAAGGAAAGATGAATATAATTTTCCAAAAAATGCTCATTCACTGCCATATTACTCATATATTTCATGAAACACATCACCAAAAAATAGAGGAAATGTCCTCAGCAACACTCATCCAAGCTCTCATAAATCCCAATATTTGTCGAATAAAAAAAATTAAATAAAAGAGAGAGGATTCAAGAGGCACTTAAAGTCGTAAAATTATTATTTTTTGATAAGAAAGTCCACAGTACAGTCTAGAGAGACCCCCAAAAAACCATCCTTATATCACAAAACCCCTAGAGTAGTCACTGAACATCTTGGAGATGCCTTTTGACGGGCACTTGGATCTTGTGAAGGTCCTTCAGCATGACATCATGAACACATGGATGGCCTTCAACACATCCACATGATCAAAAAAGTCCTCATTAAATTGAAATTAACCAATAGTGAAGGCATTGAAGATAGGTACTTGCAGTCACTGAAAATCAGTTGACACCCTCGGAGCAGCCACAATAGAGACTTATAAAGACACATAGTGCCAGACCCGTTCACTAACTCCATCCTAGAATCACGCTAGATACACTGCACAAAGAGTAAAATAACCGGGGGGGGATATTCCTATAAATTCCTTAACAAAGCAGGAAAAATTCACTGTTATCACATAGGTTGGAGGCTTGAACTTTGGAAAATTTGAATCTTCATCTATGTGGACTTATCATTTCAACCAATCACCTGACCAACTAACCTATCATAAGGTAATATTCTAGTGAGAATCTGGTAAATAATCAATAATTTAATCCCCATATGTCACTAAGAAATCTCACCTTATCAGAAACTTCAACATAACGTAGAAAATATGATGGATTGGTAGTACCACTAACATGGTACAGTCCCAACCATGGATGTTGCCCATGTGATTCTCCATTTAGGGAAGTCAGTGAATCTACTTCGACCAATAAATTATGTTTCTAAGCCAATAGCCTTCATTGCAACAACCAACTGCTTCGGGATCTTATCCCCTGAGTTTCAAAACGTCCATCTTCTATATCTAATGAAGGTGGACTAGGAATCCCATTATTGATCCCTTTCAGTTTAGGTGCCGGTGAGGAACGTACATTCCAACCTCCATCTTCGGTACCCATCATCTTCCTAGTTAGGGTACCATCCAACACACAACTGCCTCTGATTCCCATGCCTAAGATACAAGGAAGACTCATCAGAGGAGGAAGGATGTAGATACCCCAGAGAGAGATCATACCCCCATGAATACCGATGATGTCAATCGACATACTCTACTAGGAACTAGAAAGTAGGCTCATACCCCTGCTAGCTCAGAACAAGTCTCTAGACATACTCTGGAATCAAGCATTGGAGAGGTTCATATCCCTAACCTCATGCATGAAGTCCATCAGAATACTTTTATGGTACAATGAAGAAAAAAGTGGGCACATATCCCCACTTCGATTAAAGACATCTTCCATCAAATAATGGTAATGGAAAATTTATAGGCTTATATCCCCGCATACACTTTGCTAAAATGCCAATGTATTTTAGCACTAGCTGATAAGATCCACTGTCATATTCTAGAAATTTTATAAATAAGAAGATAGACAGAAACTTCTATCTCTATAGCCATGACATCTCAACACTATGATCATAACAAACAAGTGGTTGTACCTGATCAAGAAAACATTCTTTCTCTAATCCAGGAGGATTATCGGCATATTATGATTAAGGGAGAGGCAACATACTGAGAAAATACTCCCATTCCAAACTGATCTCACCATGTGAGAGTGGTGCACACCTTGGGATAGGGGAAGAAGCCTATCAAAAAAGTCTATTGGCATATTATAAAGTCCCAAGATCGGGCTCATATCACTATCCTAGACGAGGCTCACCATGTGAGTAGGTAAAATCCTTGGGATAGGCCCACATTCCTATCAACGAAGTCTGGTGGTATACTCCAAAGGCCCAGGATCAGGCATATATCCACATTCTTGAAGTGGCTAAACAAGTGAGAATGGAACAATCCTTAGGATAGGATTATATTCATATCAGTGGATCTATATATCATACTTCAATAGATTTTGAAATAAAGGCACACATTAATACTTATTCCAATGAAGGAAACCTCCAACGTCATTTCAAGGAAATAAAATGGGAGGATCATATTCCTTCTTTTATTTAGGAGGTCCATCAGTATATTCCAGAGGGGAATGAATATATAGACCAGTTTCAAATTCCTATTACAATCAGGGCTCACCATGTGATAATGAAACATTACTTGGGGAAAGATCATACTTCTATCAAGAAGGACTAGAATAATAATACCAGGGATTAAGATAAAGTTTACACTGTCATTTCGACTGAGGCTCACCAAGTGAGACCAGAACATGACTTAGGATAGGGTCATGTCCATTTCAATAATGATACATTTTATTGGCATACTCTAACAAATTCTCAGTTATCGGCTCATACTCCCACAACACCATATGTTTATATACAGTTTCTGGAAACCATCACATAGTAGGCTCATATCCCTACAATATCACAAAATTAGTTCAGGATATTCTAACCATGATGCAAAACATGGACCATATTCCTAATATTCTCAATTCTATTGTCTTTGATATTTTTTGAGACACGTTATCAACAACACAAGGGTCTATCGGATCTTATATCAAAGTGGGTTAAGTAAACATTCATTACCATGATAGTCTACCTCGTGGTAGTGTAGAGATGGATCATAGGGACACTAATCCTGACATCCACCATGGTCACCCCCCCCCCCCCCCACACAGAAATATCTCCCATGGGTAATTCAATCCTCCCATAGTCTACACACCTTTGTGTTGAGAGGTGAACCAAACTATGACACCTACATATAAAGTGGTTCCTAAAATGCTATGGTCAATGCTTTATGGTTCCACATCAACTTCCAGAAACACTCCACTTTCATCTATAAGAGACCATCATATCCATCTTTTATGGTCTGAATGGATGGAGGCTTGTATGTCTAATGAGGAGGAGGATAACATGGACATATAGAGAGAGTCAGCTGGAAACAACCTCCCCATCATGTTTTGGCCCCACTCTACTTCCATCTATGATATCCTAGATGATCTAGAAAATCATTTCATTCTTTGGATATGAAAAAATAAGTGGGATACTCAACATCAACCAAATGATCGATATCCCCATTTTCTAGGATATGAGTCTCACCTTAAGGTATTCAAGATACTATGTTTTCATTTCAACCTAACTACGATCTCCATAGCCTAGGATCTTAAACCGGAAAAGAACATTGAAAATCAGGAACAAGCTTACCGCCATTGAATCACAACACTTTAGTAACGGATCTCCAATGCTACATCATGGATCAATATTTGAGGATGTGGAATGTATGAAGTGTCACACTTTTCTATCCTTGGAATATCAGAACCATTAGTTGTGGCATCTTGTAATGTTATATCCTTTGGTGAAATCAAAGGACCAGGTAATGCTCTGTCTAGTTGGTCACTACAATAGGATTCCGCCACTTCAATGGTTCCCAAACACCATGGATAGGGAGAAATAATATCCAACTAGATTTCAAACTCTTCCCCTCAACACAATAGGACATTTCAAACCCAGAGAATAAAGTTGTGATCTCTATGAAAACTTCTTGTAGGGAATAATTCTCACTATGGTCTGCCATCGCACCCAACTCCCATGTGAGCATAGCTGATATACATCACACAAAACATAGTAGTAGCCTCCATAGAAGCTATCCAAGAGTAGACTCATCCCCCTTGGCTAGTAGAATACCTATCATTGCCTCCACCCCTCAGATCATCAATTCTTGAGAGGATTCAAAACATATCATTGGCAGCCGTAGGTGAACCCCATCCCAATGGGTTGGGAGAATTTATATCTCAATCAGCATATCTAGGATCATTATGTCCAAAGATTACCCTGGAGAAACCAGTGGTGATCCCAGATCACCCCCACCCCACTGGGTTAGGGGAATTTATATCTCCTTGTCAGTCATGAGAATCGGCAAGTCCCCAACTAGAGTCACTGGATCCCCAAAAATATGACCTATAAATGACAATGGAAGCCTTGAATGACCCCCACCCCACTTGTATAGGGAGAATTTTCATCATCATCATCATCACCATAGAGAGAATCTGTCTTCCCTAGGTTGGTAAGAAAAAATAAACATTCAACATCCCCCCAGTATCTCCCACGACAAGACAACCCTCTGTTGTTTAGGGCTCATTCAACAATCACAACCAAGATCTCACTCTAATTTATTGTTAATAGGTTGAGATAGGAGTATTGTATGGTAAAGGAAATTATACCCCATCTGGGACACAAGATGAAATATCCCAATAAGGAAAAGGATTCAAATAATTACCAAAATGGAAGTTGTACAGAATCAGCCTATTGTGTAGAAATAAATGGCACCACCACCATTTCCCAATATGCCTCTATGAATTTCATCACTATAAACATGGAAGACATTGATCAAGATTAAAATGCAAAAGGCTACAACATCAAAATTATACCCCAGGAGAATGATGATTTTGATGCATGAAATGAGGTTTCGTTCACCCAGAACCAATGAAGGCTTCAAAATTTGACACTGTTAAATAACTTCCTGCCAACTCCCCAGTGGAATACTCTAAAAGAAAAAGGAAAAGATGTGACTACATCTTGGTTTCCATTTGTAGAAGAACATTTTTTAAAATATGAGAGTGAAATACATTCTCTATAGAAACTCGCTGTGTATCTACTCAGGAGAAATATTTATAATTGGTATTGTCACCATCTTGAGAAAAATATTCTCCCTCCCATAGCAGGTCTTCCAATGAGAGAGGTATTTGAGTATTAGGTTAGATTCTGATCTATAAAGTCTATCTACTTAAATAAGGAATCTGAAGACAATTGGGGAATCCCTTCATTGCAACAACAGCCTCTCCCTCAAAAGGGTAATCATTCATTCATAGTAAGAATTGAGAATCAGAAAGAGATGAAGGAATCAACACGTCATCAAACCCAAACCACTCCCTTTGGATAGGAGAAGGATTAAGAATGAGTTCCCCCAGATCTTCTTAATGCCAATTAATCCTTGGGTACTCAAATAGAATCCATGGTAGGGAGATGTACACCTATAATGCCCAAAAAGAATCCATATCCTCAATTTGTGGATGATACTCCTCCTCCACCCAACTTTGAAAACCCCACATGTTCATCCTTTTATGGTGCAAGAATACCTAACCAACATCTCACACACTTTGTATCCTAATGTGGGCCGATGATGGGTGCTTGAGATCAATAGGTGGCAACCAAAATGAGGTGTTTCATGAAGACCCTACTAGGTCCAACATTGTTTGGTACAAGAGTATGAAAATAGGATATGTTACAAAATTGGTAGACCACCATCGCTAGTTCCATTGTAGGTTTAGTTCAACGCTAAGGAAAATGATGATCATAAACTCCAAAAACTAAAAGAAACACAAGGACAAAAGGGTGTCTTAATTCAGAGAAAGGTGGAAAACTTTAGCTTATTCACTTAGTATCCCCATTTTATAGGAGAAAATGTAGAAAATATATGCTGAAAATATTAGGAATGATTTGAAGACACTCCTAATCTCCATTAAATATCAATGAAGGTTCCAAGAATTCACTGAAACAGAACAACATCTTGAATAGGCTATCCATCGAACTGTATCCACATCTCGATTCATGATCGCAGCACAAGGGAAAATTCAAGAAAATTAAAATCTATATTTTTCTCTCTCAAGCCCACAATAATGCCCATCCAAGAACATAGGCAAACTCTAAACCACCCATCACCTCCTACCGAGCGGCAGCGACCATAGAATCTCCCTTGACCAGAAGTGAAGAGAAATCAAGGTCACCCAGGATTTGTGCAATGGATGAACAATGTATACTCCTTCCAAAATGAACAAGTCCATAATTATTTCTTGGAATCTATGGATAATAACATATTCGATATTCCACATCCTAGAAGTCTTTATGATTTCAACCTCACTGACCACATAAACTACTACCCTTCTCATAGAAGGTTGGTTCATAATATCCATAATTGCATCATCATCAAAGAAATACTTAAAGGCGTGGTCAACTCTGGAAAAGTGATTCTATGAAAATCCTTGAAGAAGGTGGATTTTTTACTCTCATTCAGTCAGAATAAGAGGAAGGTTGGCAAGAATTTCTAGTCGGGCGAGCGAAAACATTTGACAACTATACGACTTGAAAATTAGTTCATCATGCTCACACTACTCTAAAGGCGCAATTGTAAAAACAATTTGATAACTCCACCACATAAGTAGAAGACATAATATATTCCTTCCATATGTGGGTGTGACCATAGAATGTAGGAAGATTCATAGGAGGAAAAGTCATGTTCTTCTCCAAAGAAAGCCCTAACCCATGCATATTTCTTCCCTACAATATATGCATCTTGGAAACCACCCCACCAAATGGATTACTCATCATATGAATAGATCATATTTTTTCAATAAAATTGATACACATGGATGGACACTTCTCCAAAGATAAATATTTTCCCAAATATGGTTTTTCCACATTCAACTGGGGAATGGGCGGCCGCATGCACTAGCATGCTCAAAGGAGACAAGGAGGTGACTCAAAGCTCTTTTCTAGCTGTCTGCATCTTATTGTCTTGCATGAACACTTATCGAGGGTTCAATCCAATCTTCCTAGTCATTGGGGAAGGCTGAAGTGACTTGCACCACTGGTAGTAGATACTCCCTTGACTTTTGCACAGACAACTTGTCCATATACCTCAAAAGATCCATCTCCGAAATCGCATGCCCGGGATTAGTCCCATATTATAAAGTATAGACCTCTACCACAAAATTACGATTTTCAAAAATATATAGTTTCATTCCCAACCAATATCTCAATCCCTGATGTGATTTTTATTTCAAAAGAACTCAGAGATGCATTTGTTGAATCCCCTTGGAGGCCATAGGACGTTGAGAAATGATTCTGTATAGAAAAGTTCTATCATGTGGAGACTATGTACATAGGATTTCATGTTGCAATTTCATTCCCTGGTCATTATAAAAAAGAATCCATCCAAGGTCATAATATACCCTTGTACATTTCATGAAATATCAATAATGTCAATGTCTAAAGATTCCTAATTGATAATGGATTTGGGATCAATATCATCCTAGTTCAAACTCTCTAGAATTTTGGGTATAGTGAAGGGGACTTATCCCCTACAAATATAAGAATTCAAGGGTAAGATAAGCATTAGAAAATACCTCTTGGGATGATCAAGCTTGAAGCCCAGTTTTGGGAACTCACATCTTCCATTGATTTCAGGGTTATCCAGTAGGGCACCACATATAATGTCCTTCTAGGATGGTCCTGGCTTCAAAACAACTTAGTGGTACCATCAACATTCCATCAATGTCTGAAGTACCCCATTAATAGAATGGAATACATACAATATGGTGACAAATACCCCTTCAAGATTTTTGGAGCCATATATACTGAATCTTATTTCTATAAGAACAGAGTAAATCTACCAATAGTGGATGATGATATAAAGGTCGTAGCTTCTAATGGGTTTGGTATTTCCCCTTTAAATGCATAGAGCATGCTCAAAAATGATTATGTGCTCCCCATAAACATGGTCGAAGTAGCGGATCTATTCTCAGTGATACAAGCCTCTCCTATACTTAGTGAAAATATAAAATATGACTAGCTTAGGCATCTCTCTACAAAAACATAGATAAATAGGGTTATGGATGTATCTTCCAATAGCCTCCCCACCCATATATTGATGTAGATGCTCCCAAATTACTCTCTTCACATTAAAATGTCTCCAAAGATTCAGAAATGGAAGGGGATGAGGATGAACTTAGTAAATCCCCTCAAGCATTAGAGGAAGGTATCTCCACCACCATAGATGTGCTTAGGAAGATAAATCTTGGAACGTAAGAAGACCCATGACATACTGTAATTTGTGCCTCCATTCCCCTAGAAGAGAAAGATATGTACTTTAATTTCTAAGGTGGCACCAATATATGTTCTCCTTGAACTATATATAAATTCTTGGACTAGATCCAAATGTGTCTATGCACCATATCAGATTTCCCAATGAGAATTGAGGCTTCAAACAGGAACCCAAGATAATACACCCCTCTCATGCCACCAATTTAGAGGTGGTAGTTAACAAGTTCATCAAACCCAACATCATTTGAGAAGTCAAATACACAATTTGGATTTCAAACATCATCATTGTCAAAAAAAATGATCATATTAGAACCTATATTTATTTCAAGACCTTAATCATAATTTCTCAAAGGATGGTTTCCCATTTTCAGTCACAGAACTCTTGATCAATTCAATTGTGGGTTTCCAAGTCCTCTCCTTTATGGATGGGTCTCAGGGTACAAACATCAAGATGGACCCTAAACATGAAGAAGCCACTTCTTTAAGAGTGCCTCAAGGGATCTTCTACTATCAGGTCATGCTCTTTGTATTAAAGAATTTTGGGGAAACATACTAGTGCACCATGAATTTATTCTTGAAACCTTTATTCAGAAGGATAGATGAGTGTTATGTCGGCGGCCTGTTAATTAAATCTTGACAATGATGTGATTGCTTCATGGATATCTAAACAATCTTCGACAAGCTATGACAGTATAATCTATATATAAATCCATTGAAGTGTTATTTTGGGGTAATGTTAGTAATGTTACATGAATTTTTGGTACAGCACTGCAGCATTAAGGTTGACCCAAAGAAGACTAGTTCTATTCTATCAATATCTCCATCTAGAAATCTAAAATAATTGAGGGGACTCCAAGGGTAACTTTCCTATATTCTATGATTCATAGACAACCTATCCAGAAAAGATATCCCCTTTATTAGGAAAATGAATAAGGTAGTCTCCAACCAATATGATGATGAATGTCAAAAAACCATCAAAAGTCTCAAGTTGTACCTACTAAACCCATCGGTTTTTATGAATCTAATGGAAGGGAGGCCGCTAATCTTATATGCAACCACAATGTACTGGTCATTGGGAACCCTCCTCACACAAAATAATGATACAGGGAGAAAAAATAGCCTCTATTACCTTAGCCTGACTATTCTATGTATTGAGACACAATACTCTGATGTTGAGAAGAACTATCTTGAACACATATCTATAGTGAAAAAGATCAAGCATTTCTTACAACACCACAAATCCCAATTGGTCTCTTGTATTGAACTGATCATGTACATACTTGTTCAACCAAAGATAACTAGTCACTTGGATTGATGGGTGGTCATTCTATGAAAATATGACATTCATTTAATATCACATAAGTTGGTGAAGGGAAATGATCTAGATGATTTCCTCACAACACATCATACCCTATAAAATACACTGGAGGACACTGAGCTCCAAGGTGAAGAGGTCTTTTATGTCGATGACACTCCCCGGAGATAGTAGATTTACTATGATGGTTCATCCTGGAGTCCTTTCGGAACAAGAATGGAAAACCTGAAGCTCAATTGGGGTGGTATGGGGGTCATAGTTGTATCTAAAAACAAAGATGTTTTCCCAACCCATTCTCACTATCTTAAGGCTTCACAAGTATTGATTCCAAGTACAAATCCATCATTGTTGTATTGGAACTAGACCTGCAGCTACACATAGACTACATGAATGTCAAAGGGTACTTAGAACTGGTGATAAAGATGATCAATGGTGAATATTACATTATAAAGTATGAACTATCCCTCCTCACTGGCTATGTCAGGGGTCTGATGGAAGAGTTCCCTTTTGAACCCACATTGCATTTTGTTCTCCAATCACAAAATACTTGTACTGACACACTGGCCAATAAAATTGTTGTTCTAGATGAACAGGGTCAGGAGGAAGTAAAAATACATATTACACATCGAATAATGGTCTCATTTATTTTTTATGTGATATGGATACAATAAATCAGGTCAACGTCACCCCAAAGTGTGATGAACCAATAAATACCCCTGGATAGAAGGAGCCAATACTCAGTTGTCTCTAAAATGGGACTCTCCTGACAGATCGTGCTAGAATAAAAATAATTCGGTGTTGGGTAGAAAACTTCACAATGATGAATGGACCAAATGAGAAAAAATTAATTGAAAAAAATTACTTCAATGAGACTCTCCTCAAGTGAATAGTAGAATAAGAGGTTTCCATCATAATGGAAGAAGTCTATGTTGGATCATACTGTGTCCATCAATCTAGGACCAGGCTTGCCACCAAATTAGGAGGAAGGGGTATTACTGACAAACCATGATACAAGACGACACAGAATTCACCATGAAATTTCATTCATTAGAGATTCATACAAACCTTATCCATTATCCTCCATAATTACTACACATTGCTAAATATTCCTAGATATTTGTCATTTGGGGGGATGGATGTTGTGGGGCTATATCCCCCATCTACTACCAAGTAGTTCAAGTACATCCTTACTGCTACAAAAATATTTTCCAAATGGTTTAT
Source organism: Viscum album (assembly GCA_963277665.1). Lineage (NCBI taxonomy): Eukaryota > Viridiplantae > Streptophyta > Magnoliopsida > Santalales > Viscaceae > Viscum > Viscum album. Next base: position 1,460,936,817 of record OY728163.1, on the reverse strand, counting down.
GGAATTAGCCCTAATGAAATTGGGGAAAAATAATATCATCAACATCATGAAGTCCCATATCATCACTAGGTTTGGAATCCCCCATAAAATATTGATTGGAAACAGCACCAATTCTATTCTATAGAGTTGAATAAGTTGTACCAGGAGTATAATATCGAGTCTAACCACTCATCTCTCTATCATGATATAACAAATGGATAGATAGAGGCATTAAATAAGACAATAAAATATACTTCAGAATATGCTAAATAAGGATAAGAAGCCTTGTCCAATTAAACTCTTCCATGATTTATTCTCTACCATACCACGATGTGTACTACTACATCGGAAGCACCATACTCATTGCTATATAGATCGATGCAATGTTACCCATAGAGGTCTAACTTCCCTCACTCTGAATATCAATTTGAGAACATCTCTTAGAATATGAAAAAATGAAAAATATTATAGACAAGTTGGAATAGCTAGATAAGAAAAGGTTCCATACACTGTAAAATCTGGATATTTTTCAGAATCAGATAGAAAAGAAATTTAATGAAAACCTCTACCTATTTTCATTCCTCCAATAATTACTAGTGCTGGCTCTCAGAATTTTAATGATACCAAGAAATAATCCCCTAAAGTTATATCTGAAGTGTGAAAGACCTAATGTAATAAATAAGGTTTATCAAAATGGAGCCTATTAACTAGCCACCATGGAAGGGGAGCATGTCACACCACCCACCAATGCAATATTTTTCAAGAAATAATTTTCTTAGTTTTCATTCAAGGTGTCAGTATTGGTGTATTTCACATCAATCATCTTAAGTACATGATGTTAAACTATAAAATTTTATCTCAACAGTAAGACATTAAACTATGTGGAATATTTTTTATAGTATAAATATATTAAAATGTGCATTATCTTTCATCTCTATAGAAAAAATTCAAAGTAGGAAACATATTTTGTCCTGGTAGAATGAAGTTAAACTATGTGGAATCTTTCATCCTAGCAGCAAGATATTAAACTGTGCAGAATCTTTCATCCTGGAAGTAAGATATTAAACTACCCAACATCTTTCATCCTGGTAGTAAGATGTTAAATAGTGTGTAACTTTTCATCCTTTCCCCATGATTTTAAACCACATGGTTTCCTACGAACTATGTTTGTCTTAATTCTAATAATCATAGGATTCATAGTGATTCCCAAACCTCTTTTCCTTGGCCTATCCATGTGATTATTTTCCTTTCATGATGAGTGATCTAATTTCCTTACCACAAGATGTAAAACTATATGGATCCATAACATCCCCCAATATGATGAGTGGCCCAATCTCCTCACCACATGACATAAAATTATGTGGATCCCTAAGGTATATCTTCATTAACGTCGAGCCACCCACATCCTTGCCAAATGATATTAAACTAAACAATCCTCCTAGAACAGTGTGTGGGTTGATTCTCATTCCCAATTAGATGCATAGGGATTCCTCGATCCTATATCTTGTTCCAGCCACTGCATGTTACAAAATTCCCTTGTTATACCCCCTTCTATCTCTGCATTGTAGAGAGACCCACAACATTCCTTGTTTCTCACACCAAGTATAACTCATGTGAGCTTATAAATTGTTATATAGACTTACCCTCATAATAAAGGCAAAAAGGTATACATCAGGTCCATTACTATCCTAAATGTAAGACCATAAAAATAATACCATGATTCTTTACCGCATGACATCAAAATAAAATGTTGATGTCCTTGTTGCAAGACGTTAAACTATACAGTTCACCAAGAACTATATGATGTTTTATTCTCATCCTCGTGAGATATATAGTAATTCCCAGACTTCTATTATTGGTCCCAACTATAATGTTACCATAAATTCATATCTTTTATCCTTCATCCTCACCAAATGACATTAAACTTCATAGAATTTCAAAATCTATGTATCTCTTGATTTTCATTGTCGTGAGATACGTAGTCACTTCGGGATCTCCAATCCTGAACCAGTTGCAATTGTCTATAGAAATAATTCCCATATCTACATTTGAATTAGACCTACGTACATTATTTCATATTCTAGAACTACATCTGGCTTGATTATCAACTTCATGAGATACATAGTGACGCCCAAGTCTCCATATTTGGGCCCAACTACAACATTACAACTCATTCATGTATGTTCTTACGTCCTTACTACATGATGCTAAACTAAAAGGAAGTACGACATTACCACATGATTCTAACTTGCATGGAAGTACGTCCTTAATGCATGATAATAAAACTAAATAGAACTACGTCTTTACTACATCATTATAATCTACATGGAAGTACGTTCTTATCGTATGATGTGAATCTTCTTTGAATTATGTCCTTACCACAAGATGTTAAATTACATGGATACAAACCCTTACCACATGACATTAAACTGCATGGAGGTGATCATGTCCCCGGTACATGAAAATATAATATGCAGACCATCTCCCATCTTCCATTCCTTATCAAGGGACCATTAGAGACTCGCCTTGGTCAAACAGAGTATGGTGTGCTTCCACCATCTTTCAAGACCACCTCAAGTTCACATACCACACTTCATGTATTGAGCATCTTGGGATGCCATCATCCTTCTATGGCTCATGGAAATTATATCTAGATTCAAGGGACCCTTTTATTGACTATTCATGCATGCCTATAAGTCTAGCATATTCACCTATGGCCATCAACCAAATGCATCACTATGTAAAAAAGACCTTCCAATCCTTGTGAGCCCCACCATCGTTGCGGCATCACTCAACAACTCAATGTGTTTGAACTACTCCCTGTATGAATATCCCATAAAATTACCCCGGACCTGAGAAAACTTGATTTTTTATTTACAAAATATCCACCTCCTCTCATAAATATATTGGAGTACTCTTGAACATGGATATCCTAATTCGGATCATTTGCAACATCTCCCATATTGGGTCCTTGTGGTTCATAAACATAAATTTATTGTGCTCTGTTCAAATATTTATGATGTTAATCTCTAGCCTATGATTGTACATATTGAATTTCCTTAAAATTCTATTACAAGAGATACAAAACATCTCAGATTGAAAACCTGTAAAGGGAGGCCTGAGCAAAGGTAAAGAATTCACCCATTAAACTCTTAATCCTTATATTTTAGACAAAAATCAGGGTGCAAACATATAAGGTATAAAAATCATAGGGTCTACATTATAGCCCTATTAAAATAAAATCTATACTCACTAGACTCACTATTCTATGAAAAAGTTATAGAACATTTTTTTACATATCCTCGTCATGAGAACATGTTTTCTAGGAAGTGAAAAAACCTTAAGGGTGTCTAAACCCTTATATGGTGTTACATTTTACTCAAATCAAAATTCATTATTTGGGTGTCTCCGATAAATATAAACCATTCATGGATCATAGAAAGTATATCTGACTTTAAGAAAACCTTTTCTTCACTATGCCTGCATGCATATCACTCCTATAAATGCACATATGGCCATCACCAAATATGTACTCTGTAAAAAGAAAATTCTAGTCCTTATGAGCCCTAAAACTGCTACATCATCCCTCAACACCTTACTATGTTTCAACTACTCCCAGTAGAACATTATCATAACTTTATCCCGATTTAAGCACTTTAAACCATGATTTATACTACTCTTACCAAACTGTCTGAGCATATTCGACATCCTTGATGTTACGCCACCATTTTTTGTACCCTTTATCAAATATGGAATGTGAAACTCCATATCAAACCTTTTATGGCCCACTCCTAAGGCTTAGAAACCATAGGGTGTAAATCTCGAGCTTCATATTCAAAGATAAACCACCCAGTAGTGCCAGAACCCTTCTTGTATAACATTTCACTTGTATCCAACTTCATCATCTAGAGATATTATTCTTTTAAAATATTTCATTAAATACATAAATAAGTGGATATATGTGTTTCTTGTCCATTTTACCAGTGCATAAGGTCCCTAGCCTTCCAATTAAAGGCATATCTTTCTTTTCATAATAGAGATTTAATGTTTGTGATCCCTTACTACTCCGTAGTGGAAATCGGCACCTAAACGGTTAGGGTTCATCCTTGGGATGTATGCCTCATCCCATGTTCATAGACTCAATATTTTAGGTTATGATTTAAATAATGAATAATCCAACTATCCAGGACGGCCTAGTATACCTTGTATTTTTCCCTTAGCCATATTACCTTCATAAATCTTCTATATCCCTCGAAAAGGATACCCAACTTCAAGTGACAATTTGCATGACTATGTATGTAAGTTTATGGATCTCACATATATGCCTATAGACATCAACAAAAATACATCACTATGTAGAAAGGTCCTTCCAATCCTATAAAGCCTTGGTGACACCACAATCGAAACTATCACCTCAATGTGTCTTTGATCATTCTTGACAAGTCTGCACCATATACGATGATCATACAGAAGGTCTGAGATAAAATAACCTAAACTAAAGAAATATTAAGTCCAAGATAAAAGACCCTAAACTACAGAGATATCAGGTATGATCTAAAAGACCCTAAACTAATGTGATATCAGATCTGGGCTAAAGGACACTAAACTAAATTAATATTAGTTATGAACTAAAAGATCCTAGACTAATGTGATGTTGTATATAAGCTAAATGACATTAAACTAATGTGATATTAGGTCTGATCTAAAAGACCCTAAACTAAAGGGATATCAGGTCCAAGATTAAAGGCCCTAAACTAGAGAAATATCAGGTCTGAGCTAAAAACCCTATACTAAAGTGATATCAAGTTCGAGTTAAAAGTCCCTAAACTAGATAAATATCATTTCTGATCATAAAGGCCCTAAACTAGATCCACAGTAAGTCTGACCTAAAAGACGCTAAACTAAACTGAGCGAAGGTACGAGCTAAAAGACCCTAAACTAATGAACAATAATAATTTAGTCTATAGGGTCTTACGGGGCTCTCCATATGATCTAGACACGATCAATCTAATCTAACCAAGCTTGATGGATTTGAAAAAATATGAATAACTCCCCTTTCAAGAAATATCTCTAGCCCTGGTGATTCCCATCTAAATAAAGTAGTTTCAAGATATCTAGAATAGATTATCAATAAATAATAACATCGTGATGGTAATTCATGGGAATATCATAGAAGAAATCAATTATAATTTCATCATTCAACTCCAAGAATTCATGATCGTTCAATATAAATCAAGGGATGGGTATAAATGGAAATTTCCAAAATTACAGATCAGTAACATATCCTACACATCATGAGGAAAAGGAAACTGAAAAATATAATCAAACATTTAAAAAATTCATCCATTCATAGTATAAAAAGAAGTTAGGAATCTCCACATTTCATATTCACTCTAAGTATTCATTAAAAAAGGAAATTGTATACAATATAAAGGTTGAGTAATGAAAAAAAGAAAGAAAGAAGCACTGGAAAGATCAGTAGGAGGCTAGAAAGAGGTATCAAATGAGCTTTGGAGTGTTTCTATCTCCACTTCTTCTGCATATGCCTTGGGATGGAGGGCATCAACCAGAGTGGAAAATTCTTCAACCCTCCTCTGAGTAGTGGCCAATGAGGTTGATGATGTCGAGAGATCGTACCTTATATGAACAACCATCTCTTAATATCTTGATATATGCATAGTCCAATTATCCATATGATCTTTCAGTTCACAAAACAAGTGGTGACCCCACTCAAATGCCTCTAATACTTCCCTAATTTTCTTATAAAGTGGAGTCTCACTCAACAAATCATGTATATCCTTTTCATTCATTGAAAAATATCTTTGATCCATAATTATTTTCTAGATAAATTCATAAAAAGGCTTCCAATTGAAGTTCCCTACCTCTAGGTCATGAAATAAATGGTCAAGGAATTCTTATTGGTTAATGAATATTTCCAAGGGGTATCAATAATAAAGCTCTGAATATGTTCCCAAATCAATATATTATGTGATTGATCCTCTATGAACATTGGGTTATGCACTGTATAAGGATAACCGACCAGTCGTATCAATATTGAAATAGGGTAGGGCACCTCATGTGCTCTTCTATCAATACGTACATCATCGGTATAAAATTTTGGATGATAATCTTCTTTACTTGAATTTATTTCACTGTCAGAGTGATTTTCATCTGAACGAGTTTGCTTCCTTGATGCCTCACCTATGTCTTCGACCAATTTCATTGATGTCACAGATAAAGGTGTTGGTGATGCAAGTGGCATGTCCCCATGATGGACCAACTAACATAACACACAATTGGGATACACTTTTACCCAAGCCTAGGCATAATCCAAGTAAAGGAGAGGGGGATAGTTTTTAGGAAGAAACTTATTCTTGGCTCCAGTATCACCCAAAATTTATGAGTGATTCCTAGCTTTCACTACCCTCAGACACTGACAAAGGGAGTGAGAGAAACTCTATAAATAAAGCTAAACTCTCAAGAAAATCGATATAGTGTGTACGGATCACATAATAACATCTCATTCACCCTAGATATGGGGACCCCATCCCCAAGAGAGATCATATAATATATTTCATCAAGAGAAACATTTCCATAATCAATAATCAGGCCACTAGATGCATGAAAAGTAGTGAAGTGGAAACTATCAGACTTACATTGTGCTCTTTTGACTGAAGTGGGTCTTGGGAACATAGCCTCAACCTTATATATGTACAGAAATATAAGATGGGATATGGATTTCAGGATCCTAGAATCATTTCAGTACTCATAACAATGGAAGTGCACCACTATCCATCCCAACATGAACTAGAGAGGACCATCAATCCTATAAAGAGTGTTTCCTTGTTGAATGTGTCCATGCATATAGTAGAGGTGTGAAATAACCAGTACTTCAAACTTAAACCACATCCCTTCAGAAAGTCATGCTTCCATCACCAGCATGCTGACACAAATTTATTAAAATGTGTCCCCATCCAAGAAAATACACTCATTCAGGAGCATAGCTAGAAATCCTGCCAACCTAATGCATAGAGAAACTTTTGAGTTCATCTGATTTCCCCATGAAGTATAGTACTCGTATTCTAAGGTGGCACAATATGATCCATCACTGTCACATACATGTTGTGGTGGACATCTATGAGGGTGTATATTGGTATGCTGAACTCTACTGCCAAAAAGGAAGATACTAATCCAATCCTTTAAATAGATAAATGAGCACATTGTTAGCTTATTATGTAGTTTCTTCCATAAAATGATAATAATATCCCTTTACGAAATTTAGGTCTGATGAGGGTCATCCCAAACATCCACTGCATGGATAAATTCATCATACATATCCCCAAGGGGGTGAATTCCTCCTAGTTCATAAACATCCCATATGATGATTCCTACTTCACTATGGGACAACTGAAATGTATTGGTACCAGGGCACCAATGACTAATCATCTCTCATTGGAGGTCAAAATGGATATAGTTTATTTATTGAGAGATACATACGGCGTCATGAAGGTTAACCCTGTATAAGTCATCCGCAAACTACAAGAAACTTTTTCTAACCCAAAAGGGTCTCACCCACTCATCGGAGAAATTTCTTCCATGATGGAGATCCCATTTTTAATACCATCCACTATTGTAAGTGTCTAGAGAATAGGTGAGTATAATCAAATTACATTGAGTGATAGAATGTTGAGAGAATTCATAGTCGTCCAGACCAAGAGGATAGTTGGAAAATAGATAAGAAATCCTTCAGATTGAGGTGTAACCCACTGAATGTCCTCAGAAATAATTGTCTGAATATAATCAATATAACCAGACACCCAACAGGATAACAGATTAAATTATGGAGGGGTAATGGTAGAATCACCCAGTAAACTGAACCCAAATAGAGGTATTCGATGAGAAAAAGGGTAGTCCTAGAGGCCGAGTGAGAGGTCACCATTTAGACTATCAATATTAGTATGTACTCGATGTCAGGGATCAACAATAATATTTCTAGTGATCATGGCCCTTTGATTGGTCGTAGCTAAGAATCCATGATGAGAACAGAAATCCATCTGAAAATAATTAAGGAAAAAAATTCAGATAAAGAAAATAGAAACTTGTCAAAAATAAAGGCATGAAGTTTCTGGTGAAATCATGCATGTCGCATGACTAAGCAAGAGATTTTTGAACCACATAAGATATTCTTGGATCACCAAACCTCTAGAGAACTCATGGGTCACATAACCCCCATAGGGAATCACACGAGATGCATGACCACCCAAAAAATTCATGATCATGAGACCTAAACATGGTCCAGTGAGTCATAATCGATTTAATGATCATACCAACTGATCTTGTGAAGTCCTTCAGAAAAAAAACCCTCATATCCAAGGTCTGAGAAACTATCAAAGTATAGTTTTTTATCAAGTTGGATGAGCGTATGACTAAGAAGTAGTCTCATGAAAGAGATCTATCAAAACAAACTCATAGTCCAGACTCACAAATGGGGATCATGATCAAGGTTCGTGACATGATTTTCCAATCGAGGTAAATCTAAGGGACTTTGAGAGAAGGGTTGGATGGTAGAATGAATTACTATCCACTCCCCCCACACAGTATATATAGGATGTTTTCATGGAATTCTAAATGTCACCTAGTAGACCAAACATCACATGGGATACTGATTTGTGACACCACTGATGGCTTGGGAAGGCATTAGTTTTCCTTAGAACTGAGCCCTTTTCCCCGTGCGTGTCACTCCTATGGAGGGAAGTTTTTGAATCCCTCTAAATAAACATTTGATAAATCACAAGGGAAGAAATACAAGAATATGTTTAGTACCTCCCCCACCAAAACAAAAATCCAATACTTTCGTTGCACATTACCATTTAAAGGACCCATGATTTCTTGACCATTTCAACTAAATGAAAATACTCCGTTCATTGAACATGACCTATAATAGATCCCATGGAGCCTCCTTCAATAAAAATTTCTACTCTTACGAAATCCCTCTAAAGAACCAATGGTCATGTGGTAAAAACCATATGATCTCCCCATGTCGTATGGTTTTTCATTGGTAAGAACCTGATAAACCATCCCAAATAATTTATAAATAAGAAGGAAAATATTCAAAGGTGGGGACCCCCAGTGGTTTTAATATCTCGTACATCATCACATTAATGGAATGAATTAAATTTATTGGTGATATATAGGAAAACTCAGAATATTTTAAAACATTTAGAGGATAAAATTAAGGAGATAATGGGAAGGAGAGACATGTTTGCAATTGTTGAAAGAAATGAGACATGTCCAAGACCATGATGACAGGGATGAATCGGTTCGTGAACACCCTTTGGCTTGTCAGATTTACCGCAAAGAATCCCTCAAGTATGTCTACGAGACTCTTTGGTTCTCTAAGGACAAATAAATATATTTTTCATGACATACTTGCACACTTTTCATATGTCCCATGCTGGTCATGTAAGTCATCATCATACAATCAAGTAAATGTCCAAGATATTAATCATTTAAACTCGCATAACCCCCAAACCTTTGTAGAATCAATCCAAAAGGATAAAAATTGAGGAGGATATAGGTGATTATGGTTGCTGAAATAAATGTGAAACACCCCTCGACAACCGCAAGACACCACAAGACCGTTGAGACATGTCTGCCTCATCTCAATAAATCCATTTGGCTTGTCAGCCTCACCACACAGAAGCACCTTGGGTATGTCTAGTTGGATTAACACTCCCCATTTGGCACTATAATGACAAACAAATAAAATTTTTCAAAAAATTATCGTGCACCACCATATGAACCATATCGGTCATGCGACGCATCACAAAAAAATAGAAGAAATGTACTCCACAAAACTCATTCAAGATCGCATGACTCCCAATCTTTATGACATAAAAAATGAAAATAAAAATGGGAGGAGGTTGGAAGTACTCATAGTTGTAAAACACATGCACCTACAAAAGTATATCAATAGAACAGTGTCGCGAGACCCCCATAAAAATCATCCTTGTCTGGAGAAAGCCACGGACAAGTCACTACGCATCTTGTAGATGCCTTTAAATAGGCACATAGATCTTGTGAAGTTTGTTGGGAATGTCAACATGAAAACAAATAATTACCATAAAAAATATGTGTGATCAAACAAGTCCTCATTAATTGGAAATACACTAATAATGAAGGCATTGACAAGAGAAACTCACATTCACTAAAAATCAGGAAACACCCTCAAATCAGTCCATGGTAGATTCATGCAAAGCCATGTGGAACTATAACCCTTAGGTGACTCTATCATGGACTCAAGCTAGATACACCACAAAAAGTGATAAATAAATGGTGTGGTGATGCCTATAAATTCACCACCCCTGACATGAAAAATGAATTTATATCATAGAAGTTAGAGGCTTGGAATTTATAAAATTTGACTCTTAATCTCTATAGACTTCTTAGAGAAACCAATCATGTGACCATCCAACCTCCTTCTAGTAATATACTTGTGATCATCTAGAGTATTCATGCACCCTTCATAAAGTTCCTCATGTGATCATTCCTATATCATGTGAAGGATCCTTGTAAAGAAATGTGAAGAACATACCACATGACTTCCAGATTACATAATAATAAACTTAACTGATACTTGAGAAACCTAAGCCTTTTCAATACAAGGGATAGAACAATGATCAAATGTGGAATACTTAAGAGAAAATAAAACTCATTGGCCCCATGTGTTTCACCCAATTCATCCAAATAGATGAAAAAACATGAGGGAACATCACTCATATATCATGGGGCTCTCTAAACATGCTATATGGGACATATGAAGCCCTCTAGAAACATCAAATAATTTCATATGATACTCACAAATGCCAATTTGATCTCACAAAACCTTCTAGGTCTATCTCATGAATCCTTGTGATGTCCTTTAGATACATATCTGAAATCATATAATGAAATTCACTAATAACATTCAAGTCCCACTGTTTCATCTGGGCATGACAACCAATATCTCACAACACCCTCTGGTTAATTCTTCTGAGACCTATGATTCCCTCTGGATATAATAGATAGGTATCACAAAGCCTTCCATGCATGTTTTACAAAATATGTGACAACCTTCAAACCATGTCACTCTGACTCTTATGACACCCCCTATGTGTCAAGCCAACTCTCAAGAATAACACTAAGGCACATCAGATGGGTCATGTGACACTCCCTAGGACAAGTTAGATGAGTCATGTGATGGATTCCAAGATAAGTCATCTAGGTCATACAACATAACTCATGAAAAAAAGAGGGCATCCAAGGAACTCATAACATTTTCTATCATTGGTGTGTAAGCCTCGATCAAAAGATAATCCTCGGTGTGTAAGACCTAGCATAAATCAAACTATGGAAACTCTGATTCCATTCAAATCCAGGATACATAGGCCCCCTCTCCCCAAGGTTCAAGCTCCATATTGATCATCAAGAAAAATCCCAGCATCTAAGTCCCTTATTCAAAGAAATTACATTGATTAATTTCTATCCCTTGTTTCTCACAGTGAGTATGGATCACGTGGGATTATGGAATTACAATGATAATAATATTTACACTATAATCCTTTATAACAATATATGGAATACTTCATTAGTAATTCCCAGTATAAAATGAACTATGACAACTCAAATTATTTTTATAATTGGGATACTTAGGAAATCCCTCTAGGGCTTGAGTTTGAACAGTTGATGTCCCAGAGCCCCCACATGAGTCCTTTCCACAAGACATAAAACATCACGGGTTGAATGAACTATATGGGTTTTGATTCCAACAATAACTATGATATGTAGGATGTGTCATAAGGGAATAATCCCCTCTTAAGAATATTAACCACCTCCCAACATGGTTTCATATTCTGAACCACTTGGTTATGGGGCCTCAACGTGTATAAATAGCCACCCATATGATAGAAATTGATGGAGAACCTTGGATACATATAGATGGATTCACTAAGGGGACCCAAATCCATTTCACATGAAAGAGAATTAACCTATAGTCATTTTTAGGGTAACTGGCCCCATATAGATATTAGGAAGAGATTCAAGAACATATCTTAAATCTATAAGAGAGTCCCGGAGTAGGAAAAAATTACCCCCAAAAAGGGTGAGATGAGCCTGAATTCCCATCCTCTCAACCAATGAAAGCACCCAAGATCCATTGGGCCTGAAAACCTATATGAACTTCTGACTTTGAAAAGAAGTTTTGTACCTATCTACGGATAGGGTAACCATTGAAAGATTCTAGGGAAGACAAAACTAATATAAACCCCGATGAGAGAAACTGAGAGAGTTCATAAAACCTTCTATAATAAACACATCTAGTAAATCCCAATCCATGCCTTAAAACCAGAAAAAACAATCATGAAAAATATTTCATAATATTAAACGGTGTGTAGTTCGATGGGTCAGGTTTTATAGTCAGTACAATGACTTTTACGAGATGACATGCCTGAATATGTGTGGTGTGTACTCCTATATTTGTGCATGTACAATACACTATGTAACCAATAACTATACATGGTGTGTAACTATAGAGATAATATAAAATAAAAATTCAATAATTTACCCCATAATTTTTTTTTGAAAATCACTCGACATGTGGAAAGACCTTGTCACATAGTATGTACAACTAGGTAAATGTCGTGTAGTTTTGTTTTTCATGAAATTAATTTATTTCCCTGCGAATTAATTTACATGACATGGATTTAAAACCATTTCCCATGTATGATCTTGTATGATTTACATTGTGTCTGAACTAGCAACATAGCATGTAATTAATTCTACCCTTTATGCAATATACACCCAAGGACTCATTGTATAATTTGTGCAGGATAATACAGTGTGACATGGAATGTGCTCTTGTTAGAATCCATGTAAACATAGTGGTCTTGTATTTCTTGGTAGGTATTTAGAACATGGTGTGTTCATTAATTAATCCACTTGTGTATTAATAACACATTGTGTATATTGACCACATGATGACCACATTATGTGGGGTTACATGGAACATGTGTGGGTTACACATTTTATAACTCTTTAAACTATGTTCTACCTAATAATTCAATACATGGTGTAATTATATGGCATAAAATGACACCTAAAATGACATTCTAAAATTGATCCACATATATTTTTGGTTGAAAAAGACTAAAAGGGTTTCAATTCGCTTACATTTCAGGATGTCGGGTCATATAGCCAATATATTAGGCACCTTCTGATGGAATTTCCTTAATTTATTTAAGTGAAAATAGCCTGTTCTTGGTCATATGACAGTGAAAGAACATATTATCTTGATATAATTGAATAAGAGTAAAAAATTGAGAAGTAAAACTAATAATATAATTTTGATAATGATCAATTAATACTAAATAATTATAAATTTAAATGTGACCACTCTGATACATCTTGATGGATCAACATGGAAAGGAAGAACTAATCAAGCCAATGAAAAACAATTTTTTCCTTGGATCCAACAAATTATCCATAATAACATGAGGAAGAATCACAATGACTAAGAACATACACTCTGAAATCAAGATAAATATAATTCTAAAACTTTTGGGGGGATTTTTCAATTTAAATTTAAAATTAATTTAATAAAAAATATTTCCTCAATAATAGAATTATTTCATCATTGAATATATTGAACAATAGAAACTCATTCAAATTATACATTCATTTTACCTGAAGGACTCAATGGAGAATAACTCTAGGGGAATCCACACATTCTCTACAATCTCAAATTTTCATCAATGGAACTTTGAGTGGTAGTGAAAATGTATGGATCATATTTCTTCACACACCATTGATCATAATAATAAATCCTTTGGCATTGAAGATTGACTATCTCATTCTCTCAATCTTGAGAGGGAGAAAAATATGGAGTTATGATCCCTTTCTTGTGAGAAACACAATATATTTTCTTATTTGGTCCTTAGAGAAATAGTTGTGTAAAAATGGGTTTTGAATGTCGATGTATTAGGTTTCTAATGTTGGATTTCTTTCAACATTATTATGAGTGACTTAGTAAATAGGGTTTTCAGGTTATTTAAAAATAACCAATTTAAAAAATAGTTTTTTACATTTATTTTCTAAAAACCTATGTATAAAAGACACTAATAATATTGAATCTGAATCATCTTTCATGTCAGTTATATGAAAACCGACGTGAAAAATAAATTTTCAAAAAAACTAACTCAATTGTAATATTCCCCATGTACATCAATAGAGAATTTGAATAAGAAAATAGCATTCATTACCATTTTAAAGTTAAAAATTTAAATATATATTATACATGAAATAAAATCCAATAAAATATATAAAATATTCCACATATTCTCTTTATAATATGTTTATATCTTGTTTATTATAAGGGAAATCATTATACAAAATATTCATTTTAAAACGAAATCACTATACATGTATTCTAAATATAATTACACTATAAATTAAAATCAATGTTTATAATATAGTATATATTTATTTAACTTTATAAATTTCTCATTTAAAATTCTTTCTAAATTATATCTTATAACATAGTATCCACATTTCATAACTCTTTGTTGAAGATGATAGTTATTTTTGAAAATAATTTTTCAATTTGAAAAAAAAATACTACTTGAATCCAAAACGTAGTAACTATAAATGGGAAGTCAATTTTTCTTACATATTTGATCTTTTCTATCCTCTTTCAAATATTTTCTATAACGAAATTAAATTCAATATTTCAAAATTATATATATAAAATAAAATTAATATTCATTATAAAATAAAAATATGTAAATAATCAATCTTTCTTATTAAATTTGTTTATAAAATTTTCTCACACATCACCATATATAAAGAATAAAAAGTTAGTTATATTCTCACTTGGTCAAAAAACACAAAACATACAAGGAAATCTAATGTATAAAAAATTATTATTTTGGGTTTTATTCAGTTAAGAAAAAAAACATTATGAAATATTTGTTATCTACCAATCAAGATAAGAAAGAATCCAACAGTAAATTAAACTATTTTGAAATCTTACGACAATATATGGTGTTCTTTCTTAACCTTCAATTACCTTCTTATTA
This sequence comes from Viscum album, assembly GCA_963277665.1. Lineage (NCBI taxonomy): Eukaryota > Viridiplantae > Streptophyta > Magnoliopsida > Santalales > Viscaceae > Viscum > Viscum album. The sequence goes on along the minus strand of OY728163.1, from coordinate 1,460,921,728 downwards.
TTAAAATAAATTTTTGTTCCAAAAAACCATATACAGATGTCAGATCATTATTAATACAATGTTTATAAAGATAAATAATTCAGAACAAACATAATTATTATGTTTCAATAAATTAATATAACTGAAAGATATATGAAAATCGAATTACATGGAAGAAAATGCATCAGGATGATGAAAAAAAATATCCAATTATAAGATCCAAGATATCACACATTAAAATCAAGACTTTCATTTCAGGCCAAAAAATGTTAGCATCCATTGGAATATCATAAAAATATAATAATGAAGATGAATATAATGATAATCTTTCCAGTCAAGAATAATTAGTATCTTGAATTCATTATAACATGTGGTTTTTGTTTTATATATAGTATTTCTTTACATTTAATGTATTCTTGTATAAAATAAATAAATATATAAATTTTAAAATTTTAATGAAATATAACACCAATATGAAATAAATGTTGTAATATATAAATATCTCAATGTTAATATGCCAGAAAATTCTAGATGAACAAACTAAAAAAATGGTAAATATGTTTTTCAACTATAGTGACATCATTTGCAGGAAATGTTATTCTGGAAAATTAGTCTATAAGAACCTATAAAATGACCCAAAATGGATCCATATCTATCTATTGATGATAAAGTTACATCCCCAATATAATATAAAGTATCATATGAACTAACATGACATTCAAGATCCTCAACATGTAACTCAAAATAAATGGGATGTTTTGGAGGAGGATGTGTAAGATTTGGATAAGTAGGATGTGGGGAGTGATATCTACAAGTAAAGGCGGAGAAGTGGGACCTGCATTATGAAGTGGAAGAGTGGAATATGTATCCTAAAACTATTTTTCATGTCTATAAACATTAAGTGTACTAAATCCCTATTCTATTCCTTCAAAATTTCACCCTTCTTCTAATCTTTATATTTGAATGATTCTATTTTCCTTTTATATATATCCTAATTTTAAGAATATTCAAAATGACCAAATGCTTTTTTTATCAATAAACCCACCATGTATCGTCATACATGACCTGGTTGTTCAGGTCTTCCTAATGTAGTAAGTACAATATCATTCCTAAACTCATATATGAAGGTCCCCTATGTGATATTCTTCATAAGTTATTCCTATATATAATATTTAAAAAATATTAAAAATAAATCATAATATATAATGATTTGAATTAACTTAAATGGAAAACATAAATTAAATAACTCCTTAAAATTCTCTTGGATACATCCATCGACTCTTCCATAATATATTATCCATTTTTTTAATTTGGGCCCTCTTCAATTTTACATTCCTAGATTGGGGAACAAGGGTCAAACTCTTTGGATCCTAAATTCTAATCTCTTAGTTTCATAAAAAATTGGCAATCATTTTTTCATCTAATAATGTATACCCTCCATGAGATAAAGTATGAGTTTATACATTTTTGTATTTGATATTTGATTGAGATATAATCATTATCTATAAATTATGAAAAGAATAATTAATATGATAACTAATATATAAAAAAATCTATAAGATAACATTTCCCTTACTAAAAAAGATTCTTTTAAATTACTTTCAACAAACTGTTTCCATGTATCTTCATCTTGATAAGGATATTTATCATATGGATTTTTTTTCTTTCCCCAAAAAATAAATCTTTTTTTAATTTTGATTAAAAATCCCTCCATATCCTAGAAATAAAATCCAAATAATTATTTATAACATATCCAATAGCATGTATATTATATTTCATCGAATAAGAAATAAAAAACCTATATTAGTAAAACCATTTCATTATATGTAATATAATAACAAATGATCATACCAAAATTTCCTCCCATAATTGAGATATTTTCCCTTTTTCAACACTCTTCCTATCAAAAATTAAAATACATACTTTAGATCATCCTAGAATTAAAATAATATCCTTAAATTTTTTCAAAATTCGACCCCTTTGAATATAAATATCATCAAACTCAACTTTTTTCCTCTTGTACCAGCTATAGAAAAATGATTATTATGTTAAACATGTACAACCCCGTTTACCAACTGTAACGTCCCAACTCGGCGTCCACATAACTAGGACCCTAATATGGTGGGTCACATGTCCTTAACCACGCATCCTCAAGTGATAAATGCTACTAAATATTATCGAGGGTGAAAATTTGGTACAGTGGGGGAGATTATACCCTCATATCATATTGGAACACTGGATTACAAAAATAAACAGACAATAGTGAAATCATGATATATAGAGACACTAAATTATTGTACCAGCAACCCACTAATACATACACACATATAAAAGATATAATTATAAATTATGGAAGCATAAATAATAAAAAATTTGAATAATAAAATCAAAATTTACTAGGTAGTTTCATATACATGGATGCCTGACTTGAATATGTACAAGGGGAACATGGAATAGGAATATACAACATGCTATACAAATAGAAAAAAAATAACAGAAGTTTGTTCCACTATCATCCCAAGAATATTCTCAATCCTCTTCTCCCATAATTCAACTATAAGTAAAAGATATCAAATATTTGTAGTAGGGTGCTTATCCTTATCTATACCTCTAAAAAAGTAATCTACTCTGGCACCATAGGAGTCCTATGTAGGGTGTGAGATAAAATCTCAATAGAGAACCCAAATGGTGTCTAGAAGTAATCTAATTAGTGTGAATAGAAAAAACAATGTGTAGTTATAAATATAATAATAAATAATTGTAAATAAATAATGTCACGACCCATCCCCTGGGCCCATGCCCTGACTACCCCAAGCCCGCCTTCCATAGGTCAGGGGCTGGCAACTAGCACCAAAGGCGTAATTACCTAAAACTGGGAGGGAATTGCCTTTATAACTTGTAAACACACATAGAAAGATACAAACATGAGTAAAATGTATAGCCAAAAGAGTGGTGAAAGTAAAAGGGGTCAGAATACAAGCCCAATAGTAAAGGTATAAGTACCACTGAAAACAAAACAACTGAAGAAAAAGAAAGAAAATCAACTACTAGGTCGTCCACTGGGATTCCTACCTGAAGGGTAGGTACAAATAGCCTCATCATCACTCATTGTCTGTCCGTCTCCTCCATGTACCGACACGTTGTATGGTCCACCTCTGGGAACCATCCAGTCCTGGTACTCTCAGCCTCAGTCAGAATTGTTCGTCATCTGTAACAAACACAACAAGGTGTTGGCATATCCCATGCAGGGGTGAGTATAATGATAATCAGTAGGGACCTCAAGACCCTCAAGGACTCACAAAATCAAACAAGGATAAACCAAAAAGTATGAAATCAACATATAACCTTACATAGGTATATGCCCATACATATACCTATGTTATCAAGTGATTCATCTCAATCATGGGGAAAACACAGAAAAACTGACTCAGCTCAAACCAGGATTTTGTTCTAGAGGGTAGTATCAAGTAACATCCCTAGTAACTTTTTCGAATCCTCGGCTACTGGAGAACTCCTCTTCTATTGAGTACAGTGGGCCTGCTGCGACGCCAAGTGGGATTCCAACTAACCTTGGACTACTGAGGTACTCCTCCCATCAAGTACCATGGATCTTCCGCATCACCAAGCGTGCTCCCCATCGTGGGTATGTCGTGTCACTAAGCACTCTCCCCCTTGTAGTCTGCTGAGGTACTCCTCCTGTCGAGTACAGTTGGTGTTCCGCGACACTGAGGCGCCCCCCACTGTAGGTCTTCCGCAACACCAAGCCACTCCCCACTAGGCTATTAGAGTCCCTCTGAGTCAATATGGTTAGCAGTCGTCGGGTCTCATCTAGCTACTAGGTCTCCGCACTATGCTTGCTCGTCTCTGGGAGGATCCACTCCACGAGCTACGGGTCAATACTCCAACTATCACAAAGTCCAACAAAGATGTATCTCAAAGGTCATCTATTTCATAGTTATAAGTCCCCAGCCTTAAACATTACTTAATCTTGAGATATTTTAAGAATACACATTGATGATATTTTCAGGTTTAGATTTTCAGAGAATTAGATCATAAAACATGCATTAAATTCCACATTTAAACAAAGTGGTTACATAAAAGATAGTATTCATTTTTCCCATAAACGGAAACATATTTAAAATAAAACATGGATTCTTTCTTGACACTTCCTTGACACTATCATCACATCATGTACCTTTCCCTTGACCTGTGAAAAACATTTCAAAAACATGGGATGAGCATAAAAAGCTCAGTAAGGGATATAAAAATATGGAAACGAAACATGAGTACATGTATACATAAGAATCAATGAAATCATAATTTACTCATAAAACAAAAGAAATTTAACATACCTCCTCAAATCATGAACAAAATCATAGAAATCATAATACATAAAAGGTAACTTGAGGCATTCATAACATTCTTACGTAGGGAGTAACCCTATTAGTTACGTTTGGAATACCCATCATAGTATATTTCCTAAATCTCTTGGGAGAAACCTTAACGTTTAACCCTTTCTCGTTACCCAATACATTAGAGAGCTATATCGGGCTCACCGGCCCTTAGTTTATCACGGAACCACCCATCTTCATAACAATGCCCAAGAACCATAACATAATCATATCACGTAAAACATGCATAAAGAAAACATAACATTTCCACATTTCAATCACAAGATATCAATACAACACATTGATATAATAAAAACATTATGAAAACCATTTTGAATACCAAAATAAAAGAAAAGTAATACATGGTATTTATTTTACATTTAAAAAAAGTTATGGCTTGTAGAGGAAGCCGAAACTCAAATAATGGTTACGGCGGCGGAGAAGTCGTTGTCGCCGCATACGTACGACAAAGAAACATTCCTTTTGTAATTTAGTAAAATGATTCATATAAAAAAATATTCCTTTTGAATAAGAGTAAAATTCAAAGGGTTTTATACACCATATAAAAGAATGTTGTGTATAAAACAAAATATGCCTCAATGAACGGAGATTGAGACAAAGTCCCTTACCTCGGGTCCGACTTGACTCGATCATTCTTTAATCTCCTGAATAATAAACTTTAGTTAATTTATACTTGCTTAAGAACCTTTTTAAAGTTCATTATTCCTTTTATATCACTTATTACCATGTCTTGAACACCGTGTAATTATTTAAGTGAATAACGGTCGTTTTAACATTCTTTGCTACTTGAGTCAAAAATAAACTCTTTATAATTACAAGTTTGATCATGTGGTAAAATATCCATTATATCCAAAATTATATTAATTATCTATATATCATATATATCATATATATCCATTATATACATGCATTTATAATATTACATAACATTTAGAGGTAAGAAATGAAATGCACCGTTCATGGAGACGGTAAGTCGTATGTACGCATGACCGCTACTTCCATTTCTATTTCATATTTAATGGAATTAAAACATAGTGATACATAATAGTATTATAATTCCAGTATGGTATCATATATAATATCATTAAATATATCCTTTATACGTACCACATATGGTATTAACGAATCAAATCACTTTGAGGGGGCGGTAGTTCGCACTTCCTAAAATGAAGATATCGTGTTTACCCATAATGGAAACCATAATGGTATTCCATAAATGTAAAATACAGAAGCTTAAGTAAAAAATAAACATATTATATATCATATATAAATATAGTGACATCTTAATGGCCATCTTTTAAGGTGTTAAAAGAATATTGAACAATCATCATTTCGTGAGGCAGAAATTCACCATCCACAAAAACAGTATGTTCTTTAACCTTTAGATGTAGGTGTGTAAGTGTAGCTCGAATATTTCTTATAACAACATACTATTATATTTAATATACTGGATTTGTTACAAAATAAATGAATAAAATGATTTTAGGGGGTTGTAGAAGCAAAATAAAACAAAAGAACACATGTGAAGACATTACCTTAAAATCGAGTAACTCCCTTTGGTTTGAACCAAAAGGATTTCTTGAAGAGATTCCTGCCTAAGGTAAGGCTTCTAGGATGAGGAGAGGTATGTGGAGAGACAAAATGATCAGATATTGGCCGATCCAAAGGCTTGAGAGGTGTGGGTAAGGAGGTAGAGGTGGGGGCCTTTTATAAGAGGAGAGGAGGGGCACTCTTGGAAAGGTATAAAATGTTACTTTATTTTCAAATGAGTTTCGGATTTTAAAGGTCCCACATTGATGTATTTAGAGAATAAGGTGATAAGGGTTCGAGATATACTCATACAATAGGATTTTGACATGTGTAGGTCTTAGAGTTTACATTATCATTTCATTTTATTTAAATCGCTAAATAATGAGGTAATCGCTGCATCATCATGATGTCATAAATAATTTAATTTATTTAATGTCTAAAAATTATAAAACAAATACTATGATGTAGGAAATATTTTTATCTTTACAATGACTATTTATAGTTAAAAAATTTGACTTGTATAACCCCATGTAAAAATTGTTTTAAAAAAAATACATGTTTGGGTCATTTTTACTTTTACTTTAAATAAAAGGCATTAAGGTCATTATGTTACCCATGTGGCTCCATGGGGCCCCAAAAATCGACCCATGGGTTTTATTGGTTGGCCATGACTCATGAAATATGGTTAGGACAAGTGTAAAGATATTTTCATTTTATTATAATATCATTTTTACCTTAAATCACACTAATTACCTTTAATCGTGATTAATAAAACATAAAAGTTACATTTCATCAAAAATTATTTTCATCACATTGAACCACCTTTTACTTAATAATGAAAATCTTTTATATTGGATTTTTGAAATTAAAATCACAGAAGTGGTAAATTTCCATTTAAACTAAAAATCAGTTTTTGTAAGTACCACTTTGTGGTTTCACTATTCATCAAAAATTAAGGTTTTTCTGAAAAATACCAAATATTCACACTAAGATATATTTGATATTCCGAATTAAAAAATGATGTATATTTTACCAAATTAAAAACATAGAAGTTGCATTAATTAATTTTATAATTAAATCCCGCTATCAAATCAAATAGTGTGTTTTTAAGAAACAATATCTATCAAAAGATTGACACTCGTTTATGTCCAATCTCAAAGTGATATTAATTGCAATGACCAACATTGGATTAAATGGTAAAAATATATTCTTATTTCACTTTAAAACCAATTAAAAAGAAAATCTAACTATATAAATAAATTATATTAAAAAGAAGTTTTGAATTAAAATACAACACTTTTCACTATTCATAAAAAATGAACATTATCAGAAAAATACCCAAAATTTATCCAAAGTAAATTCCAATGTCCCAATAATAAAGAATAAGTTTATTTTGAAAAATATATCTTATAAATTTATCAAAACTTATATTTAAAAATGGTTCGCCATCAAAAGGCGGTAAAACAATCTTTTAAAATTATTAGAGTATTACATGCTTAAGATTGGATTTATTCTCATTTTAATACTCTAAAACACTATCTAATTCATAAATAGACATAGATAAGAATATAAATTATTCATTACTTACTTGGGATGTTACATCCTTCCCCCCTTCAGAAAATTGTGTCCCCGCAATTTATTTACTTATCAAATAAGTGGGGGTATTTTACCCTCATTGCATTTTCAGATTCCCATGTTACCTGTCCACTCATGTGGTTCTTCCACAAAACCTTTACTTGATGATTCAACTTATTCCGCAACATGCTCCCTGTGATCATGAATCTGAACCGGTTGTTCCTCATAAGATAGATTCTCTTCCAACTGAACTACCTCTAGACTCAAAACATGAGATGGATCTGGCATAAACTTCCTCAATATTGAAACATGAAAAACATTGTGTACCTGAGCTAAACTAGGAGGTAAAGATGCTCAGTATGTAACTGATCCAAATCTTTCAAGAATTTCATATGGTCCAATGAACCTTGGACTCAGCTTTCTTTTCTTACCAAATCGCATCACACTTTTCCTTGGTGATACTTTGAGAAAAACATGATCACCTACCTCGAAAGATAGATCTTCCTCCGGTTATCGACATAACTCATCTGCCTGCTCTGAGCTGTTCTCATGTGCTTCTGTATCAGCTGAACTTTTTCTACCAACTCTTCTACTAATTCTGGTCCCATCAGCTTCCTTTCACCCACTTCATCCCATAAAATTTGGAGTTCGACACCGCTTCCCATATAATTCCTCAAATGGTGCCATCTGTATACTGGAATGAAAACTGTTATTATATGAAAATTCAACCAAAGAAAGATATTGGTCCTAACTTCCCTGATAATCCATCAAACAAGTACGTAGCATATCCTCCAATGTCTGAATTGTACATTCTGACTGCCCATCTGATTGAGGATGAAAAGCTGTACTAAAATTTAATTCAATAACCAACGACTTCTAAAGGCCTTTCCAAAAGTTAGAAGTAAACCTGGGATCCCGATCATATACAATGGATAGTGGAACTCTATGAAACCTGACCATCTCTTTAAGATACAATCGAGAAAGATGATCTAGGGAAAAAGTATCCCGCATAGTAAGGAAATTAGCAAATTTAGTCAAGTGATCAACAATAACCTAGACTGCATTATTACCTCGATATGTCTTCGGTAATCCCAAAACAAAGTCCATGGATATATTTTTCTATTTCCACTCTGGCACTGGTAAAGGCTGAAGCATCCCTTTCGGTAACTTCCGCTCTACTTTAACCTACTGACAAGTCAAACACTTTATAGTAAAATCAGCAATATCTCTTTTCATACCATCCCACCAGTAATACTCCTGCATATCTCTGTACATCTTAGTACTACCAAGATGAATTGAAAATGGAGAACTATGAGCTTCAAATAACAACTCTCTCTTCAACTATGAATCACAAGGCACATATAATCTCTTCCCATATCTCAAAACACAATCATTATCAATGTTTAATTCAGGCAACTTACCCTTTTGAACCAACTCTACCTTTTTCTGCAACTCACTGTCTTGCTTCTGTGCTTTCTTAATTCTGTCTGATAGAGAAGATTTCACTGATACATGAAACAAAATAGAAGAACATCCTGCACCAACAAATTCTATTCAAAGTTCATCAAATCCTAAACCAAAGGATCACTCTCCAAATGCAATATTGTTAATGAAGCATTACTTTTTCGACTCAAAGCATCAGCCACTTTATTTTCTTTTCCAGGATGGTAATGAATTGTACAATCCTAATCCTTGATTAATTCTAGCCATCTCTTCTGTATCATGTTCAATTCTTTCTGAGTGAATATATAATTTAAACTTTTTTTATCGGTATATATTTCACACTTTACTCCATAAAAATGATGCCTCCAAAATTTTAAAGCGTAAACAACAGCAGATAATTCCAAATCATGTGTAGGGTAATTTACCTCATGAGTTTTCAACTGACGTGAAGAATATGCAATAACCTGATCATTCTACCTTAGGACACCACCAATTCCTTTCAATGAAGCATCACTGTAGATAAGAAAATCCCCATTCCTTGAAGGTAGTTCCAAAACTGGAGCATTCACCAATCTTCTTTTCAGTTCCTGAAAACAATCATCACATTATTTTTCCCAGATAAACTTCACACCCTTCTGAGTTAGCTTAGCCATTGGACTAGATAACCGAGAAATATTTCTAATAAACCTTCGGTAATATCCTTCCAAACCAAGAAAACTACAAATCTCAGTAACATTTTTCGATCTTTTCCATTCTTCAACAACCTTTGTTTTTGCAAGATCCATAGTTATTCCATCTTTAGAAACAATGTGACCAAGGAAAGAAATTTTTTGCAACTAGAACTCACACTTGCTGAATTTCCCATACAATTTATTTTCTTTTAAGGCTTTCAGAATAACCCTTAAATGTATTTCATGCTCCTCTTTACTTTTAGAAAACACCAAAATATCATCAATGAAAACAACCACAAACTTATCAAAGAACTCATGGAAAATTCTATTCATTAAGTCCATGAATACAACAAGTGAATTAGTTAGCCTAAAAGGCATTACTAAAAAGTCATAATGGCCATATCTTGTATGAAATGCAGTCTTCGAAACATCTACTTCCTTTACCTTCAACTGATGGTACCCCAATCTCAGGTCAATATTTGAAAAAAAACTGATCTCCCTGGAGTTGATCAAACAAATCATCGATATGAGGCAAAGGATATTTGTTCTTAACAGTGATGTTATTCAAGGCTCTGTAATCAATGAAAAGTCTCATAGAACCATATTTCTTTTTAACAAATAAAACAGGAGAACCCCATGGTGATGTTCTAGGTCGAATGAATCCTTTCTCTAATAAATATTGCAATTTCTCCTTCAACTCTAAAAGTTCAATTTGAGGCATTCGATATGGGGGTTTTGAAATTGGCTTAGCATCAAGAACTTAGTCAACGGTAAATTCAACTTCCCGATATGGTATTATTCCAGGCAACTCATCTGGAAAAACATCAGGATACTCATTTACCACTGGCACATCATTAATCTGAATAGTTCCCTTTTTTTCAATGATATGTGCAAGGTAGCATTCATTTCCATCTTTTACAAGTTTCTCGGCCTCTTGATATGTTATCAACAGTAAGGGTTCATTCTTGTACACAAGCTGAATGTCTTTCTGAAAAGAAACTTCTTTAGCTCTACAGTCAATCTTAGCATGGTAAATAGAGAGCCAATCCATACCCAGGATAACATAAAACTCTACTAGAGGTAAAACAATAAGGTTTTCAAGTAGGTTCTTTCCACGGATAAGGATAAGAAGGTTCTAAGAAATTATTTTTGTCTCAAAATTTCCCCCAGGTGTTTTTACCACAAGTTCACGAGTCATTTCTTGAGATGGTATTACCATTTTACTAGAAAAGTCTCCAGATATGAAGGAATGTGTAGACCCTGAATCAAATAACACACTGGCATAATCTGAAAAAACAAACCAAGTACCTGATACAACTTCATTTTTTGGCCCGACATCTACTGAAGTAGTTGCAAAGAATTTCACCACCCCTTTCTTCATGTAGTCTAACTTCATACCATCACTCAATATCATTGTCGGACACTCATTTTCATAGTGACCAATCTCATTACACTTAAAACATTTCACTAACTGTAAATCAAATTTGGACTTACCACCACCTTGATATTTTTCAGTGCAATCACGAGCCTTATGTCCCATCTTACCTCATTGGTAGCACTTTATCGAATTCAGAAGACATTCCCCAGCATGACTTTTACCACATTGATCACAAAATGGAAACTTAGTTTTCTTACCATCAGACCTTTTTGAAGAATTCTTTCCTTTCTCATACCACCTCGGTCTCTTCTTCTGATGGTTGTTATAGAACACTTGATCCTCAGAAAACCCCATTTCCACCTTCTCATCACATCGAACAAGCTTTTCATAACTTTTGAACTCATTAGAAGCTAAAGACCTTCGATATTTTGGCTTTAATACTGAGTAAAAATGATTGATTTTACTATCAAGGTCTCGGATAAAATTTGAAGCATACCTTGCCAATCAAGTGAACCTTTCTTCATAGACAGTCACTTAGTCATCCTCTTGCCTCAATTCCAAGAATTGTTTTTCCATCCTAAGTCGAACAGCCTTAGGAAAATACTTCTCAAGAAACATACCTTTGAATTCATCCCAGTCGAGAGCTTCAATCTCATCTACGTCCCTAATATTTTTAACCATCGACCACCACTGATCTGCTTCACCCTCCAAATGGTAAATAGTAAGACTATCCTTTTGATTTTCTGAACACCCCATGACATCGAAAATATTCTCCAGTACGTTAATCCACCCTTCAGCTAGCACAGAGTCAGATGATCCTCTGAATGATGAGGGATGTTGCCTCATGAAATGTTCCACCACTGACATGTTCCTCTACGGTTGATCCGGCTGATCTCGTGCATGGATACCACCACCATTTATCACTTGAGTAAACTGTGCCATTACTGCAAAAAACTGTTCAGTTCCAATTCCGACCATCTCAGGATTCTGGTTTGGAAGGTTATTTCGTTTTGTATGCCTTCCTATCACTGCTTCCCTATTTCCTCTGCGAAAAACCATTCTGAACAAACATGTCTTAGATGAAGCAACATGGTAATCTTCAAATTATATATCATTTCAATTTGACCATAAAAAATATTTTTGGATAATAATTTAATAGAATTCTAACTCCTAAAGTTATCTAAACCAACCTATGATACCAACTATAAGACCCCAGCCTTAATCATTACTTAATCATGAGATATTTCAAGAATACACATTGAGGATATTTTCAGGTTTAGAGTTTTAGATAATTAGATCATAAAACATGCATTACATTCCACATTTAAACAAAGTGGTTACATAAAATATAGTATTCATTTTTCCCATCAATAGAAACATATTTAAAATAAAACATGGATTCTTTCTTGACACTTCCTTGACACTATCATCATATCATGTACCTTTCCCTTGACCTGTGAAAAAACATTTCAAAAACTTGGGATGAGCATAAAAATCTCAGTAAGGAATATAAAAATATGGAAAGGAAACATGAGTACATGTATACATAAGAATCAATAAAATCATACTTTACTCATAAAAAAAGCACCTTAACATACCTCCTCAAATCATGAAAAAAAATCATATAAATCATAAGACATAAAAGGTAACTTGAGGCATTCATAACATTCTTTCTTAGGTAGTAACCCTCTTGGTTACGTTTGGAATACCCATCATAGTATATTCCCTAAATCTGTTTGGAGAAACCTTAACGTTTAACCCCTTCACGTTACCCAATGCATTGGAGAGCTATATCGGGCTCACCCGTCCTTAGTTTATCACTGAACCACCTGTCTTCATAACAATTCCCAAGAACCATAACATAATCTTATCACATAAAACATGCATAAATAAAACATAACATTTCAACATTTCAATCACAAGATATCAATACAACACATTGATATAATAAAAACATTATTAAATCCATTTTCAATACCAAAATAAAAGAAAAGTAATACGTGGTATTTATTTTTCATTTAAAAAAAGGTGTGGCTTATAGAGGAAGCCGAAACTCAAATAATGGTTACGACGGCGGAGAAGTCATTGTCGCGGTATATGTATGACAAAGAAACATTCATTTTGTCGTTTAGTAAAATGATTCATATAAAAAAATATTCCTTTTGAATTAGTGTAAAAGTCAAAGGGGTTTATACACCGTATAAAATAAAGTTGTGTATAAAACAAAATATGCCTCAATGAACGAAGAGTGAGACGAAGTTCCTTACCTCGGGTTCGACTTGACTCGATCGTTCTTTAATCTCCTGAATAATAAACTTGAGTTAATTTCAACTTGCATAAGAACCTTTTTCAAGTTCATTATTCCTTTTATATCACTTATTACCATGTCATTAACACTATGTAATTATTTAAGTTAATAACAGTCGTTTTAACAATCATTGCTACTTAAGTCAAAAATAAACTCTTTATAATTACAAGTTTGAACATGGGGTAAAATATCTATTATATTCAAAATTATATTCATTATGTAGATATAATATATATCATATATATCCATTATATACATGCATTTATAATATTACATAACATTTAGATGTATGAAATGAAATGCACCGTTCATGGAGACGGTAAGCCGTACGTACGCATGAACGCTACTTCCATTTCTATTTCATATTTAATGGAATTAAAACATAGTGATACATAATAGTATTATAATTTCAGTATGGTATCATTTATAATATCATTAAATATATCCTTTATACGTAACACATATGGTATTAACGAATCAAATCACTTTAAGGTGGTGGTAGTCCGCACTTCCTAAAATGAAGATATCGTGTTTACCCATAATGGAAACCATAAAGGTATGCCATAAATGTAAAATACAGAAGCTTAAGGAAAACATAAACATATTATATATCATATATAAATATAGTGACATCTTAATGGCCAGCTTTGAATGTGTTAAAAGAATATTCAACAATCATCATTTCGTGAGGCAGAAATTCACCATCCATAGAAATAGTATTTTCTTTAACCATTAGATGTAGGTGTGTGTAACTGTAGATCTAATATTTCTTATAAAAACATACTAGTATATTTAATATATTGTATTTGTTACAAAATAAATGAATAAAAATAATTTAGGGGGTTGGAGAAGCAAAATAAAACAAAAGAACACATGTGAAGTCATTACCTTAAAATCGTGTAACTCCCTTTGGTTTGAACCAAAAGGGTTTCTTGAAGAGATTCCTGCCTAATGTAAGGCTTCTAGGACGAGGAGAGGGATGTGGAGAGACAAAATGATCAGATCTTGGCTGATACAAAGGCTTGAGAGGTGTGGGTAAGGAGGTAGAGGTAGGGGCCTTTTATAAGAGGAGAAGAGGGGTACTCTTGGAAAGGTATAAAATGTTACTTTATTTTCATATGAGTTTCGGATTTTAAAGGTACCACAGTTATGTATTTAAAGGATATGGTGATAAGGGTTCGAGATATACTCATCCAATAGGTTTTTGACATGTGTAGGTCTTATATTTTACATTATCTCTTCATTTTATTTAAATCGCTAAATAATGAGGTAATCACTGCATGATCATGATGTCATAAATAATTTCATTTATTTAATGTCTAAAAATTATAAAAAAACTACTATTATGTAGGAAATCTTTTTATCTTTCCAATGACTATTTATAGTAAAAAAATCTGACTTGTATATCCCCATGTAAAAATTGTTTTAAAAAAACAATACATGTTTGTGTCATTTTTACTTTTACTTTAAATAAAAGGCATTAATGTCATTATCTTACCCAAGTGGCTCCATGGGGTCCCAAATATCAACCCCTGGGTTGTCTTGGTCATCCATGACTCATCCAATAGGGTTAGGACAAGTTTCAAGATATTTTCATTTTATTATAATATCATTTTTACCTTAAATCACACTAATTACCTTTAATCACGATTAATAAAACTTAAAAGTTACTTTCCATCAAAAATTATTTTCATCCCATTGAACCAAATTTTAATTAATAATGAAAATCATTTATATTTAATTTTTTAAATTCAAATCACAGAAGTGGTAAAGTTCCATTTTAACGAAAAATCAGTTTTTGTAAGTACCACTTTGTGGTTTCACTATTCATCAAAAAATTAAGGTTTTTCTGAAAAATACCAAATATTTAACCTAAGATATATTTGATATTCCAAATTTAAAAATGATTTCTATTTTACCAAATTCATAACATAGAAGTTGCATTAATTAATTTTATAATTAAATCTCGTTGTCAAATCAAATAGCGTGTTTTTAAGAAACAATATCTATCAAAAGATTGACACTCGTTTATGTCCAATCTCAAAGTGATATTAATTCCAATGACCACCATTGTATTAAATGGTAAAAATATATTCTTATTTCACTTTAAAACCAATTAATAATATAATATAACTATATAAATAAATTAGATTAAAAAGAGGTTTTGAATTAAAATACAACACTTTTCACTATTCATTAAAAAATGAACATTATCAGAAGAATACCAAAAATTTATCCGAAGTAAATTCCAATGTACCAATCATAAATAATAAGTTTATTTTGAAAAATATAGCTTATAAAATTGTAAAAAGTTAGATTTAAAAACGGTTCACCATCAAAAGGCAGTAAAACAATCTTTTAAAAATATTAAGGTATTTCATGCTTAAGATTGGATTTATTCTCATTTTAATCCTCTAAAACACTATCTAATTCATAAATATACATAGATAAGAATATATATTATTCATTACTTACTTGTGATGTTACAATAGGGGTCTCAATGCAATAGACGACACGTCAATCAGATGCCCGGTCTGTGAGCTATTAGCCTTTTTGTCCCGAGGGCCCGGTTAGATTCATGCACGATCCAACCTGACTGTATCTCAACTATACCTCAAACTCCAGTAGGGTATACTCAAAGGAACCTTTACACTCCAATATTTCCAACGCCACTTACGGTTTTTCAAAAGGATGTTCGTTGCCAAAGATATGGTCGAAGGAGCGTAAATGGGTCGTAGTGGGCCCGGGTCTGGTCCAACCCGGTCAGACTGACCCGTCTTGATCCAGTCTAGGAAGAAACAGTTTGGGTTGACCTGGCCTAACCTGTTTGGTTCAGCCCGGCCTGCTCAGCCCAGCCTAGTAGGCCGCGAGGGGTCGTAGAGAGCCGTGAGGGTGGAGACCGGCCGCGAGGGCCCGGACCGGCGGCGGGTTGGCACGAGGGTGGTACGGCCCATAGGGCGTCACGTGGGTAGCACAAACCAGAGAAAGTCATGAGGGCGGCACGTCCCAAGGCGTGGGGCTAGTTCATCCTGGAGCCCTACGAGGGGTGTGGTCGGCTCGAACGGCTGGCGGGCGATGCGAGTCAGGTGGCTCGGAGGGCTAGCGACGACGCGGCCGAGGCGGCTCGGAGGGCCGACGGTGGCATGGCCGGTTTGTTCGGTGGGGGGTACAGCTGGAGGGTGGCATGGTCAGGGTGGCCCGGCTGACAGGCATCAGGGCCAATGGGTGGCGTGAGCCAGTGCGTGGGGCCAGTTCGGCCGGGGTGCTGCGAGGGGCGGCGCGGTTCGCAGTGGTCATGGGTGGAAGATCAATTGCCTTCGTCGCCTCCGTTATCTTCATTCATTCCAATGAACACCACAAAGAAGAATTGTATAGGGGGTTGATCCATGTTATTTTTTCCCGCACCCTCTGCGTTTAGAGTGGTAGAAAGTGGCTAAACCTTAATCATGAATCAAGAATGAGGATATTAATCGAGAAGATTCACGAATTGAATAATCATCCCTCCCTCGTATTGTTCATTGATGATGATGAGGATGGACGGTCGGTCGTCGAAGACGTCCCACGTTGGTTTCCTCTGCAAGGTGCTTCCAAGGAAGAAGTCTAAGACATTCCTCACTGGTGTTCTTCTTGGAGGAAGTGTTCTTCGTTGGAGAACATAATCCTCCAACTGTTGGGTGTTGAGTCACTTTACCTGCACTTCGTTGCTTGGTGAAGCCATCCCAAATCCTACTCCCAAGCTCCATTTAAATAGAATAGGGGGTTGGTAGGTAACGATCATGGAATTTATGATGGTTCATTTATTTGCAACCTTCCTAAATTCCAATGATGTTGTTACTTAATTTAAAAAGCGGCAAGCCAATTAAGTAATTTGGAACAATTAAAGGTATGTGTGTTGGCATAATTAATGTGGATAAAGTCAAGAGGATCCTACACATTAATGAGGGGATTT
The DNA here is from genome assembly GCA_963277665.1 of Viscum album. NCBI lineage: Eukaryota > Viridiplantae > Streptophyta > Magnoliopsida > Santalales > Viscaceae > Viscum > Viscum album. The sequence goes on along the minus strand of OY728163.1, from coordinate 1,460,904,483 downwards.
GAGAGTTTCTCTCAATTAAAGGGGGTTTCAAGGGGGTTTACTTCTGGGGGGTCCCCATCACCATAACCTCTCATGGGAGGTTATCGTTTCGGTGGTCCCCACCACCATAACCTCTCATGGGAGGTTAAAGTCTGGCGGTCCCCACTTCCAAATTCCACATGGAGGTTTAGTTATAGTGGACCCCACCTCCCAACAGCCACATGGGTGTTTCAAATAAAAATGAAATTGTCACACACTTTTATTTTTATTTTATTCTTACATAAAAAACTCAAAAAAAATATTTCACTCCTGACCCACTACCATCAAGGTGAAAGTCTCCTTAAGAGAATACTGGCACTACGAGTTCAATGGTGCACCCGGATTTCTATTCTGAGCACCGGTTAAAAAGTTAGAAAAACTCACTCGCACGTTTATTGAACGTACCCAAACAAAAGTTCATAAATTCATTCTAGACACTCGGGGCCTCGGTATTATGCACCATCAATTTTCAAGAACTCATAAAATTCCCATTTATTAAAAAAATTACATTTAAATTTTGGGTCTTTACATTCTCCCCACCTCCGGGCGTTATTTCTCTATAAGCTACAACTCAAAAAAGGGAACAAGTGGGGGTATTGAGCACACATCTGAGCCTCCCTCTCCCATGTGCTCCCCTGATGGTTCCTGACCTATCAGAGAATGTGCACCATAGGTATCGACCATCCATAAAGGACTTGCTCCTATTGATCCTCAGTCCCTGCTGGGACCTCTGTAAAAGTCTCCCCATCATCGATGTCCAACTCACCATGGTTGATGGTGTGAGAAGGTTCATGCTCATATCTCCTCAGATGGAATATGTGGAAGACATTGTGCACCCAGTGCAACTATGGTGGAAGAGCTAAGAGGTTATCCACCTCACCAACTCTGGTGAGGACGTAAAAAGGTTCGATGAATCTCAGTTATAACTTTTCGCCTCGACCAAATCTCTGTAAACCTTATCGGTGTGAGACAAATATGTGGTCTCCATCCTTGAACTCTAGAGGTTTTTTTCTTCTGTTGGCATATAACTTCTGCCTTCTCTGTGTAGTCTTTATCCACTCCTGGATGATCTGCACCTTCTCTGTGGTAGCTCGTACCATCTCTGGTCCCACAAGTGCTGACTCCCCTGGGTTAGTCCATCACAAAGGTGATCTATAAGGTCGCTCGTACATCGCCTCGATAGGTGCCATCCCACTGATGGAGTGATAGTTTTTTTTGTACACAAATTCCACCAAAGGCAAGTGATCCTCCTAGATGCAATTGAAGTCGAGGACACAAGCACGGAGAATTTCCTAGAGGGTCTGAATGGTCCACTCAGTCTGGCCATCCGTCTAAGGATAGAAGGTGGTGCTCAAATGAATTTGCCTCTTGAAATCTTCCTGAAACCCCTTCCATAGCTGGGAAGTAAAACGTGTATCACGATCGGAGACAATCGTCATAGGTACTCCATGTAGCCGCACAATCTCTTTCACATAGAGGCGTCCCAAGCTCCATACTGAACCCTGCTCTCTGATTGGTATGAAGTGGACTGACTTGGTGAGTCGGTCTATGATCACCCAGATAGAGTCATTTTACCTAGATTTATGTGGAATTCATATCACAAATTCCTTGGATATCCCATCCCACATCCACTCTGGGACCTCTAAAGGTTGAACCAAGGCTTCTCGTACATGATGCTATGCCTTCACTTGATGAAAAGTGAGGCATCGAGAGACAAACTCTGCTACTGCCTTCTTCATTCCCGGACACCAGTGCTGTCATAGGAGATCCCAGTACATTTCGCCACTCTTCGATGTACCGCTAGAGGGGGTGTGTGGAACTCCCTCAACACTTCCTCCTGAGGTGACACTGGTACCATGGTACGTCCTCTAAAGAGGACGGCGTGCTCCCCACCTTCAAAAAAATCCATCAGGTGCATGTCCTACGGATCTATGAGCACTTCATATCTCACAGTAAGCATCCCCGCATTGCACCTCCCTGATTCACTGAAAAAGTGGGGGATTGACTATAAAAGAATGTATAAAGGCTTCTCCATCTCTATCAACAAAGGATATCTGCAAAGCAGCCAGCTGCTCTATCACCTCTCTTAGAAGCTGTATAATAGATCTTCTGCTAAGTGAATCTGAAAAAATGTTCCCCTTCCCAGAAGTACAGACTATCTCAATGTCATAGTCCTGGAAGAACTCAAGACAACATTTTTGTCTCAATTTTAGATCCTTCTGAGAGAAGATATACCTGAGACTCTTTTGATCAGTGTACATGGTAAAATTCTCACCCATCAGATAGTGTCACCACATCTTCAAGGTGAAGACCACTGCAGCTAACTCTAGGTCATGGGTAGCGTAGTTTTTCTCCTGTTGTCTCAGCTTTCATGAACCATATGCGATCACTACTCACTCCTGCATCAAGACACATCCGAGTGTGGTCCCTGATGTGTCACAGTAGACTATGTACCCTACACCCTCCCCTAGAAGCCTCAAGAGGGGGGGGGCACTAGTAGGCTTCTACCTGAGCTCTTTTAAACTCCGTTGGCATTTATCCAACCAAAATAAGGGTGTACTATTCTTTTTCAATGCTGATAGTGGTGGTATATATCTATAGAAGTCTGGTACAAACCTCCTGTAGTATCCAGCCAAACCCAATAAACTTCGTACCTCCATCACACACCTGGGTGGATCTTGAGCAAGTACCGCCTCAATCATCACTGGATCCACTGCAACTCCAGCCTCCGATATGACATGTCTAAGAAATTGAACTTCTCAGATCTAGAACTGGTAATTCGAGAGCTTACCATAAAACTGGTTCTCTCGGAGTGTTTCCAGTACTACCTGCAAATGATAGGCATGATCCTCCTCAGTAGCTGAGTAGATCAGTATATCATCGATGAAGACTACCAAAAACCGATCAAGGTATGGCTGAAAGATCATGTTCATGAGTCCCATGAACACTACTAGAGCATTGGTTACACCAAATGGCATAACCAAGAACTCATAAATGTCGTACCGACACCTGAAAGACATATTCCACACATCCTCGTCTCGAACTCTGAGCTGGTGATAGCCTTATCTGAGTTCTATCTTTGAGAACCAATGATATCCCTTCAGCTGATCGAAGAGGTCTACAATCCTCGGGAGTGGGTGTTTGTTTTTACAGTCACCTAGTTCAGGCACTGATAGTCAACACAAACCCTCAAGATACCATCTGCCTTCTTGGAAAATAGAATCGGGGCTTCCCAAGGTGAAACACTGGGTCGGATGAACCCCTTTCCTTGCATGTCCTCTAGCTATACCTGCAGCTCACGAAGCTCCATGGCAGCCATCTGATACACTGGTTTCGATATTGGTGTCGTCCTGGGGTACATGTCAATGTAAAAGTCCACCTCTCTGTGAGGAGGTAGACCTGGGACATCATTAGGGAAAACATCCGTGTACTGGTCCACCACTACAGGATAGCTCGGAATCTCCACATAAACTGCTCTAAGGGTAAGGCTAGTCAACTGATGAGTAATCGGCTGCACCCCCTCCAGGTAAGTCCATCATGTGCTGCATAGGATCCCTTCTCGCCGGTGAAGGTAAACCTAGTCCCATCCGTGCAGACACACCACACATTGTGCATAATACAGTCTATCGGAGCATGGAATATAAATAACCAGTCCATATCCAAGATGACATCATAAGGCCTCGAAGCTGCTATTATGAGATCCCAGCTGAAGCTCTCTCCTCCTACTGTAAGCTCGCACTGCCGACACCAGTGCGTAATCTTCGAATCCGCTCCCTTAGGAGTCTCTAGCTGTAAGGATCGAGCCAAAGGCTCCATCGGAATCTCTGATCTCCAAATGAGGGTAGTGGAAAATAATGAATGAATGTAACCTGTGTATATAAGTACTGCAGCTATGGGGGAGTAGACACAGATCGTACGTCGAATAATCTTCGGAGCACCATGATTATAGGCCTCAGCTACCTGGAGATGAGCTCTCCCCTGTCCACCTGCTCCCTGTGTTAGGGGTGGACCTCCTAGTGGTGGTGGAGGTAACATCTCGAATCATCGTCCACTTCTAACTGCATGACCAACTCCTCTGCCAGATCTGTCTGCTCCCTACAGACCACCTTGATCAAACATATATCTCTGCCTGGGCAGTCCTTCAACCGTCTGTTGATCATTCAAACGGCGGGTCGGATAGTCACAAGCCATGTGACCCTGCCCGCTGCAAGAGTAACACTGCCCACTCCTAGTATGACTGGCTCCGCTTCGGGTTCCCCACACAATCGATCCTGAGTCATGTGGTCGTCCACCTATAGGTCTGGTCCTCTTGGACTTCTGTGATGTCTGTCTACTGCCAGCTGCAGAAGACTCCACTACGTGACGACTCACAACTGGTGACTGATCAGCAAGGAAACACTCCATAAATAGGGCTCTATCTAACACCCCCTCCAGCATCGGGATGCTGAGTGAGATCACTGAATCCATGATCTCCCACATGAGTCCCTACTTGAAGGTCTGAGCCCTGAATAATGGGTCCCACACCATATCTATGGAGTAGCATGAGAGGTCAGTGAACCTCGTTGAGTACTAATCCACAGTCATGCTTCCCTACTACAGATGAAGTAGCTCCTATATGCGCACTGTTCGAATAGTTGCTGGGACAGACTCTGCCTGAAACAAGCTATCGAAGTCTTCCTAGAGAAGTGTCACCTCATCATGAACCTGGAGCATCATGCTCCATCGTCTGCCTTCTTCTACCTGTAGAAGGTTGGTGGCAAGGATCACCATGAAATAAGCCATTGTCCCAACCAATCAGAAAACTCTCACCACGACCTCCAACCAATCCTCAGCTGCCTATGGGTATGTCTCTCCCCTTAACCTGGGTGGCCCCTAGCACTGGAACTCGTGCAACGCGCTCAACTGGTGTGCACCATCTACTTATGGGGATGGTGGCATCGGTGGACCAATGGGTAATGGTACCACTGGTGCCTCCATTGGTTCCTCTACAAGAGGAGGTCCCCACACCAAGGCCTCGTCCCTCGGTGGGCTATATGTGCGTACAACTCTCAGAACTCTAGCTGGCTGTCTGCATGGAGGCATCCTGAAAAGAAACAGGTGTGTTATGGTTAAATGTTATTCCTGGGGAGCTGACCTGGTGATCTCATTTAAAGGAAACTTTTGAAAAGACGCACGCAATCAGTGCTTTTGGGCACTGAGTCAGAAATCAGAAGCCAGGGTCCTGGTGTATGGATATGTCGGCTTCCGCAACAACACTGGAGTCCATTAATTGAAAATCGCACTCACTACACATAACACTACTACTTCACAAAAAAGAAAGATCAGAGTCCTAAGTTCGGCGGTAGAACCGACTACTTTGATACCAATTTGTCACGACCCATCCCTCGGGGCCTGTGTCGTGAATACCCTAATTCTGTCTTCCATAGGTCAGGGGCTAGCGACTATCCCCAAAGGTGTAATTCCATAAAACCAAGAAGGTATTGCCTTTATAGCCTATAAAAACACGTATAAAGATAGGAACATGAGTAAACTGTATAACCAAAAGAGACATGAATGTAAAAGGGGCTCAAATACAAGCCCAATAGTAATGTTACAAGTACAACTGAAAACAATTCAACTGAATAAAAATAAATAAAAGTAGCTACTAGTTCGTCCACTGAGATTCCTACCTGAAGGGTAGGTACATATAGCCTCCTCAACACTCATTGTCTGTCTGTCTCCTCTATGTACCGACACGTAGCATAGTCCACCTCCTGGCACCATCCAGTCCTGGTACACTCAGCCTCACTCAGCACTGTCTGTCATATGCAATCAACACAACAAGGTGCGGGCATAGCCCGTGCAGGGGTGAGTATAACGATACTCAGTAGGGACCCTGATACCCTCAAGGTTTCACAAAATCCAACAAGTATAAACCACAAAGTATGAAATCAACAGATAACCTTACTTAAGTATATGACCATATAGATACCTAATTTATCAAGTGATCCATCTCAATCATGAGGAAAATACAAAAAAAATGACTCACCTCATACCAGGATTTTATTCAAGGGGTAGTATCAAGTACCATCCCCAGTAACATTGTCGAATTCTCAGCTACTGGAGAACTCCTCCTCTATCAAGTACAGTTGGCCTGTCACGACATCAAGCGCACTTCCCACTAACATTGGACTGCTGAGGTACTCCTCCTGTCCTGTACCGTGGATCTGTCACGTCAACAAGTGCGCTCCCCACCGTGGGTCTACCGCGTCACCAAGTGCGCTCTACCCCATAGCCTGCTGAGGTACTCCTATCGAGTACCGTGGGTCTGTCACGACACCAAGGAACTCCCCACTTTGGGTCTTCTGCTACACCAAGGAGCTCCCCACTGGGCTAGTAGAGTCACTCCGAGTCAAAATGGTCAACATTCATCAGGTCTCAGCCAGCTAATAGGTCCCTGCACTATGCTCGCCCGTCTCTGGGAGGATCCTCTCCATGGTCTATTGTTCAATACTCCAACTATCACGAAGTCCCACGAAGAGGTATCTCAAAGTTCCGTCACGTCATAGGGGTCTCAACGCAACAGACGGTGCGTCAATCGGACGCCCGGTCTGTGAGTTATTAGCTTTTTTCTCTCGGTGGCCTGGTTGGATTCATGCATGATCCAACCTGACCGTATCTCAACTATACCCCAAACTCTAGTGGGATATACTCAAAGGTACTATTACACTCCAAGATTTCTAGTGCCTCTTATGGTTCGTTAAATGGACGCCCGGTGCCAAAGATATGGTCGAAGGAGCATAAATGGGTCGTAGTGGCACGGGTCCGATTCGACCCGGTCGGACCGACCCGGCCGGATCCAGTCTGGTCCGACCCTGTTTGGGTCGACCTGGCCTAACCCGTTGGGTCTGACCCCGCCTTTTGGGTTCGGACCAGCCCATTGGGCCCCGCCTAGTAGGTCACGACGGGCCGTTGAGAGCCGTGATGGTGCAGACCGACCGTGAGGGCGCGGGCCAGCCACAGGTCGGCGTGAGGGTGGTTCAGCCTGAAGGGCGCTGCGTGGCAGGCTCGACCCATAGGTCACCGTGAGGGTGGCTCGGCCTAGGGCACGGGGCTGGTTCGGCTTGGAGCGCCGTGAGGGGCACTGTCGGCTCTGGAGGCCAGTGGGCGATGTGAGTCGGGCGACTCGGAGGGCTAGCGGTGGTGCGGTAGGGGCGTATTGGGGGCCGGTGGCGGCATGGCTGGGGAGGCTCGAGGATGCCATAGCAGCGTGGCTGGTTCAGCCTGCAGGTGGCGTGGCCGGTGGGTGGCGCGGCTGGCGGGTGGTGTGGTCGGGGTGGCGCGGCTGGAGGGTGGCAGGGCCGACGGGTGGAATGGTCGGTGGGTGGCCTGAGCCGGTGGGTGGTGCAGCCAGTGGGAGGAGCGAGCCGAGACACGGGGCCGGTTCAGCCGGGGAGCCACGAGAGGCGGCGTAGGTCTCGGTGGCCATGGGTGGCGGTGTTGTTGCCTTCATCGCCTCCGCTATCTTCCTTCATTCTGATGACAACCACAAAGAAGAATGATGGAGGGGGTTGGCCCATGTTATTTTGGCCCACACCCTCTGCATTTAGAGTGGTAGAAAGTGGATAAACATTAATCATGAATCAAAAATGAGGATATTAATCAAGAAGATTCATGAATTTAATAACCATCCCTACCTAGTATATTTCATTGACGACGATGAGGAGAGAAGGCCAGTCATCGAAGACGTCCCACATCGGTTACCTCCAATAGGTGCTTCCGAGGAAGAGTTCAAAGATGTTCCTCTCTAGCGTTCTTCATGGAGGAATCATTCTTCTTTAGAGAGAATAATCCTCCAAGTGTTGGGTGTCGCGTCACTTTAACAGTGCTTCATTTCTTGGTGAAGTTGTCCAAAATCCTCCTCCCAAACTCCATATGAATAGGAGAGGGGGTAGGTTGGTAACGATCGTGGAATTTATGATGGTTCATTTATTAGGAACCATCCTAAATTCCAACTATGTTGTTACTTAATTTAAAAGGGGGAAATCTAATTAAATAAGTTGAAAACATTAATGGTATGTGCATTAAAATAATTAATGTAGAGGAAGTCAAGAGGCTCCTCTACATTAATGAGGTTGGTTGAGAGTTTCTCTCAATTAAAGGGGGGTTTCAAGGGGGTTTAATCTCAGGTGGTCCCCACCACCATAACCTCTCATGGGAGGTTAAGGTCTAGTGGTCTCCACTTCCAATTTCCAAATGGTGGTTTAGTTTTGGTGGACCCCACCTCCCAACACCCACATGGGTGTTGCAAATGAAAATTAAAATGTAACACACTTTTATTTTTATTTTATTCTTACACGAAAAACCCATAAACTATCTTTCACTCTCAACCCGCTACCACCGAGGTGAAAGTATCCTTAAGCGAATACCAGCATTGTGAGTTCAACGGTGCCCTCAGATTTCAATTCTAAGCACTGGTTCAAAATTTAGAAAAACATGCTCGCATGTTTACTGAATGTACCCAAAAAATGTTCAGAAATTCATTCTGGGCACTCCGGGCCTCAGAATTATGCGCTGTTAATTTTCACGGACTCATAAAATTCCCATTTATTAAAACAAATTACATGGAAATTCTGGGTCTTTACAAATAACCAGTATGGTTAGGTTCCTAAAGGGAACCTAGCGGCTCTACCTGTTTCATTTCATGGATGAAAGGAGTGTCTGGTCGGTAGCTATATAAATATGTAGCAATAACATATATATATTGGTATAGTATAGTTATATACTTCATTCTCCCATATGGACTATGTTCATGCAGATGTAATTAGCCATATACCTGGAATACTAGGCACTAGCTGGACCGAGGCATAACTCGCTCATCCATAACCATTCTGAACAAGAAAATAAGCTCCAACAAGGGTACAATACTTACATATCATAATTAATAGGAGATTTCACCCTCATCACTCAATATAGTGGGTGTTTCTTCAAGTAAACACCTGAATAAAGGGATGTGGTACGTCATGTGCACCATTCAAATAGTGTCAATGGCGTGAGAAGTCATGATCAACACCCAATGTAAGTGGGTATAAATCATTATGCTCATAAATTCCATTTTCCTTCATTCTATGGATAATGTTAGTGGAGTATATATAATTACAATAATATCCATGACACATTACCTCTTATGCATTATATTCATCAATCCCAGATATAAGAAAAGAATCACAATCAATATAATCAAGTTCGTTATTATTAAATATGAAGTGTGTCCTTTCCAGCCTCTTCCATTTATTTAATTTAAGAATGATTAATCATCATGAATTAATCCATTCCATTTAATACAATCCATTTAATTAATCAAAAAAGAAAACTCTATTTCACGATTCAACAAAACACATAGAAGGTGGCATTTGTTTAATTGGGAAATTACCTATACTTGGAAATTTCATCCATAAGTCATACCTAGAACTTTAGGGGTTCCTAGGTTCTATAAAAATTTATATGATAATGGAAAAATCCATTTAAAATCCAAGTAGAATTCTTATAAGGCATTCCAGGCATATAAAAAAATTACTATAAAGGTTATATCAAGCTGGAACACCTAATGGGTGTCCATAATTGAGGTCAACATCCTATAGATACTAAACAATGATCCTCGAGATTATGACAAGGTGCGTATATCAATTTAGATTGGAGAAATCCATTTTAGGTATATATGCGACAATATCTGAAAAGTGACACAATGGGGTGGCTATAAAAAATCTCTTTTTAAGTAAAACAACTAGACAACCTACTTCAGGGATGTTAATAACTTCTTATGTGATAGAGGCCTCATATTCGAAGTAGATTGGGAGAAATTAAAGAGATATTATAGTGCCATTAAAATATGGTGAATGAACATGCACCAAAAGTTCATAATAGATCTAAAGATAAACTTAGATGGAAGGAAGTGGACTTTAGAGAATACCTCTAACCATCCGACGATTTGAATAGATTTTGACTCAGATAATAGATCATAAAGTTATGCCTAGATTAGGAAGATGAAGAAGCTATATGGGGAGGAAATTAATTTCATCCTCTATAATTATATGGAGAAAAAGAGAAATAATTTTATAACATTAATTAAGATAAAAAATAACATTTCACCCTAAAAAATAGGGGTGCACAATTTTGCCACACAGTTTTGACAAACCGTGTGCAAACAATGATTAAACCACTATCCAAGGAGAGACCCTGTGTGGTTAAGGCACATGTTTTCCATAACCATTCACAAAACATGAAAAAATCCTATGTAAAAAATTCATATGGACCTCGTTGGTGTGTTCTTTGGGTTGTACGGTTACAAAAAAAATGTGTGGCCCCTACTTTTTAGTCTCCATCCAGAGGGGGTCAATGTGATTAGAGGGGATTACCTTATGCTTCATTATTGAAGCCTATTTAGTTCAGTATCTTGGATCCAAGGGTTCCTAGGGTAGAATCCTCTAGCTCTCTTGTAATTTTCATCAAATAAAAATTTAAATATGATGATGATGAAATGGTTCCATGTACTATTACCCACAAAGTTAGTACTAACCTTGTGGTAACCATGGGGACTAAAAATTTTCACATTTTTGGGAACTTTGGTCTCTAAAAATCCTTGGACCCTCATAGGACCTTCATTAGGTCCTAGTGTATATTTACCAAGATTAAACAGGGGAGTAATATTGAAAAACAAATGATTCATACCTTCGTGAAAAGATGGGTTGTTGCAACCTCCGCTCCTTAAAGAAACTCATACCTATGTTTTACTTATAAGGGTAAAGAGTTATCATCTGAAAATATTTCTATAAACTAACCTTGTATATCATCTTCCTACTCCTAGGTCTTCTCATGTACTTAGTTGTTCTTCCATAGTACTCATACCAATAGAACTAACCTGCCTCATAGTGTCTTCACTCTTCTATCTACAACATGTTCTAGATACTCTTAAAAAGAGGAATCAACATCCAACTCAACCTCTTCTAAATGAAATAGATGTGACAGATCTAGATAATACTGGTGAATCTAGGATACATGAAATACACAATTCATAGGTTGATATCTCTGAGAATGTTCTATCTAGATAGCCATAATTCGGATCTATTTCATAACCTTAAAGGGTCCAAAAAATCTAAATGATATCTTACCTTGACTCTTCATACATCTATGGCCCAACCTGGTCATGAATTGTATGAAAATATGATCTCCATCCTTGGACTCAATAAGTCCTTAACACTGGATAGCATATGACTATTGTCTGCAATGATCTATCATCGTGCACTTTCTGAACAACTAGACATACTCTATAGTATTTTTAACAATACATAGTCCAGGAGAATATTACTCCCCTTTCTATATCCATCACATAGGTGAATGGAAAAGTAATTCCATTTGAGGCTTCATAAGGATACATATTTATAGTAGTCTGAAAGTTTTTGTTATAAGATAACTCAAAAAGGGGAATGTGTTTCTCACAACAACCCCAGAAGATAAGAAGACATGCACAAATTATGTCCTCTAACACATAAATTGTACACTCTGTCTATCCATTAGTCTATTGGTGATAGGACATGTTCTGAAAAACCTATGTACCAAAGACCTTCTGCAACCCCTTCCAAAATATGACGTAATGTGACCATCTCTATCAGAAATGATAGAATGAGGAGATCCATAAAGACGTATGACATTCTCTAACTTATAGCCTCCCCATCTCATCTATCGATAATGTCTCTCAGATCGGTAATATGTGTCAAATCTTTATCAAATGATCAATGACAACCCACAATGTATCATTATCATGAGGTGATCTAGGTAAACTAGACACAAAATCTATCAAAACATCATCCCATTTCCTTTCGAGAATGGACAATGCCTGTAAAATCCCTATCAATCACTAGTGTTATTACTTCACCAACTGATAGGTGGAACACCAATTTATAAAAATGGTAATTCCCCATTTCATATTTGGCCACAACTACTAGCATCATAAGTCCAGATACATCATTGTGACATCAGGATGAACATATGATGCGAAGGCATGAAATTCACACATCAACTCCTCTATGATGTCTGTTGGGACCCAAAAACATCAAGGGAAGGGTATATTATCATCCCAATCCATAGTCCAACCAAAAGATACACCATCCTTCTAGACACATTCAATTAGTATAAGGCCCTTGAATTATATATATGCCTCATTCTTACCTGTTCTAGATGATTATAGGTCACTTCTAAAGATGTGAGGATAGTTTAACCATGAACCTCCTAAACCTCTATGTGAATCTCTATGAATAAGTCCCTGATCTATAATTATACACTAGACTCAGGAACTACCTATATTTGAGTCTTTTGATTTAGAGAATTAGCTACTACATTTCCCCAACTAGGCTTGTATGAAAGATCGAAATCAAATGACAGCAGGTACTCTACCCACCTATGGTACCTGGGATTTAGATATTACAGCATAAATATGTACTTGAGGCTTTTGTAATTAGTGAATACCAAAATTTTATCTATGAATAAGTAGAGTCTCCAATATAATGAATCATACACTATTGCATCTAGCTCAAGGTCATTCATCATGTAATTCCTCTCATGAGGCCTCAACTAATGAGATTCGTATGCGATGACTCACTCATCCTACCATAGGACAGATCCTTGTACGATAACTAATGTTCCACAATAGAATTTATAGGATCTATCCATATCTGGTAGAATTAGGATCAAAAATTAATTCAATCTAGACTTCAACATTTGAATGAATTCTTCACAAACTTCTTCCCATACGAATTTCACACCCTTCTTTGTAAAGCACACAATTGGCACTGCATGGCGTAATAAATTCTAGATGAAGTTTCTGAAATATCCAGATGGCCCCAAGAAGCTCCATATGTAAAATTAATTCATGGAATAATATTTGGAAACTAAATCTACTAATTTTTCTAGGATTCTTGAGACTCTAAACTCATAGATGACATGACCTAGGATGTGGAATTTTTCAATCCAAAAGTGGTACTTACTGAGATTAGAATATAATTGATTCTCTCTTAATATATTCAGAAAAAATTATTGATTATTCTCATGGTTGTGTTGATAGTGATAATACACTAAGATATCCTCAACAAATAATACCCTGAATGAATATATATAGAGGTGAAAACACTGATAAATAAGATCCATGAAAACTATAGGTGTGTTCATGAGTCTGAACGGCATAACCAGCTACTCATATAGACTATACCTACTCTTGAATTCTATGTGTGGTATATATGATTACCTGAAAGGAAATTAATGATATCAGGACTTCAAATATATATTTTAAAACACTTTTTATCTTTAGTGTTGATTGAAGAGGTTGTCTATTTGAGGCATTGTACAATGTTTATTGACTGTATATTGGTTCAATTGACGTTAATCCACACAAATCTTGAGAGTACAATCCACCTTCTTGGAAAAAAGTTCTAGTTAACCCCAAGGAGATGTGTTGGATTGTATAAATACTTTAGTCTCTAGATCCTCTAAATGCTTCTTGAGTTCCAAAAGTTTCACAAGCACAATCCTACAATGAGGAATGGTCACTGGTGCTTCTCTTGACACTAACTCAATAGTAAAATCTACCTCTTGTATAGGAGGTTTACTTGAGAATTTTTTGAGGAATAATTCCTTGAAATGATCAACTAAAAGAGGTAAAAGGGGGGCATAGCCTATGATCATCCAAGAGAAAACTAGTTACCTGATATGTCAACTACCCAGCCTCTGCTTCTCAGGTCCTTCTCGAGTTGCATGAAAATCCCCTTCTCTCTTATGAACATGACTACCCCCCTCTGGGGATGTAAATGTCACCCTAAAATGATAGTCGTCTATATGGTATTTATATAGAACTAACCATTCCATTCCAATGATTAAATCAAAGTGTGTCATCTAAAGAGTATCTCTCTGAACACTAGAGGATGTCGAAAATCAATGAGGGTGTAAAGGTGGTATTGTGGAGAAATGATACCCTCACACTAGTGTAGAACATTCAATAACCACAATAAGAATATAATATAGGAATCATGATATAAATGGACACTAAAGTGGATACTATGAGAATAATACCTCTAACAGTATAAGGTATGGTGGTCTGCACCTCTGACATAGGTTTCAATACATATAACTTACATGTAATGTTGTCCTGAGTTACTTTCTAACTACCCTAAGAAAGACTGCTCTCCTAGTGATAAAAATATCTTGATTCTAAATTCCTCTTACTCAACCACCACCTTGGCCGGAGTGGTTAGTGGTATTCTAGATTCCTACCTAGAAATATCCTAATATCCCCATTCTGGAACATGGCATAGGTTTAAATCCTCACTCACTAGATGCTGATAGAAAAGTCTTGAAGAAGAACTAGATATAACACATTCTACCACAACCTCTAAATTCCACCAAGTCTTGTAAGCACTGAGGTTTCTGATTTCCTATCTTTATGCACTGGTGACATGTCATTAAACTGTCTGTGTGAGGAGCCTAACTTTTGATATCTTCACGAGTAGCCTCAAAATGTCACTTTTTTTACTAGTATAATCACTAATATATCTAGGTGTCGAATTTCCCTGCCTTAGACCATCATTATTCTTCAAGTTTCACTCAATAATAAGGTCTTTAATGATTATTTTTTATGATTTAATTAACTAAAAGACATTTATGTATGACCGGATGGTGTATACAATCCCATATTTGAATGTATTGGATTTCATAAGATCATCACCCACTATAGTTGGTTCTAACTACTACATCTCAGTAATGAGAGTAGAATACTCCATGATACAAATATCTTCTTTCTATAAGTTCATAAATTATCAAGCTCAGTCAGTCCTCTAAGTCTATGTAAAGAAATAGTCATAGAACATAGTCTTAAAATCTTCTTGGAAAATATTATGATGTTGATCTGCCTAGGTAATAACATCCCCCCATAATTTTGTAAAATGCTACAGCATATACTCATCAAGATTGACCCTCCACTCTAGAGGAGTCTCTAGATTCTCTAATATATAAATAATAGCTTCGATCAAAGACTTCGCAGTATGTGGTCTGTCATCCCCCCAAAAGCTGGGAGGATGTTACCATTTGAACTCCCAAGTCATCTCTACCATTTTTGGGGTACGTCAAGTAACTCCATTCATATACTGTATTATAAAAATTAATCCCTCTCAAAAATTTGAATCATTTACCATATTAGGAATTGGTAGAGGTTCTATAGGTGGCACCGATGGAGGAATCACTGGCAGCTCAGGGGCCACCGCCTCCAGTGTATAGTCGACACCTCTTTTAGGGTACAGAAATGGAGGAAATCTCTATGACATTGTGCTATAATTCCAAACACATGGCTCAAACAAAATATCTTAAAATTAGAAAATATTACATCTAGAAAACTAGGACATGTGAACAACCATCATATAGACTGATCATATCCCACTTCCTATACCTAAATAAAGGGTGGGGTTGTATGGAAAGGCCATAACATCACATAAGAACCTAAGAGACACCCCAACTACCCATTAATAAGGTAGGGTTTAGGTCTAGTTATCCTATTACAAAGATAAGATAATCATTTTATTCTAAAATTGATATTCATATTAAACTTATTACTCATTTGTGTATTCAAAACTATTTAAATGGTTCAATTAGATGGATCACCATTTATAATCCACAAGGGGACATACTCTTCATGAATTGAAATATGGAGTCCACTTAACCCACATCATAACACCTTCCATCCCATGCGACCAATGGCCCATGCCTATGATCCACAATTAACTACTTATGGTGTCTTATTTAACTTATGAAGGAAAACACTGCTAGGTTAAGGCTTGAACATTATGTTTCAATTTTGTATTCTATTTCATATAAGGAATTTAATCACCTTTATATAAGTAATCAAGGTACTAATAATATAAAATAGAAAAATGTGTGCTACAATTAAATGTGGCATGGAAAAATTTATGTCATATTAGTCCTATTGTTTCTATCATGATTAATGTAATTCAATACCCTAATTTCCTTATTCCTAGGGGAAATAAATCTCATTTTAATCATATCAATAATAATAACATCAAAATATGTGTGCCTCACCCAATAGTGAAGTCATTTCAACCATAAAAAACATCATCAATAATTACAATAACCCATCCTAGGTAATTTGTGTTTCCAATGTACATGGGTTAGTTATGCCCATGAACTGGGTCATTTCCAATTTCATGAAACTCCTCGTATCCTATATAATATCAAAAAGTAAGATAGGGGGAAATACTACTCTAATACCACTTTGTAATGTCCCAACCTAGAATCCACTTAATTGGGGCCCCAAGCTATTGGGTCACATGGCCTCAAGAACACATTCTCAGATTCCATAGGTTTCTGACTATTATGAAGGGTGTAAAGGTCATACAATGGGGAGAATATAACCTCATATTAGAGTGAAATAGTATATATGAACAGTAATCATACAATATTAGAAGCACGATATATATATACACTAAATTATTGGACCAATATCCTTCCAAAATAAAAGAACATACAATATATATTATAATAAAATGCAGAAAAATATATAGGTGAACAACTAAATAATAATATAAAAATCCACTAAGAAGTTTCATATACATGTATACATGGCATGCTGATGTATAAGAGGAATAAGAAACAATATTCTATAGAAAAAGAAAAAAATAATAACATGATAATCTACTAGTAGTTTGATCATATTCTTGGTCCCATATCCCTATGCTCCATCTATACGTAAAGCATATCAAATATCTATATCAATTCCCTTTCCCTTATGCATACCTACAGACAAGTAATCTACTCGGGTACCAAAAGCATCCCAAGTAGTGTGCGAGATAAAATCCCAATAGGACACCATGAATTTTGTCTAGAATTAATCTAATAGGTCTATATAACAACAGTATTTTTCAGGTATAAACAAAATTAAAAATAATACTGAATAAATAACCAGCTTGCTTAGGTTCTCAAAGGACATATAACAGCTCTACATGTTTTAGATCATGGAATGAATAAGTGTCTGACTGGTATATATATAGTTATAATATATATATATACATATGGTGTAGTTTAGTTATATATTACATCCACTTATATGGACTATGTGTGTTCGGATGTAAGTAGCCATATACCTGGAATGCTAGGTACTGGCAGGACTACGATGCAACTCAGTCATATATAACTAGTCAAAATGAGCCTATAAACTCAGAAAAGGGTATAATACCAACATCTCATAATGAATGTGATGTTTCATGATCTTTAATTGATAAGGTGGTTGTGTCATCACCTTAAAACCCAAAGCAAGGGGCTTGGTACATCATGCCCACTATCCCAGTAGTATCAATCATGTGAGACATCATGCTCCAAACCTGGTGTTGGGGAGAGTGAATCATCATCCTCAATGATTCTCTTAACCTTTGTTCCAAATCCAATGTTAATGGAGTATAAATAATTACAATAATATCTATGAGGCATTATATCGTATGCATTATATTCATCAAGACCTAATATAATCAAGGAATTACAATCCATATAATGAAGTTAATTATTATTAAAGATGATGCATGGACCTACCACCTGATTCCATTTAATTCTTATAAGTAATGATAACCACCATGAATCAATCCATTCCATTTAAAAAAATCCATTTAATAAATCAAATGGGGAAACTCAATTTCAAGGTTCAATGAAACACATATAAGGTTCCATTATAAATTGAGAAATTACCTACATGGGTAAATTCCATATATAAGTCAAGAAAATCACCAAGGGGTGTAAAGGATCTATAAAAATTAATATAATAATAGGAAACTCCATTTTAAATCCAATCCCAACACTTAAAAGTGTTTTGGTCATTTAACCAATTTATTATAAATGGCATATCATGTTGGCACACCCAAGGGGTTTCCATAATTATGGTCGACCTCCTAAAAATACTAAAAAGTGATTCTTGGGAGTATAACAAGGTGTATATATCAATTTATAATGAATAAATCCATTTTAGGTCAATGCGTGGTAAAGGTCGGTATGATGCATAATGGGGAGACTATCATCAGTGTATTCCAATCTATTCAAATTAAATAGTGTCATATAGGATTCGTCTTTTCCAAAAATGATGTTACCAATAACCTCTTCCTCCTCAATCCATTTTTTAGTATTTTAAAAATCAACTTTTGGTTTAGTGGAAACCTTAAAATATATCATAGTCTCACATAAAACCCATAATAAAATAATCACATTTTCAATTTAAAACTTCAACATTTTAAATTCAAAATGCATTGCTTCTACAAACAACAGTACCCTAAAATTCTAAATTGCACTCCTACTGTACAAATCATTCATATAAAATATATAGCCTATAATATCATACCCAGATCATGTTATCCAATTAAATATGGGATTCCTACTAACCATATCCATGTTTATGATGGATCCGATTTTCCAAGGGTGGTGTCTTTAAACCATGACAAAAAATATTTTTTTGGCCAATAAAAATCCACATATCATTCCTCATTTTATAATATAATTTTAACACAACAATATGAAATATTATTTATAGATTAGAACCATATATGTTATTCAAGATGCATAAATATAATTTATTTATCTATTCACCTATTAACAATTGTAATTTCAATCCACATATCCCCTTTCTCTTGTAATTAACTCATTCTTGTGGAGTTACAGGTAAATTTTTATTCCCTAATACTGACAAGTATCTTGTACAGAACTCTACATCTTCCTCAAAATATACTTCTCAATAATGGAGGCTTCAGGTTTATATTGATTCTTAACATATACATTCATTATCCTCATATACCATTCAAAAGGATATATACAACATTGATATATAGTTCTATTAATCATTATTTATCACACCAAATCATCCATTAAATTAACCATGATACAAAAAAGATCGATTAAAATACATTTCTAGTTAACAAAATGTAGCAACTAAATCATTCTAAAAATTGTTCAAGGAATTTAAATGATTAACTTAGTTAATATTTTATTGAAAAAATAAACCTTCATGATATTAATTCTTACATTTATGGTTAATATTCCATGAAATTCATCTTTTAGGTGTTATTACTTCATGACGTGATAATTGTGATATTTTATACCTAACAAATTCAAATATTTTAATGACAAAACATGGTTTTCATTTGAATATTAACCCTACAAAACTTTGATACCGTAGATTCAATAACAAAAACAAACTTTATCCCTCATATAAAATGTTTGAAAAGATGGAGGCAAGTATACTCATCCTTAATTAGGATTGGATCTAACATCAAATATATTACCATTGAGAATAAGTCGAAGCTTGCATTCAACCCATCTTTAGTGATTCCTTTAATATATAATAATTTTCTAATAAAAATGGAAAATATATTCTTTTCACAAGCATGAAATTAAAATAATTTTATACCACATTATATATCCAATATGGAAGCTCAAAAAAATTGATCATTTCATTCAAATACTTATTTCCTTACCTTGTTTTGTGTCAATACAAAGGTGACATAAATGTTTTTCACCCTCTCAAAATATTGATCAGTGGATAGTGTTTTTTTAGAAATGTCAAATTATTGTGATTCATTGAATTCCTTTGAACTCTTATATAAGAGTTATCCATAGATAAAATCCAATAGTTACCCATTTATACTTTATTTATACCATGTTTTAGTTGATAATATAGGGTATGTTTTTCATAAATGAGACAAGATTTATGACCCTAAACATTATATAAAAGCAAATTTCCATATGTTGGGAAGTTATTTATAGTTTAAATAATCATTACATGGAGTTACAATTGTTCTATTCTTTTAATAATCATGCACACTAATACCTTAAACATATAAAAGATTTAAATTATCTATTAATAGAGATAAGAAAACTTCAATATCATTTCAGACTACATTGCTCCTAAAATTTCTATACTCAACATGATATACTTCCTATTCATTCAAAATTAGGGAGATAGGTTTTGAATTACTAATAAAATAGGACATGAACTCTGTTTTATACTATGCCTTCAATATGGATTCATTACTTCTATACATAGTCTATGTCTGAGATTTCTAACATCATTTCGGAATGTTATAAAATTATTGATAATTTTTTTATAATATGGGAAATCAGCTAGATGAAATAATTTTCAATCAAATAAATTCTCATCTACATTCCATATTACACATTTTTCATCAATTTAATTTTCAAATAAGAATTTAAAATTAGTAATTATAGGATGATACAAAATTACTTATGTAGGGGTATCTATAACTACTAAATCAGTCTGTAATTTTTCTTTCAACTTATTACATTATGTCCAACATTTAGGTCACTCTCACAAATAATAGTATTCTTTCCTATAGAGCACAGAGTCATTAAAATAGTCATTTATCTTCTTGTACCCCAAATCCATTAGGCGTAATTTTTTTTAATTATAATATGAATCTGGAAGATTATTTTATTTAAGAAGTATGTCTTTCAATATTTATAAAAACCCTATAATAATTTTTTCACTCTATGAATTTTTCACCACCAAGTAAATAAATCTAAGCACTATTGATAAAATAAAAAAATTTGTACAACCTGGATGTAATTATTTTTCATTATAACCATATTGATGCTCAATTATCATCTCCTACCATTTACTTCAACTTTGATATCATGAATCATTTCATCAATTTTATTATATATATCATCTTCAAAATAATCATCATCAGTAGATCGTTAATTATTCATAGTTTCACCATGTCAAATACATTAGATATTACATAGATTAAAACCATGAAAAATTAAATGAAATATTATTTCCCTACTTTTTAATTTCTTCATAATTAAACATTTCAATCTTGGATAGGAAAAAACGTTGTTGTTTAAAACATATCATTTAAAAGATTTTAAAAAATCATTGATCCTTCTTCATATTCATCACTTGTTCAAATTCTATTAATCCAAAATCAAATCATTATTATATATAAAAATATCAATAATTAAAAATAATTTTGTATATTTTGATATTATAATAAAATAATATAAAATAGTTAATAAATAAAAGAAATAAAAATATTTTTTTAAAAAAAAGTAGCGCGTTGAATTTTTTTAGTTATAATTATTTTATAAATATATTAAAAAATATCATGAAATCGACATGATCATATAAATATATATTATCAATACTATGTATCTAGGCTCCATAATCCACTATACCTTCAACGCAACAGTTAAAAATTTCGACAAAACACAAATGATATATATCTTAATAAGTAAACTAAAATTATTTATAACCCCAATTAATCGAATAATCATTTAAACAAACCTTAATCTCAAAAAAATAATTCATCCATTAAAAATATCCCTAGATTCATGAATAATAATAACTATAAATAAATATAACAAAATGTTCAGAAATTTTATTAGAGGTGTAGATCATTCAAGATAACAGTCCTAAAAACATTCATCAATTAAAAAAAACCATGGATGCATGGAGATTCAAAACAATAAACAAAAAAATATATATACCAAAATGGAGATGAATGAAAATTATATGGTAATTGAAATATAGTATAGAGTGAATAAAAATGATGCTAGAAAATAAATGAGGGTGGGTGATGATGGTTAATTCTAAATGAATGAGATTTATGGCCACTGTATCAAATAATGAATAGTTGGGGTTTCCCACACGAGAGAAAATAAATGGAATTTGTGAGAAATAATGAACACATAATGAGTCTACCTACTGTTTTATTTTAATTTTAATGTTTTTTCACTTCAGTTATTAAATAATCATTGTGAGAAACCCTAATTTTTAATATTAGTTATCTAATATTCTATGTTGAAAAGGAAATCCATGTTATTTTCATGTCAGTTATTTTATAACTGACATGGAAAAAAAATATATTGTTTTTTATAAGTAAACAATGTAAAAAACATGAAGTATAAAATGTAATTTGTACTAGTGAAATCAATAGAGAAGAAAATTGTTATGTATAACCATTCTATAAAATGTTAGATGTAGTTGGGGTTTGGCTTAGTGGTAAGCACCCCATAATTCTACATGAAAAATGGGGGTTCAAAATCCATGGGGCGCAGGTATTGTAGCAACACTATTGCGCTACTGTAGCAGCCGAGATACTATTGCAATGGCGATACTGTAGCGGCGGCAGGGGAACTGTAGAGGCGGCGGGTACTGTGCGCTACTGTAGCAGTGCAGGTACTGTAGCAGTACTATTCACAGAATGGGTATTGTGCCTATAATTTGGGCCTACGGGCTGTGTAATGGGCTAAATGCCCACTAGGACTACGAGCTATGTAATGGTTCTCCCTCTACCCAGTTAAAGAGGTCATTGCTTTACTTTAATAATAAAAATGAGGCTTCGGCCCAAACCTTTTAAAAAAAATGTTACATGATGGGAGTATATATATATGATTTTATATTTATAATTTCAAATATTCCCTTTATCAAATATTATACAAAATATATTTCTCATTCCAAATATAAATATTATTATTATTATCACATGGAATTTTCTAACATGTTAACATATAAATATAATTTTATTTAAATAAATAAATCCCTATTTATTTAAATTATTTTTTATACATTCATCATATCAATCACCAGTCCCTTAACTAGTTCAGTCCATCCTCTTCTATATTTATATATCATTTGAAAAATAAATATTTAATAAAATAAATGTTATTAATTCAATAAATAAAAAATTTAGTTATTCTATAACTGGGAAATATATATATATTTATTCCAATAAAAATTATTTTCTCTAACTTCTAAATAAATTTATATTTAATATTCACATAACTAAATATATGTTTTTTCTTTATCAAATAAATAAATATTTTTTTCATGGTAAATAATAAATAAATATTCTATTTGATAGTATTATGAAAATGTATATTTTTTTAATATTCAACTCACATATATATTCTATCGTGAATATAACTATTGACTGAATAACTTTGACCATTGAATCTTGAATAGATATTATTCTTTGTTCTTGAGAATATTATTTATTCCATATGTAAAACATAGGTAGTGTTTCAATTGGATTCATTGATACACTAAGTGTGTGACCCTATAGGCATATTTCTTAATGTCATTAAGCAAGTTTCCCTAACATCTAGGATTTCAATTTATAAACCCATTAAGAAACCCATATAGAATGAAGTTAATGTTGAAATGAAAATAAACACATATGAATTATCACTGTGTAATATATTCTCTATGTCTCAATATCTCTAATAAAGAAGTTTGTTTACCGATGTCATCAAACTATGTGCCTAATATATGTTACATTGACTACCCTAAATGAACTCACCAATTACCTTGTTTGTGTATTTTATTGTACGATTCCATTTCACTACAGTCCATGTGATATCTATATCCACTATAGAGAGGATAGGGAATATTCAATCTTTACTTATTCATTAATGTTGTATAACTCATAATGCACCCAACATATCCTACTTCTATAAGAGTATATTTCATCATAGATTTCATCAATACATAAAACAATGTGACTCGTGATATTAATTAATAATAATATCAAGTCTATGGACTAATACACTCATTACAAAACAAGAATATCTAATAACACATAAACATTTGGAATTCCTACTAGTGCTTTTATCATTATAATCTCTTGTCTTAGATATTACCAAGTGAGAACTTCATGAGATAAATTATCAACTTCTTATGAGTATCAAGAACCTAAAATTAAACCATACTATGTGTCCCATCGACGGATGTAATCTTGATCATAGGATATAAGTCTAAGAATGTTATAATATAACTTAAAGGTTCTCATCATATAAGGAAATTGTTATTACTATTCAATGTGATAAATACTCTAGGACATTATCACATTAATAATATGAATAATAAAAAACACTAAGTTGTAAGACATTTATTAATATTTAGTTATTTGATTATACATTTTATAAAAATTATAAATTAATTGGTTCTAGGGAACCAAATCCAACACCATGTTATAGTTTAATTCAACTTCTATACATAATGGTCTACGCATCATCACATTATCTAAAGGTTTTACTCATACATAAGGTGAGACTAGATGTGTGGCTTGAATATATTATTTTATGGTTTGTGTGAAATTTCATTTCCAACACCTCATAACCAATCACATCGTTATCTTGTGTGTTGCGGTTTTCTTTTTATATCATCATGTAACTTACTCCCAGTTATTTCCAATAATTTTTCAACATATCATTCATACCAAATGTTAATAAAAACAACCAAAATTTCGTATCATTGATCTTTATTTTCAACAAAAAAACATGGAAAATGGTATGTATAATTTAGAGGTATCAGTCTTAAATTTCAATCCTCTTCATGTGGAACTCAACCTACCCAGTAACAATTTTTGAAGCCCCACAATCATTTCTTATAAGATCACCCATCCCATAGGCCACCACCATTAATTTTTATACATCAAATTATATATTGAGATAAAAAATATAATTTTCTAAATCCTTGAAACCTAGGTTAGGTATCTATTCTGGTCACTAAAAACCTCACTTAATTCTCACAAGATCTCAATTATTTGCGATAAATATAATTATAGATCTCTTAGGCATCATCTCCCATTTCACTCTAACTAAGTCAATTAGTGAGTTGATCATGAATTATCAACTCCATGGTTATATCTATTTTCTGTATTCTTATTAATCGATTCACACACATTTTTACCAATTGGAATATACACATAAATCATATATTTCCTCACTAGGTTTCTCATAATAGAACACATACTACTATGGGAAATCTCCTATAAGGTGATTCCAGAAGTCCTAAAACCATTTTTCATCTTATTAAAACCATGTTGAACCCATAACTAAGACACAGATCATACAATAAGTTTCCTAGAGACCAAAAAACATCGTATATAACTCGTGGTTAACTTCACCCCTAAACCTTTATCAATGAATCCATTTCACTTTTCCAATCCAAGGAACAGAAAGTGACATGATCACTGAGTGATCCTAAAAAGTAGTCTACTAAATATTTAATATCCATTCCTTTCCTAATAAGTACTATGTATTTATTATACCCACCAGAACCCCATTATTTTTACTTCAATCACCCTGTCTTGAGTACCTATTCATGTATATCACACTACACATAAGTCACACATAAATTGTGTATTATTAAAATTTTAGTACATACATCATAAAAGTATTTAACCCTTTAATCCATGTTCACTCAATTTCATCCCGACCCATATCAATCATCTTTGAGAATATAATACCTAAATTGTAGAATTATGCTAAAAATGTAACCATATTTTTCTCCCATAACTCATATAAGTGAAATCTTTTTCATTAATAACCTAAAAATTTCCATGTTTGAAAAAATTAAAAAAATAAACTTCAGAAATCCTTGATTGAATTCTTTTTATGAAAATATTGAGTGATGGGGTGAGTTTATTATGTTTCTACCTACACTATCCATTTCCTGAAAATTTCATATCATTTAGAATGTATTTCTCTATGATCCATTGTAATATTGGCATGAAATCCCTAGCCTAGGTAAAAACACAATGTAGGAACCAAATTAAAAGGAATAACAAGGAGGGAATACCACCTTGGATTAATGGGCCCAATAAATAGCATAAAACTAAAAAAACCAAGGAGGAAAGAATAAGGGGAAAGTTAATAGAATTCCATGTTGTATCATGTCTTTCCAAGAAGAATAGGAAGGTGGGTTTAAAAAAATACCCCTATAAATACCTGTAATTCCTCCCCATAGAAATTTGGGAGTAATGGCCACCACCAAACTCCTAGTGTCCATTTACTAAAATTCCATTGGACCATAAAACTCTTGATGTTGTAATGGTGGAACTAATTTCACAACCAACCACATTTGACTTCTAGGTTAACCCCACCATCCTTTTGGTGGGGTTTACTACTACCCAAAAAATATGTGTTAAATTACCAAAAACCATAACTCATCAGGAATATTTTACTCTTTTATTTTTTCCATCATAAAAATTCCTTTAAAAATAATGAACTTGCTCCATTGATCACTCCTCAATATGAAATTCTAAATTTTAAATATATTTTGATCTCAAATACCACTAGATTATAATTATAATAAAATTATATTTACATCCAATGGAATTGGTGACTAAAAACTCCCCATCATATGAATATTGATCCCCAAAAAAATTATCATGAATCTCCAGTAAACCACTGTGGACATTGAGATCAAATGTCAATATCTCATCTATGATTTCACATAGGATACATGTGTATCCTGCAAAATTGATCCATCTATATTTTATTATCTCTAGATACACTCATATATATTTATTATAAACACAATTAATTCAATGAATAACATTACCAATAACAATTTTTGTCTTAACAGTCTCGAAGACATGTAAAAAAACACTACTCGGCACTCTACTATATTAATTTCAATTGAAAACTTGTTATGTCTATGTATAGTGATTCCAAATGTATTTTGTTATATAATATTTATGTTTTATATTATTTTAAACTAATAAACACACATGACCATTGATTTATGTAGAATCCACATCTAGAAAACGAAAATTTATACCCTAAATAGTGATGTTATGTAAAATCAAGTGCATATAATCTTACGCTAGAGACTACCGACTAGTAGCATGGGTCTAGGGTGTTTCTATTGAGAGACAATACCATCATATAATTTTCAAATAATAATGAAAGTATCCAAGGTTCATACATTATAAATAATTATAGTATTCATAAAAAAATTAAACATAACAACCAATAATAAATTAGGGTATAAAAAATAATAAAGTAGAAACATTTCATATTTACTGAAATGAAACATATATACATGACCATTGATCACCAATTAGGTTGATATCATCTAAAAATCAAATATATAATATAATACAGGGAAGCTCTAATAGCATCCTGAATTTATATATCATCCATCACCTGATTTTGTTCAAGCTATCTAGTGGAATGATCCAATATTGGGCCTCTACCCAACCTGAATCTATAAATAATGAGGTCTTCTTAGATACCCATGTTCATAGCCTCCAAAAATACGTTTTTAGTTAAACCCAGTATGAAACCACCAATGGGGTGCCTAATATAACCAATAAATAGGAGTATGAAAATTTTATTTCCTCTGTAAAAATAAATAATGGAATATGGAAGTGTAATATAAAATTCATAGTTGATCCTTGATTTCTAAGGTGACACCTGGAATAGAAAATTCCATATTCATCCAGTGCTAGAGTGTCTCTGATCATGTCACACAATCAACAGTAAGGGATAAATTAACAACCCTAGAATCTCATATGAATAGTCATTTAGGGGGAAACAACACACCAAATTATCTCAAGGAGATAGTTTGGGGTCCGGATTTGACCAATAGAATCATATAATATTGGGGAAAATATACAATTGGAAGAATCTCATAATAGTGGGTCTCATCATCATCCTAGTAATATCTCATATAAGTTTCTAGGGATAATATCCACCAGTTATAATCAAATAACATTGGGGGAAAACTCCCCCTAATAGAATGGAATAACACCAGAGTTCAATATCTACCATATAGAATCACAAAATAAGGAGGACTAGTCTCTATATACTAGAATCACATAATTATAGGGTCCAAAATCCACTCATTAATAAATTATATATTCATAAAGGGTTATAATCCACCTAATAAAATCACATAATTGTGGGGGGACTCAACCACCTGGTAAAATAACATAAAACTAGGGGTTATCATCCACAAAATGGAATAACATAATAGTTGGGGGAAGCATCCACCTTGTAAAATCACATAAATAGTGGGGGATAGAATTCACCCAATAATATATCATATAATCTTTGGGGAAAAGAATACACCTAATATAATAGAAAAATAATCTATTTTAGCATGAAGTTAGGGAACTCACCAATGTCCTCTAGGTCACATCTCAGTATAGACTCCCTACATAGAATCATCTATTTCATTCCCAGCTTTCGTTCCAAATCCTAACACATAAAGGGCATAGATTCCCTTACCATCACAAAATTTCAATCATAGTCTCACTAGGATCATGGTAAAATCTATATTAACATTACTATAAAGATATGACATAATTCCCATCCCCTTTCCTGGTCCATCCTAGGTTGGTTTATATACCCAACCTAACAGAAAACTACATTGGGTATACCCACTCTGGATCTCACATACCAATGGGAGAGGAATACTCACCCCAATATTTATTCAACTAACCTAAAATCTATCCTGAATATCAAGTTCAATCAAATCTTACATAGTCTAGACATTCCCCATCCATAACTCTTCTTAACACATGGTAACTATGGAAACAGATCATCATTCCCATTATGCTCTTCTATTTCATTTAATTAATATCTCTATAGAGTCTATGTGTCTAATAGTGTACATGTTTAAGGTAGCCCTCAATTGTCGATGACTAAGGAATCCAACCTATATCTAATGGTCCATAGAGGCCCCAAACACTCAATTTTTTTAATGAATATTTTTAAATAATTAATTTTATTTAAAAAAAATCAATTTCTCTCAGTTGGGGACAACACATATCACATGGAGAAAACAAAATGAATATACCATAGGAAGACATTCAGGTACCACCAACATCATGTGGGGATATTTTCTCTAGTAAAATATAAATCACCTTCACCCAAGATCATCCAAGTCATCCAAACTCATATCACCACCAGAGACCTTATCTCATGTTATAATAGCAAATTTAATTAATTATAAAAATTTATAATTAATATCAAAATAAAATTTAACTAGGAAAAAATAGATAATAACTCATATGGTCATCCTATATCATTGGAATCATGACCAAACACACATGAAAGTATCATTGAATACCACTAATGTTATACCTATAAAAAAAATAATTGTTTGACAGAAATTCAATTGGTAATTTAATTTAATTTCATCAAGAACCCTATAAAAATTTGTTGGGTAAAATATATCCCATAAAACAGCATGAAACAACTTCAATTCATCATCCTTGGTGTAACACCTTGATATTTATATAAGGTATAAAACCATTTAAGTCTCATTTAATCATCATATTTTATTTATTTATAAGGTGTTATCAGGGTTCTTGGTATTTAATTTAAGCCTTGTCGGGTTTGGAGCACAAAAATTTGGGTTCGGAGTTGTAGTCGGTGGAACACTATTAGCACGTGTTTAGTTCTTACCATGTACACATACAATGTAGCCTAAAATTTATAGTTTAATGGTGTCTAAAACCATTGTAATAGTGATGTAAAACTATGTGAGTTTCTATAGAAATCATAGAGGCATGGCCCATGGTTGGTACACATTTTGTAATGCTGTGAATGATGGCATATTCTGGTCAGTGGGGTTAGCACGGTTAGCGCATAATATATAATACCATGAAACTAAACCTTATTCCCCTTTATAAAGTATAAAAATTATGATTTTTACATTATAACCCTAATATATTTTATACTAATTCTTGGATATCCTTTGGCAAAAAACCCCTCCCGAATTCACACTATCTCCTCTCTCTTCTCCTTAGATGAACCTCCTTTGATTCTTGGTCAATTTTTTCACTACTCAGTTCAATCAATATCTAGAGTTAAATCTAATACTCCACTCCCTTATTTTATTATTTTCCTTAATTTTTTATATAGTTTTATATGTTTTAGACAGTATGACCTATCTCCATGGAGTTTGTATGATTATTTGATTTCTCTAATTTTAGGCTGAACCGGTGTCCTTTATTTAATGAGTAAACTCTTAAAGACCTATGGTATGTGATCCCATTGAATAAAACATAGTATTAAAATATTTTATAAGTCTTTGAGCATTATGGACTTGTAGGATTTATCATACATTGGTCAAACTTGAATAAAATTTTGAAGTAGAAGTTTACTATTTTAAATTCCCTTAAGAATAAGCCATCTACCTTAGTTACGAGGTAACACCATGTTTTGAATCAAAGAAATTTGTTTACCACGAAATTTTCTAGCATTTGGTGAGTCTTTTTTTTGGGAAATTAAATGAATTACATCAAAGGAATGGTCCTAGTTGAACTCTAACCCTAAAATGTATTTTTTTATTAAATGGTAAACTATGTTAAAAAGATAAATTTAAAATGATTATTTGAATTGGTGGTTATGAAAATTAATTTCACAACCATAGATGATTATGATCAAAATTAACCCTTCATGGGATCTAATGAAATGGTACCCCCTTGTATTTTGATTTAAAGTCTTGAAAAATTATTTTGGTTGATGAATTAAAATGGCATGTACGGAAAAATATCATGAAAATGTAATTCTTAATTACTATGGTTGGTTTGGAATTTATAAAATGGATTTTTGGTCTTTTGACCTATTGGTAATGAATGTGAATTTAATAAATCTTAAGAAATAAAATAGTGAATTGTTGAATTTTAATTTTTACCATCCTATGTACGATTTTGTTCGTTTAAATTTTAAATGGAAATGTATATGCATTGTGGTTTCTCATATGTGTTGTAACAAATTTTTTTATTTTGGATATTATAGTTAACCCTAGGATGAACACAACACTAGGGTAGAAAAAACTACTTATGGTAAAACCCTGGATGAACACAACCCCTAGATAGTCAGTAAGACTTTGGTTAAGCATAGGGTGAACATGGCCCCTGTGTGGATTCTTGTTATGGATAAATCAGGGGTGAAAACGTCCCCTAGGTCAATTCATGTGATGGTTAATCCCAAGGTGAACATGACTCCCAATTTCACGTAGGGACAAGAGGATGGTTATACTACCCTGGGGTGATGGATTGGACTGGGTATGGTTATATTACCCTTGGTCAAGAGATAGTTGGAATAGTCTTTATGATGTGATTACAAAACCCATGGATCTGGTCGAAGCAGGTATGTACTGTTCCCAGGGTGAACCTGTCCCCTAGGTTTGGTGTTTTTTTATTCCTTAAAATTTAAATTGTGTGTCTCTCTATGTTGTATTCATTTATTTTGATAAATACTACATTAAATTGTTATATGGACTAATTATTTTATGTATTCCATTGGTGGTATCATATAGAGTTGTACTCACACCCTACTCGTGAAACCATTGGGTACCCGAGCAACTTTTACATACTATAGATGACAGGTATGGACTTGGACAAGGCACAATGCTTGTGAGGTTTATTTTATATTGGGAGTGGATTTGGGTTATTGAACTGGGCCACTACATAAACCTAGTTATTTAAACATTAGTCTATATTTTATTTCTTGTATCTCTATTAGTACTTAATCCACATATGGGGGTTCCATAGTGGTGTCTACAAAATTTCATGAGTCATAGCTTGTTTTTCATGGTGTGTTTATCTATTTATTGAAACATACCACTATTTTTATGTTATATTAATTTTTTTATGTTTTATTTTTCTCTACTATTATTATAACTCTCACCATAGGGGATAGCCTTTCCAATGTATCCATTTAGACCATCACTGCTATTCGGAAACCTCTGGAATATGAGGAAGTTCTCCTGAGGTCTTATTGTATTCTAATAGTCTAGGAACAATTAAATGGACCAAGGTGGTGGGATGTTATAATGAGGTATCAGATAATATTTTTCATTCTTATTATTATTTGGGATAGTAGATAAAAGACTATGAATATGTTAGTGCTCCGTAATAAAATTGTTCCTTGGAGTCTCTAATATACGTATAGAAGAAAATATAATTTTATAGGGGATGGTTTGTAATTATACCTTGTGCTAGTACTAATGAATATTGGGAAATGAAAAGATTAAAAATGTCAATCCTATATTGTAAATCCAAAAGTTTTTTCCAAGTAAAAAGAAAAAAAAATCTTGAAATGTGAAAAATTGGTAATAAAAAAATGCAGTTGGGTTTCCAACCTGGTTTATAAATAGTAAACAAAGGAAAAAAATTGAATCTTTTTAAAATTAATATAATCTCTTAATATATTTATGTTTAATACTTATGAGCGGACCTATGTCCTTCACTAGTGGTTGGGGCTTGGAGTAGAACCTATGTTGTGTCCCAATGTATGTGATCGTGACCCTTTTATGGGTGGTTGGGATGTTGAAATTGTTCATGTCTTGAATTGGGTCATGGATGCATGTGACCCTGACATAGGACCTAGGGTGTTATCGTGAGCCCTTGTTTTAGTGAGTAGTGATCATTTTTTAGGAATGATTTCCTTATGTTTCTTTGTATGACTTAATGTTTAGTGAGTTAGATATCAATCTTAAATTTGATCATGATAGAGGATGGATTCTTCTTAACAGGACTGGTATATGGGTGGCTCTACTGAGCATGTGGTTGAGGTGTGTTAGACTCCTCAGTTCTGATAAAAATAACTTGTGTTCTAGTACCCTGGTGTTATAGTTTCTTTTGTGAGTACAATGCTAATTTAATGCAAATACATGACATTCCCTAGTTTGGTTTTCAGTAATATGGTCATTTAAGATACTTGATGGTTAGGTAGAGTATTGGATTGCATGGGTAAAGAGGGGTTTTAGACTGAATAGTAGGATGTTATCAGGCTTGATAATAAGATTAGTGGCTGATTTGTTTGCATATTATTGAGATAGGAACTATTTGAGCCTTTGGTAATGATTTTGAGAATGAAGATCGGTGTTGGGAAAGCACCTGACAATGTTAGATATGAGGGGTCTTCAAGAACTGTTGGATATGTGTAGGTTCTTGGGGACTATAATTGGGGCCTGAAAATGGGTGATAATGTGATTAGCCTTTATATAAGTGAAAATATTTTAGAGATATCATAGTTTATTAAAATGGAATGTGAAAGAGGTACGGTAAATTCTTAACTGTGTAAGCCTATAATCATTTAGTTATTAACATATGGATTTTGATTCAGGTTCTATTAATCATTTACACTATAAATGTAACCCTTGGGTTTCGAATCCTTTTTTAGTAAAACTTTTATTTCATAAATTTTATTTTCAATGGAGTAATAACATTGAAATGAAATTAGAAATATCATGAAAAACTCTCCTCTCTATTCCTAAGGATTTAATTTCAAGGATAATCTTGAAATCATGCTTAGATGACTTCAAAACCCTTATCAACATCTAGGCTACCTAAAAGCAATTGTATGAGGAATCTCACACCTCTAATATTACCTTTTTATTTCAGGGATCATGGTTTGTATATGAAAAAAATTTATATTCTCATCTTTCTTACTATTCCATTAATAGAAGCTATTACCATGGTATTTTTGAATTCATCACCCCAAATAAACTATACAAAGATCACATCAATCTCGAAGGAGAAGTAAAGGAGGGAAACCTCTGAGAATATTTCATGTATCAACTTTTATATTTTCATATCATTTGAAGTAGTAAGGATAATTTTGAGACCTTTGAAGAAAACACAATAAGATTATTTTATAATGATATGGTTCACGTGGATGGTCAAAAATTTATATTTAAAATAAATAATTTCTAAATACTTATCAATGTCCTCATAATGTCCATCCAAACTACAAAAGTTTCATTTAGAAAGTGGGGGTATAGGATTTGAAGGATGCCCTGAAGTACCGGTACATTTCATGGTCCCATTCTCTTCACGGTAGATTCGAACATTGAAGGCCTAGATGGAGGTATGAGTTTCTTTTAACTAATATTTTCTATCATTAGTGATCTTAATAAAATTATTTTGTAAATCAATAACTTCCAAGTTTGGATCACAGAAATCAAGACATAGTGTGTGAAATAATTGCAAGGTTTAGATAAATTTTTCCAATATACAATTATTCAACTTCAAGGAGATGGGAAACTATGCAAATCAATGTCACAAGTGTCAATGGAATATACTCCAAATATGATAACAAATTATGGTAAATATTATTCTAAACCAAATAAAAAGATTAATGATTAATTTTCATGTGAATGTATTCAATAATTATTTCCTTTCAAAATTTTATCAATAATACTATATTTATAAGAATCATGATATATATAAGGATTTTACTACATTACTTATTCTTTAAAGAATTAGGAGCATGTGATGAATAGCACCAGTAATAAAGATAAGTGATTTTTTTATATTGATCTTCTTCAAAATACATTACTTGGGAAAGATAACCCAAAATATGTTCTTTATGTTTAGATAATATTAAATAGATGTTTATGATATAGTATTGGTGACCATATAGGTGGATAGTGATTTGATGGTTTATGTTATGATAGATTTGTTAGATGAATAGATTTAAGTAAAACCTAAGATTTAACTATTGGAAACTTTCATGTTTTCATAATGGTTTAAAAGTGTTTAAGGTATTGATATATTTATTATATAACAATAAGATCTCTATTATTTGGGGAACCATAAGTTAATTATATATATCAGAAATTTAGTGACCTTTCTTATAATGTTTTGGTCATTGAATGTGGAAAGACATGTCTTAGATGAGTCTTACGATTCACATATTTTGGAATGGGTCATGTTAATATTTGGAAATTTTTGTTCATTGATAACCTATTCTAACCAAACTTGTTTCAATAAACATTTAATGGCAGAACAAATGACTTGTGTATCTTATGATTCATAAAAGTTCTATAGGAATAGAAATTTGTCTTTAATATCCATATCTAGATTTAAGAAATGAAGTGGAGATAGATCTAATCACAACTAAAGGATTATATTATGACAATGAAATGAATAAAGTATGTTTTTTTCTCACGTGATTTTCTAGAGAGTCAAAGAAACCCTAAAATATAGGAAAAATATTATTGAACAAAAACATTATTTACTTTTCCTTTTAAGAAATCAGTGGCATTTTAACCGATCATAAATTTATTGATTTATGATGGTTAACATTATAATGATCATGTTATCTATCACTCTATATAAGAACATGATGGTTATATTATTCTTATATGTCTATATTTTTACTTTTCACTAATGTTATATTATTTGAATTCCTAGTTTTGTGGTAACCCCTACATTTCCCTTTCCCTATTATTAATATGATATTTTATTAACCCTACTTTTGATGTGGGTTTCCCATATAGTAATTTTTAAGTATGAACCTTTGATGTTTTTCAAAATACAATATAAATTGTTAGGATTCAATTTATTAAAGGAGGAGATAATGTAACATCCCAATATTTTACAGTATGTATCCTCTTAAATAAATTCAATTCATTTGATATCTTACATTGCACCCAATAATATTTCATATAGTATTAATAATATAAAATAACATATATATCACAAAAAAAACTCTATAAATTTAGAATTAATGAAATTAGAGGCTTTTTCTAGAAATTAAGGAACATGTACCAGTAAAACATTAACTTGACCTTTGGAATAGTAATGTGACACCTAAGAATAGTAATTTATAAAATAGATAGTAATCACATCTATGTGAGTATAAATAAAAATTAGGAATCTAATAAATTAAAATATGATATTATTATATCATATAATAAGTAAATAAATATTTTGGAACTGTCAAATTAAGTGTTGGTATCTTTATAAAATATAATTGTTTATTTACAATTTTATTGTTAATATAATGATTTAAAAGAAAATTTATTTTCATACAATATAATTATAAAATATTTTTTTTTTCTTGTATGATTATATGATATGTTTAGGAGAACTTAGTTAATTTTTCAAAGTGTTATAAACCAGTTATAATTTTGAAATTGGTATTTTTTGAGTAAATGATGATTTTATTTAAAAATATTTTATTTATCATATTTTGAAAATTATTTTCTTAAAATAGAGTTTATGTTTTAATTCTAAATTTTTAAAAATATTTAGGGTGATTTTTTGATATTTTTATATAATAGTTTAATTTTTTAGTGAGAAGTGAAATATGTTAATTTATTTTATAATATAAATATATTAATTATTGAGTCATATATGATGTATGAATGATGTAAGAACCATTGTTTCAAACTCACAAGTATTAGTTACTATTTTTAGTCACAACAATCATAATAATTGACTGAATCTTGTCTAATTACTTCCCAATACTCTTCCAAATTCTCTCCCCCATGTATAAGATCATTTTATCATAATAAAAGACAAAACCTAAGTCCCTTAAAGAGGTTAAAAAGGATAATAATTCAAGTAGAAAAATCTTTAATCCTTCCATTTTATGTGATTTTATTTTCTATTCTTTTATTATCCTTATCTAAACTCCTATTTTCAATTATTCATAATCACTCTAGTATCTTATATATATTTTAATTTTATTATATCAATTTAAATTTCACCATCAATTATCTTCTTCTCTTCCTTTTATTTTAAAAATGAAAACATTGTCCGTGAGGTGCCCATTTATCACCATCGTAGACGACGTGTTTTAGTATTTTTAAAATCTTCCTTCAAGGATGGTAATAAGACAATTTTTTATAGTTAAAACAGATTATAATATATGAATTATATCTTATTTAAATATATGGAAAAATTATATATACATAATATTAATTAATAATACAAAACTATTTGTGATGATCGAAAAAACACCAAAATAATCCAAATGATTATCACAAACATTTTTCTAATGAATCATCCTCATACCATATAACTGAATGAAATATATAACAATTTAATATTTTTTATGTTCATTAATGATGTATAATTTCAATTATAGAAAATGTTCCTCATTTTACATGATCATCCAAACCTGTTTAGAAGTTAACTGGTCCTGAAAACCAAGGAAACGAACGATTCTAAATGATAAAATTGTATCTTATAACTACTAAAAGATACCATAAATGAACTTAATAAAATAATAATAACATGAAAAATGTATAAATTTTTATTAATTAATTAATTAATTAATTTAATCTGATTATCTCTGACATTAAGATCATGTGAAGAACACATTTCTACATAAGGTAAGGGTTCTCTCATCTCACTTTTATTTCAATGTGATATGCCTTTTTCACCACTATTTCTTATGTTTGGTCTATATATATTTTCATTTGACATATAATATAATGAATCTATTTATTTTCATGGTATTAAATGAATTATTTTATGTTTTTTAGTTTCCTTCATACAATTCAATTGATTATAAAGTGTTATGTGATTCTCCCCGAACTTCCATTTTTCATTCACGCTACAATTTTGATCTCTTTATCCTAATGTAATCATTCATTATTTTTATATTATTATTATCAATTATTTATATATTTTCTAAATCCATGTTTGCAAAATATTTCAACATTATGTTATGGTGAAATTCATGTTTTATGTGCTTTCCTTTTTAATTACTTCTGAAAATCAAGCCCGGTTAATGGGAACTTCCCAATTTCTTACCAATTGTCATGTAACATCCAAAATTTGTTTTAAGCTACCAATATTTTTATAAAATCACTCATTATATCATGAAAAAATATTTTTTATCATTTCTATTTTTATACAAACAATAATTCCTTTTTCCATTTTAAATCCTCTTTAAAATTTTCCTTAAAACGCACTAAAGAGGCTCAATTGTAAATTTTCTTAAAAAATATTATTACATGTTAGACCTAATTTATTCCTAAAACATAATTTCATTGTACATACCATCTATTTTATATAATTTACATGTTTATAATCTGATTTTATGAAAAATACAAATTATTTTACAAAATATCTCTTCTTTCAAAAGTAAAAAATGGGTTTTCTCATCTCATTTTATTTCTTTGAGGTATATGCCTTGATCAACCATTATTCCTAGTGGGTGGTGTATGTGCTAACCTTCATATATCATATAATTAGTATTTATTATTCTCATGATATTCTATGTTTCTTTTTATTTTAATCCTTCATATGGATTATGGTTTAAATGTCTCAAATTGGTATGTGACACTTTGGAAATTTGAAAGATTATTTTCCTTAATAATTTTTAAATGGTATCATTTAAAAGTATCTTCACCTATGTCAAAATATTTTTTTGAATCTTTTAATCAATGATGATATTTTGATAATTCATATTTTTCATAAATATAATCTATATATGAATAATTCTTTGGACTTTCATCAGTGGGTGGGGCCCATTATATCCCCTTGATTCGTCAACAGGTCTCATGAGATAATACAGTTAGCGACAAACCCTTCAAGTTTATTTCAAAAAATTATAAGATGGGTTTCTACCTATATATATAATCTTTCTTGATGATATAATGTTTTATGTTTCAAATACATTGAATCCAATGATTAGTCATTTTCTTTATTTAGTATTCACTTATTACTTTCCATGATATTTTCACTATGAAAAAATCTATGGATTTGTTTTCATTCTCAGTTTATTGATGGAATAAGTTTTTTAGTTAATTACCTACACATTAAAACTTATTGACTTTGTTTCACTTATTATTTATTCATGTAACCCATACTGAGTGTTTGAGCTCACCCCTTTCATTTTTTTCCTTCTCTATGTTTTTTGAAGATGAACCCTCTGAATAAGTGTCGAAGAAGAGGTTTATTTTCTTTTTAATGTTCTATGTTTAATTACCAATTTAATAAGGGAACCATGAATTTTTGTAGTTTGTTAAATACTAATAAATTTATCGATCCTTTTTGATGTGTCCTTTTGTATGCATTCCATTATAACAAAATGAAAACCAACTATGGGAAACTAGGGTCGAGGTTTTTACAAAATTAGTGTTGGGAACTTTTTCACCAATTATAAATTTTATCACTTTACCTCTTTAAAATATTATAATCTTGATTCTCCTATTATCTTGTTCATTTCTAAGAAAGAATATTAAAGAGGGTAAAGATGAAACATGATGTTTTTACAAGGTTTTCTACTCAATTAGAGTAGTTATTTCTTAGAATGGTGTGGAAATAATAAAATACCACAAAAACAATATAAACTAATCCTTTCAGCGTGTTTACAACTATAATGGAATATCTTTTCACTTGGGTTTCACTATATTCAGATGATAGTGCTTGTTTTAAAGATCGAACATAGTTTTTATACTAACTATAAAGATAGTATTTTATTGTCATGCTTATTTGTGACAGAAATAAATTATTCCACCTATTAATACTTATGATGGATGTCACAGTGCTAATTTTTTATTATAATAACATCTTCACTTGTTACTTACACATTATTAGTAAAGAAACACTATTTTTTCTTCACAATATAAAATTTAATGATGCAGTTCTACTTCTTCTAACTTCAGTCACAATAATATAAATATGTTGTCAATTGATAATCTCATAATTATTCATTAGTCGAAATGATAATTAGTATACATCAATTTGATCATTAAATCTTCTTCACTTCTTCTTATTAGATTCAAAAATGTCTTTCTTGATTATCTGATCAATGAACGTTCATCATAACAAATTCATAATCACGCATTATTCATCAATACAATATCAAAAATGAATGTAGTGTTAGTTCTAATTTTTTTCTTATTGGTGTAAAAAATATTTATTCAACTAAATCACACTGGACATTAAATATTAATTGATTATATTTCAAAAAGTTAATAGATGGATAAATCCGATATACACTCCAAGGATATTATCATGGAATTAAATCACAAGTTCACTACACACAAGTGGAGGTGAGGTAAGGAAATATTTAATGATAGGTGTTATTCAGTAGAATAAATACTTGTTAAACTAAGAAGAACAAGAACCAATACAAATTTCACTTTTGATATTGTGTTTAATATGAAGAAGTGATTATGATGATGCAATGATGAACATTAATTAATTATATAACAATGAAAAACATTTTTAATTATAATAATAAGAAGTGAAGAAGAGTTATTGATTAAATTGATATATTCTAATTATAATTTGGGTCAATGAAGAATTCTGAGATTACTAGTCCATAATATATACATATTAATGTGATTGAAGTTAGAAGAATTAGAAATAAATCTTCCAGTCTTACATTGTGAAGAATAATAAGTGTTGTTTTTTCACTACTGTGTAATTAAAAAGGGACGAAGTTAGTGGAACAAAAGTAGCAATGTGACATCCATAAGCATGAACATGTGGAATAATTTCTTGGTGTTATAAATAACATTAAAAAGAAAATAATATTTTTAGATGCAGTATAAAGAACTAGATTGGAGTTATAAGAAAAGAACTTTTATTTGAATATAGTGCTACCCAAGTGAAATGGTATTCCCTTAAAGTTGTAAACTTTTTAATGAGTGATGTGATTCAGTTGAATAAATATTTATTACACCAAGAAGAAAAAATGTATATGTTTTGGGTAGGTAATATCAGAATGCATCATTGGCCTAGATGATAATTATTATATATCAATTTAATCATTAACTCTTCTTAACTTCTTCTTATTAAAATATCAAATGTCTTTCATGATTATATGATCAATGAAAGTTTTTCACAACATCATCATAATAAATTTTTCTCCTTAAATATAGTTTCAAAAGTGAATTTAGTATTGGTTCTAATTTTTTCTTTTTAGTGTAACAAAAATTTATTCAACTGAATCAAAATTATCTTAAAAAATTAATTAATGATATTATGCAAATTTAATACATTGATAACTCTGATATGCAGTCTTCTGATATTCTCCTCGACTTCAGTATCAACATTCAAAGAATATCACATGTGCATTTATTAATATTCATATATGTGTAATATTATGAATTATTCTTCTAAAACATATAAACCATATAAAATATAGGAAAGTTTTTCTTATAAACTTATTTTATTTTTATATTCTATTTTAGTCATTCTTGTGAATTCACGTATACATGTACATTTACATATACATGAATGTTTGAAGTATTAATGATAAAACACTATTTTGTTGAATATTTTATTGGTAATAAATGAAATAATTTCCTCACATTGTGTTAAATATGTTTATTTATAAAATATTTGGGATTTGATCATTCATTTGAAAATTTGGTGAAAATTCCAGTTTTACCCTTAATAGTGCACTGTAGTATTTCGAAGATAAATATTTTCATATTTATTATTTGAATTATAAATTTTGTAATAGTGTTTCTAACTTCATTTTATACAACTTTCATTAAGGACACTAGAGCTAAAGAGTGCATTTGGATGGAGTAAATGAGCCATTAATCCAATGGTGGGCTGGACTCGGCAGAATGGACATGGGTTCTGTATTTGGGCCATATCATCTACATACAGACTTTGATTGAGCCCAAATTTTGAGGAAATCTCGGGTACATGATTTGACACAAATAATCCTTCTGTAAGCCCGGTCAATTCATGCGTTGTGGAGGTCAAATGGTCGTTTCAATTTGGAATAAAATATTTGTCGGAGTTTTTCATTTCACACTTAAAAAGTTATGTATCCCTAGCCCTCACAAACTCTATTTAAAGGGGGTTTTAACTCTTTGAGAGGGCTGGTAGAGTCTTTGGGAAGGTGTGTCAGAAAGGGTGTCTCTTGGGAGCCCCTCACAACTCTTGTAAGACGTAAGCCTTTGTGCAAACCTCTCTTCCTAAAAGGCTCTCCTCTCTCACCTCTTCTTTGTATTTCTTTTCTTTCATGTTTGTTTCTTGATTTTTTCTTCAAATAACCTTCTGTGTTCATACCTCTTCTTCTTATCTTAATCTTATTAATTGGTTTGGAATCAAGAGTGGAGACAAGATTGGGTTCTACCCTTTCAATCTGTTGCTTATGCAAAACGTCTCCACGGTGACTACACCACCCATGGAAAAGTAGTTCTTTTTAGTAATCGATCGACCTCTATCCTTATTCATTCATTTATTTTGAATCAATGAGATACTATAATTCACATATTATGATCTATTAATTGAGTTTTTAATTTAAATGAAACTAAGCAAGCAATTGAATAGTTAACACAAAACACGCGAGGTCGGGAATTGTGTAAACTGTGAGAGCGCAACCTTAACCGGTAATTCAAACCCACATGGGATCAATTTGTAGAGTTAAAATATAATCCCTAAACTCAATTAATCCTCATTTCCAGAGTGGTTATGTGACTTAATTTACCACTGACCATAATCGAATTTTAGAACATCAATCAAAGCAGGGTGTTGCGATTGCATGTTCCGAAGTTAGCCTAAGTTTAAAATTCACTTCAATCTTTGTGGTAAAGTTAATTCTCGTAGGGTTCAGGATTTAACAAATTAAGGGATCATAATTAAGTGAATATTAATTTAAATGATAATGATTAATAAATGATTGAAGAGGTAGAGTTAGATCGATTACGCCTTTTAAAATAGATTTCTATAAAAACATCTTCTTATTGTGTCATTCTAATCGAAACTTCATTTCAAAATTAAAAACAAAAAAAATGAAATCTTCTTCCAGGAAACTTCTTCTAGGTTCATAAACTATAAAAAAACCACCCCCATCCTTTCAAATAGTTATTTTATTCTCTTTTATTTTATTTTTCGAATACCTCTAATAAGTTGTTAAATTCACATCCTCCTTTGAGAGACGACCTTGGTCAGCCACTCTGCTGCACCTAAGTACCCCAAATTACACTAATCATTTGAGGGCGCCCACGACAGTGCTCTTATCAAATTGGCGCCATTGCCGGGGAGGCAAGTAATTATTTCAACAAATTAAAGGTATTTATTTTATTTTACATTTTATTCTCTTCCTCTCTTCTTTCTTCCTTCTTTACCCAATCTGATTTTTCTTCCTCTTCTTTTATTTTCTTCTACTTCTTTTTGGGCCATCAACTCAAACTTCTCATTTTTATTTTACTATGGTACACCTTCTTTCTTTTCATTTTTATTTTATCTATGACACGAACTAATCCTGGAGATCTCTTAGATCTTGACCCTGAGATTGAACGTAGCCTTAGGGCTTGAATCAGAAATTCTCAGTCTACGAGAAGTTTCAATATTCAACCAGTTGGTGAATTCCTCTCTTCTAGAAACATTGAAATCGGAAGCAATTCAAATTCAAACATAAAAGAGGAACCAATGGATGGAAACAATGGAAATGACCTTAATAGAACCATTTGAGAATTGGCTGCACCTGATGTCAACTATCAACCAAATTGTATTGCATACCCAAATCTCGAATCGGACTTTGAACTAAAATCTGGGTTAATTCACTTACTTCCAAAGTTTCATGGCCTCTCTGGTGAGGATCCCAATAAACATTTGAAAGAATTTAATGTGGTTTTCTCAACCCTTAAACCAAGAAATGTTTCTGAATATCAAATCAAATTAAGAGCATTCCCATTCTCACTTGATGGAGCTGCAAAAGATTGGATTTATTACTTGCAACCTGAAGATGTAACATGTTGGAATGATTTGAAACGTCTTTTCTTGCAAATATTTTTTCTAGCATCAAGGACCACATCCATTTGAAAGGAGATATCGGGGATCAAGCAAGCACAAGGGGAGTCAGTGTATGAGTAATGAGAGCGATTCAAGAAGTTGTGTGCAAGCTTCCCACATCACCAAATCAGTGAGCAACTACTCATCCAGTACTTCTATGAAGGTCTCACACCCATGGAGAGGAGCATGGTGGATGCTGCTGCTGGAGAAGCATTGGTGGACAACACACCAGTAGCTGCACGAGCATTGATCGACAAAATGGCCTAAAAATCTCAACAATTTGGTGATAGAGGTACACCACATGTTCGAGGAGTACACCAAGTAAGTCCTTCTTCTCTTGAAAGTCATTTGATTGATACTAAGTTAGAAGAATTGACAACTATGGTGAGGCAGATTGCATTGGCTCAAAAGACATCCCAACCCCCTCCTTCGAGGCCATGTGGCATTTGCACTGAGACAAGCCACCCAACTGACTGTTGCCCACAACTACAAGAGACAGAAGATTTTGTAGCATTGTTCCCTGGGAGACCGTTTCAGCAGCAACAAC
This sequence comes from Viscum album, assembly GCA_963277665.1. Taxonomy (NCBI): domain Eukaryota; kingdom Viridiplantae; phylum Streptophyta; class Magnoliopsida; order Santalales; family Viscaceae; genus Viscum; species Viscum album. Next base: position 1,460,860,575 of record OY728163.1, on the reverse strand, counting down.
AACCATATCCCCAAAATAAGTTTGATTCATTTGCTCCAACATACAACCAAGGGTGGAAAGATCAAGCGGACATAAGGTATGGCTCTGGACAACAACAAAGGCCCCCTTTTCAACCAAACTTCCAGCAACCTCCACCTTACCAACAGGGTTTCCAACAACCCCAAAGGAGATTTGAAGCCCAAACATCAACGAGTCAGCAACAAGGGAATATCCAACACAAGGTAGACTCTAACACTAATGATCTTTTGAAACAAATTGTTCTCAATTAACAGAATGAGCTGAAGAGTCAAGGTTCGTAGCTGAGAGAGTTGAAGACTCAAATGAGTCAGATTGCCACCGCCCTCCATGAACTTGTGAGTAAGAATTCTGGAAATCTACCATCCCAACCCACTCCAAATCCAAAGGGGAATGTTAGTGCCATCACATTGAGAAGTGGGAAGCAAATGAATGATACATCTGGACCTACCATTCCACCGGGATTCACCTCTACTATAGAGAAGCCACATTCCATACCAACTGATGAGCAATCCAAGGAGAAAGATAAAGGTAAGAAAAAGATTTATGATGTACCTCCTAAACCCCTTCCTTTTCCAAACAGGGTTGTTCAAACCAAGAAGATGACTGAAGAAGCAATGCAAAAGGAGGTTTTGGACACATTCAAGCGTGTGGATATCAACATTCCTCTACATGAAGCCATTAAGAAAATTCTAAGGTATGCGAAATTCTTAAAAGAACTTTGTACCAATCGAAGAGGGCTCAAGGGAAATGAGAGAATCAACCTTGGATGGAATGTCTCGGCACTCATTACACCAACTTTAGCAATGCCAACAAAGTGAAAAGATCCCGGGACATTCACCATCCCATGTACTATAGGGGAGTTGCACTTATCTGATGCTCTTTGTGATTTAGGAGCTTCAATAAATGTGATGCCTCACTCTGTATTCTCTTCCTTTCAGGTTGGTGAGTTGAAGCCAACAAGTGTAGTGGTGCAATTTGCGAATAGAGCTACGACATATCCAGCGGGAGTTCTTGAGGATGTACTTGTTCGGGTAAGAGACATGATCTTTCCAGCAGACTTCTATGAGCTTAACATGGAGGATGATCAGGTAAGTTCTCATGCCCCCATTATCTTAGGTAGACCCTTCCTCAAAACTGCAAAAACTATCATAAATGTCAATGAGGGTACACTTTCCATGGAGTTTGGAGATGAAGTTGTGATATTTAATGTTATGGATTCCATAAAGTACCCCTTAGAGGACCATTCTGCTTTTGTTATCTCCCATTTTGAACCACCAAGTAAAAACATCATGGAATTGGATTGTCCTATTCTTAGAAAGATTATGAGTATTGGTTCTAGTTTGATGTCTAAGAATACTTCTACACCCATTTTTACGGAACAAGACTCTCTAAGATTTGATTTTGAAATGGAATCATATTCTGATTTTGATCATGTGAACTCTGATTATGACATGGCTATTGAGTATGCTGATGGATTTGGTGTTTTATTCTCTGATTGTGATGATTTTTATTCTGATACTAATGTTCATTGTGCAGATATGTCTGTTGCATCAATTTCTCCGTCCATACATCGCCCACCTACATTGGAACTCATGCCATTGCCCCCAAATCTCAAATATGCATACTTGCTTAGTGGTGATAGATTACCTGTCATAATTGCTAACAATATCTCTTTTTAACATGAAGATAAACTTTTGAATCTTTTATGAGATAAGATTAGGGAAATTGGTTGGACATTGGCAGACATATCAGGTATTAGCCCCTCCATTTGCATGCATAGGATTCTCTTGGAGTATGGGGCTAAACCGGTGAGAAAGCCACAAAGGAGACTTAATCCCACCCTCCTAGAAGTTGTTAAGAAAGAAGATGAAAATTTACTTGAGGCAGGTATCATTTACCCTATTTCTGACTCACAATGGGTTAGCCTTGTTCAGGTTGTACCAAAGAAAACTGCTTTCACTGTTATAAAAAATGAAAATGATGAGTTAGTTCCTGTGAGAGTACAAAACAGTTGGCGAGTGTGCATCGATTATAGGAAACTAAATCAATCCACTCGTAAGGACCATTTCCCACTTCCATTCATTGACCAGATGCTTGAGAGACTAGCAGGGAAGACACACTATAGTTTCTTGGATGGATTTTCTGGCTATTTTTAGGTTCCCATTGGAGCAGAGGACCAGGAGAAGACAACATTCACCTGCCCATTCGGTACCTTTGCTTACTGAAGGATGCCATTTGGACTTTGCAATTCCCCAGGTACCTTCCAGAGATGCATGGTGAGTATTTTCTCAGATTTCATTGAGACCTACATGGAGGTATTTATGGATGATTTTATAGTTTTTGGGTCCTCATTTGATGAATGTCTCTCTAGTTTGGGTGATGTGTTGCATCATTGTATTGAGAAGAATCTGGTCTTAAATTTTGAAAAATGTCATTTCATGGTCGAAAAGGGAATTGTCTTAGGTCATATAGTCTCACAACATGGCATTGAAGTTGATAAATCTAAGGTAGACATTATTTCATCCCTCCCATATCCTACATGTGTGCGTTATGTTCGATCATTCCTTGGGCATGCTTGATTTTATCGACACTTCATCAGAGATTTTATTAAGATCGCTCTACCCTTATCTCGATTGCTTCAAAAAGATATTGACTTCAATTTTGATGATTCATGCAGGGTATCATTTGATGAGCTGAAGAAGTGTCTGACCACTCCACCAATCATACAGCCCCCACGGTGGGACCTTCCATTTGAGCTTATGTGTGATGCCTCCAACTTCGCGGTTGGAGCTGTCTTATCTCAGAGGGTAGAGGGACGTTCACATGTGATTGCTTATGCATCGAGGACACTGGATTCAGCCCAATCAAACTACACAACCATAGAAAAGGATTTTCTTGCTGTCATATTTGCTTTAGATAAATTCCGTTCATATTTATTGGGCTCTAAAGTAGTTGTTTTTTCTGACCATGCAGCTTTGAGGTACCTCCTAAAGAAGCCAGATGCAAAGCCACGACTTATCCATTGGATGCTCCTTCTTCAAGAGTTTGACATCGAGATAAAGGATAAAAAGGGGTCAGAAAACATGGTGGCAGACCACATGAGTAGGCTTACTCACACACTAGAGGATGACACCTTGGATCAGGTACCACTTCGGGACACTTTCCCTGATGAGCATCTCTATACCATCTCAGGTACGCATCCTTGGTATGCTGATTTAGTTAACTACCTTCCTGCTTCTGAAATCCCTACAAATTTAAAGAAACATCAAGTCCAAAAATTAAAGAGTGAGTCAAGATTTTATGTTTGGGATGATCCATACTTATGGCGCATGTGTAGTGACCAAGTCATTAGGAGGTGTGTTCCTGATCATGAGTTTGAGTCTGTTTTGCATTTTTGTCATACACTTGCTTGTGGTGGACACTTTGGACCCCAACGGACAGCTAGGAAGGTTTTGGACTCTGGATTATATTGGCCTATATTATTCCATGTTGCCCATTTGTTTTGTAAGTCATGCTCTCTTTGCCAACACACTGGGAACATTTCTTGGAGACATGAGATGCCCCAACAACCCATACTATTTTGTGAGATTTTTGATGTATGGGGAATCGAATTTATGGGTCCTTTTCCTAGTTCATTTGGATTTTTTGTATATTTTGGTTTCTGTTGATTATGTGAGTAAATGGGTAGAGGCCAAGGCCACCAGGACTGACGATTCTCATGTTGTTGTGGACTTTGTCAAAGCACAGATTTTTTGCAGGTTTGGAGTACCAAAGGCCATCATCAGTGACCAAGGGACACACTTTTGCAATAAGAATTTTGCTTCCCTCCTTCGAAAGTATGGGGTGACACACAAAACATCAACACCATACCACCCCCAAACAAATGGCCAGGCTGAGGTTTCAAATCGTGAGTGGAAACAAATCTTGGAGAAAATCGTGCAGCCAAATAGGAAGGATTGGAGAAAGCGCTTGGATGATGCATTGTGGGATTATAGGACAGCATACAAGACCCCCATTGGTATTTCCCCATTTCGGATTGTTTTTGGGAAAGTGTGTCATCTCCCCATGGAAGTAGAGCATCGGGCATATTGGGCTATAAAGAAATGTAACATGGATTTGGCCCAAGCTGGAATTCAAAGGAAGTTTCAAATTCAAGAGATTGAGGAGATTCGACTGTCATCATATGAGAACTCAAGGCTCTACAAGGAAAGATCAAAAGCAGCTCATGACAAAATGATCCAACAAAGGGAGTTTTATGTTGGAGAGAAAGTCCTTCTCTCTAGTTCACGACTGAAGTTGATGCCTGGTCAGTTGCGTTCCAGATGGTTTGGTCCTTATATTGTGTCTAATGTTTTTCCTTATGGTGCAGTGGAGATCACACAAGAGGACACTAGAAGGAGCTTTACAGTCAATGGGAAACGTTTTAAGAGATACATTGAGGGACATCCTTCTGATGCAGTAAATTTTATCACACTGCATGACCCCATCATCCCTTGATCACATCAAGCTGTTCCTAACCCTTTCACTTTTATATTATTTGTCCTATTTAAAAATTCTACATTTCATGTGCATATATCATCTCATAGGTTCACATTGAGGAAAATTCAATATTTTAAGTGTGGGGAAGGGAACCTTTTAGTTTATTAATTTCAATTGCTTTCCTGTTAAAAAAAAACAAAAAAAATTGTGTGTTTTTCAAAATTTGTGTGATTATTTTACAATTTTCTGTGTGTTTTTGAAACTTTTTGCTGAAATGATTCTCATCACCATTTTGAAATCCATATCAATAAGTGAAACAATTTACCCCTTGAAACTAAGCTTAAATGAATGCTGAAATGACTTTGTTTCAAGTTCAAATATTTAGTAATTTCATGAAAAGTACACTGAATTTTGAATCCCATGCCAATCTCACTGTCTTTATATTTGAAATAACTTTAATGTGAGGCTTATAAACCATTATTATCATATTCTTTTCATTCACCTCACTTCTTGAGAGAACGAAACCATACTTGATTTAACCAGAATTTGATCTATTCCTGTCAAAACTTGATGGTTTGAGGTACTTATGTTTAAATGATTGAGGCATTTGTTTGGTATTAAAGCCCCTATTTCAAAGAATCATTTTTTATAATGGCCTACCTTGAATATTTAATCCTTGTATCCATTAGAAGACATGCACATCCTGTTAGGTTAAGCCACATTACAAGACAATTTTCCCTATCCAACCAACTCTTGAAGTGAAATTGCATAATCTAGTTGAGCATAAGTGTGGGGGAAGATGTCTTGTGTTGTGCCACAACATTATGTGATACTTTGGGTGGAAAATTAAATTCTGAATAGATGTGTTTGCTGCTAATGAAAGTAATTATATTGAAAGCTATGCCTTTTCTGGAGCTTTCATGACAAGTGAAGTTGTTCCTTTTCTGGAGCTTCTAATTGAGGTGGAAAGTTGTGCCCATCTGGAGCTTTCAAGAAAATCATGTTTGAGAAGATTGACATTTTTTTATGCTGAAATGATGAATGGTGTAAACCTTTCACGACTTTTCATGATGATGGAGCTGAATTGATACTATGGGGATTGAAGAGAAGACCATATTTAAGTGAAAATTAGATTAATGCAATTTTGCTTCAAAAGAGTCAAGACCTCCTCATTCAGCCTCAGAGTTTTTCACATCTTAATCCAACCAAACGAAAGCCACAGAACAACCCTGAAAAGTCCTCATGATAAACATATGTCCTTGAATCACATCGGGTAGCGATGTAGGAATATATCAAGCCTATGGTGACCCTTGTATGAGTTTGGATGAGAAAGACATTACAAAAGAATTGATATTTGAGTGATGAGAGAAAATTCAAGCGAGGTAAGTGTTTTGTGCATGGGAGGATAAATGAAGTGGAAATATATTGAATGATATAAATGGAGAACTTGAAATAATGGTTTTTTATGAGGCATGATATCTTTTTTTTCTTGGTGTGTAATTGTTTGATCTCAAAGATATGTGTTTCAAAATTTGATTTGATTTGATATTGATGTTTACTTGAAATGAGATTTTGCTCACGAGTGCAAAAGGGTAAGTGTGGGGTAGTTGATAAAACACTATTTTGTTGAATATTTTATTGGTAATAAATGAAATAATTTCCTCACATTATGTTAAATATGTTTATTTATAAAATATTTGGGATTTGATCATTCATTTGAAAATTTGGTGAAAATTCCAGTTTTACCCTTAATAGTGCACTGTAGTATTTCGAAGATAAATATTTTTATATTTATTATTTGAATTATAAATTTTTTAATAGTGTTTCTAACTTCATTTTATACAACTTTCATTCAGGACACTAGAGCTAAAGAGTGCATTTGGATGGAGTAAATGAGCCATTAATCCAATGGTGGCTGGACTCGGCAGAATGGACATGAGTTCTGTATTTGGGCCATATCTTCTACATACGGGATTTGATTGTGCCCAAAGTTTGAGCAAATCTCGGAGACATGATTTGGCACAAATAATCCTTCTGGATGGACGGTCAATTGACGCGTTTTAGAGGTCAAATGGGCAGTTCAAGTTGGAATAAATATTTGGCCGAGTTTTTCATTTCACACTTAAAAAGTTATGTGTCACTAGCCCTCACAAACTCTATTTAAAGGGGTTCTAAACTCTTTTAGAGGGCTGGTAGAGGCTTTGGGAAGTTTTGTACGAAAGGGTGTCTCTTGGGAGCCCCTAACAACTCTTGGAAGATGTATGCCTTTGTGCAAACCTCTCTTCTAAAAAGGCTCTCCTCTCTCACCTCTTCTTTGTATTTCTTTTCTTTCATGTTTGATTCTTGAATTTTTCTTCAAATAATCTTCTGTGTTCATCCCTCTTCTTCTTATATTAAGCTTCTTAATTGGGTTGGAATCAATAATGGAGACAATATTGGGTTCTACCCTTTCAATCCGTTGCTTATGCAAAACGTCACCACGGTGACTACACCACCCATGGAAGAGTAGCTTTTTTTAGTAATCGATCGACCTCTATCCTTCTTCATTCATTTATTTTGAATCAATGAGATACTGTAATTCACATATTATGATCTATTAATTGAGTTTTTAATTTAAATGAAACTAATCAAGCAATTTAATAGTTAACACAAAACACGCGAGGTCAGGAATTGTGTAAACTATGAGAGCGCAACCTTAACCGGTAATTCAAAACCACATGGGATCAATTTGTAGAGTTCAAATATAATCCATAAACTCAATTAATCCTCATTTCCAGAGTGGTTATGTGCCTTAATTTACCAATGACCATAAGCTAATTTTATAAAATCAATCAAAGTAGGGTGTTGCGATTGCATGTTCCGAAGTTAGCCTAAGGTTAAAATTCACTTAAATCTTCGTGGTAAAGATAATTCTCGTAGGGTTCGGGATTTAACAAATTAAGGGATCATAATTAAGTAAATATTAATTTAAATGATAATGATTAATAAATGATTGAAGAGGTAGAGTTAGATCGATTACGCCTTTTAAAATAGATTTCTAAAAAAACATCTTCTTGTTGTGTCATTCTAATCGAAACTTCATCTCAAAATTAAAAACAAAAAAAATGCAATCTTCTTCCAGAAAACTTCTTCTAGGTTCATAAACTATAAAAAAACCACCCTCATCCTTTCAAATAGTTATTTAATTCTCTTTTATTTTATTTTTAGAATACCTCTAATAAGTTGTTAAATTCACTTCCTCCTTTGAGAGACACCTTGGTCAGCCACTCTGGTGCACCAAAGTACCCCAAATTACACTAATCATTTGAGGGCGCCCACGACAGCGCTCTTATCAAATTGGCGTCGTTTCCGGGGAGGCAAGTAATTATTTCAACCAATTAAAGGTATTTATTTTATTTTACATTTTATTCTCTTCCTCTCTTCTTTCTTCCTTCTTTACACAATCTGATTTTTCTTCCTCTTCTTTTATTTTCTTCTACTTCTTTTTGGACCATCAACTCAAACTTCTCATTTTTATTTTACTATGGTCCACCTTCTTTCTTTTCATTTTTATTTGATCTATGACACGAACTAATCCCGGAGATCTCTTAGATCTTGTCCCTAAGATTGAACGTAGCCTTAGGGCTCAAATCAGAAATTCTCAGTCTACGGGAAGTTTCAATATTCAACCAGATGGTGAATTCCTCTCTTCTGGAAACATTGAAATCGGAAGCAATTCAAATTAAAACATAAAAGAGTAACCAATGGATGGAAACAATGGAAATGAACTTAATAGAACCATTCGAGAATTAGCTGCACCTGATGTTAACTATCAACCAAATTGTATTGCATACCCAAATCTCGAATCAGTCTTTGAACTAAAATCTGGGTTAATTCACTTACTTCCAAAGTTTCATGGCCTCTCTGGTGAGGATCCCAATAAACATTTGAAAGAATTTAATGTGGTTTTCTCAACTCTTAAACCAAGAAATGTTTTTGAAGATCAAATCAAATTAAGAGCATTCCCATTCTCACTTTATGGAGCTGCAAAAGATTGGATGTATTACTTGCAACCTGAATATGTAACATGTTGGAATGATTTGAAGCGTCTTTTCTTGAAAATATTTTTTCCAGCATCAAGGACCACATCCATTCGAAAAGAGATATCGGGGATCAAGCAAGCACAAGGGGAGTCAATGTATGAGTACTGGGAGCGATTCAAGAAGTTGTGTGCAAGATGCCCACATCACCAAATCATTGAGCAACTACTCATCCAGTACTTCTATGAAGGACTCACACCCATGGAGAGGATCATGGTGGATGCTGCTGCTGGAGGAGCATTGGTGGACAAGACACTAGTAGCTGCACGAGCATTGATCGACAAAATGGCCCAAAACACTCAACAATTCGGTGATAGAGGTACACCACATGTTCGAGGAGTACATCAAGTAAGTCCTTCTTCTCTTGAAAGTCATTTGATTGATAATAAGTTAGAAGAATTGACAACTATGGTGAGGCAGATTGCATTGGCTCAAAAGACATCCCAACCCCCTCCTTCGAGGCCATGTGGCATTTTCACTGAGACAAGCCACCCAACTGACTGTTGCCCACATCTACAAGAGACAGAAGATTTTGTAGCAGTGTTCCCTAGGAGACCGTTTCAGCAGAAACAACAACCATATCCCCAAAAGAAGTTTGATTCATTTGCTCCAACATACAACCAAGGGTGGAAAGATCAAGCGGACATGAGGTATGGCTCTGGACAACAACAAAGGCCCCCCTTTTCAACCAAACTTCCAGCAACCTCCACCTTACCAACAGGGTTTCCAACAACCCCAATGGAGATTCGAAGACCAAACATCAACGAGTCAGCAACAAGGGAATATCCAACACAAGGTAGACTCTAACACTGATGATCTTTTGAAACAAATTGTTCTTAATCAACAGAATGAGATGAAGAGTCAAGGTTCGAAGCTGAGAGAGTTGAAGACTCAAATGAGTCAGATTTCCACCGCCCTCCATGAACTTGTGAGTAAGAATTATGGAAATCTACCTTCCCAACCCACTCCAAATCCAAAGGGGAATGTTAGTGTCATCACATTCAGAAGTGGGAAGCAAATGAATGATACATCTGGACCTACCATTCCATTGGGATTCACCTCTACTATAGAGAAGCCACATTCCATACCAACTGATGAGCAATCCAAGGAGAAAGATAAAGGTAAGAAAAAGATTGATGATGTACCTCTTAAACCCCTTCCTTTTCCAAATAGGGTTGTTCAAACCTAGAAGATGGATGAAGAAGCAATGCAAAAGGAGGTTTTGGACACATTCAAGCATGTGGAGATCAACATTCCTCTACATGAAGCCATTAAGAAAATTCCAAGGTATGAGAAATTCTTAAAAGAACTTTGTACCAATCGAAGAGGGCTCAAGGGAAATGAGAGGATCAACCTTGGAAGGAATGTCTCGGCACTCATTACACCAACTCTAGCAATACCAAAAAGTGCAAAGATCCCGGGACATTCACCATCCCATGTACTATAGGGGAGTTGCACTTCTCTGATGCTCTTTGTGATTTAGGAGCTTCAATAAATGTGATGCCTCACTCTGTATTCTCTTCCTCGCAGGTTGGTGAGTTGATGCCAACAAGAGTAGTGGTGCAATTGGCGAATAGAGCTACGGCATATCCAGCGGGAGTTCTTGAGGATGTACTTGTTCTGGTAAGAGACATGATCTTTCCAGTAGACTTCTATGTTCTTAACATGGAGGATGATCAGGTAATTTCTCATGCCCCCATTATCTTAGGTAGACCCTTCCTCAAAACTGCAAAAACTATCATAAATGTCAATGAGGGTACACTTTCCATGGAGTTTGGAGATGAAGTTGTGATATTTAATGTTATGAATTCCATGAAGTACCCCTCAGAGGACCATTCTGCTTTTGTTATCTCCCATTTTGAACCACCAAGTAAAAACATCATGGAATTGGATTGTACTATGCTTAGGGAGATTATGAGTATTGGTTCTAGTTTGATGTCTAAGAATAATTCTACACCCATTTTTAAAAAACAAGACTCTCTAAGATTTAATTTTTAAATGGAATCATATTCTGATTTTGATCATGTGAACTCTGATTATGACATGGCTATTGAGTATGCTGATGGATTTGGTGCTTTATTCTCTGATTGTGATGATTTTTATTCTGATACTGATGTTCATTGTGCAGATATGTCTGTTGCATCAGTTTCTCCATCCATACATCGCCCACCTACATTGGAACTCAAGCCATTGCCCCCAAATCTCAAATATGCATACTTGCTCAGTGGTGATAGATTACCTGTCATAATTGCTAACAATCTCTCTTTTGACCATGAAGATAAACTTTTGAACCTTTTGAGAGATAACATTAGGGCAATTGGTTGGACATTGGCAGACATATCAGGTATTAGCCCCTCCATTTGCATGCATAGGATTCTCTTGGAGGATGGGGCTAAACCGGTGAGACAGCCACAAAGGAGACTTAATCCCACCCTCCTAGAAGTTGTTAAGAAAGAAGTTGAAAAATTACTTGAGGCGGGTATCATTTACCCTATTTCTGACTCACAATGGGTTAGCCCTGTTTAGGTTGTACCAAAGAAAACTGGTTTCACTGTTATTAAAAATGAAAATGATGAGTTAGTTCCTGTGAGAGTACAAAACAGCTGGCGAGTGTGTATCGATTATTGGAAACTAAATCAATCCACTCGTAAGGACCATTTCCCACTTCCATTCATTGACCAGATGCTTGAGAGACTAGCTGGGAAGACACACTATTGTTTCTTGGATGGATTTTCTGGCTATTTTCAGGTTCCCATTGCAGTAGAGGACCAGGAGAAGACAACATTCACCTGCCCATTCGGTACCTTTGCTTACCGAAGGATGCCATTTGGACTTTGCAATTCCCCAGGTACCTTCCAGAGATGCATGGTGAGTATTTTCTCAGATTTCATTGAGACCTGCATGGAGGTATTTATGGATGATTTTACAGTTTATGGGTCCTCATTTGATGAATGTCTCTCTAGTTTGGGTGATGTGTTGCATCATTGTATTGAGAAGAATCTGGTCTTAAATTTTGAAAAATGTCATTTCATGGTTGAAAAGGGAATTTTCTTAGGTCATATAGTCTCACAACATGGCATTGAAGTTGATAAATCTAAGGTAGACATTATTTCATCCCTCCCATATCCTACATGTGTGCGTGATGTTCGATCATTCCTTGGGAATGCTGGATTTTATCGACGCTTCATCAGTAATTTTAGTAAGATCGCTTTACCATTATCTCGATTGCATCAAAAAGATATTGACTTCAATTTTGATGATTCATGCAGGGTATCATTTGATGAGATGAAGAAGTTTCTGACCACTCCACCAATCATACAGCCCCCACGGTGGGACCTTCCATTTGAGATTATGTGTGATGCCTCCAACTTCGCGGTTGGAGCTATCTTATCTCAGAGGGTGGAGGGACGTTCACATGTGATTGCTTATGCATCAAGGACACTGGATTCAGCCCAATCAAACTACACAACCACGGAAAAGGAGTTTCTTGCTGTCATATTTGCTTTAGATAAATTCTGTTCATATTTATTGGGCTCTAAAGTAGTTGTTTTTTCTGACCATGCAGCTTTGAGGTACCTCCTCAAGAAGCCAGATGCAAAGCCACGACTTATCCATTGGATGCTCCTTCTTCAAGAGTTTGACATCGAGATAAAGGATAAAAAGGGGTCAGAAAACATGGTGTCGGACCACATGAGTAGGCTTACTCACACACTAGAGGATGACACCTTGGATCAGGTACCACTTCGGGACACTTTCCCTGATGAGCATCTCTATACCATCTCATGTACGCATCCTTTGTATGCTGATTTAGTTAACTACCTTGCTGCTTCTGAAATCTCTGCAAATTTAAAGAAACATCAAGTCCAAAAATTAAAGGGTGAGTCAAGATTTTATATTTGGGATGATCCATACTTATGTCGCATGTGTAGTGACCATGTCATTAGAAGGTGTGTTCCTGATCATGAGTTTGAGTCTGTTTTGCATTTCTGTCATACACTTGCTTGTGGTGGACACTTTGGACCCCAACGGACAGCTAGGAAGGTTTTGGACTCTGGATTATATTGGCCTAGATTAATCCATGATTCCCATTTGTTTTGTAAGTCATGCTCTCGTTGCCAACACACTGGGAACATTTCTAGGAGACATGAGATGCCCCAACAACCCATACTATTTTGTGAGATTTTTGTTGTATGGGGCATCGACTTTATGGGTCCTTTTCCTAGTTCATTTGGATTTTTGTATATTTTGGTTGCTGTTGATTATGTGAGTAAATGGGTGGAGGCCAAGGCCACCAGGACTGATGATTCTCATGTTGTTGTGGACTTTGTCAAAGCACAGATTTTTTGCACGTTTGGAGTACCAAAGGCCATCATCAGTGACCAAGGGACACACTTTTGCAATAGGAATTTTTCTTCCCTCCTTCGAAAGTATGGGGTGACACACAAAACATCAACACCATACCACCCCCAAACAAATGGACAGGCTGATGTTTCAAATCGTGAGTTGAAACAAATCTTGGAGAAAATCGTGCAGCCAAATAGGAAGGATTGGAGCAAGCGCTTGGATGATGCATTCTGGGCTTATAGGATAGCATACAAGACCCCCATTGGTATGTCCCCATTTCCGATTGTTTTTGGGAAAGCGTTTCATCTCCCCGTGGAAGTCGAGCATCGAGAATATTGGGCTATAAAGAAATATAACATGGATTTGGCCCAAGCTGGAATTCAAAGGAAGTTGCAAATTCATGAGCTTGAGGAGATTCGACTGTCATCATATGAGAACTCAAGGCTCTACAAGGAAAGATCAAAAGAAGCTCATGACAAAATGATCCAACAAAGGGAGTTTCATGTTGTAGAGGAAGTCATTCTCTCTAGTTCACGACTGAAGTTGATGCCTGGTAAGTTGCGTTCCAGATGGTTAGGTCCTTATATTGTGTCTAATGTTTTTCCTTATGGTGCAGTGGAGATCACACAAGAGGAAACTGGAAGGAGCTTTACAGTCAATGGGAAACGTTTTAAGAGATACATTGAGGGACATCCTACTGATGCAGTGGATTTTATCACACTGCATGACCCCATCATCACTTGATCACATCAGGCTGTTCCTAACCCTTTCACTTTTATATTATTTGTCCTATTTAAAAATTCTACATTTCATGTTCATATATCATCTCATAGGTTCACATTGAGGACAATGCAATATTTTAAGTGTGGGGGAGGGAAACTTTTAGTTTATTAATTTCAATTGCTTTCCTGTTCAAAAAAACCAAAAAAAATTGTGTGTTTTTCAAAATTTGTGTGATTATTTTACAATTTTCTGTGTGTTTTTGAAACTTTTGGGCTGAAATTATTCTCATCACCATTTTTAAATCCATATAAATAAGTGAAACAATTTACCCCTTGAAACTAAGCTTAAATGAATGCTGAAATGACTTTGTTTCAAGATCAAATATTTAGTAATTTCGTGAAAAGTACACTGAATTTGGAATCCCACGCCAATCTCACTGTCTTTATATTTGAAATCACTTTCATGTGTGGCTTCTAAACCATTATTTTCATATTCTTTACATTCACCTCACTTCTTGAGAGAACCAAACCATACTTGATTTAACCAGAATTTGATCTATTCCTGTCAAAACTTGAGGGTTTGAAGTACATATGTTTAAATGATTGAGGCATTTGTTTTGTATTAAAGCCCCTATTTCAAAGAATCCTTTTTTATAATGGCATACCTTGAATATTTAATCCTTGTAGCCCTTAGAAGACATGCACAGCCTGTTAGGTTAAGCCACATTACAAGCCAATTTTCCCTATCCAACCAACTCTTGAAGTGAAATTGCATAATCTAGTTGAGCTTAAGTGTGGGGGAAGTTGTCTTGTGTTGTGTCACCACATTATGTGATACTTTGGGTGGAAAATTAAATTCTGAAGATATGTGTTTGCTGCTAAAGAAAGTCATTATATTTAAAGATGTTCCTTTTCTGGAGCTTTCATGACAAGTGAAGCTGTGCCTTTTCTGGAGCTTCTAATTGAGGTGGAAAGTTGTGCCCATCTGGAGCTTTCAAGAAAATCATGTTTGAGAAGATTGAAATATTTTTATGCTGAAATGATGAATGGTGTAAACCTTTCATGACTTTTCATGATGATGGAGCTGAATTGATACTATGGGGATTGAAGAGAAGACCATATTTAAGTGAAAATTAGATTAATGCAATTTTGCTTCAAAAGAGTCAAGCCCTCCTCATTCAGCCTCAGAGTTTTTCACATCTTAATCCTACCAAACGAAAGCCACAGAACAACCCTGAAAAGTCCTCATGATAAACATATTTCCTTGAATCACATTGGGTAGCGATGTAGGAATCTATCAAGCTTATGGTGACCCTTGTATGAGTTTGGATGAGAAAGACATTGCAAAAAAAATTGATATTTGAGTGATGAGATAAAATTCAAGCGAGGTAAGAGTTTTGTGCATGGGAGGATAAATGAAGTGGAAATATATTGAATGATATAAATGGAGAACTTGAAATAATGGTTTTTTATGAGGCATGATATCTTTTTTTTCTTGTTGTGTAATTGTTTGATCTCAAAGATATGTGTTTCAAAATTGGTTTTGATTTGATATTGATGTTTACTTAAAATGAGATTTTGCTCATGAGTGCAAAAGGGTAAGTGTGGGGGAGTTGATAAAACACTATTTTGTTGAATATTTTATTTGTAATAAATGAAATAATTTCCTCACATTGTGTTAAATATGTTTATTTATAAAATATTTGGGATTTGATCATTCATTTGAAAATTTGGTGAAAATTACAGTTTTACCCTTAATAGTGCACTGTAGTATTTCGAAGATAAATATTTTTATATTTATTATTTGAATTATAAATTTTGTAATAGTGTTTCTAACTTCATTTTATACAACTTTCATTTAGGACACTAGAGCTAAATAGTGCAATTGGATGGAGTAAATGAGCCATTAATCCAATGGTGGGCTGGACTCGGCAGAATGGACATGGGTTCTGTATTTGGGCCATATCTTCTACATACGGTCTTTGATTGAGCCCAAATGTTGAGGAAAGCACGGGGACATGATGTTGCACAAATAATCATTCTGGAAGGCTGGTCAATTCACGCGTTTTTGAGGTCAAATGGGCGGTGAAATTTGGAATAAAATATTTGGTGGAGTTTTTCATTTCACACTTAAAAAGATATGTATCCCTAGCCCTCAAAAACTCTATTTAAAGGCGGTTTTAACTATTTGAGAGGGCTGGTCGAGGCTTTTGGAAGGTGTGTCCGAAAGGGTGTCTCTTGGGAGCCCCTCACAACTCTTGGAAGAAGTAAGCCTTTGTGCAAACCTCTCTTCCAAAAAGGCTCTCCTCTCTCACCTCTTCTTTGTATTTCTTTTATTTCATGTTTGTTTCTTGAATTTTTCTTCAAATAATCTTCTGTGTTAATACCTCTTCTTCTTATATTAATCTTCTTAATTGGGTTGGAATCAAGAGTGGAGACAAGATTGGGTTCTACCCTTTCAATCCGTTGCTTATACAAAACATCTCCACGATGACTACACCACCCATGGAAGAGTAGTTCTTTTTAGTAATCGATTGACCTCTATCCTTCTTCATTAATTTATTTTCAATCAATGAGCTACTGTAATTCACATATTATGATATATTAATTGAGTTTTTAATTTAAATGAAACTAAGAAAGCAATTGAATAGTTAACACAAAACACTCGAGGTCGGGAATTGTGTAAACTGTGAGAGCGCAACCTTAACCGGTAATTCAAAACCACATGGGATCAATTTGTAGAGTTCAAATATAATCCCTAAACTCAATTAATACTCATTTCCAGAGTGGTTATGTGCCTTAATTTACCACTGACCATAATCTAATTTTAGAACATCAATCAAAGCAGGGTGTTGCGATTGCATGTTCCGAAGTTAGCCTAAGGTAAAAATTGACTTCAATCTTCGTGGTAAAGTTAATTCTCATAGGGTTCGGGATTTAATAAATTAAGGGATCATAATTAAGTGAATTTTAATTTAAATTATAATTATTAATAAATGATTGAAGAGGTATAGTTATATCGATTACACCTTTTAAAATAGATTTCTAAAAAAACATCTTCTTGTTGTGTCATTCTAATCGAAACTTCATTTCAAAATTAAAAACAAAAAAATGAAATCTTCTTCCAGCAAACTTCTTCTAGGTTCATAAACTATAAAAAAATCACCCCCATCCTTTCAAGTAGTTATTTTATTCTCTTTTATTTTATTTTTAGAATACCTCTAATAAGTTGTTAAATTCACTTCCTCCTTTGAGAGACGACCTTGGTCAGCCACTCTGCTGCACCTAAGTACCCCAAATTACACTAATCATTTGAGGGAGCCCACGACAGCGCTCTTATCAATTAACTTGGTCTTTCTCTCATTTTTTTATTTACACATATACTTATATGAACATATGATCTTTTATATTCACTACGACCATCTTCAAAATCAATGTTTCTTGTTATCTTCACGCAAGTTCTTGCATGTTTATTGGGCAATGATATCAAAGCTTCTTTATAAAGGAGATTATTTCTTGATAGAAAGTTCATAGTTTCTCTTCATATAAGGTTTTATATATGGTAACTATTTTTAGTTAAGATATTAATATTTTATAACATTATATTCAAACAACTAATTTAGATAGTCTTACTATCACTAGTTCGTGATATAGTTCACCGTGAAACATCTCAGGTGTGTGTCAACACAATTCACATGTATTTTGTTCTCGTTTACACAATATGTGTGTATCTATTCTTCATATGACAAATTAGGTTCATGGAAACCACATTCTTCATTTATTCAAGAGTCTCTGGTAACAATATGCTTCCTCGCATAAGAAAATCTTGAAGATACTCTATTTTCATAAAAATGATAGTTTTCATGTATAACATGAGTGAAAACTGATTTCTCGCCCTTGGGGGTTTTATATTTATAAGAAAGGTTCACCATCTCTAATTAATTAAATAACAAACTCAAATAACTTAAAAATATGTCATTTAGATACCCAAACACAATTGTATTCAAGATCTCAACAAATCAAATATTTCAGACTGTGGGTTTCTCTTGTGAGATATGCTGAATTTGTGGCATCTCTTGTTACGTGTTTTTGAGATTCTTCTAAGGAAGAAGTCCTCATGTAAATGAAATTAATATATCATTCATCAATAATACCTCATAAAATCACAATGTTGATGTATTAGTTTGGTAGTGGGTTCATATTGGACTTCAATTAATTCATGTAAACAATGTTTTGTTATTCTCTATTCGTGTTCCACCATCCAAGAAAATCAAATGGAAATAAATAGCTCAACTAGATCTTCTAAACCACACAACAAGTTATTTTTCAAGTGAAAAGGATACTTTACATTGATCCAGGTTTCCATTGAGTTGGAAGATGATATTGGCTTTGATCGAACATCCATGACCAGTTTGATCGGATGAATCTTTTAATATGTGTATCTTTAAAAGACAGAGGAATAGTGCTCCATGTGATATTTTTCACACATCAAAAATCAAATTGTTTTTGAAATCCATTATATAAAATCCCATTTTTTCCACTTCCTTGATTCATGGAATAGAGGTCGACACCTATACACACTACACCTCAATCCCAAATGGGTTGTACCACACCATTGTATGATCAACGGTCACCCCCGCATGCATGTTATGTGCCCACTCACACACCATCCTTCCTATTTAGGATCTTTCTATGCATCTTCTAAATATTATATTTTATCCCCAAGGATGGGTGAGTGTTGAACCTACCCAACTAATGTGTGTATTTTGAATCCACTTGGCTATCTTGGTTGGTGGCCATATTTTTTGGTAAATTCAATTTAATATACTTTACAAATATATAAAATAAAGTCCATTCCATAATTTACTCACTGAAAAATGCCTTCATTTATCCCCAAACCATCATGAAAAATAACATGATTCATGGGATTATTCTTTTCATGTTATTCAATAAATTATTCTTCATGAAAATTAATATTTATATACTCTTCAAATAACCTCCTCATGAAATAATGAAATATTGCATGGCCTACTTTTATTTATAATTCTCTTTTTTAATAGAAGTTCTGAATAAATCTTCAACATCAAATCCTCATTAAAATAAATATTTTTTGGTATTAAACTTCTCTTCATCCACAAATGTATAGGAAATAAATAATCTTCATTATTTTAGAAAATTTTCTTTCCCCGCACACCATGAGAACATGTCCCTGAACTTCAAGAGAATTTCAACAGCCATTATATTTATAAACTCAAAGGTATCAAAATTACATCTTTAAGATCATAATACTTTATTTTTATCTTCTTTATCCATTCATCTAATAAGATTACTTATTCCATGAAATATTCTTGAAAAAATAAAATACCACAAAACCAATTGAAAATAATTCTTTAATAATGTTTACAACTATAGGGGAATATCATTTCACATGGGTTTCAATATATTCAAATGAAAGTGCCTGTTTTATTCCCACATAGGTCACAAAAACACCATTGTGTTATACACTATCACCCCTCATGTGTGTTATGTTCCCAATCACACACCATCTTTCCTATTTAGGTTCTTTTTATGCATCATATAGCACCTCTCTTTTAGTATCATGGATAACTGAGGGTTGACCCTACCCACCTAATGTGTGGATATGGTTTGTACTTGGATATCTAGGTGGGTGGAAATGATTTATAATGAATTACATCTAAAATAATTAACCAATCTATAAAATAAATTTCATTCCATATTTTCTTCATCACTAAATGCCTTCATTTCTCTACAAACCATCATGAAAAATAACATGTTTCATGGGATTCTACTTCCCATGTTATTAACTAAATTGTTCTTCAGGATAATTACTATTTTTATGCTCTCGAAATTATATCCTCATGCAATAAAGAAATTTTTCATGGACTACTTTTTTTTTCTAATTATCTTTTTTAATATAAGTTTCAAATAACTCTTCAACATCCACTCCTTATTCAAAAAAACTATTTTTGTGGTATTAAACATCTATTTATTAACAAATGGAATGGAAATAAGTCATTTTCATTTTTCTAGACAATGTGTTTTCTCCACAACCCATGAGAACAAGTCCCTGTACTTTATGAAAATTTCAACAACCATTAGACTTATAAAGTCAATGTTATCAAAATTACATACTTAATATCATAATACTTGAGAACTATCTTCTTCATCTGTTCATCTAAGAAGAGTATATATTATTTAGAATGGCCTAGAAATAATAAAATACCACAAAACAAATAGAAAATAATCCTTTAAGTATGTTTACAACTATAAGGGAATACTGTTTCACTTGGGTTGCACTATATTCAAATGGAAGTGCTTGTTTTATATCTCCAAGATGGTTCTTTATACTGCCTTTGAAGACACACTACACCTCACAGCCACATGGGCCATGTCACACCATTGTTTGATCTGTGGTCACCATAGTATGTTTGATATATTCTCATTCACACACCATCCTACCTATTTAGGTTCTTTATATGAATCCTTTAGCTCCTCTATTTTAGAACCATGGATGGATGAGGGTTGACCCTACCCACCTAAATTGTGGCTATGGTGTCAACTTGTCTATCTAGGTGTGTAGCCACATATTTTGATAAATTCAATCTAAAATAATTAAATAGTTAATAAAATAATGTCTATTCAATATTTTCATCATCACCAAATGATTTCATTTCTCCACAAAGAATCATGAAAAATAACATGTTTCATGGGATTATTTTTTGTATGTTATTCAATAAATTATTCTTTAGGCAAATTAATATTTTTATTCCCTTAAAATACGATCCTAATTTATTAAATAAATATTACATGGAATAATTTTTTTCTAATTCCCTTTTGGTAATATAGGTTCCCAATTACTCTTCAACATATACTCTTCATTAAAATAACTATCAGCGTGGTATTCAACTTCTCCTCATCCAAAAATAGATGGGAAATAAATAATATTCATTATTTTTGACAATGTTCTTTCTCCACACGCCATGAGAACAACTCCATGAACTTTAAGAGAAGTTCAACAACCATTAGAATTATAAAATCAATTTAATAAAAATTACATCCTTAATATCATAATACTTGATTATTATCTTCATTATCCATTCATACAATAAGAGTCTCTATTCCTTGGAATGGTCTAGAAATAATGCAATTCCATAAACAAATAGAAAATAATAATTAAAGAATGTTTGCAACTATAATGGAATGTCATTTCATTTGGGTTTAATAATATTCCAAAGGTAGTGCTTGTTTTACAGCTCAAAAATGGTTCTTTATATAGTCTATGAAGATACACTACATCTCAGGCCCACATGGTCTACACCACACCATTGTGTGATCCATGGTCACCCCCACATGTGGGATATGTTCCCACTCGCACACCATCCTACCTATTTAAATTATTTATAGTCATCTTCTATATCCTCTCTTTTATCACCATGGTAGAATGAGGGTTGACGCTACCCACCTAAATTGTGGCTATAGTGTCCACATGGATAGTAGTTGGGTGGCCATGTATTTTGATAAAGTAAATCTAAAATACTTAAACAATCTATAAAATAAATTTCATTCTATAGTTTTCTCAACAACAAATGCCTTCATTTCTTCAAAAACAATCGTGAAAATTTACATGTTTTTGGGTCTTATTTCTTTGAATGTTATTCACTCAATTATTCTTTATAAAAATAAATATTTTCATGATCTTTAAATATGCACCTCAAGAAGTAAATAAATATTACATGGCCTATTACTATTTATAATTCTCCTTTAGTAAAATAAGTTCCAAATAACTCTTCAATATAAACTCCTCATTCAAATAACTATTTTTGTGGTATTAAACTTCTCTTCATCAACAAATTGATTGTAAATAAATCATCTTCATTATTATAGACACTATTATTTCTCCATACACCATGAGAAAAAGTCCTTGAACTTTAAGAGAAGTATAATAACCATTTCAAATCTAAAATCAAAGTTATTAAAATTAAATCCTTAAGATCATATCAATTGAGTTCTATCTTCTTAATATATTTATATAATCTATATTCACTTTTTTATTGACCTCAAATATCATGGAAACTTTAATTAAATATACAAAAAATTATTTACTTCAATATTATTCAATATATTGACATAAATTAAATATTTATATGTTATTAAACACCATTGAAAATCAATAACATTCATTAAAATATAATGTAACCAATATAAAAATAGGGTTGTTCAATATCCCCCTTTGTATATTTTGGAAATAACTTCAAAGTTCATTCCAATGAATCTGTTAATATGTGAATTTTTCCCCTTTAATTTCTCCAAACATTCATTTCAATTTCTCCCCCCTTATTGAAAATAAATATAGAGTTCAAGGGAAATGGGTATTATTCATATATAAGAAATGTTGCATACATCATTTCACTCTAAGTTAACATGAGAAAAGATCAGTGTATAACACAATAGGATTTGATTTAGAAAACATTATATGTCCTTTACTAACTGATCTTGTTACCATATGAAATTAGAACTCATATACATGTCTTCAAGGTTTATCAAATTTTATTATAGGCTGAAGATATATAAATGAGATATGAAAATATTCTAATAAATATTAACCTAAAAAGTCTTCACTCACTTTAACAAATTTAAAAAAAAAATATTCAAGAGAAGAAAAAGTTTAATGGGACTTGGAGAACTTCCAGAATTCTTATGTCATGGATCAATTAAATTAACCCCTTGTGTGTTAAGATTATTAATTTTCATAAAAAAGTATGAGAGATTAATAAAGGAATAAATTTTCTAATGAAATTATATTCAAGAAAATTCCAAAATAATTAGATTCTATTCCAATTAAAATAATGTTTCTAGAATAAAATGCAACATTATTCATTAATCTCCCATATAAGGGACACAATCCTTAATATCATCATAATGGTGGATCTCTTCAAGAATGCATTTCAAAATATTCCAAAATGAAGAACATACCAGAATGGATTTTCAACATCAGATTGTGTAGTACCCCCGGTTTCTGGTATGTAACCCTTAATTGATTCTTTTCTTGGTTTTAAAAGTTATGGGTGACGTATGAGAGAATCGGGAGATCCAGGAGTGAAGTTGGAAACAAAGGGGAAGGTGCACGAGCAGCATATGGTTTGTCAAACCGTGCGGCCAAACCATGTGTGTCTAACTGGGGAGGCAGTGGCTTCCACATAGTAGGTGCATGGTTAAGGGAAATCGTGCGATGAGGTTGTGCATGAAGGATGGCCGAGGAATAATTTAACGCACGATTTGTCAAACCGTGCAGAATAACCGTGCAGTCACTTAAAATTATATACTAAAATTGTGGATCTAACTTGTTTTGCATTTAATTTCCTTGTTTAAAGCTCCTAAGTAGCCCTAACTCGGGATTACTCTCCCTTGAAGGTTGGAAAACTTCTCCCAAGAATTCTGGAGGCGATCTTAAGGATTCTCTTGGCGAATCGAAGCTTGATTCTTAAGGTATGTGATCATTCTTGATTGTTTTCTTAGATGTACTTAGATCTAATTCTCCTATTCTCTCGTTTTCTTAGATCTACTCCCGTTATGGGTAGATCTAAGGGTTTGGATGCCAAATATGACAATATTTGGTCTTGGTTGTGTTAAGAGAAGATATCTAAGGAGGGTTTTTGGAGTTTCGACCTAGTGTTCTTGATCTTTCTTCATCTGTGGCTGGGTTTGACCCAATTTTTTAAGGTAGGTGGCTTCAATATTGATTCCTCTTTCTTAGAACATGAAGGCTTAGTCCAATATGATTTAATTTCTTGGTTTTGATTGTGAAATTATGGTGCAAAGCATGTTATAAATCATCCGTAGTGATGATTTATGGGTTTAATGAAATTTTGGAAATTGAACGAATGGTTTGTGAAAAGTGTTTTGGTTTCTTGATTTTAAAATAGTGATTTTAAAATATGTATTTGCGGGATTTGGAAAATGGTTTGTGGAAAAAAGTTTTTCAATAAAAGGGTGTTTTATTGAAATGGTGTTGGCATGGATGAAATGGCGTGGTTTTGGGAATACTCGGTGTGTGTGTTCATATTGCATTTATGAGGCTTGCATGAAATATGACCTTGTGATTGGTGCCAAAGGTGTAATGGCACATAGGGAATAATTACCTTGTGATGACTTAGTATATCGACGATAAACCACTCATGGGTATGGAACTGTCACGTCCCGTCCTCGATTCCCATGCCGTGACTACCCCAAGCCCGCCTTCCATAGGCTAGGGGCTGGTGACTAGCACCAAAGGCGTAAATCCCAATAACTGGGAAGACATTTCCTTTATAAAATTAAACTAAACACCATAGAGTACAAGCGGAAGTAAAACACTAAGTACAAAATAAAGTGCTGAAAAGTAAATAGGCCAGAATACAAACCCAACTGAAAGTACAACTACAACTGAACGAAAGTACAACAGAAAATACAATAGCTGGAAGAAAGGAAGCAGCTCTTGGGTCATCCTCCTCGGATCCTACCTGAAGGGTAGGTACAGATAGCGCAGCTCCTGGATCGTCCACCACGGATCCTACCTGAAGGGTAGGTGCAGATAGCGCAGCTCCTGGATTGTCCACCACAGATCCTACCTAAAGGGTAGGTACAGATAGCCTCAACAATGCTCTTTCCCATCAACCTCCTCCGAGTATCGTCTCACCGTGAAGTCCACCTCCTGATACTGACTTGTTGTGAGGTCCACCTCCGGGTATCGTCTAGTCCTCGAACACTCGGCCTCTGTCAGCGCTGCCCGTCGTCTATAACCAACACAACGAGGTGCAGGCATAGCCCGTGCAGGGGTGAGTATACGATACTCAGTAGGGACCCTGAGACTCTCAAGGTATCACAAAATCCAATAAGGATAACCACAAAGAAAGATCTCAACAGATAACCTTTACTTAGGTATAAGACCATACTTATACCTAAGTTATCATGTAACCCATCTTAATCATGAGGAAACACAGATATTATGAAATCAATGGATAACCACTACCCAGGTATATGCCCATACATATACCTAAGTTATCAAGTGACTCATCTCAATCAGGAGGTAAACACAAAGATCATAGACTCAGCTCAAACCGGGATTTTCATTATCGAAACTGTAACTGCTGAAAAGCCCCATCTCTGTAGTGTATAGTGGTCCTGTCACGACTCCGAGGTACTGCTCACTAACCTAAGACTGCTGAGGTACTCCAATTATCGAGTACAGTGGGTCAGCCACCCAAACACAATAGTGCTTCCTGCCGGGGTATGCCACCCAAACGTAGTAGTGCACACCCCCTAATAGCCTGTAGAGGTACTCTCCAGAAGAGTACCGTGGGTCTGCACTGTCACACAGTAGTGCTCTGTCTGCCATGGGTCTGCACCCAAACAAAGTAGTGCTCCGTCCACTGGGTTAGTTGACTCACTCCAAGTCGAGTCGATCAAGCAGTCGTCAGGTCTCAGCCGACTACACGGTCTCCGTACTCCGTACAATCGTCTCTGGGAGGGTCCGCTCCACGAGCTACAGGTCGATACTCCAAGTATCTCAAATTCCCACAAATAAGTATCTCAAAGGACCACCTCGTCATAGGGGTCTCAACGCAAGAGACGACACGTCAATCAGATGCCCGGTCTGTGAGTTATTAGCCTTTTCGTCCTAGGGGCCCAGTTGGTTACGTGTGCGAACCAACCCGGACGTATCTCAACTGTACACCGAACTCTCATAGGGTATACTCATAGGTACCGTTTCTCAAGGTGATCACCAACGCCGCTGACGGTTCGTCAAACAGACGTCCAGTCTGAAAGTTATCAGCTTTTCCGTTCTAGGGCCCGGTAGGATTTCAGGTACAATCCAACCCGGCCACTATCCAACTGCAACCAAAACTTAGGAAAATTATGCCAAAAGTTCCGTCTCATCAAGAGGAATCCAACAAAGTCAACGACACGTCAATCGGACGTCCAGAGCTCAATTTATAAGCATTTTCGCTCCGATGGCCCGGTTGGTCTCGTGTTCGAACCAACTTGGACATACCCAAAGTTCTACGAAACCTTGAGTGTAATATACCGAAACGACCGTCCTGATCCAAGGATCGCATCGCAGCTGACAGTGGATCGATCGAATGTACATGGCCCAAGATATGGGCGAAAGGCCAAAAAAGGTTCGGAAGTGGGGGTTTCGGGCCCGGCCCGATCTGGCCCGAGACCCCCTGGGTCGGCACGAACAGGGTCGACCCGACCCGGGTCCGGGTTCGGCCTGCTTGGGCGCGTCCCGACGTGCTGGCCCGGCCAGGTGGCTCAGCCAAAACGGCGGAGTGGATGCGCTAGGGGGGGGGGCCCTTTAATGAACCGCGGCCCCGTGTGGGGGTCGTCCCTTGTCAACGAACGCGGCTGAACGCCGCGTCCTGCCTCCCTCGCTCCCACCAGGTCACGGGACCATCGGCCCTCCCCAGCGGCGCGCCAGGAACCACCGCCACAGGCCTCCGGCACCGCTGTGACGGCACGGCGCGCCGGTGGTGTTTTCCGTGGACCACCGGACATGCTCCGGTGGTCCGTTTTTCTCGCCGCCTTCACCAACAGTCCTCCCAGAACCTGACCTTCACTTCGGAGGCTTCAGAATTACCTTGCAGGCCCGATTTTCATCGCCCGTCAATCCGCGCTCAACCTTTAACCAGCTGAGTCTTCAAATCGCCTCTGCGGCCCCAACTCCGGCCGCGGTTTCGTTCGGCCTCAACGGCGTGGCGTGACGGCGCTGCGCATCCATGCCATATTTCTCCATTATTCCGCGTGGTTCCGTTGCACCACGCCACCTTCATTCAAGCCGCAACATAATCAACAACAAGGTGGAGGAGGGTCAGCCATGTTTGTGCGGTCCGACCTCCTCCCGTTATAATGATAGCAAGTGGCCATCAAATAGAAGTCGATGTACGGCAAAGAAATAGTTCACAAGAAAAAATCAATAAACCTCAACATCAACCCGCATGAACGCACGATCCGCGGATCAACCTGGAAATGGTTGGTCCATGCTCTTCATTCTTTTCTCAAAAGATAATAGAACACTAAATAAATTCCCCTACCTTGAAGAAAAATTTGAACGATGGTTCGTCGCGGAATTTCACATCGCATATCGTCGAGTCGCGGAAGTCGAACGTCGCGGTAGAACGGCGTTGCGAAGATGGAATAGAGATTGACAATGGTCGTTGGTGTTCGTCGCTCTCGTCGTTGTAGAAGTGGACCCGAAGAAGAATCTACATCTCCTCTCTTGTCACATGAAGAAGAGGATAGAGGGTGTGTCGTCATTCTTCGTGGAAGGGTGTGTCGTTCTTCGTCGGAGGTTTTGGTGTTCTTCAACGATGGAGGAAAACCCCTCTTCCTTTACAAAGATCTCTCTCAAGAGGGTTCTCCCCACTAAACAAATTCCAACCTTATTAAAATAAGAATCCACCTTATTTTAATTAATCTTCCAAGCCATTCAAAATTTGAATAACTTAATTCATTAATTGTGTAGGTTTCATTAATTAAAAAAGTAGTTTGGCAAAAGTTAAAAGTGAAAGAGGAGGAGGGAAGAGGAAGAGTCACATAAGTTAATGTGGAGTTACAAAAATAAAGAGGGAAGTGAGTTATGGGAGGTCAAGGGGGTTATGGGAAGATCAAGGGGGGTTAGGGTCTCATGTGGGCCCCACCTCCCACATATCCACACATGGGAAGTTGGGTGGTTGTGTGTCCCACCAAAAACTTCCCATGATATAATTTAACTCCCTTGGTTAACAAAAATAAAATTGTTCAAAATTTTATTTATTTATTCCTTAAACCCCAAAATTTAACTTCTTCTCCCAAGAAAACGCACCTACGTTAAAAATACTATTAAGAAAATACCGACGCTGTGAGTTCATCGGTGTCCTCAGATTTCAATTCCGAGTACCAGTTCAAATGATATAAAAACCCGCTCGTATGTTCACTAAACATACCTGAGCTAAACTTCAGAAATTGATTCCGGGCACACCGGGCCTCGGAATAAGGCGCCATCAGAAACTGCGTTCTTGTAAAATCCAAAAGAAAATTAAGAAAAAATTTCCCTAGAATTTTAGGGGTCTTTAAATTACTCCCACCTCAGGTCTTTACGTTCTCGTAAAGCTTTAACACAAACTAGGGATACAAAAGTGGTACTGAGCACGCATATGAGCCTCCCGCTCTCATGTGCTCACCTGGTGGTTCCCGTACTACAAGTGAAAGCACACCTGAGGAATCGACTGACCTCGTAGGATCTACTCTTGTCGATCCTCAACCTCTACTGGAACCCCACAAAATTCACCCCATCGCCAGAGTCTATTTCCCAATGGTCGATGACATGTGTTGGGTCAAACATGTATCTTCTCAGTTGAGATACATGGAAGTCGTCGTGCACCCGGTGCAACTGAGGTGGATGGGTCAAGCGGTAATCCACCTCGTCTACCCTTCTGAGGACCTAGAAAGGTCCGTTGAACCTCAGAGATAACATGTAGCCTCGGCCACATCTCTGTAAACCTCATCGAGGTGAGACCCGTATAAGGACGTGATCGTCATCCTCGAACTCCAGAGGTCTCCAATTCCTGTTAGAATTGAAACTCAAAACGACTACTGCCATGAGGGTATGGTTGACCGACTCAAGAGTGATCAGTCGCACCCTCCTGTGCATGAGTTTATCTTGTGCTGCCTGGGGTTTCCTTTTCATCGACCAAGGAAAACCCTTCCCAATGTCATAGTTAAACCAAAAACTTTTTGCCTAATACCGTCAAGCTGTGTATGAACTTTGATTTCCCAGTCCATACTCAAACCAACGTCGTAAGGCCTCGACGCTTCCACCAAGAGATTCCAACCGAAACTCTCGCCATGAGGGTCTTACCACACTGTCGGCATAAGTGTGATTATTGATTCTTCTCCCAAGGTATCTCTAGACTTGAGTGTCAAGTCTACGGCTTACTGGAATCTCTAGGTCTGGGATAAGATTTGTGAAAGGAAGGAATGATTCATATCGATGTATGTTACTACGGAAGCTAGTAGTGGATACAGACTGTCCCTTGAATCATTTTTAGAGCTATTGGTTCACACTCCTTGACCACATGCAGTCGCACTCTTCCTCCACCCTCCAGCTCCCTGAGCCTGGCGGGGAAAACCAAGGCGAGTGGTTGTAGCATGTTAAAAAGTAAACCACCTCATCCTGCTCTCCTAGCTTTGCCTCCACGTCTACTGCTTCACAGAATCATCTCTCCTTAAAGCTTCTTCTTCTTGAAACATTTAACATGCCCGAGTCTCTACGACTTGCATCGGTTTCCTGTTTCTTACTGAACTGTGCAGTCTTCATCCGCCCCTAGATGATCTGCACCTTCTTTGCCTACGATCTGAAAGAGCTGCTAAAATTTCTCGTTTGCCGAAAAGAGAAACTCGGTCTCATCCCCTGGATGAACCATGCCCATTGCCTAATACAGTCAATCCTGACATGAATTATGTATGCATTCTATTGATGACGTCGTAAGGCCTTGACGTTACTACCAAGAAATCCAACTGTCACTCTCGTCTCTAAGGGTTGAGTAACACTGTTGTCATCAGTGTGAGGTCATTGGGTCTCCTCTAGTAGAAATCTGGAAAGTGAGGGTCAAGTCAACAGTTTAACTGGGACCACTCAATATCAACCAAACAAAAGGACAGAAAAGCAAACATCACAAAGTTAAATGTCTTTTTATTATTTTAGCTCATAGTACAAAGAAAGAAATACAACAGCAACATGGAAGTATAAGTACAAGGGACGTATCCACTAGTTCCACTCCTTTCCACCTGCTCCCGGAGCTCAACTGCCTTGTCCACTGCTCAAGAGTAGCTCAAGAACCCGCCGCTGCTTCTACCTCAGTGGCTCCTCCAACGCCTGTGGATCAACTGTGCGGGGGATCGGATAGTCACGTGCCAGGTGACCCTTCCTGCCACATTCATTACACTTCATGCTCCTCATAAGGCTGGCTCTGGTCCTCTTGTACCTCTTCATCATCTTTCTACTACCCAAAGATGACTCATCTACTGATCGAAAATCTTGCGGCAAAGGCAGCTTCTCCTGTACACGCTCGGGGTGTAGAGCTGCTGGCACAAACTCCACCCTGAAGAAGGTCTCAAAGTCTTCCCATGTGAAGGTCATCCCATCTAAAAACTGGAACAAGTGGCTACACCACGTGCCTGCTGCTGCCTGAAGAATATTGACAGAAAAGATCACCATAAAGTCTGTTGGCATCCCCACTAGCCTGAAGACTCTCACCACATCCTCCATCCAATCCTCAGCCACCTGCGGGTCCGTCTCTCCTCAGAACCTGGGTGGAATCTGGCGATGGAAGTCGTGCATCGCGCTCAAGTGGCGTGCATCACCTACTGCGGGGGCTGGTGGCATCGGTGGCCCAATGTATGGGAGTACCGCTGGTGCCTCCGTTGGTGCCTCAACTGCATTAGGGCACTATACTGAAGCCTCGTCGCTCGGCAGGCTGTCAGTATGCACATCCCTCGGGGCTCTATCTGGTCGTCCATGCAAAGGCATCCTGAAAGAAACAACATGACACAGTCAAACATTTATACCTAGTGATCTGACCTGGTTTGAGCTGACTTTAAAACTTTTGGAAACACACACGCAATCAGTGTTTTCGTGTACAAGGTCGGAAATCAGTAGTCAGGGTCCTGTTGTATGGATACGTCGGCTGCTGCACCAACATTGGACTCCCTGAACTAAAGACCAAACTCGGTACCCCTAACACTATTGCTTCACATAGAAAAAGTTCATAGTCCTGAGTTTTGTGGTAGAACCGAACTCCTCTGATACCAATTTGTCACGACCCGTCCTCGGGGCCCGTGCTGTGACTACCCCAAGCCCGCCTTCCATAGGCTAGGGGATGACGACTAGCACCAAAGGCGTAAATCCTGATAACTGGGAAGACATTTCCTTTATAAAAGTAAACTAAACACCAAAGAGTACAGACGGAAGTAAAACACTAAGTACAAAAGAAAGTGCTGAAAAGTAAATGGGCCAAAATATAAACCCAACTGAAAGTAAAACTACAACTGAACGAAAGTACAACAGAAAATACAATAGCTGGAAGAAAGGAAGCAGCTCCTGGGTCGTCCTCCTCGGATCCTACATGAAGGGTAGGTATTGATAGGGCACCTCCTGGATCATCCACCACGGATCCTACCTGAAGGGTAGGTGGAGATAGCGCAGCTCCTGGATCGTCCACCACGGATCCTACCTGAAGGGTAGGTACAGATAGGCTCCACAACGCTCTTGCCCGTCAAAATCCTCTGAGTATCATCTCGCTGTGATTTCCACCTCTTGATACTGACTCGTCGTGAGGTCCACCTTCGGGTATCGTCCAGTCCTCGAACACTCAGCCTCTGTCAACGTTGCCCGTCGTCTGCAACTAACACAACGCGATGCGGGCATAGCCCATGCTGGGGTGAGTATACGATACTCTGTAGGTACCCCGAGACCTTCAAGGTCTCACTAAATCCAACATGGATAACCACAAAGAATGATCTTAACAGATAACCTTTACTTAGGTATAAGCCCATACTTATACCTAAGTTATCAAGTCACCCATCTTAATCATGAAGAAACACAGAGATTATGAAATCAATGGATAACCACTACCAAGGTATATTCCCATACATATACCTAAGTTATCAAGTTACCCATCTCAATAATTAGGTAAACACAAAGATCATAGACTCATCTCAAACCAGGATTTTCATTATCGAAACCGTAACTGCTGAAAAGCCCCATCTCTGGAGTGTGCAGTGGTCCTGTCACGACTCTGAGGTACTGCTAGCTAACCTCAGACTGCTGAGGTACTCCTCCTATCGAGTACCGCGGGTCAGCCACCCAAACACAGTAGTGCTTCCCGCTGGGGTATGCCACCCAAACAGAGTAGTGCACACCCCCTAATAACCTGCAGAGGTACTCTCCGGACAAGTACCACGGGTCTGCACTGTCACACAGTAGTGATCCGTCCTCCATGGGTCTGCACCCAAACAAAGTAGTGCTCCGTCCACTGGTATAGTCGACTCACTCCAAGTCAAGTTGGTCAAGCAGTCGTTAGGTGTCAGCCGACTACACAGTCTCCGTACTCCATACGCTCATCTCCAGAAGGGTCCGCTCCCCGAGCTATAGGTCGATACTCCAAGTATCTCAAAGTCCCACGAAGAAGTATCTCAAAGGACCACCTCGTCATAGGGGTCTCAATGTAATAGACGGCTTGTCAATCGGACGCCCGGCCTGTGAGTTATTAGCCTTTTCGTCCCAGGGGCCTAGTTGGATTCGTGTGTAATCTAACCCGGACGTATCTCAACTATACCCCGAACTCTCGTAGTGTATATTCATAGGGACCGTTTCTCAACGTGATCACCAACGCCGCTGATGGTTCGTCAAACGGAGGTCCATTCTGAAAGATATCAGCTTTTCCGTTCTAGGGCCCGGTTGGATTTCGGATATAATCCAACCCTGCCACTATCCAACTGCAACCAAAACTCAAGAGAAGTATTCCAAAAGTTTCGTCTCATCACGCTAAATCCAACAAAGTTGATGGCACGTCAATCGGACGTCCGGAGCTCAAGTTATAAGTGTTTCTGCTCCGAGGGCCCGGTTGGTCTCGTGTTCGAACCAACTTGGCCGTACACAAAGTTCTCCGAAACCTTGAGTGTAATATACCAAAACGACCGTATAGATCAAAGGATCGCATCACAGATGACGGTGCGTCAATCGAAGATATGTGGCCCAAGATATGGGCGAATGACCGAAAAAGGTCCGGAAGTGGGGGTTTCGGGCCCGGACCTATCCGGCCCAAGACCCCCTGGGTCGGCCCGAACCGGGTCATCCCGACCCGGGTCCGGTTCCGCCCGCCTGGGGCACGGCACGGCCCGGCGCGCTGGCTAGGCCAGATGGCTCGGCTAAAACGGACGAGCGGATATGCTAGGGGGGGGGGCGCCCCCATTGAATGAACTGCGGCCCTGTGTGGGGGCCTCCCCTTGTCAACGGACGCGGCTGAACTCCGCGTTCCGCCTCCCTCGGTCCCGCGCGGTCGCGGGACTAACGGCCTGCCGCCGCGGCTGAAGCCGCCTCCGGCCACCAGCACTGCCGCACCGGTGAGGCGCACCGGCGGTGTTTTCTGCGGACCACCTGACGCGCTTTGGTGGTTCGTTTTGCTCGCCGCCTTCGCCAACGGTCCTCCCGGGAACCGACCTTCACTGTGGAAGCTTCAAAATTACCTTGTGGCCCCAATTTTCATCGCCCATCAATCTGCGCTCAACGTTCAACCAGCGGAGTCTTCGAATCACCTCCGCGGCCCTGACTCCAGTTGTAGTTTCATTCGGCCTCAACGGCGCAGTGAGACGGCGTCGCGCATCCATGTCGTATTTCTCCATGATTCTGCGCGGTGCCATTGCACCGCCCCACCTTCGTTCGAGCCACAACATAATCAACGACAAGGGGGAGGAGGGTCGGCCATGTTTGTGCGGTCCGACCTCCTCCCGTTATAATGATAGCAAGCGGCCATCAAATAGAAGTCGACGAACAAAAATGAAATATTTCACGGGAAAAAATCAATAAACCTCAACATCAACCCGCATGAACGAACTATCCGCGGATCAACCTGGAAATGGTTGGTCCATGCTCTTCATTCTTTTCACAAAAGATAAGAGAACACAAAATAAATTCCCCTACCTCAAAGAAAAATTTGAATGAAGGTTCGTCGCGGAATTGCACGTCGCACGTTGTCGAGTCGCGGAAGTCGAACGTCGCGGTAGAATGGCGTTGCGAAGAAAGAATAGAGAGTGATGACAGTCGTTGGTGTTCATCACTTCTGTCATTGTAGAAGTTCACCCGAAGAAGAATCGATGTCTCCTCTCTTGTCTCTTGAAGAATAGGATAGAGGGTGTGTCGTCATTCTTCATGG
The DNA here is from genome assembly GCA_963277665.1 of Viscum album. Classification (NCBI taxonomy): domain Eukaryota; kingdom Viridiplantae; phylum Streptophyta; class Magnoliopsida; order Santalales; family Viscaceae; genus Viscum; species Viscum album. The sequence goes on along the minus strand of OY728163.1, from coordinate 1,460,826,960 downwards.
AAGGGTGTGTCGTTCCACGCCGGAGGTTTCAGTGTTCTTCAACGATGGAGGAAAACCCATCTTCCTTCATAGAGCTCTCTCTCAAGAGGGTTCTCCCCACTAAACAAATTCCAACCTTATTAAAATAAGAATCCACCTTATTTTAATTAATCATCAAAGCCATTCAAAATTTGAATAACTTAATTCATTAATTCTGTATGTTTCATTAATTAAAAAAAGAGTTTGGAAAAAGTTAAAAGTGAAAGAGGAAGAGGGAAGAGGAAGAGTCACATAATTTAAAGTGGAGTTACAAAGATAAAGAGGGAAGTGAGTTATGGGAGGTCAAGGGGGTTATGTGAAGATCAAGGGGGGTTAGGGTCTCGTGTGGGCCCCACCTCCCACATATCCACACAAGGGAAGTTGGGTGGTTGTGGGTCCCACCAACAACTTCCCATGGTAGAATTTAACTCCCTTGGTTAACAAAAATAAAATTTTTCACAATTTTATTTAATTCTTCATCAAACCCCAAAATTTAACTTCTTCTCCCAAGAAAACGCACCTACGGTAAAAGTCCTCTTAAGAAAATACCGGCGCTGTGAGTTCATCGGTGTCCTCGGATTTCAATTCCGAGTACTGGTTCAAAAGATAGAAAAACCTGCTCATACATTCACTGAACGTACCCGAGCTAAACTTTGGAAATTGATTCCGGGCACACTGGGCCTCGGAATCAGGCGCCGTTAGAAACTGCGTTCTTGTAAAATCCCAATGAAAATTAAGAAAAAATTTCCCTTGAATTTTACGGGTCTTTACAGGAACTATCATAACGATACATGCATAGTTGATTTCACGAGTTGTGAAATTGTTGGTTGTGTGGATTTGTGAAATGTAATGAAAGTTCCAAAATTAAAATGTGAATTTGTTTGGGAAACATTGATTGGTTTATTTTGTTGGAAAATGGTTTTTGTTGGAAAATGGACTGACATGGAACTTGCTATATTGTGAACTGTTTTGGAATGGTTTTATATAAATTTTTTATATAAATGTGTTAACATGTTTTAACCTAGAGGAATGGGTTTGGAAGTCATCGGGGAAAACCTACTGAGTTTCATTACTCACCCCCTGCTTTGGCATGATGGTTCTTTTGCATATTTCATATACCGGGATGTTGGAAAAGGTAAAGTGTCAAACATTAATAGCACTACTTCGTGACTATTGGGCTAGTTCGTGATGTTGGAGCTTGGAGCTTGTGGAGGATGGAGTTGGGTTGTCATCTTGAAGTCTTGTAGTTGTCTTTCCAATGTTTAATCTGATTTGGTTTTGTACTCTGTTGTTTCACTTGGTTGGGTTATTATGAATATTATGGTTGAGTTGTTTTGGTTTTAAATCATGCATCATATAGTGGGTTCTTGGAGATATTTATCTGTTTTTCTTTGTTTGTTGGTTGTTTTCAGTTAAAGGGGTAAATCTTCCCGCATGTATTTTGAAACCCTTCAGAATTTAATGATAGACTTTGGCGCCCCGGGGATGTCGCTTAAGGCAAATTAATAACTCGTTACACCCTCAATCCAATGAGAATTTTTGGGTCATTACAAATGCTATCATCTTGTTCGGTCCTTGCCTAAAAAGTGGTCATCGATGTTCTTGGTCTGGGAGTTGAAATTCCTTCTTGTCTATTCCTTGGGTGGTCATCTTAGATAGGAGTAGGATTATCAAAACTTGAAATGTATATCATAAAAGGACATAGCTAACCCATTTATGTTGAACATCAAGTTACCATGGTGTTGGGTACATAAGTGTTTTGGATACACTTCTAGAATGTTGGAAATCTCATTGTCATGGGTTTAGCCAATGAGATGAGCATGGAATTCTTTATAGAGGAATGACTTCCCACTATAATTGGATAAATCATTTTGAGAAATGGATTATGGTTTGATGGAAAAGTGTGATTTTGGAAAAATTTAAGCACGTTTTTAAATGAATGATTTTGAAAAGACAATGGTTGATTAATTTCTAAAATAGATTTATTTTCAAAAGAAAGAAAAGATCTGTTTTAGAAATTGTGGGAAATCGATGTTGTGATAGTGGAGTAATAGAGATTGAAATACTAAGCCATCAGTTTCTAGGAAGTGAGACTAATGGTGTGCGTTGTTTGTATAGAAAATGGCACCATTTTGACGTCGTAGAAACCAAACGGAAGAAGCTGCAGAGAATTTGGTTGCACCTAAACCATGTGTGAACCAAGAGCTGGTTCAGAGTATCGTTCAAGCCTTTCAGGCTGTGGACATGATGAATTGGAGAGATGAGTCAAGGTATGTAGACCATTCCGTTCAATTCGAAAAGTAGAATCCACCCATCTTTCGGGGTGATTCTAAACCAGAAAACGTGGAGGTGTGGCTAAGAAAGATGAATCGTATCTTTAATTTCATCGACACACCAGTAGATTTGAAAGTAAGTTGGCGAAATATATGGTGGAGGATGTTGCATGATAGTGGTGGGAGCTGGTGGTGCAGGCTAAGCTGGATCAAGGCCTGGGCTGGGAGGAATTTGAGGAATGGTTTAATAAAGAATTCTATCCTCACACGTTCAATATCCAAAGGACAAATGAATTTTTTAACCTGAAGCAGGAAAATATATCTGTCACAGAGTATACGACTAAATTCATTAATTTAGTACACTTTGCACCAAAATTTGTTGCAAGTGCGTCGCTGAAGGCACGCATCTTTGAATCAGGATTACGATAGGAGATTCGCTCGATGATACCTGTGCTCTGTATTACAGATTATATGGAGATGGTAAATAGAGAAACAGTAGCAGAAAGAGAAATCTCAATAGTTATGGGAGGATGAAGTATGATGATACCCACGGGAATGGGTGGGAACTCTAATGCTGGGAACAAGAAGAAGAGGGACACCTACTTCCAAGGTAGGAGTGCAAATCAGAATCAAACAGTTGGATCGGTGAATCTTCCTCCATGACCCATGATGAAAGCTTGGTTTTTTCTATGTGGCGTGATTGACCTCCTAAAATGAGAATGTATAGAACCATTAAGAGCTTTCCACAATTTTAATAAGATGGGGCATCTGTAGTGATATTGTCGCAGTGCTCTAAGGTCGGGTGGACGTGACACCTCTCAAGCGTCACAAGCATCTTATGCTTTGACAGGGCAAGGATAGAAAAACCAGCCTTGCCAGTAGAATAGATCTAGTTATGGTGATTCTAGGAATACCATGACACCTTAGGTAGGGAAATCTCAACAAGGAAATAAGGAGAAAAGTGTAGAAACAAAGAAATTGTATGGAGCAGAATAGGTGATTGTGGATGACCAGTCTGGACCATCTACAGTGAGAGGTACGATTCTTTTTAATTATACCATCGTGAAAGTGTTGTTTGATAATGGTGCATCCCATTATTTTCTTGCTTATCAGATTGCTAATTTTATGAACTTACAACTTGAAATTATGTCTTCTGTGTTAAAACTGAAAACTCCTCTGGGTGAAAAATAATTTCAAGCCTTCGTGGGTAGAGCATGTGCGATAACAGTTGGTGGACCTGAGATGAAATGGGACATCTCCATATTGGATATGGATTTCAATGATATAATCCTGGGTATGGATTGGTTGAAAACTTATAAGGCTCACATAGACTGTTATGGGAGAATGGTTAGTTTCACGATGGAGGATGGAATCGACCATCACTTCAGAGGAGAGAGGAAGGTAAAGAAAGGTTCAAAGAGCTTGTTGGCACCAATGGTGGGAATGATCTCTTACCAATTGGCAGCATTGCCTTTGGAATCATTGGAAGATATCACGGAAAATAGTTTTCCAAGTGTGGTGGATCAATTTCTTGATGTTTTTCCTACAAACTTCTCAGGGTTACCACCTGTAAGAGAAGTAGAGTTTACGATTGATATCCTTCCGGGGAATAGTCCTATCTCACTTCCATCTTATAGGATGGCACCAATGGAGTTAAAGGAATTGAAGGTGTAGTTAGAGGATCTGGAAATCAATGTTTTTATTCAGCCAAGCGTGTCCCCATGGGTAACAGCAGTTTTGTTTGTAAAGAAAGAAGATGTAACTTTGAGGCTATGTGTGAATTATCGTAAACTGAACCAAGTTATGATAAGGAATAGATATCCACTTCCACACATTGATGACATGTTTGATCAATTGAATGGATCTCAGTCATTCTCCAAAATTGACTTATGGTCAGGATATCACCAGTTACGAGTTCGGAAGTAGGATATTCCGAAGACAGCCTTCAGAAGCAGATATGGCCACTACGAATATGTAGTCATGCCTTTTGGTCTTAAGAATTCACCTGCGGTCTTCATGGATTTTATGAATTAGATATTTCATCCATATCAAGATTCTTTTCTTATGGTGTTTGTGGATGACATATTGGTGTATTCAAGAACAAGGGTTGAACATGAGCAACACTTGGCGAAAGTGTTGGAAATATTGAGGGACCATCAGTTCTATGCCAAATTGTCAAAGTGAGATTTCTGGATACAAGAAGTACATTTTCTGGGCCATGTTGTTTCTGAGAAAGGTGTTTCAGTGGATCCAGAAAATATAGAAGTTGTTCTTTCTTGGAAACTGCCGAAGAATGTATTTGAAATACGAATTTTTCTTGGTCTAGATGGTTATTACTGACTCTTTCAGCATGACTTATCATGACTAGCTTCGCCCATGACATATTTGACAAAGAAAAACAGTGCATTTCAATGGACTAAAGAATGTCATAGATCTTTTCGAGAGATGAATGTTCGCCTTACATCAGCACCCATCTTGATTTTTCCAGAATAAGGACATGGGTATGTGGTGTATTGTGACGCTTCGGGAACAGGGTTGGGTTGTGTTCTCATGAAAGGAGACCATGTTGTTGCTTATGGTTCAAGGAAGTTGAAGGTGAATGAGAAGAATTACCCAACACACGATTTGGATTTATCTTCAGTTTTACATGCCTTGATGACTTAGCGTCATTATCTCTTTGGTGATAAGTTCACTATGTTTACATATCACAAAATCATGAAACACATTTTCTCACAATGAGATTTGAATATGTTGAAGAGGAGATGGATGGAGTACCTTTAAATGTTTGACTTTGACTTGATGTATACACTGGGTAAGGGAAATTCGGTGGCCGATGCATTAAGGAGAAACTCGTATGCTCAGTTGGCGAAAGAAGCTTCACATGAATGGAAGTTTATGTCGTTCTTAGCCGACATGCATGTGGAATGTGAAAACCGAGGATATGTTGTGGTTTTCTTTTCATCTACGCTTGTTCCTGAACTGGTAAAAGTGGTCAAAGAGGCACAAACATCTGATTCGGAATGTCTGATAATGAGTTCAAAACTCAATGGTGGGGAGACCATTGATGGTTGGAAACTGGAAGCGGGTTCAGTTTTGTGTTTCAGAGATCAGATGGTTGTACCTATAGTTTATCAGGAACAACTCCTTAATACTTACCCCCATTCAAGAAGGGATGTACATTCGGGTACACAGAATATGTATAAGTCTCTAAAGGAGCAGTTTTAGTGGAGCGGCATGAAAAGGAAGGTGGACAAATTTGTCTCATGATGCTTAACTTGTTAGCAGGTTAAAGTCAAGAATTAGTGACCAGCTGGTATGTTACAACATTTACCTATCTTAGTATGGAAATGGGAGAATATATCAATGAATTTTGTTATAGGTATTCCAAGAACGGTTCAGAAATATGATTCCATTTGGGTGATAGTGGATTTTCTAACCAAGTCGGCCCATTTCATCCAAATTCGTGAAACCCATACGGTGGAAGATCTTTCAAAAATCTATATCCAAGAAGTGGTAAATAGAAATGGTGTACCAGTGTCTATTGTCTCAGATAGAGATCCAAGGTTCACATCTCGTTTATGGGAATCCTTACAACAAGCCCTTGAGAATTAGTTGACTATGAGTACGGCGTATCATCCTCAGATGGATGGGAAATCCGATTGGATGATACAGACGTTGGAAGACATGTTTCGGGATTGTGTAATGGATTTTGGTGTCTCATAGGAGGAGCATATACCCTTAGTGGAGTTCTCATACAATAACAGCCATCACTCCTTGAATGCATGGCTCCGTTCGAAGCATTGTTTGGGCGTCCTTGTCATTCTCCACTATACTAGGTGGAAACTGGTGAAACTTTACTAGTCAGGCCAAGCCTTGTCCAAGAAACAACAGAGAAGATTCAGTTGATTAGAAAGAGGATGGAGACGGCTCAGGGTTGCCAGAAATCTTATGCAGATCACCGTCGCAGACCGTTGGCGTTCGTTTTGGGCGATCATGTCTTCTTGAGGATCTCTCCAAGACTTGGACAACATCGTTTTAGGAAGCAGTTAAAATTATCTACTCGATATATATGCCCTTTTGAGATACTGGAATGGGTTGGAGAGGTGGCGTATCAGTTGGCTTTGCCACCACAGTTCAGAGTAGTGCATAATGTGTTCCATGTATCTCAGTTGAAGAAGTATCAGCCTGATGTTGACAATGTGATTAGATGGGATCACATTGACCTAGATCCAGATGCTTTGTTGGTACATATCTCAGTGCGGATTGTGGATAGGCATCCTGTCTTGCATGGGAAAAGAATCAGCCTAGTGTAGGTTTTGTGGAAACATGGTCAGATTCAGGAAGAGACTTGGGAATGCGAGAAAGAAATGAAAGAGCAGTGGCCAGAACTCTTTCAGTCAAGAAATGGTATCTACTTTCTTGGGACGTAAAGGCCAATGGTGGGTAGAATTTAGTACCCACGGTTTCTGTTATGTAACCCTTACTTGATACCTTTCTTAGTTTTAAAAGTTATGGGTGACGTATGGGAGAATCGGGAGATCCTGTAGTGAAGTTGGAAGCAAAGGGGAAGGCGCACGGGCGGCGCACGGTTTGTCAAACTGTGCGGCCAAACCGTGCGTGTCTAACTGGGGAGGAAGTGGCTTCCGCATGGTCAGCGCACGGTTTAGGGAAACCATGTGATGAGGCCATGCATGAAGGATGGACGAGGTAGAAGCTAACTCACGGTTAGCGCATAGTTTTTCAAACCGTGCGGACTAACCGTGCGGTCACTTAAAATTATATCCTGAAATTGTGGATCTAACTCGTTTTTCCTTTAATTTCCTTTTTTAAATCTCTTAAGCAGCCCTGACTCAGGATAACACTCCCTTGAAGGTTTTAAAACTTCTCCCAAGCGTTCTAAAGGCGATCTGAAGGCTTCTCTTGGCAAATCGAAGTCGTATTGTTATGGAATGTGATCGTTCTTGATCAGTTTCTTAGATCTACCTAGATCCACTTCTCCTCTTATATTGTTTTCTTTTATCTATGCTCTTTATGGGTATATCTAAGGGTGTAGATGCCAAATATGACATGATTTGGTCTTGGTTGTGTTAGGAGAATAGATCTAAGGAGGGTTTTTGGGGTTTTCACCCGGTGTTCTTGACCGTTCTTCGTTCGTGGCTTGGTTTCGCCCAATTTGTTGAGGTAGTTGGATTCACTCTCGATTCCTCTTTCTTATAACTTGAAATCTTAGTTCAATTTTATTTTATCGCTTGGTTTTTATTGTGAAATTGTGGTGCAAAGCATGTTATAAATCTTCCTTAGTGATGATTTATGGGTTTTGATGAAATTGTGGAAATTGAAAGAATAGTTTGTGAAAAGTGTTTTGGTTTCTTGATTTTGAAATAGTGATTTTAAAAAATGGATTTTTGGGATTTTGAAAATGGTTTGTGGGGAAAGGGTTTTCAATAAAAAGGTGTTTTTTTAAATGGTTTTGGAATGGTTGAAATTGTGTGGTTTCGGGCATACTTGGTGTGTGTCTTTATATTGCATTTACGAGACTTGGTTGAAATATGACTTTGTGCTCGGTGCCAAAGGTGTAATGGCACATGGGGAATAATTAACATGTGACAACTTGGTAGATTGATGAGAAACCTCTCATGAGTATGTAACTATCATAACGATGCATGCATAGTGGATTTCATAGGTTGTAAAATGGTTGGTTGTGTGGATTTGTGAAATGGAATAAAAGTGCCAAAATGGAAATGTGAATTTGATTGGGAAACTTTGCTTGGTTTCTTTTGTTGGAAAATGGTTTTTGTTGGAAAATGGATTGACATGGAACTTGCTATATTTTGAACTGTTTTGGAATGGTTTTATATAAATTGTTTTATATAAATGTGCTAACATGTTTTATCCTAGAGTCATGGGTTGGGATGTCATCGGGGAAAAACTACTGAGTTTCATTACTCACCCGCTTCTTTGGCATGATGGTTCTTTTGAAGATGTCATGTATCGGGATGTTTCTAGAGGTAAATTTTCACAATTTTATAGCACTAATTCGTGACTCTTGGGCTGGTTCGTGTTGTTGGAGCTTGGAGCTTGTGGATCATGGAGTTGGGTTGTTATCTTGAAGAATTGTAGTTGTCTTTCCGCTGTTTACTCTGATTTGGTTTTGTACTCCGTTGTTGCAACTGGTTGGGTTATTATGAAAATATTGGTTGAGTTTTTTTGGTTTTAAATCATGCATCATATAGTGGTTTCTTGGAGATATTTATCTAGTTTTCTTTGTTTGTTGGTTGTTTTCAGTTAAAGGTTTAAATCGTCCCCCATGTATTTTGAAACCCTTCGGCATTTATTGCCAGCCGTTGCCACCTCGGGGATGTCACTTAAGGCCAAGTAATGACTCGTTACACTCTCAAGCCAATAAGAATTGGCAGGTCATTACAGATTATCTTGATTGGAAAACTTCCACAACTTCACTAAGGATGATCTTCTTAGATACTAGATCTTTTGGATGCCAAATATAAGATCAAAACATATTATTATTTTATTTTATCATTATTTTATAAAATATTTCAAAACATTCTTCAACTTTATCAAATATTATACTATATAATATTTTTAATTGAATACCAATTTAGAAAACATTTAAAGATGACGACTCCTTAAATATTGTAGCCAAGGATTGAAAACACTCACAACTTCTCAGGTTCTCCCCAAGAGAACTAGATTCACCTAAAAAATTTTGAGTTATAAGTAAAAATAAAATATAAAAATGTTATATGAATAAAGTGGATATTTCTTTCTTCATTAATGTGAGTGGAATGGATGAGATGGTTTTCTTAACCATGTTTCTCTATTTCTCTTATTATTTGTGATTTCACATCTAAACATCTATTTTGATTTATGTTGGGGAGGTACGGATATCTTCAAATTATATTATTCTTTCTTGTGAAAATATTTTCTTCTTAATATCCTTAATGAATGATTCATTATTACTCTTATTAAGGGACCATTATTATTGTGGAAGAATCTTTAAAAAAACATTTTTCACAATGTACATATTTTTCGTATCTCTCGCATAGAACTTCATTTACACAAGAGTTTTCTTTTTTTTAAGAACTCTTATAGAATTTTTTGTGACCATGTAAAATATTTTCTTTTCCTTTTTCACTGCCCTTAGGTTTTTCATCTTCCATTTTTTTAATTTTCCAAAAGTATTATTTGCAAATAACAAATACATCATTAGGAACATTGGAAGTAAGTATGGATATTCCACATGGATTCTTCTAAGTGAAATCATTTTTATTAGTTCATTTAAGAGTATTATGTTTTCTTAATCCTATTGAATTTGGAATCCAAGTTCATTTTATTATTCTTCTTTGATTCCATATTGTGGGAATTTGTTTATAATAGTTTTCTGAATTCTTCCCACTATTTCTTCTTTATCATTATCAAAATTCTATGGTCTTCTTTTATCATCAACTTTGGATACATATAGAGATGATCACACATCATTCATGTGATCACTACCATTAGATACATCATATATATATATTCAAGATTTCCAAATAATTTTGATGTATACTAATTTTTTTACACTTGTGGATGTTTCTTATTCATATTTGGATTTCCCTCCCTTGACATGGGGATCCTCTATTATTTTTCATTATGAGTATTTTACTAGTAATTTAATGATCAATTCCTAAATCTGTTACATCCCCAAAATTGACCTACAAACCTTGATCTTATTATTTCTTCTTTAGGATGTTTTTTGGTATTATTTATAACATGTTTGGATATTTATGGGAAACCAAATTCCACATTCATTTTCATATACCCCTTATTCATGGTGGTAAGATTCTCACCACCTTTCATTATCCATACATGTATATTTTTTTCCAATCATCACTATTCATGATAACATGTTACGAAACAATATTACGAGATGGTATTGATGGTAATTATTTTATCAAAGCTACTTGAGATATATCATTGAATAAATTTTTAATCTTCTTATTGCATGTTGGTGGTTTATTAACCATAAAATCCCCCAATGATCATTGAGTAGCAACATAAAATGTCTTTTTCTTTTTTTAATTCTCAATATATACCTTCTCAGGATTGGCCATCTTAACTTCCAAATCTATAAATTTCATGTTGAGGATGTTTTTTATCTACAATCATAGTCAAAATATCTTTATAAGTATTCATCAATAATTAATCTTTTTATTTATATTGTTTATCTTTTCTTTAACAATAAGTAACAATCTTTTATTGTCTTAAATTTTTCATCCAATTTTAAATCCATGAAATCAATATTTTTTTCAATTTCTGTTCAAGTGCATGGATATTTTATTCTAGAACCTCTTTCTCACAAACTTTATTATCCATTTTTATGAACTTATTTCAATCTACTTATTTGTTTCTTCAAATGATCCAACATATTTAGATAGTATGAATCAATATAGAATTTTACCTTGTAATGAATTCTCAATGTAATAAACATTAACTTCTAACTGGTTGATGTATTCCAGGATATATTTAAATACTCCAAAAATAATAGAGATTTTTTTTGTGGTAACACAATACAAAATATATCTTAATCTACAAAATAATTTTATTAAGAATTTTTAGACCAATCTACACCACCACTTATGAAATGATCTTTTTCTTGTGTATAATTTGGATAAAAGTTAACATACACCTCCAGATAATTTGTATTTCATGATCCCAATAAGGTGGAAAGATTATCCCTTTCCTTGGTAATGAATTTTTCCACCTTTTCTTTACTTTCCAAGCCTGATTTGTCTTCATTATTAGTAAGGAGTATATATACTGATACTTACTACTATTTATATAATAGGTACTTATTATTCATATTTCCTTTCTCATTCTTTCTCATGTTCATCTTGCTCATTGTGGATATGGACTTCTTCTGTTAGATAAATAATCTTCACCAAAACTGCACTTTATTGGAAAAACAGGAACGAAACTCAATTCTTTAAAAGATAATAACTAAAAAGCATAAAATTAAATATAGTTAATCCATAGATCTAACACCAATAGAGAGGACCGCATTGTGATATATAGAAAAATGAGTGGGAGGGTGAATCAGTGTTTGGAACTTTTTCTCCTATTATTACTTTTATCCCTTTACCTATTAGACATGCTAAGAAATTGATTGTTTTATTCTCATTTTCTTCTCATATAAAATTATATTAAAGTAGGTAAAGATACATTATTGTTTTACATGGTTCAATACTAAATAAGTTTATTTAGTAATTAGAATGGTTTGGAAATAATCAAATACCACACAACCAAACTAAAATACTACTTTAATCAGGGTTATATAAACTACGGAATATCCTTTCACTTATCCTGCACTATATTCAAAAGATGATGCTTATTTTATAGCTTCAAGATGGTTCTTTATAATTTATTTGAATATTTTCTTCACCTATTAAGGTTCTTTATAACCCTAATAAATTCTTCTACCTGTTGATAATTCTGATGGATGTCACAATTCTTATTTTATTCTTCCACTAACTTCGTCACTTGTTGATTTTATAGTAGAAGTCAAGAAAATATTCTTCATTACAATAGAAACATGAAATCTGAACTTCTTATTCTTATGAATTTAGTCATAAAAATATAAATATGTTTTTGACTAATAATCTCAATGTTATTCTTCGAACCCAATAATAATTAATATATATCAATTATGTCACCAATAATTCTTCACATTTTCTCTCTATAATCACAAATTTTCTTTGTGATCATCTAATAAATGAAATTTCTTCTTGTCATCATAACAATCACTTATTCTTATTTGATAAAATATCAATAGTGAATTTGGTATCAGTTCTCATTTTTTCATTATGGTGGAAAAAATATTATTCAACTGAATTGAACAGCACATTCAATTTTAATTCATGATCATGAAAAAATATAATACATTTATAACTCGGGTAGGCACTATTTTTATATTTTACCCAACATCCATCTCAAGTTCACTACACACTATTGAGGAAAATCATATCGCATGTGAGTTTATTAATCTTCATCTATGTGTAATAGAATGCATGGTTCTTCTCAAAATAATAAACCCTAGAATATATAGGATATTTGTTCTTGTTAATTTATTCCATTTTTATTTTCTATTTTACTCTTTCTGGCGCGTTCAGATATACATGTACATTTACATATGAATGTAATTATACACTTTAAATTGGGATTTCCCTCATTTGTTTCTTTGTAAATATAGGTATATGGAAACATGGTCTTTTATGTTAACTTATTCCTTCATCAAAATCACTATATCAAGTAATATTTTGGAAAGTTCTTAGAAGTTCATTGCAAAATGATACTGTAGCTTCTTCTTGTAAAAAATTAGTGGTCCATAGTAAGTGCATAGTTTCTCTTCATGTAATGTTTTATAAATGATAACTATTATTCCTGAATTTAATAAGATTTTGGAACACTATATTTATGAAAATTAATGATGTAGTATTACTATAACTAGTTATTGGTACATTTCATCATGAAACACATCAATTTTGTTTTAAAAGAAGTTGTGTGTCTGTGATTCTATTTCACACTAGATATTCCATGATGTTCTTAAAATAACATTGGATTTCAATGGAACTTTTCTTCTTCATATAGCTGAGAGGATCATGGAGTACTCTACTTCCTCGCATAATATATGATACTCTTATTTTTACAGAAAAAGAGTTTTGGGTATAATAATAGTAGAAAAATCTGTCTCGATCTTCAGGGTTTCAATATTTATTGGCAAAAGTCATTGTCTCTACCTCGTTCAATTGCTAACTCAAATCCCTAAAAATATTATGTGTAAATACCTGATCATAATACTAACAATGATTTCATCAAATCAAATATTTCAAACAATGGGGCGTGTCTTGTTACTTGAGTTTCAGTTTCTCTTCATGGTGAATCCATCAAATTCATGTGATGAAGATCACATACATCAACACTTCCTCTTAAAATATTCACTTCGTAGTCTTAGTTTAGATGTGGCTTTGGTTTCGACATCTTTTCATTTATGAAAATGAAGTAGCATGATTCTTTGATCTTTTTCTAGGATAATAAAATGGAAATAAAAATATCACAAGGATTATTGGAAAATGTTTCATGTTATTTTTCTGGTGAAAATAATTTATTACATTGATCTAGGGTACCACCGAGGCTGAATATGATATAGTATTCAAATTAATAGATGCGATCAATTTGATCAGAAGCCTCTATTTATATGTATATCTTCAAATGATGGAGGAATGGTTGTCTACATGGTATGTGTCTCCCATCAAACATCAAACTATTTAATCACTCTTTTTTATACATTCATTTATCTGCCACTTCCTCTAGTCATTTAACTATGCTTGTAACCCATTCACATTACACATCACACCCACATGGGTCACCCGCCACCATTACATGGTCCACGGGTACCCATATGGGCTCCCTATGTGTACACTCTCACACTATTCTTTCTACTTTGCAACTTTCTATGTATCCTCCAACTCATCTCTACTACCACCATGGTTGGTTTAGGGTTGACCCTACCCACCTAAGTAGTGGTTGTGGGGTCACCTTGGCTAGCTAGGAGGGTGGCCACATTTGTTTATAAAGTCCAATGAAAATGCTTATCTTATATTTAAAATAAAGTTCGTCCCAGATGTTTCTCACCGCTATATTCCTTCACTTCTCCACAAACCATCTTGAAAAAAAGATCATGGCCTTCCTCTTTTCATGTTATTCACTAAATTATTCTTTAAGAAAATTAATATTTTTATACTCTTCAAATAATATCCTATTACAATAAATAAATATTAAATGAACGACATCTATTTATTCATATCTCTTTGGAATATAATTTCCAAATAACTATTCAATATCAACTTTTCATGAAAATAACTTTTTCATGGTCTTAAACTTCTATTTATCAAAAAATTGATCAGACATCAATCATCTTTATTATTATATAAAAAAAATTTACTCCATGTCGCATGAGAACAAATCCATGAAAATTAATATCAGTTTAAAAAATTAGACTTATAAAATAAAAGTTTTTAAAAGTAATTCCTTAAGTTTAAAAGACTTGAGTTCTATATTCATTATCTATTCAACCAAGTTATATTTCACTTTTTTATTAATCTTGAATATCTTGTATAATTCATTTAAACTTCTAGTAACTTCATTCCTTATAAATTATTAAATATATTTACATCAATGAAATATTTATATTTTATTTACAAAAAATTATAAATTAATAACAATCATTGAAAACTAATACACAAAGTGGAATCATTAATTTGGAAATGATAAATTCCTTAAGATTATTTCCTTTGGAAAATCTATTTTTTTTAAATATATGATATGAATAGATATCTTGGTCATTGAATGTCTTAGTGAAAACATTCTTATGTATGCCAACTATTTGACTATATAATTGTAATAATATTTATAAATAATATGTGTATCATCCTAGTAAATGATGGTATAGTGGTGATGTAGGAGAAATTCATGAAGGGGAATCTATATTTTGTGAGTGGTGGAGAAGATGTGTGCATTCTATTCATGGAAGAAGAAAATAGGTTGTGTTGTAAACATATTAGTCATTTTATCCATCCATTATTTAATGATATGGTGAAATTTGATGTTTCTTGAGATCTTCATGTGCTTCATGTGATCATACTCATATTTTTGATACTTTCCAATAAGAGAATAGTTCTCAAAATTTGTTCAAGGTGAAAGAGAAAATGTCAACCATAGTATTTTATTTTGTGCATATATTTGTGTGTGGACATATACCTCCAATAGTTTTTTTATGGGAATAGATATTATTTCCTTTTCATTTGATGATTAATACTGGATAGCTTGGATTTCTATCTTCACCAATATGTCTAAAGTATTCAGTTGTATAACACAATAATGGATTGAATTTGATATGTTTCTTGGTAAAAAAATCAAATTTTCTGAACCAATAAAAGGAAGGATTTCACATGCATCCATGTAGAGTATTATATCAAGAAACATATGATAAGCCACCATGTCTCGATATAAAGTTCTCCTTAATACAATGGGGTGGTTGAGAGAAGAAATTTGATCATCAACAACATGTCAAAAATGATACTTATTAAAAAAGATGATTCATATATTTTTTGTAAATAATAATCATTTAAATTTTATTACATTTATAATATAGGCTTTGTGTGTCTCAGGGAAGATAATGGATCATACAAGTTGTGGTACTTATAACACCCTGATATTGTTTGAAATATTTTTTGTCATATATATTTAATCATTTTGATATTTTACTTTACACAAAATATTGTGTTTATGTTTCATTACACATAATGATAATTTTGGATTTTATTATAAAAAAAATATTTTAGATTTCATTACACACAAAACAATGTTTTACTTAAGTCACATACAATAGCGAGTTTATCTTGTGTTACATGTAACACTAAGTTTAAAAGAAATGTGACATATTATTAAACTAATATTATTTAACATGATAGTTATCACCTAACCACTGAAATGGAGGGTAAGAAGAGGGTTAAAAATAAGAAAATATATGTATATATAATTAATTATTTAATGATGAAATAATTAAAAATAAAAATAAATACCTTTTGAAAGTAATGGAAATCACTTTCTAAAATACTATTTTTTTCACATAAATGATTTTTACATCAATAAATTAAATGAATCACTTTTGGTAAAGGATTTTAATTAAATTTTTATATTATATATTAAATAAAATATTTAAGAGTAATATTTTGTGTAATATATACAATTGATAAGAATAAATAAAACTTTACACTCAAAAACTATATTTTTCTAAATTGTTGTTTTGTCTCCCTTTGCGCACTAAGTTTAAAATTAATTTTATAAAATTTTAAAAATTTAATTTGATAAAATAAACTTAATTTTTTATATAATCATGTCAAAATTATCTTAGGGTGAATTTTTTCAAATTTTCTGAAAAGAATAATTTTTTTATGAATATTGGAAAAAATGAATTGTAATTGAAAATTTCCTTTTAATTTATGTTATTTATAATTTTAAATAATTTTTTAAAATTTTTTAAACTAAAAAATACATCAAATATATATATATATATATATTATTCCAATTTAGTTCATTTAAATCATTTTCAGATTTAAATTGTATATAAAAACATTATAATAGTTTTAACTTTTTCTTTTTAAAACCCTCCTTTCTCATCTCGCCTACACGATTAATTTTAAATTAGTTTTTTCCACTTATAAGAATGGAATTTTAAAAAAAAATATTTTCTATATCTTGAATCATAATAATTTATAATATGTTCATCTTAATTTTTAGCCAAAATAATAGTAAAAATAGTAAAAATTATTTACCCTGGTTAAGATAAAAATGGATTTGTTGGGGGTTAAACTTAAAAGATAAGGGTAAAAAATGATCCAAAACATGTCCAAAACCCATTTTATGGAAATAATTTTACCTTGTACCTTCTATTATTGAGAATAATATATTTTTATCTTTTTTTAAATAATAATCTGGTTAAACCTTTGTATCTCAGAAAATTACAAATGTTCCACTCACATCCCTTATAAAAGGTCATCCCTTTTCCTCTCCTCTTTACACCATCAAATCCTTTTTTTGGCCAATAAAGTCAAAAATCACTTCCCAAATTACCTCATATCATAATATAAGAATTATTTTGTGTATAATTCCATCCTAGGAAGACATTTTGGGTAAAACTATGAAGGTTACCCAAAGAAGAGGTAACATTCATCAATGAGATTTTTTTGTTTAATTTATTTCTACACCTCCTTCAATTGTTATTATACCATTATGATATAATAAAAAAATATCTAACATACATGGCTGTTGTTATATTAATTTAATAACCTATAACCATATACACTTCCATCAAATGGGTTATGAAATCAATGTTAGTGTGTATGCAAGACTACCGACTCGCAAACAAATGTCATTCATTTCTCCATTACCACCTCTCCCAGTTTTGGTATGATGATGTATATAAATTATATATAATATATTAATTACATAATTATACTTATGGATTAATTATATAATATTTAGATTTTTACTTTTCATTATGTATGGGATATGATAATTTTGATCGTGTGTATGGTGGACCACCCCCTCACAAAATAAAATGTGATTCATTTTCACTAATGATTTACATAGAAGATAATAGAGATAAAAATATTTTATATACATGAAATAATTATGATATTAAATAAAAAATTATCACTTTATTAATATAATATATCATTTATTTCTTACCATTTCACTCATTTATAGATGATAACATCTTTTGTATATGTGTGGATTATCTCCCTTGTAAAGTGATGTGCCTCTCTTTTCATCACCACAACACATGGATTATATGTATAATCATATTTAATGAAAAAATAGTATATTTATGATATTATAAAAATTATTAAAAGAAAATATGTTACATACCTCATTTCCATGATGATCTTTGAAAAGTTGAAATGTTACTCATGCGTATGTACGACCTACTGTCTCCATGATCATAATGTACTTCATTTCTCAAAACCATATTTAATGATTTGTATTAAAATTATAATTGATGAATAAATATTATAATTATTTAATGATAATTATTTTGAATATTAATGAATCGTGATAAATTTAAGTGGATTAAAATTAATAAATCAAAACAAATACGCAAAACAAAGTTGGTATTTCCTAAGATATGAATTTAACACTGAATGGTTAATAAATAGGTAATAAAATGACATAAGTAAATCATATATGGTATAATATATATAAATATAGTTATCTAATAGAATTATAATAAGATTATATTTATTATAATAGAGGTTCAAACATGTACGAAGGAAGTGAAAACTTAGGGTAAGGTACTTTTGTTTCACTTTTATTTCCTATGAGACAAATGAAATATTTACCATGTGTTTCTTTTATGTGGTGTATATAATACCCATGAATGTATTTTATGATTATTATTTTGAAAATTATAGTGATTTATGCATCCATTTTATTAAATATCTTTTATGAGGTTTACGATTTCAATGATATCATTGTAGTAAAAGATATTTGCCTCAGTTTGCCTTCTTTGAGATACAGGATTTTGTTATGAACCTTTATTAATTTACAAGGTGTTTATAGATCCTATTTGACATTTAATATAATAAATTAGTTTTTCATCATGATATTATAATATTCATTTAATTTTATTATTCCATGGATCTTATTATTCAATGTTACGAAAGTGGTAAGGGTTTTAAGTTACAATCTCATCATTTGTTTAGATTGTTCATGATTATGCTTCCAATGATGAAATATTATGATATATATCTCAATAAAAACATGATTTCTATTCTAATATAGTTATTTTAGGAAAATAAATTTTTCCCCTTCATCTTACTCTCTTTATGTATGTCACAACCCGACCCTACCAGTCTCGAGCCGCCACTACCCCAGGCCCCCCTCCATAGGCCAGGGGCTGGCGACAAACGTCAAAGGCATAACGATCTTGGGGAGGCCTTCGCCTAAGTTCTTGTACACACACACATAGCCCACTCGATGCAGAAGTGTAGAGTAAAGATAAAACCAAAGGATGAACAACTATAATCCAACCACAATCATTCATAAAATTCTAAATAGAACAAGTAAAGTGATGAAAATTACTGACAAGATAACTGAACAGAAAAAGGGAAAAACACACTCCCAACCCAAAAGGTGTGCCACATCCCGGAAACAGGTAAAAAAAATAAAATAGCTGGTGAGTCTCACACCTGAAAGTCCCACTATGACCACTAAATGAAGCCCAAGCTCCTGTGTCCTCTACGCTCCTCCGTAGTCTCGATCAACCTGTCTGTCATCTGCAAGGGCACACCAAGTGCGGGAAAATCCCAAGTAGGGGTGAGTATAGAGATAATCAGTAGGATGCCCCGAAAGCTCGAGGGACCAACAAAGAAGGTATTGAAACAGTAAGCAGTAGAAAGAACAAAGAACAGTGTAATAGTAAAATAGAGAGAGTAAACCTCAACCCAACAAAAGAATGGAATTGGACTCTTCCAAACCAATAGGATCTAGACACAGAAAGCATGTGGCATACCTCGCGTTTCTTCACCCCTCATAGAAGAAGAGTAACTGAACCCAAGGAGTGTAAAAAAAAGTAGGGTGTATATATATATATATATATGCTCAACAAGAAACCCGAACGTGTCTTTATGGGGGTCCCAATCTCCAATCTCAACCTAGGAAAAGTCGCCAATAGTTCTAAGGATATCCATCACTGATGACCATCAGTCCCGCACGTCAAAGCTGTCTCAATGCTAAACCATACAACCGAGGGTCCCGCTACAGTAATCACAAAGAGAAGTCACTGACTAGCCACATATAAAGGGATGAGTATGAAATAATTCATATGGAAACCCACTTCCCAGCCCAGCTGGAGGGTAAAACCTAATAGGTTGTTGGGTAACCAACTTCCCAACCCCACTGGAGGGTAAACCATAAAGTCAATGGGTAACCCACTACTCGGCCCCTGCCGGAGGGTAAACCCTAAAAGGTCATCGGGAAACCCACTGCCCAGCCCCGCTGGAAGGTAAACCCTAATGTCAATGGATAACCCATTGCCCAGCCCCAATGGAGAGTAAACCCTAAGGTTAATGGGTAACCCACTGCCCAGCCTTGCCAGAGGGTAAACTCAGAACTAGTCCGATAACTCCACACTACCCGCACCACCTCTGGGTGTCACTAACATCGCTATCATGTGTTTGTTCAGAGTGAATCAAAATAAACTCCGACCAACACCCTTTCATGTTTCCACATTTAATAAGATCTAGAAAGAGTCTCTGCACACTGAAACAGATTACATCGTTGTAATCCTCGTGGAAAAACACGCGAGATAGACTAGTTAATTGTTAGAAACAAACTCCCAAAGAAAAAGTTATTCAACACCACTTTCTTCTCATACAGCGTCTCGTAGAACCCACACCTCAGTCCCAAAAGAGGTCAGGTGAACTGTGCCATCGTGATACTCTCGGAAAAACACGCAAAGATGACAATTCATTCACCCCGAACGGACGTCAGATGAAAAAGTTTCAAAACGCTGCACACAACTTAAAAGACGTCCAGTGGGGCCCATCCCTCAACTCCGACTTCGACGTCTGAAACCACCTTGGACCACATTATCTTGATTCTAGGGTCACAACACTACTGACGGTGCCTTAAATGGACTCCGTATATGCTTGTGCCATCTGAATCAAGAATATCGGAGAGGTGCTAAATAATGCTTAACGAGCGTGTCATGCTAGCAAGCTCCCATCTCGAGAATTAAAAATCCTTGAGACCATCTCAAAAACTCCTTCTCGATCCATGCATTGTGCTTCCATAGACGACACCCCAAACCAAAACTCGTAGTAAAAGATATGATTGTCCGAAGACAAGGGGAAAACCCCCTTAGGGCTAGACCGGCCTGGTCCAGCCGGTCCACTTGGCCTGGGTCATCCCGCGCCGACCGCCCCTCATGGTCGTTCGATGTCTCGCGCAGAGACTCTACTTCAGCGGGTCTTGGTCTGTCATTCGGGGTCGCACGTTGCGACCCTCATCGTGCCCCACACCGGTAACCTGGGAGACCACCACCGCCGCCAGAGAGCCCGTCGTCGCCGCCTGGGACCGCCGCTGCTACCTAGGTCTGTTCCGCCGCCTGGGACCGCGCCATCACCGCCTAGGGCTGCCGACGCCTCCTAGGACCATGCCGCTTCTTGGGACCGTGCCACCACCTGGGACCGCTACTATCGCCTCCTGGGAGCCCGTCGGAAAACCAATTTTGGGAGGAAAACTTACTGAGGTTGCCCCGGGCACCCCGAGACTCATATTTTCAATCCTAGAAGAGTGTTAGAAAACATGGATCGAATCCTACTAAACTATGGGATTCACTCAACAGAAAAACAGCATTTTGATGCAATGAATTTAATTCAAGGAAGATGCGGAAATTAAAAAAATGAAAATACATGAGCCTACCTCGCAGGGCGTAGCCCGTTGCTTCGCCGACGATCTGCCAGAGCCACCATGCCTTGGAGAGGTGGGGAGACAGGCTTGAGTCTTGTTTAGAGGAATTCCTCCAGGGAGAGGCAATGGAGAAGAAGGAGGAGGGGTGGGTGTTTAAGTAGGGAAAATAATAAAAATTTAATTACTTTTTAAACAACCACTAGTAGGCCCATACAAGAACATTTGACGGGGTCGGGGTTAACACTCCCCTCGGGTAAAATCCACATTCTGAGCGCAATGGTGTTCTTGGAATTTTAATCTGAGCCTCTATTCAGAAGTCATAGAGTTCATGACCGAAGATGCTAAATTACGAAAATGCCCCTGGTGGCGTTTTCCACAGAAGGGTCGTGCCCGCGAAAGTCACACCCCTTCTAGGGTAAACGGCATGCTCCAGACTCAATGGTGCCCTCAGTTTTCCCATTCGATCAATTGTTTATGAGTTATTCAGTTTATTTTGACTTTCCAGTGTGAACGCACTTAAAATTTAATTCCAGCCACATCGGGGCTCGGAATCACATGTCGTCTAAACACCCTGTCTTGAATAACATCAAGAAAATTTTAAAGTATTACAGGCTCAACTCTCGGTTTCTTAAATCATTCCCTCCTTCATGTTTTTTAGTCCCGAAAAACAAAACTATAAAAACAACTCGGGATTGTTGGGCAAAAATCCCCCAAGGTAACATTGCAGTATTTTTTGGGTTGATTGTGTTTGTTGACAAAGCAGGTTTCCATGGATAATTGTCGAGTTCCCGAGAAGTTGTTGACATTACATGTTGACAAAGAATAATGACAAAGGAAAGGACGATCTGGAGGCGGTACAAAAGAGCAGTACAAGGTGGCACCGTTTCCCAGTGTTTGCCAAATTTTTGGGGTCCAAAATTTGGAGTTTGGTGAGCATCGCGAAAAGTGGATTTCCATGAAGAACATAATTTCATATGTAAAAGGCATGAATTTCGTGAAGATAGGATTCATGGATTGGATTTCGCGAAGGCCATAGGAATGGAGGCGGTGATGCTTCGCGATTACGTCAAGCTTCGCGAACGGCAGAGGATGAAGTGCATCGCGGCGGTGAAGGGATTTGCGAGGGAGCTTCGCGGCGAAGACGTGGAGGAATGTTTGGCTTCACAAGGGAGATTCGTGGCGAAGTCACGAAGGTATGTTCACGGTGATTCTTCGCGACTACGTCAAGCTTCGTGAACGGCAAAGTGCCGTGGTGCTTCGTGATTTGGACAGAATTCCGGCGGAATCTTTGGAGCTTCGCGATTTGAGATGACGTGGCGTTGACTTCGCGTGGAATGAACAAGGGTCGGTGGAATCGCCTATAAATAGAGGCCGACCCCTTCGAGCGAAGTAGAGAGCATTTTCATAGAAGATCATTTGCTCTCGATTTGTGAAGGTGGTTCGCGGAGCCAGTGTGCTTCGCGAAAGAGGTGCTTCGCGGCGGCTATTGTAGCTCCGCGAAACCTGTGAGCTCCGTGTTGGCTTACTTAGCTTCGCGAGGGTCGTTGATTTGCGACGGCTTGAGCATCGCGAGAGTGCTTCGCGAGGGTGCTTCGCGAGTGAGCTTCGTTGAAAGGCAGGAGCTTCGCGAAGGCTTGTTGAGCTTCGTGAAATTGGGAGCTTCACGAAGTAGGGTGCTTTGCGAAGGTGTTTCCAAAGGATGTTGCCCAGTGGTCAGAGGCAAAGTGCTATTCATCAGTGGATGAAAGTTGAACTTCAACAGAGCATCTACATACAGAGAAAGATGCATTACTTAATGGAAATGAAGAGACCTATAGGTCTATAAATGGTGAGTAAATCCCTTCCAAGAGTAGTGAGCTTAGGAAGAGGAAAAAGGTGATCCTCTCCACCGGCAGTGAGCCAGAGAGAGAGAAACAGGGAGTGACCCTTGGGAAAGCAGTGAGCTGACCCTAAACATTGTATATGCAGTGAACCTGGGCATAGAAGTGATCTAGCCCGAACATTGTAATCCACAGCTAGTGAAGTTTAGTGGACTTGGTATGACTGGCAACCTGTCGGCGTATGCTCCTTGGACGTATCCCTTAGCGGTGAACCAAGTAAAATTGTTGTGTTATGTGCTTGCTTTACTTTCTGTTTATATTGTCCAGTAGGAAAGAGAGAGAAGAGTGTTTTTCTTAACAGCGAAACAAGATCGCAAATGGGATTTAATTTTTAATTAGTCATACCCTGATTCACCCCCCCTCTCAGGGTATTCAGCCTAGTGGACCTAATAGGGATACTAAGCTCGTATCTGACTCTCCCGTTTCTAGGTTCTCTCCTGCACCCTCCCATATTTCCACAACACATGAACCAAATGGATGGTTCGTCCACACAGTGTCTGCTCCTGCCGACCCTCAATCACCCTTGGGTGCTCCGCAAAGGTGGATCCATCCTCAATGTTCAGCTCTCCCCAGTAAATGACGTGTGTGGAGTCGTACACGTATTTCCTCAACTGCGGCACGTGGAAGACATCATGCACCCTCTCCAGCTGTGGGGGTAGAGAAAGACAGTAGGAAACCTCACCAACCATGTGCATGATAAAAAAGGGCCCAATGAACCTTAGGGATAGCTTTCCTCCCCTTCCGAACCTCCGTGTTCCACGCCGCAGGGAGACTCTCAAAAAGATATGGTCCCCCTGCTCGAACTCCAAAGGCCAACATCTAAGGTCTGCGTAGGATTTCTGTCTGCTCTGATCCATCTTCCTCAGCTCATGAATGACCTGCACCTTCTTCGTCGCTGGCCGTACCAACTCTGGGCCCACGATGGAGGTCTCCCTAACCTCTGTCTAGCACAACAGTGACCTGTAGGGCCTTTCATAGAGGACCTCAAAAGGTGCCATGCAGATAGTAGAGTGGTGACTGTTGTTATACGTGAACTCCACCAAGGGCAGTTGATCCTCCCATCTTAGGCCAAAGTCTAACATGCACGCCCTGAGCATATTATCCGACACCTGGATAGTGTGCTCAGTCTTCCCATCCGTCTGGGGGTGGAAAGATGTACTCATTCACAGCAGAGTCCTGAATTCCCCCTGCAGGCCTCACTACAATCGTGACGTAAAACACATGTCATGGTCAGAGACCATCTTCAAGGGTACTCCATGAAGGCGAATGATCACCCGAACATACAGCTGCCCTAGAATCTCCGCCGAGCCCTGCTCCCTGATGGAAAGGAACTATACTAACTTCGTGAGTTAGTCTGCTATCACACAAATGGAATAGTGGCCCTTCACTATGTGCAGAATCCCTGTGATGAAGTACATTGATAATCCTTCCCACTTCCACTCTAGGATATCAAGGGGTTGCAACAACCCTGCCGGAACCTGATGATATGCCTTCACCTACTGATAGGTAAGACACTGAGAAATGAACTCACCTACGCTCCGCTTTATGTCAGACCACCAAAACTACCGATGAAGGTCTCTGTAAATTTTCCCCAAACCAGGATGTATATCCAAGGGAGAAGTGTGGAACCCGCGCATTACCTCCTCATGCATCTCCACTAGTACTACAGCTCTCCCCTAGAACAAGATCTCGTGATTCCATCTTTCAGAATACCAATCAGGTGCCTCACCCGTGGATATCTGATCACACAGTACCTCACTGTCGACATCCCCCAAATACAACTCTCTCACATGCTCAAGGAGCGAAGGAATCAACACGATTGACTACAGAAAAGTCTTACCCTCCTGGTCCATCAAGGTCATCCATAGGGAAGCAAACTGATCTGAAGCTTCCCACACTAAATGTGCCTCGAACTTCCTAATAAGAGCATCTGCTACTACATTTCCCTTCCCTAGAGTGTATACTATCTCGAAATTATAGTCTTGTAGGAACTCCAACCAATGCCTCTGCCTCAGATTCAAATCCCTCTAAGTGAAGATGTACTTGAGGCTCTGGTGGTCTGAGTAGACCACAAAACACTCACCCAGAAGGTAGTGTCTCCATAACCTCAGGGCGAAGATCACCGCTGTTAGCTCCAAATCATGAGTTTCATAATTCTTCTCATGGGGCCTCAATTTCCTCGACCCATATGCAATCCCTTCCCACTGCTGCATCAACACGCACTTGAGACCAGCTCCTGAAGCATCACAGTATACCATAAACACAACACCCTCTTCTGGCAGCCTCAACACTGAAGCACTAGTCATCCTCCGCCTCAGCTCCTTGAAGGACTTCTGGAACTGATTAGTCCAGGTGAACGGTCATCCCTTCTATGTCAATGTGGTAAAAGGGGAAGCAATCCTGGATAAATCTTCCACAAACCTCCTATAGTACCCTTCCAAATCAAGGAAGCTTCACACCTCTGAAGCCTTATTGGGTGGCTGCCAAGCAAGAACTGCCTCTATATTTGCGAGATCTATGTATAATCCTTGATTCGTAATGACATTCCCTATAAAGTGAACCTCATGAATCTAGAACGGACACTTAGAGAGCTTCCCATAGAGCTGGAGCTCTCAGAGTATGTCCAGAACCATTTTCAAATGATCTGCATACTCCTATTCCATTGCAGAGTAGATGAGAATGTCAACAATAAAGACAACCACAAACCGGTCCATGTACGGCTGGAAGATCTAGTTCCTCCAAGACATGAAAACTACGGGGGCATTCGTTACGTAAAAGGGCATCACCAGAAACTTGTAATGCCCATAACGGCAACGGAAATCCAACTTCAGGATGTCAACCTCACGAACCCGTAACTGGTGGTAGCCGGATCAAAGATCAATCTTTGAGAACCACTTTTCACCTCTCAACTGGTCGAAGAGGTCATCGATCCTCCGCAAAGTGTACTTGTTCTTTATCATGGCCTGATTCAGGCGATGATAATCCACACAATGTCACAGACTCCCATATGCCTTTTTCACAAACAAAACCGGAGCTGCCTAGGGAGACACCCTGGGACTGATGAATCCTCTCTCATGAAGGTCATCCAGCTGAATTCATAGCTCCCGAAGCTCTATGGGTGGCATCTGATATGTTTCACATGATATCAGGGCGGTCCCCAGCTACAAGTCAATGCATAACTCCATCTCTCACCTTAGAGGTAGTCCCGAGACATCCTCAGGAATGACATCCATGTAGTCCTCTACAATAGTAGGGATCTAGGTGCCTATAACTCCTGCTACTTCGAGATCCATGCTCACCAACTGGTGAGAAAATGCTCGTGGGTTCCTTCTCAAAGTACGCGTCTGCTCTACCACAAGGTCTCGTTCACCAAGGATGGTGAACCTCGTCCCATCAGAATGGATGCATCTAACTAGTTTGTGCTGACAATAAATCTGGGTGTGAACAATGGAAAGACAATCCATGCCCAAGATGACATCATAAGGTTCCATCGTGATGATGAGTAGGTCCCACGTGAAACTCTCTCTTCCGAATGACAGTTCGTACTGTCTGCAGATAAAGGTCACCAACGAGGTACTTCACGTAGGAACCTCGACACTAAGTGCAGGTGTCATCGCCTCTATAGGAATCTCTAACTTCCCTACCAAAATCAGTGATATAAAGGAGTGTCTGGGGCCTATGTATACTAGTACCAAAGTGGGCATAGAGTAAACAAAAAGCATACCTTGGACCATATCGTGTGTTGGGGGGTCACGAACACCCATAGCCTGAAGCTGCATGTGGCCCCTACCGACAGCTCCATGATCCAGGTGTGGGCCTCCTGGTGGTGGCAGTGTAAGGACCTCGAAACGTCTTCCCCGCCTCCAGGTCCTGCCACTCTGCTAGCGCCCCCTCCCTCAGGGCCACCCTGTCCTCTCCTGGGGGATCCCTTGTCACAACGCTCCCTCAGCCGTTGTGGTGCACCCACGACCTGCCACAGCTGCTTGGTACGCCTAGATGGGCAGTCCTGTTCTAGGTGACCCAATCTGTCACATGCATAGCACCGACTATCTCCTGACTTCCCTGGTGATCTATGGCTCCACTGCAGTGTACAACCTTGCCCCTGAGTCTGATCACTGAAGGGTCTTCTCGACTGAGGCTCTACTCTCTGCCGCCTGCCTACTATCAAAGACTCTGCTCTCAAGTGGCCACTGCTAGGATCTATTAGCTAGAGTCCCTCAACCAAGAATATCTATGTCACAAGCGCCCACTGTAGCATCCCGGCATAAGTAGGGATGCACATGGTCACTACACTAGCACAGATCTCACTTTGAAGACCCTGCTCAAACTTCTGCGCTCGAAAGTAACTATCGCAGACCATATCCTATGAGTAGCATCTCAGATCAGTAAATTGGGCCGATTACTGCACCACAGTCATCCCCCCCTGCTTCGGCTCTAGAAGCTATTGAATCTGAATGGAGTGTAAACAAGAGGGGGAGTACTCTTCCCGAAAGAGCTACTGAAAGATATCCCATGTGAGAGACGACTCATCGTGGGTCTACGTAACCAACCCCCACCAACGGCCGGTCATCCTATGAAAAAGGATGAATGCTAGGGCTACCATCAGGTTCTTTGGTGTTCGTACCAGTCTGAAAAGCCGGTCCACAGAATCTAGCCAGTCTTCCACTGCCTGGGGATCCGGGTCCCCATGGAACTTCTGCGGCCGCTGACGCTAGATGTCTTGGAGCGCACTCGGCATGCGCTCAACCTCAACATGTGATGATGGTACTAACTGCCGCTCCCCAGGTGGAGGGGCTACTATTGAAGCACTGGGTGGAAGGGGATCACATGAGTGTCCCTGAACTAACACCTCGTCGCTCTCCAGGTTGTCGTCACGAACTGGAGAGGGTAAACTGGCTGGCTGCTGTCGTGGGGGCATCATGAAAATTATCAAGGATTACCGCGATCAGATGAGCATATATATATATATATCAGTAATAACAAAGGGGAGCTGACTCAAAAAGGACAGAAAAAGTCTCAATCCCGCCGGATGCATGTTTCAAAGTTCCCTGCAACAAGT
Source organism: Viscum album (assembly GCA_963277665.1). Taxonomy (NCBI): domain Eukaryota; kingdom Viridiplantae; phylum Streptophyta; class Magnoliopsida; order Santalales; family Viscaceae; genus Viscum; species Viscum album. The sequence continues at coordinate 1,460,798,701 of OY728163.1, read as the reverse complement.
GTCTTAGTGTGCCGAGTCGACAAGCAGGTTATCAGGGTTCTTGTGAATGGGTATGTCGGCCGCCCATACCATCACTACACTCCCTGGCCTGAGAGATGCTCTCGAGACACATACATAATATTTCCCTAAATACCAAACAATTCCTTTTTAAGGACTCCCAAACAATTATCAAAGGAATGAACCACCTCTGATACCACTTTGTCACGACCCGACTATACCGGTCTCGAGCCACAACTACCCCAGGCCTGCCTCCATAGGCCAGGGGCTGGCGACAAGCGCTGAAGGAATAACGATCTCAGGGAGGCCTTTTCCTAAGTACCTGTACACACACACAACCCACTCGATGTAGAAGTGCAGAGTAAAGAGAAAACCAAATGAATAACGACTATAACCCAACCACAGTCATGCATCAACTTCTCTGTAGAAAAAGTAAAGTGCTGAAAAGTACTAACAAGAAAACTGAACAGAAAAAAGGGAAAAACACATGCCCAACCTGAAAGGTGCCATAACAGTGAAATAGGTAAACAAAAGTAAACAGCTAGTGAGTCTCACACCTGAATGCCTTACTATGACCGCAGAATGCAGCCCAAGCTTCTATGTCCTCTACGATCCTCCAAAGTCTCGATCAACCGGTCCGTCGTCTGCAAGGGCACACCAAGTGTGGGAAAATCCCAACAAGGGGTGAGTATAAAGATACTCAGTAGGATGCCCCGAAAGCTCAAGGGAGAAACAAAAAAAGGTAATAAAATGGTGAGCAGTAGATAGAACAAAGAACAATGTAGGTGTACAATAGAGAGAGTGCAGCTCAACCCAACAAAATAAAGGAAGTGGACTCGTCCCAACCAAGAGGAGATAGACATAGAAATCATGTGGTATACCCCACGTTTCATCGCCCCTCCTTGAAGGAGAGTAACTAAACCCAAGGAGTGGAAACCAATGTAGGGTGTATATGTATATATATATGTTCTCAACAAGAAACCCGAACGTGTGTGTAAGGGGATATCTATCTCCAATATCAGCCCAGGAAAAGTCACCAATAGTTCTAAGGATATCCATCATTGATGCCCATCAGTCCCGCATGTCAAATCTATCTCAATGCTAAACCATACAACCAAGGGTCTCGCTCTGGTAATCATGGAGAGAATGCACTGACTAGACACATAAAAAGGGATGAGTCTGAAAGAAGTCATCGGGTAACCCACTGCCCAGCCCAGCTAGAGGGTAAAATATAAGAGGTTGTTAGGTAACCCACTACCAAACCCGCTGAGGGTAAACCCTAAAATCAATGGGTAAGCCACTGACCCACCCTTGTTGGAGGGTAAACCCTAAAAGGTTGTTGGGAAACCCACTGCCCAGCCCCATTGGAGGGAAAACCCTAAATTCAATGGATAACCCACTGCCCAGCCTCGCTGGAGGGTAAACTCTAACGTCAACGGGTAACCCACTACCTAGCCTTGCTGGAGGAAAACCCCAGAACTGGTCTGATAAATCTGCAATTCCCGCACCATCTTTGGGTGTCACTAACATTGCTACCGTGCGTTGGTTCGGAGTGCATCAAAGGAACCTCCGACCAACGCTCTTTCATGTTTCCACATTTAACACGATCTCAAAAGAGGCTCCTCACACTCAAACAGATTACATCGTTGCAATCCTAAAAAAACACGCGAGATAGATTACTTAATCGCTGGAAAAGGACTCCTGACAAAAATGTTATTCAACACCGCTTTATGCCCATATGGCATCTCATGGGGCCCACACCTCGGTCCTGAAAGAGGTCAGGAAAACTACGCTATCTCGATACTATTAGAAAAACACGCAAGGATGAATATCAATTATCCTTAAATGGAAGTCGGATGAAAAAGTCACAAAACGCTGCTCACAGCTAAAAAGAAAGCTCGTGGGGCCCATTCCTCAACTCCAGTTTTGACACCTGAAACCACCCTATACCACTTTGTCATGACGCCAGGGTCACAACACCGCTGACAGCACCTTAAATGGACTCCATATGTTCATGTGCCATCTGAAACAAGAATCTCGGTGAGGCACTAAATAACCCTTAACGAGAGTGTCGCTCCACCAAGATCTCGTCTCGAGAATTAAAAATCAACGAGACCATCTCAAAAACTCCATATCGATCCAAGGATCATGCTACTACAAACATCACGCAAAACCGACACCCGTAGTGAAGGATACAGGTGTCCAAAGATAGGGGCTAACCCCCTTAGGGCTGGACCGGCCCGGTCCAGCCTGTTCACCCGGCCTCGGTCGGCCCATGGCCCTTTCTGGAGGCCCGACCACTGACCTGCAGTCCACCCACGCCGACCGGCCCTTGTGTCTGGTCGTTGTCCCATTAAAAAATTCGTCTTCAATGGGTCTCGGTCTCCCGCTCGGGGTCGAGCGCCGCGACCCTCGTCGCACCCCGCACTGGCGACCTGGGGGCCCGCCACCGCCGCCTGGGAGCCCGCCGCTGCCGCCTGGGACCGTCGCCGCCGCCTGGGACCGCGCCACTTCATGGGACTATGCCTCCGCCACTTGGGACCGCCGCCTCCCTCTGGGACCACGTCGCCACCTCGGAAAACGCCGCCGCCACCGCCTTGGACCGTCGTCGCCACCACCTGGGAGCCCGTCGGAAAACCAAGTTTGGCTAGAAAACTTCTCGGGGCCACCCCGTGTGCCCCGGGACTTGGATTTTCGATTCAAGAATAGCGTTAGAAAGCTAGGACCGAACCCTAGGCAACTATTTGCTTCACTCAACATAAAAACAACTTTTTTACGCATTGAATTTAATTCATTGAAGATGCAGAAATTAAAAAAACGAAAATACACGAGCCTACCTCGCAGGGCGTAGCCCCTTGCTTTGCCGACGATCCGCCGGAGCCGCCGCACCTTGGAGAGGTGGGGATAGGGTCTTGAGGCTTGTTTAGAATAATTCTTCTATGGAGAGGAAAGGGGGACGAAGGAGGAGGGGTGGGTGTTTAAATAGGGAAAATAATAAAAAAATTACTTAATTTTTAAACAACCACCAGTAGGCCCATACAAGAACTTTCAACGAGGTCGAGGTTAAGCCACCCCTAGGGTAAAATCCACGTTCTGAGGGCAACTTCAGTCTTGGAATTTTAATCCTAGCCTCCATTCAAAAGTTGTAAAGTTCACGTCTAAGGCTTCTAAATTACGAAAATGCCCCTGGTGTTGTTTTCCATAGAAGGGTCACGCCCGTGAAAGTTACACCCCTCCTAGGGTAAAGGGTATTCTCCAAACTCAACGAATACCTCTTTTTTTCCATACGAGCAATAATTTAGTATTTATTTGGTTTATTTGGCATGTCCAGTGTGAATACACTTAAAATTAAAATTTCGGCCACACTGAGGCTCGGAATCCCACGCCGTCTGAACGCCCTTCTCTAGAATAACATCAAGAAAATTTTAAAGTCTTACAGGCTCAAAACCTGGGTTCTTATAAAGTATTAAATTGTTTAAAATAATTTTTTATGAAAAAATAATATTTATTTCTCTATTTGGTCGAAAACACTTTTTCATCAAAAACCATGATTTCTAAATAATTCAAAAAAAATATTTTTAACATTATAAAAATAATTCATTAAATAAATGGTTACCCATGTTTGACCATTTTAAAAAATGTTTCAAAAAGAATAATCATCTCATTTTATAAGAAATTCCGATTTTATTTTTCCAAAAATGTGAAAAGATTATTTGTATGGAATAAATGAAATTTATTTCATCATGACTATTATTTTATATGAAACTTATTTTTTATTTTTTCAAGGCTATTTTTAAATAAAATTATTTTTTAAAATTATTTACAATTTTTTTAAAGTGGAATGGCTATTTTCTTCTAGAAATATTTTAAATGTTCTTTAATTCTTTATTTATAATTATTCCTAGTTTCTTTCAAAGATAAGTATTTTCAAAATGTGTTCTATCTTAAAACATTATTTTCTATAAAAATTTATTTTCATCAAAAAATTATTTTATTGAACATTAAAAATAATTTTCCATTTAATCTGACATATATTAGTGTTATCTATGCCTTTCCAAGGATATGATCAAAGGATACCATTATTAATCTGTCTCTGAATGGTTTATGTTTACGATGAAAATATGTTTATGAATACCAATTGTATTTTTTGGATTATACCATGAAGATATTATCATGGAAGACATTTAATTTTACCCAGGTTATACTATGATTAAATGGTTAAATTTTTATGAAACCAATTTTTTCCACTGGTTATGTTTTGATAAAATAATTTTGAAACCCATTTCATTTCATGGGTTATGATATAATTAATTTTATATGATCATGTGGAAAACATATATAAGATTTTAATTTTGTGATTGTTGTTACATTATAACCAAGGAAAGATGGTATGCTATAAACAAGGAAGATGGTTACATCATAACTAAGATGGGTGGGACCTATATGTCCCTTCAATGCATTGGGTAATGATTTATATCGCATGAGATAGATTGGACTAGAATGGGGATTTAACTCGGTTAAATAAAAGACTTTTTCCACTATGATTGTCTTGAGGCTGAAATTTGACTACTAAGATGGTTTTTGGAGTGAACCCATTCCATTAAGAGGAAAGGTATACCATTGTTGATGGTGGTGTGTCCCACCCAGGAGGTATAGTCACCCATGTAGTTCCCTAATATGTTTTGCAATATTACATTAACTACAAATTAAATTATTTTATATGATTATGTGTATACCAAAATTCTATGTCTTAAGTCAATATTATGCTCTCATGAATAATGTTCTTTCATTTCCTTATGATTTACATCTTATGAACTACCGATATTTATTCCATGACTCAAGATAATGATCTTTGATATTCTTGGTTAGGTTTTCAAATGTTATGATCATGTTATAAACATTTATTTTCATATTATACTTATGCCTTTCCCTTTTTTAACGTTATTAAGTTTCTGAGACCACCCTTTCTTATGTTTCATTTCCCTAGGTTATGAAGAATGAATTTTGGTACTTTTTTTCATTAAGAGTGATAAATGGTATGATCTTTATGGGATACATTGAAGATATATCAAAAACTAAGAATTTTTTATTCCAGGTTTGCAGAGGCACTAAAATATTATGTTCCTCAAGTGTGTGTTTATGTAATGTAATTATTATTCATCTAAAATTATCTAATATCCATGTATTAGAATATAGGGTCTCTAAAGTTGGTAATAGAGTAATGGTTTATTTATCCTTTGGAAATTAGGATTATAAATCTTTAGTAATATACCAAGGGTTGTTTCTAAGGATATTTCTTGGGATGTTTCTAAGGATAAGTCTTAGGCTGAGTCAAAGTATAGGAAAATGTCTTAGAATTTCGTTAAATGATAGAGAAAGTTGTTTCCAAGAAATATCATCCATACATGGGTATTACAAGTGGATGTAGCTCTAGAATATAGGTGCCAAGGGGTAATAACTCTTAAAAGGGAACATTGATCTGGACTCGATCGTCACCCAATGCATTATAAAGAGCCTTACTGCACACATAGTTTGACTCTCCTAAGGGATATTATTTTGAAAATGAAAATCTTATTATGAACCGTCTTGAAGGATATAAATAGATTATGATCATAGATATCCTTGGTCAAGCCTAATGTATCATAAATTTAAAATAATAAATCATGATTTAGACATACTATATGTATTTTTTCAGGATTATTTGGTTTTACAATAATATTTGTTTTGTTCACACTATGATTTTCAGTTTTAGCCAGTAGCATGAACTAGAAAGAAGTTTGGTTAACATTTAATGCGATAGAAATTTTTTTGATGAGAATCCAAATGTGTTTATTACTACAGTGAATGGTATTATGATTTTTTTTAGTTATTTATCATGTAACATGATTAACAATGTTCACCTTAAACAACTCTTGGACTCACCAAAGAGGATACCGAGATAGTCACCTGATAGTTTTGGTATTAAAGAACAAGGATGGAAGAAGATTCAGTTTCTTATATGTTGAGAATGTGGATAGAAGTAGTCAAGGTAATTTCTCATATGGTTGAGAAGATGTTTTGGGTGTAGAAAAGGAAACAAATAAATTAACTAAAAAAGAAAAAAACGAAATGTTTGGTAAACATAATGAATGGTAATATTGGTCTCCCTAAATAATTATCAAAGTATGAATGTTTTTAAATGTGGAATGTATAGTCATTAAGAAAATCGATGTCCTATGGGGAAATATTATGAAGATAATCAGAAAGTTTGTATGAGAAATGGTTTTAATTTTAATGATGAAGAGACTATGAATGACATATAAAAGGAAAGATGTATTACATAATAAGATGATGAATCCTAGTTAATGTTTTGAGGAATAGGTGGGATGATTGAATTATTTATACATTATAATTCAAGGGTTATGTTATATAAATACTGAAATATATCAGGATTGTTTATTATATGCTTTTTTTTAAGGATTTGTGAAAATATTTAAAATTTTACTGATGGAATAGAAAATTGATTTAATGGAATGGTGATATTTTGATCAAGGGAATATAACCCTTAATATATTCTAGATGTTGAGATAATAATGTTTGTATAAAGAGTTGTAGAATATAAATAAGAAAATTTAATAGTATTGGGGACCTTGGAACAGATTAATTGTTTGTGGAATAATTAGATTATGTTAATATTGATAGAGTTTGCTGCATTATTGTATTTGTGAAATATATTCAATAATATGTTTTGTATTCAACGAATAAATAAGTATGTATTTTTTTTGTTATGGTTTTTTGTTAATTCATGTTATTACCATGTTTCTAAAGAATACATGATAAAGGTATTCACATATTTGTTATGTGAAAATCAAGGTCTAGTTTATGATAATTCGGGGATTAATGTTAAGTTAATTTTAAGAAATTTAGTGACCAAATTTATTTATTTTGAATTATGGAAGAGTTATATGGTAACCATTTATGGAATGGTTTAAGTTAAAATATAGATAATTATTTACATAATAATGTATTACTTCACCATATAAATATTTATTCATATTAAAGGAACTATTCTGACTATTTAATTATGATGATAACCAGTGATATACGAAAGGAATTTTTATCCTATTTGGGGAACGTATTATCCTTTAGTGATTTAGGAATAAAAAAATCAACTTAATATGTTAGAGTAAGATATGAACATGAAATTGATCTAGGGTCAACCAAATGATGATATTGTGATTATGAAATATAATGAAATCATGTTTGTATATCTTCTCATGAAAATTCTTCACCTTTAAGAAAAGGGTGTTGAAATATAAAAATTTCTTGTTATCATCATTTTTGTGATTTAAATGGCCTTTTTCAAGACTATTTGGTTTATGGTTTTGTGGTCTTTAACCATCATTGGATCACCCAATTTCTTGTGATCAATTATCTCTATCACTACCTATAATTATTTATTCTTTTCTTCCATGTCCAAATCTTCACTTCACACTTATGTTCACCTCTGTTGAAACATAGTTATGAGTTACTTTAGATAAACTTTATGTTTAAAACATTCCCTTTTTAAGGGATGTTTTATTATTCATTTGTACAATGTGGGTTTTTATGAAATAATTTTTAATTATTTGACATTCAATGAGTGAGTTAAATATCAAGGTTCAAATTGATTTTAAGGGGTAAATAATGTAACACCACGATATTTTTTGAAATAATTTTTTCAAATACATTTAATGTGTTTGATGTTCTATGTTACAAGACACACTAATTTGGTATTTAATTATATGAAACTCTTAGTTTGAATTGTGTTTCACATAATACTAATTTTATCTATCATTTCAGGAAACACTGCGTTTGTCTTTATCTACACACAATACTATGTTTAGCTTGAGTTTCACACAACACATAGTTTAAATGAAACACGACATACTATTAAAATATTATTATTTAATATTATAGTCATTGCCTATCCCTAAGAATTGTGGGTATGAATAGGATTAAATAAATTATAAAAATATATTTATATATAATTAATTCATTGGTTAACAATTAATTATAAATAAACTTTTGAAAATATGGGAAACCATTTTTTAAAAACCATTTGTTTGCATATAAATGTGTTCTGCTGAAAAAAAATCAAAATAACAATTATTGGTGGATTATTTTAATGAAATTTAAATATTATATTTTTAATAAAATAATTAAAATTCATCTTATATGTTTTATAGACACGGGATAATATTAATCTAATTTTATACTTTAAAACTGCATTTTTCTAAATTGTAGTTTTGTCGCCTCTAATGCACTTATTTTAAAAATAATTTTTAAAAAATATAAGAAATTATTTGGATATAATAAAATTAATTTTTTAAATCATCATTTTATAATTATCATAGGTTTAATGTTTCAAAATATTTAGAAAAGATTAATTCTTGATGAATAGTAAACATACTGAATTTTAATTGAAATATGCCTTTTTGTTTAAATTATTTATATAGTTAAATTAAAGTTTAAATTTGTTTTAAGTTAAAATATGTTAAATTATATATATATATATATATTAATATAATTTAGTTTATTTCAATCAATGTTAATGTGAAATTTTATATAAAAACATTGTAAACATCTAAATATTTTCTCTTTAAAAACTCGCATTTTCATCATGCTTGCAGGATTAATTGTAAATTAAACTTTTCCACTTATATAAATTAAATTATGAAAAAAGGTTTCCATTTTTTGATTCATAATAATTTATAATAAGTTCAACTTAATTTTTTACCATAATAATAGTAAAATAGTAAAAAAAATATTTAACATAGTTAAGGTAAAAATGTATTAGTAGGGACTAAACGAAAATGATAAAGGTCGAAAATGATCAAAAACTTGTCCAAAACCAATTTTATATAAATATTTTGACCTTATACCTTATAAGATATAAAATAATCCAATTTTTATCCTTATATATTGATAACAACATGGTTACACATTCTTATTTTCAAAAAATCCAAATACCCCACTCACCTCACTTATAAAAGCCAACCCTTATACAATCTATTTCACACCTTCCAACTATTTTGGTTCATAAATTACTAGGAAAAATAACCTATAAATTTCCATCCACTCATCTTGTAATCCTTATTTTGGAAATAAATCCAACCTATGAAGGATTTTGGTGAAAACCTAAGAAGGATGCGAGAAGAAGAGGTATTGTTTACAACGAGCATTTTTGTTTTAGTTCATTCTCCGCGCCCTTCAATTATTATTACACCATGATGATATAACAACTGTGGTATATTAAATATACTATGATAATTTTATATTATGTTCATGAACCAAAACCATTTCCTCTTCCATCAAATTGGTTAACAAAACATCCATTGTGAGTACGGTGGACTACCGTCTCATGACCTGATGTCATTCGTTTCTCCATTAACACCTCTCATGATTTGGTTTTATGATGGATATAATTTATATATATGATATATATAACATAATTATAACTATTTATTAATTATAATGTATATATATACATTCCATTCCATAAGGGATGTTATAATGTCTCCCGTGTGTACGGTGGACTACTGCATCGTGAAGGGATGTGAATCATTTTCACAAATGATTTATATGGAAGATAATAAGGATAAATATGTGTGATATACATGAAATAATTTTTATATTAATGAAATATTTACCATGCTTTAAATACAATATATTATTTTATTTTTTAGCCTTCACTCACTGAAAGATGATAATGTCATTCGTGTGCGTGTGGAATACCGCCTTCACGAAGTGATGTTACTCTATTTTCATCACCAACCCACATGGATGATATTTATAAAAATATTTAAGGAAATATTATTATATTTATGATATTATTATAATTATATAAATATAATATATTACCTACCTTCTATCTATAATGATCGTTGAAAAATTGAAATGTTACTCTTGTGTATGTACGACCTACTGTCTCTATTATCGTAATGTACTTCATCTCTCAAAACCATATTACATGTTTGGTGTTAAAATTATAATTGCTGAATAAATATGATATTTATTTCATTATTATTATTATATTGGTTATATAACCGCAATCAATGTTAGAGGAATGAGAATAACAAATGAAAACATATACAAAAAACCAAGCAGTTATTACCCAAAAAGTGAATTTAATAGGTATTTTTTAATAAATGAGTAAAAAACGTTCATAAGTAAATCATATGTGGTATGATATATTTAATTATTTTTCTATAATATAATTATAATAAACTTATACTTATTATAGAGGAGGTTTGAATGTTTATGAAGGAAGTGGAGACATAAGGTAATGGATTTTTGTCTCACATTTATTTTCTATAAAGCAAATGTCATATTCACCATGTGTTTATTTTATATGGTTTATAAAATACCAATGAATGTATTTTATGATTCTTATATTTAAAATTATGGTTATTTATACATCCATTTGGATATCTCACTTTTATAGAGTAAATGGTTTCAATGTTTTTAATGTGGAAGCAATTTATGTCCCAATTTTCCTTCTTTGAGACATATGATTATGTTATTCACCAATATTCTTTTATGAGGTATATATACAAATACATTGATATTTAATATCATTAATTAATTTATTATCATGATATTATATGTTTCGGTTAACATTATTCAGTCACAAGGCTTATAATTTAATGTTACCAAATTGGTAAGGTTTTTATGGTAAAATCACATTGTTTATAAATAATGTTTATTATTATGCTTCCAATGGTTAAATATTATGATATTTCTCTGAAGAAACTGATAAATATTTATCTTCATAAGTTGATTCATGGGAATAAATTTTTCCATTCATTATACACTCTTTAAGTACTCAAGAGTTTAATCAGATATTTTTATAAAAAAAGCTTCTTTATTTGTATCTTTAGTCAAAAAACCTTTTTCATCCAAAACGAACTTTTTATAAAAAAATTTAAAAAAATATTTAAATTTATAAAAGATATTTATTAAATAACTTTTTAGACAATTTATCTTTTTACAATTATTTTTAAAGGAATCATCATGTCATTTTCCAAGAAATACCTGTTTTGATTTAACTGAAAATTTGAAAGGAAATTTTGTATGACATGAATGGAATTTATACATCCATGAGAACTATTTTATTTGAAGGATCCTTTATAATTTCTAAATGATAGTTTTAAATAAATTGATTTTTAAAATTTCAAACAATGTTTTTTTACAACAGAAAGGTTATTTTCCTTAATAAATATTTTAAATGATGTTTAAAGCTTCCTTAATAAATTTTCAAATTTATTTTCAAAGAAAAGTGTTTTCAAAATTTATTTCAATTTAAATATTTATTTTAAAAGAAAATCATTTTCTTTCAAGAAATGTTTTAATTGATCTTCCACATTTTCCTTCTAAGATGATATCTTTTGATGTTATCTATGTCATACTTGGGATATGATCCATGGATAAAATTCTTATTCTTTCTATGATTGTTTTGGATTTATGATGATAAGATGTTTATGAAAACTGTTTCACTTCCATAAGATATACTATGAAAAGATTCTCATGAAACCCTCTTCTTTTTCAACTGTTTATGCTATGATGAAATAATTAAGTGATTATGAAACCTGTTTTATTTCCACATTTCTTGTTCGGATAAATTTTTTATAAAACCCATTTCATTTCATGGGTTATGATGTGATGAATATTTTATGATCTTGAGGCACACATATATTTGATTTTAATTATGTGATTTTAGGTATGTTACAACCTTGGATGGTGGTTATGGTATAACCAAGGTAATTAGATATATTATAACTAAGATAGGTGGGACATATATCTCCCTCCAATGCATAAAGTAAATATTTATATCTCATGAGATAGATAGGACACGAATAAGGAGTGAACCTAATTTAGTAAGGGGATTTTTCCACTATGATAGTATAGGGAGTAATCCTTGATGAATATGATTATTTGGTGAGTGAAACAATTCCATTAGGAGGAAAGGGGTTCCACTATGGATCGTGGTGTGTCTTGCACTGAAGGTGTATCCACCCATGGAGTGACCAAATTTTTTTTCACAATGTACCTTTACTTATAAGTAAATGTTTTTTATGCTTATGTTTATGTCACAATTCTATGTATTATGATAATATGATATTATCATGACTCCTTTCCTTTGATTTACTTATGATTCATGTCTTGTGAACTTCTAATAATTGTTCCATGACTAAATATTATGTTCTATGATATGCAAGGTATGGTTTTAAAATGTTATGATCATATTTTTATACCCATATTTTCTTGTTATGAATATGTACCTCCCTTTTTTACCCTTACTAAGCATCTAATCTCACCATTTACTATTATTAATTTCTACATTTTATGAAGAAATGATTTAAGTAGGGTAAATCTATAATGAGTAATAAATGGGAAGATCTTTGTCGAAGATATTGAAGATCTAGTATGAATTGAAAAGATTATGTTCTATGTTTTTAATGTCAATAACCCATTATGATTATCAGGAATTTTTTATATAAAAAATAATATTCATCTAAAAAGATATAATATTTATGTATGAGAATGATGGGTCACTATAGTTTAGAAATAATGCATCATTTAAGTAATTTCATGTCTTTAAAATTATGAATTTTATTCTTAATAGGGAGAAACAAATGATATTTGAATCCTATTGAGATAAATATATATTTCATGGATATATAGGTAAGGTAAAAGCTTAAAAATTATTCAATAATAGGATTGGAAAATGTTTTGATAGAAACTATGTTTTTCTAGTACAGAATGATAAGAATAATTAGAAAATCAATGAACAATGTTAGGAGGATAATGATGAAGATATGAGAATCTTTATAGGATTTTATGTATATAAGTTAGATATAAAATAATAATAAAATAAAATTCATGATAAAATTAGACCAATATATACATATAATATGATGATCTAAGATAAAAATTATAGGTATAACATAATCGGTGATTTGAGAGAACCAGTGTAGACCTGCACAATGAGGTATCTACAACAATAATATTTCATATCACAGGTGGATCCAAACTATTTTTAAGAATCTATAAGATATGAGAATTGGGTTTATATTATAAATTAAGAGATTGACCAAATAAAAAAATTTCATACCTAGTATATTGTTTTGAGGCCGATGTACAAGAATTTCATCGAGACCAAATGGGTCTTCTAAAACAAGCTAAATGAAATGGAACAATTGTTTAAAACAAAGAACGACATATGTGCAAGGGATACTCCTAGATAGATGGTTTCTATGTTCATGAAACATTTTCAAATGTTGAAAGTCTATATGTAATTATATTATTCATGTCCCTAGTAAAGAAAATTAAATTTAGATGTTTCCATATATATATATTAATTCATCATCTGAGATTTGGGTTTTAGAATAATTTTATTTCAAACAGCCATATGGTTTTATCTTTCATGAATATGAAAAAAACAATTTGGTTAAGTAAGTATTTTTATGTTTGAAAATAGAAACCAAGATCATGGTATTCATGACTTGATGAGTATTTGAAGAATCTCAATTTTCAGTGTTATTGATCTAATTACAATAACTATGTTAACAATGTGAGTATTCAAAGGATGATGGTGTTTTTGTATCCAAATTACATAATATTTGGTGGATGTAATCAAGATAACTCAAAATATTTTTTATAATTCCTGAAATTTGAGCTTTAAAATGTCAATGATATGTGATCTTATATTCTTTATTGGTTCTCAGGTAACACAAGGAAGGATGGAACATTCATTTATTAATATAAATATTCTAAGGTGGTTCTAAGAATATTTTTTATAAAAAAGTTAAAATGAGATGAAAACTCTGGTCATTGAACAACTAAAATTTTTCATAGGTTGATGAAATTTAATTGGTCAATGTTACATTACACATTTATATCATTGGGAGTCTATTGTACTTAATAATGACATAACTCGTTATTATTTTTTCCACATGCCAAGAGGCATGGTACCAAAGTAATATAAAGGAAATTCAATTACATTTGATCAAAATAATACTTTACTATACTAAAGGCATGGTATATTTTGGGGTGTTCTACAGTGAAAAGTAATAGTATAAGTTATTGGGTTATACATATAAAAATCAAGAAAGATTGTTATATGATAGAAATTCAACATCATGGGGTGCATTTTATCATGGTGAATTGCATATTTACTTACTAATGAAGAAATAATATTTCATTTATCTGGTCACTATAGAAGCTAAATATATTTCAGTTACTCAATCCTAAATGAGGTCAATATAGATAAATAAGTATCTTAAAGATATGGGAGTTGAAGCAATAAACCCAATCCAAATCAATTGTGATACTCCAAGTGCAATAAATATTAGTAAAAATCATGTCCATAAAACATTTAGGATGGAAATTGAAATCAAGTACCATTTCATCAAGTATAATGTATAGTATGGGATTTTGAATTGGGAGTATGTTCCTATAGGAATAAAAGTTATATATATTATAATGAAGGCCTTACCCAGATAAGTGTTTGAATGAAATCACCTAGCTCTTGGAATCTAGTTGAATCCCTACACTCGAATAGTTTAGATACAATACCCCCTCTCCCTGTGGTATGGTGTGATTTCCTATATATACTGATATGTTTTCTTTACATTATTACATACTGAAAAGGAGTGAACATTGGATTCACTGAAAAGGGGGAGAAGTCTTGATCATGAAAGGGGGATAAGATGATAGGGGGAGTAGGGAAACAAGGGGACTTTTGAAACTTTGATGATATTGAAGTTTTTATTTTAATGGAAACAAAACATAGGATCACATTTTTGGTAAGTCTTTGATCCCTATATAAAAAAATTTCAACAAGTTTTCTAAAGATTTTGAAGATTTTTCAAGAAACCCAAAGAGGGATATTTTTAGAAAAAAAATCCATCTTGGTGGAGTTATTAGTTTTTTTTTAAAAAAATTATAACTTTTTTACAAGATTGGTTGATAAAGACTTTGTGATGTTCTTTAATGTTTATCATTGAAATTTGGAAAAGGAAATACTATATCATAAGCCCTAATGAATTGTGTAGTGCACATAAGTAATAACTAGTCACTCAAATCATGTAAGTCCTAATGAAATAAACAAAGTATGTAATTACTAATGACTCACATTGAATGCATATGTTCTAGGTGTGTAAGTTGGTAACATAACCCAACTGCATCACATGACCAAAATCAAGAACAGATCCATTTGTCATCAATAGTATATCCTAGGTGTATCACATAAGTCCCAATCAAATAATTTTATAGTGTATATTAGCTATGTCTCATGACCAATAGAGAGAAACTATATTCTTATCATCAATAACATATCCCAAGTGTAGTTCATAATACCAATAGGATCACACAAAGCAAATAAGAGAAGTCAATAGGATCATGTGAGTGTGAAGGAGTCACATGGATGGACTTAATGGAGGGGTTAATAGTATTGTTAGCTTTATATATTAATCAAGGGTATTTGGATATAAATATACCCCTAATAACTTCATTGATATTTCCCAAAAATTACTGAGAATATTTTTTTGGGGAATTCTGTTGAGCTATAAAGATGTGTAGAGTTAAAGAGACACACATAATTCATGCACGTAAGTTGTTAGTAGACGAGATACATGTAATTCATACATGTATTTGGTCCATGTAAACATTACAGATTCTCATGGTGAATAGTGAAGTGCATAAATTTTAAGGGGTCTCATGATGAATAGTGAAGCACATAAATATTAAGGAGTTAAATGGTATATAGTGAGATGTATAAACCTTAATGGGTTAAGAAGTGAATAGTGTAGTGTATAAACATTAAGGGGTCACCTAGTGAATAGTATGGAATGTAGAAATTATGGAATCACATGGTTAATAGTAAAATCTACACAAATATCTCAAAGTGAAAAATAATCATTACACAGAGGGGTTTTTTTGTGAAATAGAAGTTAATCAAAATGGATATTTTCATCACGTTGATAAAAATTTTGAATAGAGTCAAAATCATTAAAATATGAATCAACATAGAGATAATAAATAACATCATATGATTCTCTTATTGGATAAATGTGTTCACTTCAATAAATAGAGCAGTGGCCTTTAGAGAGTGAATAGTTGTAAACCAGGGGGATAGTGAGTCTACTCCAAACATTGAAACTAAATTTTTCTATATTAGATTTGGAACATTTAAAAATTTCTATTGTATACCCTATATATATATATATATCCCATTGATGGTGAACAACGTAAAATTGTTGTTTCCTATGAATAGTTTATTTTCCGTTTATTCATTATCATAGGAAGAATAGAGGATAGTTTTGTTTAAAAATGAAACAAGATCCACATAGGGTTTTTTTTAATATTCCCTATAATGGCCCAACCCCCCATCAATGTATTTAACTTTCTATGTAAAAAAAGTAATATATCACAACAAATCAACCACTTAGAGAATCACATATAAAAGACCAATAAAATAATAAAATACAAGGTGGGACTATTATTATCTATAAGGTGGGTCTATACAAGATATCAAAAAGAATAATCTAATCATGGGACTCTTCTCTACCTGAACCTGTGAATAATGAGGTCTACTCTACTACCCATGTTCCACAGTTTCACGATCAAGGTGTGAGTACAAATCAATATGGAACCCTAACGAGTTCCCTAACATAACCAATAATGAAATGTATGAAAATGTTTTATGCATAGAAAAAATAAAAAAATCCAAAAATAACAAAATAAACACAATAAATCCTATACATTTAAGGTGACACTCAGGATCAATCATACATTCTTTCTCCAGTGTCGTAGAGCCTCTAAACATAAAAATATAATCATCATGTGTATATGTCCTATCACATCCTGACTTGGGTCATCCCTAAATCGGAAACCTGATAAAGCCTATGTAAAGTCCCAAAGGTCATTTTTGATCCCCAAGGGTTTTAAATAAGCACTTTAGAATGAATATATGTCTTTGAAAATGAATTTTCCCATAAATAGAAAACCAGGAAAAACAACAATGGGATGTATAAAATAATTTAAACATGTCTGCATAGTAACAAACAATATAAGAATATAATTAGTAGAAAGAATATCTACTCACAAACCAAAATAAATAAAACCAAGTACTAAAAATAATAGGCGTTATATCTCTATGTGACTATGTCACTACCATGCTCCCACACCCCGCTGTCATGGAAACTTTCCACCTCAATGAGGCACCATAACGCTCTGACAAATCATGATACTAGTATCTGGTTATTTTTTCAATTTGGTTGTGATTTAAAATGGCATAATATGGTTTCATGATAGTTTTCATAAACCACCACTAAAATTAGAATCATGAATCATCTCAAATAATTTTCGTCATTTTAGTGGTCATTTTAGGGAACTATCTCAAAGAATTTTTTAGTGGTTATTATTATAGTTTTTCGTGGTGTTTTTAGGATTCCAAATATTTTAAATATATAAAAAAAGTTTTAAATGACACTATAATTAATAATATATTCTTATGGTTTAAACTTTCATTGAATCTATTATACCATATAGCGGTGGTTTAAACCACTATGAAATATATTTTACCATATATAGAGTAATTTTAAACTACTTATATATATTGTTAATCAAAAAAAATAATAAGCACTGAATCGGTTTCCCCCAAAAAATTATAGAGAGAAACATGAACATAAACAGAAATAGAAACAAATAATAATAAAAACATAAATCATTAAACAACATAAATTTTAAGTAATATATATATATATATATATATTATTAAATATAATAAGTTATAGATAATGAGTATAGTTAGACAACATTTATATTGAATCCAAATTTAATACACATCCCTACCTGAAAAACTAAGATTGTCTACATCTCGATACATGTCTCCACTCCCTTCTCTCAACACATGTATGACAACTTCCATGAAAATTTAATAGTGATTTATATTTTAATTTCAACTTAAAACTAGTAAAAGTTTATGTGCTAAATTAATATAAAATTGTGTGGTTTACCAACTGGCTCAAACCATCAATCAGTGTAAGCACCCAGGAAACATCCAGTCATCTTATAATATAATTCAAAAAATTAATTATAATACAAAATTACCATCGCATCCTATAGTTTAAAATGAGTCCCTTATTACTGTATTGTGTTCCCTTATGCATTAATTTTGTTTTTCATCAAAAGAAACATCCTCTATGGATCTAGTGTTTAAGAGTAACTAGATCCTATAATAGATTTGGATGTAATTCCCATTGACCAACAAATTTTGTCAAATGATAATGATCTAGAACTCATCCCGCAAACATGAATGGAATGCTCATATCTAGGGTCTTGACCAACTAGATCATCATTGGAGACCAAGAAGTACTGAAAGGGATTACCATCCCATATTTCTTTAATTTTTACATACAGTAAAATATTTATCAAATATAAATTAATAAATATTAACAAAGTTAAAACTATTAATAAAGTGTGATCCTATGTTAGAGGGAATATATTACTAGAAATACCAGCTTTCAAACTAATCTTATGTTAATCACTTAAATTTAAATTTTTAAGAAATTAAGTTTTTTAAAAAATATAACAGATATTTTTTTCATTAAATTTACTTTTATCATTGTAAATTAAAATTTTCATTTATATATTTTGTTTTATAAGTTATTACAATACTTAATATGTTTGTGTGATCCGTTATAATGAAAAAAAAATCATATCCCCAATAACATTAGAAATATCCTTCACATAACTCCCGTCATATTTTGTATGAACATCCAAAAAAAGTTTTTTATACAAGAAATGGTGCCCTAAATTATTTTTCCATATTAAACAGATATAAATCAACATTTTAATATATAAAATAGATAATATTATCATTTAAATATTTTAGATAATTAAAATATTACAATAGTGGATCTATTTCATGAAAAATGATTTGAATTGGCAGTGTGGGGGATGATTTTTTTCTCATCTTGATACATTATTTCTTGAATATTCCTAAAATAAATAATCATTAATTTAATATTAATGTACACATTGTCATATCCATCTCATATTTATGTGTATATGTAAAATGATATTATTATTATAATATTTTCTTAAACACCGTCTGATTCTCATAGTGATGGTTATAAACAAACACTCTTCTCTACTCTTGAGGAGCCCCTCTAGATACCTTATCATACATCTTCTAAGTTGTTAATGATGTACTATTGAATTCAATCCACAATATCCATTTAAAATCATTCTATTTTTTTACATCCAATTTCATGTGATAAGATCAGTGACAATAAAGTTGAAGAACAACTTTATAGATACATTCAATTTTTAAATTATTAATATTTTATTAAATAATTACATTCAATTGAGGCATAATATAATAAAAATTCTTTTATTCATGAATCTACTACCTTGTTCTTCCAAGATTGAGTCGTGTGTTTCGAATCAGAATATGTAATCAAAAGGGTCATCGATTCAGCTACAAACTTGCCCAAAATTTGGCGAAATATTTCAGAAATATCATATGTGGGGACCCCATAACAATCAAATGGGATGATTATCTTAAATCCATTTAGGTAAATACAACTAAGATTTAAATTTTTGTAGGAGTAGTAAAATAGCTTCTATATTTTATAAAAAAAGTAGATATTTTTATTAAAAGTGTAATAAATTTATTTTAATTAAAATTTATACCTTTAATCAGGACCCTAAAATGTTCTCATGAAGAAATAAGAGTGATCAAAACCCACTCACTACTATACTATCATGTGCAGAACCTTCAAAATTGGGAAGTAGTGCATCATATGTTTATGGGAGGGAGACAGAGTGTGTGGAAGCCACTGATGGGATGGAGATAGAGGGTGTCCTAGATGATATTGGGAGGAATCCTAAGGGATAATCAAAAATCACTAATGATGTTTGCATGGTTGGGAGAACATCAACTGGAAGTTGACGGTAATTCTTGAATAACATATTATTTGAAATTACTATTATTTAGACAAGTAAAAACCAACTTCCGAACCCATATGTCAAAATATTCACATAGAAAAATAAATTTATAAATGATAACATATCTATAGAACTAAAAACATAATATACATAGTCATGTTAATGAATGACTTCATATAGAAAAATATATAATATTTATTTTTAACAAATTAAAAACTAATGCATAGAAATAAATTTTATTATGATATCACATCTATAGTACTAGAAATTAATAATACAAAACATAGGTAGTTGATATGTTAATTGATGACTATTCACACAATTATATTTTTTTAATCATTTAATTATCCAGGTCCATCATTACTTCTTCAACATCATCTATCCTTGCAAGAATAATATTCTCAATGTAATGATTAAAAAATAAGTTAATTTATTATTATTTATGGGATTCAATGTCATAGTTCCAATATTCCACTTTATTTCCCATATCAATAAAGTTTCTTTGTTTTATGTAAACAACTACACTTCACCCTCCATCCATGAAATCTTTTAAATAATATACCATTTTATTTTACTATGTGAAGATATATGGATCATGTAATTTATATTCATAGACATCCATCAAGTATGAGATGTTTAAAGAACTAAATTGAAAGCAATACCTTTTAATACCCTTGATAATATTGACTGATATATATTTCAATAAAATAACTTAAAAATGACCATGGTAGTTTAATTTGATAATATCAGTCAACATTCCATAGTATCCCAATTAAAAAAATGTAAATATATCACTATTATATTTTTTTTAATCCCTCTTCCTAATTGAATTTATTAAATTTAAAGACATTAAAATATTAAGTATCAAACTTTAAAACCAATATTATCAGACCGAGGGCTTGACAATTCAAGTATTCTAACAACTAATCTTATGTTTTTTTATTCATGATCAACAAATATTTATGTAAATAATTATATTTAAAAAATATATATCTCAACCTAATATTACTATAGATTACATTATTTATGAACTTACATGAAATTAAAACCATTATACTTTCTCTTTATTAACATATTTTGTTATATCGTTCTCATTTAAGGTTCTAGTTATCATGTTTCTCATTATGTATATCCTTGAAACATCAAAAAATAAATATACCATTTCACTATATGGTAGTAAATATATATGTGCATGTTATATTTCCATTAGTGTCATAATAATATTTTGGATCCTCCTAACTGGTTATCTAATAGTAAAAAATATTTTTGATTTCCCATGTAGTTGAAATTGAGCTAATATATAATCAACACTTATAAATCGATTGAGTATTGTCTCAAAATCATACATGTATCTCGAACAAAAGGAAAGATACTCCTTTCTTATGTATCCTTCATTAATATAGCCTTCAGGATGAGATTTAATTGTCATTTATTATTTTAAATGACAAACATGTCTGTAAAATAAAATGAATAAAATATAGTAAAATATTTAATAAAGTTTCAATTATGGTTTATATAATATTAAAAACATATAAATAATTTATTTATCAACTTGATACATCCATCAATAATGTACATGAAAACAAAATTTAGTTTCACCCACCTAATTCATATTTAAATGTATCATGAAAGTAAATAATGGTGGAGGAAATTCAATATTCGTTGCACAAGTGATAGTAAAAATATATCCTAAATAATTTAAATATTAGTAGATTCTAGTATTTTCTCACATTTTTTTTTGTATAATGTGAAAAATTGGAGTACAACTATACAAGAATTTATAGGTAACAATTATTGAATTCTAATGGTAGTAACTATTGTAACAAAATATGAGAATCGTGAATTTTTAATCCATGTGACCTATGATGCTTTAAGTTTACATGCCATGAGAAGTTAATTACATACCATCATATAATTTATCAGGTTTTAGAATTCAAATTAATCTATATTTTTTTACTGTTTTCATAACACAAATTATTGGGGAATATTTCTCATTCCCATATGGCCATAGATCACTCATTATAATCATGTTTTGTAAGTCCTTCCAAGTATTAAGATGTTCCTTTGATTATCCAATACAATTAATTAATATAAAGATAAAATTTTCAAAAACATTATTCTTGATATGAATAAAATCAAGATTATGACACAAAATATTAAATTCCTAATATGAATGTTTTAATAAAAATATTTTTCTTCTTCTATTTGTTCTAATTGTAACTGATGATGCACTTAGAACTTATTTCCCACTGTCACTGAAATGATACACCTTACCAAATTCTCTTACAAAATTTACTATATGTACTAATATTATAGAACCTATTAAAAAATATTGAGGTGGTGTATGATCAATGGACCCATTTAATTTTTACTTGTTCAACTAAAATCTATGAGTTGTATCGAGAAATATATGATGATGTAAGAAGATCAATTTTTAATATATAGTAGTAATTTAGGATCAAAAGAAACTTAACAAATAGATAAGGAATCCCCTTGAAAATATTCCAACCATATATTTTTTCAAGTCCTGGGAAGACAGTAACGGTCCAAATTACATCAATATACATTTTAGACATTATTCTACAAGATGCATCATACATCTCAACACCATTACTCCATAATTCATAAAATTCTTCATTTAAATGATATAAATGTACATCAATATCATTTCTAGAATTTTCTTTCTAGGAATAATCATTGAAATGATAAAGGATATTTTTTTCATACACATCCATCGATGTATGTTATAAGGGATCAAAACAACCAAGAAAATGCTATAACTAGTGCTCAACGTCCTGCATGGTTTGACTCTATTTTCATCCAATACAATCACACATTCCTAGGATATAATGAGAAATTTTTACTTAATTAATTGAATTTATTCCATGATTTTGAATCTATTGTATGTCATATTAACCCCTCATTATTATGATCTATAGAATTCTACTTCATGGGGTTGGTAGGTTTTTGACAGAATGAATAATCTTTGAAATCGAAGTTTTAAAGGGAAGTATAAAAAAACCTTTATTGGTGTGTTATTTTTCTACTTCATCTTTTTATTTTATTGACTCATTATTCCATCATTACCCATTTACTTCCATCAAGAAGAAGAACATTTTTTCACTCTTCTCACTGTGAATTCTCACATCAAAAAAGGCATACAATCATTGAGACAAGATTGTATTTTTATATAATTTCATCCAAGCATTTCAAAATCATTTTTTATATCATAAAAAAATAAGGGATCCTAGATTAGAGAAATAAATCATTAAATAATTCCAATATCATTGATATCGCCTTATTTTTAATTCTTTATAGGCATTTGATGTGGTACAACTTCAGTAGAATATAACATTTTAAATATTTCAAAAATCCTCCTTTGTACAACTAAATCCCATCATCAACTAAATCATAAAACACGTTTTTCAAATAGTTAAATTTATCCCTTATATTATCATCCCTATCATATGAAAGAGGATCCAATAATATGTTACAATCTTGATCTAGTCTTTAAGTGGTCCTAGAAACATCTTTCTAAAGATAATATTTATAGCACCCTCATTTGGTTGAACTGATATGTTTTGATGCTAATGATGTTTTCCTAAAATGTTTATTGAATCATTTATAACATTCTAAATTTTATTTTCTATTATTGATGAAGTTTGGAGCTCATTCTCTTGATTGACCTCTGTATTCAAACTTTTTATTAGGTTCAGTTCTCCATAAATAATCCAAAACATATTGAGAAACTAATTTCTTCAATTACAAGTGTTCATAAACATCATGTATCTTTATCCATCTTCAAAATTTACATCTATAATCTGTTCATCTTATTGTACCGTTAAAGAGCAATTGAAAATAGAAAAATCTAAATAAATATCCAAACTCTTAGTATACTGAGGTGTGTTCCTTAGTAATGTGATCTAAAATTTATCCATATATCACAAATTGAAAACAAATGATTAAATAAAATTAAATAACATTACAATTATTATTTTTTTAAAGAAAAATTACTAATTTACTTGATTTCAATAATATAAAAAATTATTATTTATTTATTATTGAATAAGAAAATAAGTTCAGATGCATATGAATTTGTCACCTTCTCCATCAGTATAAACAACAATATGATAATAAAACATTACGCAACTTTATAAATGCATGAGAGAAATAAAATTATATATAAAAATATACGGGGGCCTCATGAAAACACTATTAATTACTCTTTTATCAAAACCCTAATTTATATGGAACTCTATTGGTCATGAAATTTATTTTATATTACCTATATCATCAGACATAATATCATTATAATAAATAATTTTATTCATTAGGGTTAGTTTTTTATACTATATGTTATATAAACATGGGTTGTATACATTTTCAATTATATATAATAATAAAGCCTTGGTTGTCAAATATTTTCTCATATATATACATGTTTTATAAATGCAATGATGTTTAAATGTGTTTGGTATTTTTTCATTTTTGTTTCATCAATAACTTGTATTAATAGACATGCACTCTCAAATTTCTATTGAGGTTGTAGACCCTAGATCAGTGGATGGTAATACCATGTAAGAATCACTTTTATATTTGTACTTCAAGGAATCGATAACTATGAATCCATTGGGTAACCCAAAACTAACTAAAATTGGAAATAATTCTATTCATAATGTAACCCATACTCCTATATAACACTTTAGAGAATTATTTTTATAGGTAAATGAATGTTTACAGGATCATCTTCCTCATATTATAATTCCAAAAATCATGAAAAAATTGTGAGAAGTTTCATCAAACATGTTTTATAAAGTAATATTTTTTAAATCATGAATTATATTCATTTATAATTCAATAGAAAACTAGTAAATCACATTACTTAATTGATCATTACACCTCATCTTGTGAAATCTTCTAAACATTAATGAAGATACCTATATAATTTTTTTTATAAATACATCTAGGTTTTGTTTGAAAAAAATATAATAAAATAAAATTCATTCAAAATAGTTACACTTGTATATTAATATATAAAAGAATAGTGAATTTTAAATTGATTTAATAGTTATATATTTTTGTAAACATAATATTAAAAATCTTTTCAAAAAATAATTATAACACTTATCAAATATGATGAGTTAATTTGATATTTTCTTCATAACACACCTCAAGATACAAAAACTAATTAATAAAACTTTTCTATGAAAAATCATTGATTTTAGTTGAGTTAATAAATGATGTTTAGCATGAACATCACACTCACACTAATCGTAAACCACTTAAAACACATTTTATATATAATGGATTAATATATTATATTTTAAAAAAATAATAAAAAATACCATAAAAAATTAGTAATGATTCTTTATATCAAAAATAATATAATGAATTTTAATTGGTAGGGGATTTAAGATAAGGGATAACAGCCTCTCATAACACTGATGGTTTGGGTCACTCAACAATGGAGGGGTGGTTGAGGGTAAAATATTGGCATGATATAAAGGGGGTGATATCTCTATTGGGAGAAAGTGGGTGAGGGGTCAAATAATAGGGGAAAATTGGAGTGAATGATATGAAAATAGGGAGAATAGGGGCTGATGTAGTGGGACAATAGTGAATTATTAAGTTTGTTGAGGGGGAAATGGGAGATAGGGTGAATTAAAGGTCATGTGTGAGGTCAGAGAAGTTACTGCATGGACTTGGGGGAGGCGATATCAGGAGACGGATCAGGGTGAGTGGAATGATAGGACACGTCATGTATCAGGGTAAGGAATTTAGCGGAAGGGAGAAAGCACAAATTTTTTTAATTTTAATAAATATTTAAGAGTGGTTTTTAGAAAATAGTTGCTAAAATATCTATATTTTTTAGTGGATATTTCACAAACTGTCTCTAAATAACTACTGTTAAATACTATTTTTGGTGTAGTTTTCCTTTACATGCATCATCTAAAACAAGATTTACACACACATAAAGGTATGTGCATGGAATGAGAAAATAATCCTAGTATATAGCACCTCAATATTTTAAAATTGTAACATCATATTTGATATAATGTACGATATGCAACACAAATCTTATAAGAGAATATAATATCCTGAGATACTACGATATATATATTTTTTCTCATTGATAGCTTGTGGAACATGCAACTCTGGGTCAAAATGAGCAACAATATAGTTATAGAAAAACTGCTAAATTGGAGGGTATGAATATTACTAACTAAATTCAAAACTGCTTAATTGTGATATGTGCACATAATTTAAAATTAATACTAATAAATTTTAGTAAATTATGTGTTAATATGAACTTTATTTTTTAAATAATAATTTCATAATTATCTTAGGATAAATTTTTCATATTTTTGTGACATATTTCACCATTCAATGAATAGTGAAAATACTGAATTTTAATTGAAAAAATATCATTTAAATAAAATTATTTATAAATTTAAATTATATTTTTAATTGTGTTTAAAGTAAAATTAGTAAAATTATATTTCTATTAATCCAATATAAATCAATTCTAATCATTTTCATGTTGAATTTTTATATAACAAATATATAAGCTTTTGAACATTTTCTCTTTGAAAACCTTCTTTCTCATCCCATCTACAAGATTATTTTTAAATTATATTTTTCCACATCATTTAATGGAATTTTGAGAATTTATTCCATAATTTTAATAATTATAATTTATATTATCTAATAATTTAAAATTAATTTTTTACCAAAATTATGAGTGAAACTATAAAAAATTATTTACCACTATTAAGATAAATATGGATTTTCTAGGGATTAAACTAAAAATATAATTGTTAAAATGACCTAAAACATGTCTAAATATATTGGATGAACATATTTCGACCTTATAATATCTAAGTCTCTATAATAATTCATTTTTTTACCATTTTTGGAATTATAAAATGTGGGTACACCTTTTTCTTTTAACAAAATAAGTGTGCGACACTCACCTCATTTATTAATGGAAACCCACTCTCCTCTCTTCTCCATACCTTCAAACCTTTTTTATTTTGGGTAGAAATATAACCTCATAAGGATTTTAGTGAAAACATAAAGATGTTATCTGAAGAAGAGGTAGTGTTATTCAAGGAGTGTTTTAATTTTATTTCTTCCTCCACCTACATCAATTATTATTAAACAATTACTATATAATAACCTCATTATCATCCATACATAGAGGCCACGAGCCCATAACAAAGGAGTTGAATCTCTTTCTTAGAATCCAAAAGAAAAAATATCACATCATTATGGGGGTGAATTTTAGTTTACTATATTAGTATTTTAGCAGTTACTATATTAGGTATTAGGTGGTATTTTAGTGTCCAAAACGATTCATCTGGTTTGAACTTCAAGCCACCAGTTTTGGCCTACAGGTCTCAGGGCCTTCGGTCCACCAGGACACATGGAAATAAATGACCTTGAGTAATACTAGGTAGATAACATAGGATTATGCCCAATATTGATATTTAGATCATATATCATCCACCAGAGCAGAGCTAACTGGATTGGAATTATGATAGTGTATGGAAATTTCCATAGGTACTAGGCAACATGCATCTCTACATGGGGAAATTCTATCCAATCAGTCATGTGAGGTGGGGAGCTAGAATCCTTTAATAATGTATATTTTAGGTATTTTATGTTATTATTTTTTTTGGTATTGGGCCTTCATATCAGGTAGTCGACATTGTTCCTTGGACCTTCAAGTCATGTAATGGGACTTGTTCCTCTAGGCATACGGTTCATGTAATGGTTCCCCCTCAACCCATAAAAGATGGATTATCCAAAAAAAATTGGAAAATATAAAATACAATTGCTCTATATTGAAAACCATATACTTAGATATTTTTATTTTATTGTAATAACCTACAACCATCCACATTTCCATCAAATGGGTTATGAAATCATCCTTCAAGTGTATGGTGGACTACCACCTCCCGAACTGATGCCATACATTTTTCTATTACCACCTCCTATAGTTGGGTTTTATGATGGATATAAAAAATATATATGATATTTATAACATAATTATACCTATGGATTCATTATATCATACATACTATTTTACATTCCACTATATATGGTGTAAGATTACATACTTCGTGTGGAAAGTGGACTACCGCCTTGCAAAGTGATGTGATTTTTCTACCACTAAACCATAACATGGATGGTGATAAGGATACATTTAATGAATATAAGTGATATAAATAAAATAACTATAATATTAATGATATTTTTATCATTCGTAAAAGAAAATATATTTTCTTACATTTTAACTCACTTAATGATGATAACATCGTTCGTCTACTTGTGGACTATCACATTCACAAAGCGATGTGGCTCCCTTTTCATCACCACAGCACATGGATGATATATATAAGTATATTTAAAGAAATAATATGATATTTATGACATTATTATAATTATTTTATGATAAAATATTACTTAACTCCTATCTATAATCATCATTGAAAATTGAAATGTTACTCATGAGTACGTACGAACACACCGTCTCCATGATCAAAATATAGATTATTTATGAGAAACATCATCGATGATTGTTTTTAAAAGTATAATTAATGTATAAACATGATAATTTTTTAATTATTATTTTATATATTTTTAAATAATAATCTCTTTGACCATAGTCAACCTATCAACTTTCTTTTTGACATATAATCTAAATATCATTAAAACATATAACATAAATTTAATTAGATAATTAATAATATATAACATAGTAATTAATGAAATAAATTGACTAATAATAATAATTTTTTTTGTTAATCTAGTAAATAATTAATATATGTTTATTATTCAGGATGATAAATAACATATGTGACGGGTTGGACTCAAGGTGAGGATTTCTCATCTCACTTTTACATCTTTTAAACGTATACCATATTCACCACTTATTTTTTTTTTGTGCATATAATACACTTTTATATGATATGTCATAAATTAATTTTTCTTTATGGTATTAAAATATTTATTTAATGTTACTTATTTCATGGATATTATCATTCAAAAGTTACCAAAGTGGTAAGGGTTTATTCCACAATCTCATCATTATTCGGGATTGTTTTTTTAAGTCTCCCTTGGTGGAATTATTTGATACTTCTATCTTAAAATAAATCTATTTTACTCTCCTTTGGTTATTCATGAAAATTTTCAAGTAATAGTACATTTTTCGCATTGGTAATCAAAATGATAAAGAATATGTTTTTAAAAAAATTCCGTCTTTATTTCTCTCTTCGTTCAAAAATAATTTTACTTCTAAACCTATATTTTCAAAAAATGTTTTCAAAAATGTTTTTGAATTAACCATATAATTTATTAAATAAATTTTATCCATTTTTTACTTTTAAAAACATGTCAAAAAATAAATCATCTTATCATTTTCTAAACTATGCACTTTTCAAACCTTTTTATAATGAAAAACAAATGTTCTTGTTAACTTATACAACATGAATGGAATTACCTACCATCATGACCATTATTTATTTTATGCTTCATTTATAACTTCACAAGGTTATTCTAAAGAAATTTTTTTCCCAATCTCTTAAATATTCTTATTTTATAAATTTGATTTTTAAGGAAAATGAATTTGACAAAATTTTATGATTTTTTTAGTGTTAAAATAAAAGGGTAATTTCCAAAAAATTTAATTTTCCTCGAGAAATATTTGAAGCTATATTTAAATATATTTTATAATCTAAAAAGAAATTATTTTATGTTACTTATTCATTAATGGTAATATAATCCAATTATAAACTCCTTATTATTTCTTTAGACGATTTATGATTAGTTTGACCGGGGATGTACTATATTGATACCATTTGTTTTACATTGGATAGTTTATAATTATGTTTATTGATTGGGGAAAGTATTTAAATTTCATATTCTAGCTTAAATTTAAATTTTTATGTACATTTTGTTTCACCACATTCATATGAGGAATGCATTGGACTTGGAATGTAATGGGAGGGCCCCGATATACCCCCTCGATGCATCGGTAGGACTCATGAGACAAAATAGATTTTTTTGGATGACGAATAATTTATTTATATAGATTTCATGGAATAAAGACTTTATAGTATTATATTTCATGGAACAAGGTTATGATAATATATTTTAGATGTCCTTTATTATAGATTTAATTATTATGAACTCATTTATTGTTATTCCATGTCATTATTCAAATAGTTAGAATACCCATGGTTATATTTAATGTTCATGTGATTATTTATATGTAATTATTTGAACATCATTTATTTATATCATATTATTCAAAATTAAATGAATAATGGAATGTGTTTCAATAATTTACCTTTATGTATCGATTTCTCCTTATTTTTTCATATCTTATCTTATACTCTTACCCTTACAGAACATCTGAGCCCATCCATTTATTATGTTTTATTTTACCTAGGATCTAAGGAAGTATTTTTTTGATTGATATGTAGGTATACACTAAGAGGAATAATGTAATTCTAAATGAAATTTTTATTTTTATTTTTTGTTTTAAAATGTAATGTAACTTTCAAGTATGTATATAGTGTAACATGAACAATAAACTATTCATTCCTTCAAGATGTGAGTCCTTGTATCAAATAACAATGTAATAAAGTATAAATCTACTCTGATCTACTGGGGTCAGGGTCTTTACTGTTCGTATCATAGAAATTTTAGTAGAAACCTTGAAACTATATTTAGAAAAACATATATTATAGAACATAACCCTATGATAAACATTGAGAATAAGTATAAAAAAAATTACAAAGTTTCAGTAAGAAATATATTATGTGGTTTTCCAAGAAATACATCCCTATCTGGATACTACAATTGGACGTGGTTCTAGCATAGAGATACCGAGGGTAATAACTCTGAAAATAGTGAATTAGGATTGACATGATCGTTACTTGGTGCACAAAAATAAGCCTTAAAATGCATCTAGTTCGACACAGATTGGGTATATTCTTAGGATAAATAAAATTTTATTTACTAAATGTTATGATAGATTTGAAAATAAATATATCCCCAAAGAAACAACATTTATGATTTTGAGAATGGATATGTATAATGTTTTCAATTTATGTCAAGTATTTCACTAGTTTTGGGATCATATATTATGCTTCAGAATGATATAATCTAATCTAGTTTATTCCATCATTTAGGAGTGATACCTAGTATATGGAATAGGAAAAACATCAATGCATGTAATCCAGATATTAATAATGATTATTTTTTATGGGATTAAGACAATATTTCTAAGGGAACTAATCTCCCAAACATTCTCATCATATGATGTCATGGTATCATATGATAAAAAGATAAATAAGGAAATTACTAATTATTATGTATTAAAATGGGAGAAAGAGAATAAGGGGATAGTAGATAAGAAGAAAAATAAATGGAATAAGGTACAGAAAGATTTTCCCACATTTATAATTTTGGAAAGAATCACTATGGTATATTCTTAGAGGAATTGGGAGTTTGAAACAAGTGTGCAGAGAATGTCCACAATGATCGTGATTGCAAGGGAAAGAAAAAGACTTTTGATGTTCAATTGTTCAACTATAAGGATATGGGGAACTACACAAATGAATACCCCAAGAATCAAAGAAATACACCTCAAAAAAAGCTAATAGATCATGGTCAAGCTTATACTATTACCACAGACGAGGTGGAATGATTATTGTTCTTGTGTTTGTACTATAGAATTATATCCATTTATTATTTTATCAATTATATCTAGTTATAATAATTATGAAATTTATAATTATTATACTACGATGATTTTTCATTAAGTATTTGAAAGTGTATGTTGAGAGGTAACAATGACCAAGAAAAATGATTTAATAGAAATTTGAACTTATTAAAGAGAACATGATTAAAGGAAAGATAGAACTTAATATACTTTTTATTTTGATATAATGATTCCGAGATAAGATATTATTGATATGGATAAAGTAAATTGGATAGTACTATAACTCATTAATGATATGTTGAAAAATTTCTTTATTATATCATTTATGGAGTTTGTAGAGTTTTCTTATATAAGGATTATATCCAATAATTTATGTTATATTTAATGACTAATGAATCATTCATTCTTTTTTAAGTTTTATGGTAATTTATGTTATTACCATGTTTGAAGAGAATATATGATCAAGGTTTTCAAATATATTTGGAATGTGATATTAAAAGCCACATAATATTTTATAGGGAATATAATGTTGATTTAGTGAATTTACTACAAAAAATTGGGACTCATAATTTTGATAGAATGATTTTGGATGAGTGTTATGTTTAAGTATATATGGAATTGAGAAATTTGAACTTTGGGTGTTATTACAAAACTTTTTCTGGCCATTTTTGTTTTAGTAAAAATAGGAGTAATAGGTTATTACTCTTTTAAAAATCTTACCAAAAGTTAATTTGGTGATTTAGGAATAAAAAAATGAATCTTTGATATTGATTTATTATAGTAATAAATAAACTAGAAAATGATCTAAGCACAACCAAAATATGAAATTGTGCCTATGAAATATAAAGATATCAAGTAAGTGTATCGTAATGTGTTATTAGTTTAGATTGTAAAGAAATTCATAAACAATAGGAAAATTATATTGGAACAAAATTTTATCCTAATAACTTCATTTATTTTGAACTGACGTTATTTTAAATAATTACAGATTTATGTTTTTTAGGATCTTAACATTTCATTAATAATTTACTTTCTTGTGAACAGTGACATCAATGACTCTATAATTATCTATAATATTCTTCCATAATAAATTTACACAAATTTTCTGCTACATAAAAACCTAGTTATGTTTTATTCTATATTACCTTTATATTTCCCTTTTCTCTCTTATTATGATATTTTTTTAAACCATTTCTTATGTGGGTTTTTCAACAATGTAATTGTCAAAGGTTAAACCATAGATTATCGAGATCAAGATTAAATTGTGAAAATACAATTTATTTAAGGGTCTATAATGTAACACACTAAGATTTTGAAAAAGGAAAATCATGTTTTATATCATGTAATATATTCAAAACCAATCATATAAGATAATATAACATCCTGATACTTTTTTATATATTTATTTTTTCTCTTCGATAGCTTACGGAACACAAAACCCCACATTTGAATGATCTACAATATTGTTATAACCTTGACATTAAAATGTTGGTTATTAATAGTTCTAACTAAATTATTAAAATTTTGTATATATAAATATTATTAATAAAATAATAATAGATAATAATGAAAATAATGTTTTTTCTAAAAACTATATTTTTTATAAAAGAATGTTTAATCAAGCATTGTGTTTATAATTTAAAATTGATTTTTATCACATATAAAAACCATTTTTGATAATAATAAAATAATTTTTTAAATAATTATATAAAAATTATATGATGGTGAATTTTTTGAATTTTTCATAAATATTTCATTTTTGATGAATAATAAAAAAATATTGAATTTTAATTGAAAACTACATTTTCATTTAAAATATTTACAATGTCAAATTTGAATTTGAATTTTTTTAAAAGTAAAATTATTTAATTTTTATATCTATTAATCCAATATAGGTCATTTTAATCATTTTCATATTGAATTTTAATATAAAAACATTGTAAACTTTTTTACATTTTCTCTTTGAAAACTAAATTTCTCCTCGCGTCTGTGAGGTTAAATTAAAATTAAAATTTTAAAATTATATAAATGGAATTTGAAAAAATGGATTCAATATTTTTATTCATAGTAATTTATATAATCTAATAATTTTAACATAATTTTTGGACAAGATGAATATTGAAACAGTAAAAATTATTTATCGTGATTACGGTACAAATAGATTTATTTATGGTTAAACTAAACAGATTATTGATAAAATGGAATAGAACTGGTATAAAATAAATTTTATAGACATATTTTTACCTTATATCATATAATTATGTATGATACTCCATTTTTTACCCTTTTATCATGTGAAAAAAGTGGGTTTGAGTTTTTCTTTTCAAAAAGTACAAGTGTGTTATTAACCTCACTTATAAAAGGCCACCCCTTATCTTATATTATTGATATCTTAAAACAATTTTTGTTAAAAAATGACCTACCAAAATAACCTGAAAAAGTTCATATAATCTTATTATAATTCTTATTTTTTATAAATCCATCCTTGGATGGATTTGGGTGAAACCCTAATGAGGTTACCTAAAGAAGAGGTGATATTCATCAATAAGTGGTTTTATATTATTTCTTCCTCTGCCTCATTCAATTATTATTAAACCATGATTATATAATAACATAAATATATCAAATACTATAATATATTATTATGTTATGTTCATGGCCAAAAACCATTCCCACTTCCATCAAAACCGGTTATGAAATCACCATTCATATGTACGCCTAACTACGTCCTTGTGAATCTATGTCATTCATTTTTCCATTTCCACATATCACGTTTGGTGTCAATGATCAACATAAAGTATATATATTATATTTATAACATAATTATACCTATTCAGTAATTTTATATTATATAAATTTTTACATCTCATTCCCTATTAGATACGATAAAATCGTTCGTGTGTACGGTAGACTACTACCTTAAGAAGCGATGTGATTCATCTTTCAATAACACTTAACATGAAAGGTTTTAAGGATACTTTTAATGATTTTATCTGATTTAAATATCATAATTATGACATTAATTATATAATTATATTTATGAAAATATAATATATCATTTTATTTCTTACCATTTCACTCATTGAAAGATGATAATGTCGTTCATGTATATGTGCTCTACAACCTTTCCAATGTGATGTGACTCTCTTTTCATCCCCACAAAAAAGTTTATATATATATAATTATATTTAAAGATATAATATATTATTTATGATATTAATATCATTATTTTTAGATAATATATTACTTACCTCTTTCCATAATTATCATCTAAAAAGGGAAACATTACTTATTCATGCGTACGACATATCATCACTATGATCATAATGTTCTTCATTTCTCAAACCCATATTTAATGATTGTATTAAAAGAATAATTAATGTATTAATATGATAGTTATTTCATGATTTTTATTCTTAATATGTTTAAATAATAAAATCTTTGAGAATATTCAACTTACCAACTTTATTTTTAACCCATAAGCCAAATATCAACAAAACATTTGATGTAAACATAATTGACTAAGTAATAATATATAACATGGTAATAAGTGAAATAAAATAAATAATAAACATTAAAAATGTTCTTAAGAAATAAAATAATTAAAAAAATATTATTCATTGTTATAATGAACATATTTGATGATTTGGACTCAAGTTTAGTGTTTCTCGTCTCACATTTACTTTTGTGTGATACACACCATATTAACCAATTATTTCTATTTTTTTGTATATACTACCATTTTTTTGATTTATATCATTAATTAATTTATATTGATCGTATTTAAATATACATTTAATGTGATTTAAATATTTATTTAATGTTACTTATTTCATGGAGATTATCTTTCAAAATTTACCAAAGTGGTAAGGGTTTATTCCACAATATCATCATTATTCGGGATTGTTTTTTTAAGTCTCCCTTGGGGAAATTATTTGATACTTATATCTTAAAATAAATATTTTTTCCTCTCTTTTGGTTATTCATGAAATTTTTCAAGTAATAGTACCATTATTCACTTTGGTAATCAAAATGATAAAGAAAATATTTTTTAAAAAAATCCGACTTTATTTCTCTCTTCGTTCAAAAATAATTTTTTTTCTAAAACTATATTTTCAAAAAATGTTTTCAAAAATGTTTTTAGTTAACCATATAATTTATTAAATATATTTTATTCATTTTTTACTTTTAAAAACATGTCAAAAAAGGAATCATCTTATCATTTTCTAAACTATTCACTTTTCTAACCTTTTTACAATGAAAAACAAATATTCTTGTTAACTTATACATCATGTATAGAATTACCCGCCATCATGACCATTATTTATTTTATGCTTCATTTATAACTTCACTAGCTTATTTTAAAGAACATTTTTTCCTAATCTACTAAAAATTCTTATTTTTTAAATTTCATTTTTATGAAAAATGAATTTGACAATATTTTATGAATTTTTTAGTATTAAAATAAAATGGTAATTTTCAAAAAAAAGTAATTTTCCTTTAGAAATATTTGAAGTTATATTTAAATATATTTTATCGTATAAAAAGAAATTATTTTATGTTACTTATTCATTAATGGGGATATACTATAATTATAAAATCCTTATTAATTCTTTATAAAATTTATGATAAGTTTGACTGGGGATGTACTATATTGATAACATTTATTTTACATTGGATAGTTTTTAATTTTGTTTATTTATTGGGGAAAGTATTTAAATTTCATATTCTAGTTTAAATTTAAATTTTTATGTACATTTTGTTTCACCCCTTTCATATGAGGAATGCATTGGACTTGGAATGTGATGGGAGGGGCCCTCTATACCCCCTCGATGCATCGATAGGACTCATGAGACAAAATAGATTTTTTTGGATGAGGAATAATTTATTTATATAGATTTCTTGGAATAAGGACTTGATCGTATTAGATTTATTGGAACAAGGTTACAATAATATATTTTAGATGTCCTTTATTATAGATTTCATAATTATGAACCCATTTATTGTTATTCCATGTCATTATTCAATTAGTTAGAATACCCATGGTTATATTTCATGTTCATGTGATTATTTATATGGAATTATTTTATAATCATTTATTTATATCATATTATTCAAAATTTAATGAATAATGGAATCTTTTTCAGTAATTTTCCTTTATATATCAATTTCTCCTTATTTTTTCATATCTTATCTTATACGCTTACCCTTAAAGAACATCTGAGCCCATCCAATTCTTATTTTTTATTTTACCTAGGATCTGAGGAAGTATTTTTTGATTGATATGTAGGTATACACTAAGAGGAATAATGTAATTCTAAATGAAATTTATATTTATATTTTTTGTTTTAAAATTTAATGTAACTTTCAAGTATGTATCTAGTGTAACATGAATAATTAACTATTCATTCCTTCAAGATGTGATTCCTTGTATCAAATGACAATGTAATAAATTATAAATCTACTCTGATCTATTGGGGTTGGGGTCTTTACAGTTCGTATCGGAGAAATTTTAGTAGAAACCTTGGAAACTATATTTAGAAAAACATATATTATATAACATAACCCTATGATAAAATTTGAGCATAATTATATAAGAACATTCCAAATTTTTAGTAAGAAATATATTATGTGGTTTTCCATGAAATACATCCCTATCTGGATACTATAATTAACTGTGGTTCTAGCATAGAGATACTGAGACGTAATAACTCTGAAAAGGGTGAATTAGGCTTGACATGATCGTTACTTGGTGCACAAAAATAAGCCTTACAATGCATCTAATTCGACACGTATTGGGTATATTCTTAGGATAAATAAAATTTTATTTACTAAATGTTATGATAGATTTGAAAATAAATATATCCCTAAAGAAACAACATTTAGGATTATTTTAATATCTGTGTATAATGTTTTCAATTTATGTCAAGTATTTCACTAGTTTTGGGATCATATTTATGCTTCAAAATGATATAATCTAATCTAGTTTATTCCATCATTTAGAAGGGGTACCTAGTATATAAAATAGGAAGAACATCAATACATGTAATCCAAATATTAATAATGATTTTTTATGGGATTAAGACAATATTTTGAAGGGAACTAATCTCCCAAATATTCTGATCAAATGATGTCATAGTATCATATAATAAAATGATAAATAAGGAAATTACTAATTATTATTTGTTCAAATGGGAGAAAGAGAATAAGTGGATGGTAGATAAAAAAGACAAATAAATGGAATAAGGTAAATAAGTATTTTCCCATGTTTATAATTTTGGAAAGAAACACTCTGGTACATTCTTAGAGGGATTGGGAGTTTGAAACAAGTTTGAAAAGAATGTCCACAATGATCATGATTGTAAGTGAAATAAATAGAATTTTGATGTTCAATTATTCTACTGCAAGGATATGTGGAACTACACAAATGAATACCCCAATAATCATAGGAATACACCTCAAAATAAGCTAATAGATCATAGTCAATCTTATACTATTACCACAGACGAGGTGTAATGATTATTGTTCTTGTGTTTGGAATATAGAATTATATCTATTTATTATTTTATAAATTATATCTAGTTAAAATAATTATGAAATTTATAATTATTATACTATGATTCTTTTTCATTAAGGATTTGAAAGTGTATGCCGAGAGGTAATGATGACCAAGAAAAATGATTTAATGGAAATTTAAACATATTCAAGAGAACATGATTAAGGGAAATATAGACCTTAATATTTTTTTTATTTTGATATAATGATTCTGGGATAAGATTTGATTGATATGAATAAAGTAAATTGGATAGTACTGACAACCTTTCAACTCGTTAATTATCTGTTGACAAATTTCTTTATTATATTATTTATGGAGTTTGTAGAATTTTTTTATTTAAGGATTTTATCCAATAATTTATTTTATATTTAAGGAATAATGAATCATTCATTTTTTTATGGTTTTATTATAATTTAGGTTATTACCATGTTTCAAGAGAATACATGATCATGGTTTTCACATATTTGGAATGTGATACTAAAATCCACTTTATATTTTATAGGAAATATAATGTTGATTTAGTGACCTTAATACAAAAAATTGGGACTATGAATTTTGATAGAATGATTTTGGATGAGTCTTATGGTTAACTATATATGAAATTGATAATTTTGAACTTTGTGTGTTGTTGCATAACTTTTTCTGGCCATTTTTGTTTTAGTAAAAATAGGAGTAATAGCTTATTACTCTTTTAAAAATCTTAACATACTTTAATTTTGGTGATTTAGGAATAAAAAATGAATCTTTGATATTCATTTATTATAGTAATAAATAAACTAGAATATGATCAAAGCACAACCAAAATATGAAATTGTGCCTATGAAATATAAAGATATCAAGTAAGTCTATCGTAATATGTTCTTAGTTTAGATTGTAAATGAATTCTTAAACTATAGGGAAATTATATTAGAAAAAAAAATTATCCCAATAACTTCATTTATTTTTAACTATCGTTATTTTAAATAATTACATATTTATGTTTTTTATAATCTTAACATTTCATTAATCATATACTTTCTTGTGAATAGTGACATCAATGACTCTTTATAATTAACTATACTTTTCTTCCTTAATAAATTTCCACAAATTTTCTCCTACATAAAAACATATTTATGTGTTATTCTATATTACCTTTATATTTACCTTTTCTCTCTTATTAAGATATTTTTTAAACCTTTTTTTATGTGGGTTTTTCTACAATGTAATTTTCAA
Source organism: Viscum album (assembly GCA_963277665.1). Lineage (NCBI taxonomy): Eukaryota > Viridiplantae > Streptophyta > Magnoliopsida > Santalales > Viscaceae > Viscum > Viscum album. The sequence continues at coordinate 1,460,759,225 of OY728163.1, read as the reverse complement.
AGGTTAAACCATAGATTATCGAGATCAATATTAAATTATAAAAATAAAATTTCTTTAAGGGTGTATAATGTAACACACTAAGATTTTGAGAAGAGAAAATCATGTTTTATATCACGTATTATAATCAAAACCAATCATATTAGAGAATATAACATCCTGATAATTTTTTATATATTTATTTTTTCTCTTTGATAGCTTGCGGAACACGCAACCCCACATCTGAATAATCTATAATATAGTTATAACCTATACATTAAAATGTTGGTTATTAATAGTACTAACTAAATAATTAAAATTATGTATATATAAATATTATTAATAAAATAATAATAGATAATAATAAAAATAATTGCTTTTCTAAAAACTATATTTTATCTAAAAGAAAGTTTAATCAAGCATTGCGTTTATAATTTAAAATTAATTTTTATCAAATATAAAAACCATATTTGATAATATAAACTTAATTTTTTCAATAATTATATAAAAATTATATTATGGTGAATTTTTTTAATTTTTCATAAATATTTCATTTTTGATGAAAAATAAAAAAAATATCGAATTTTAATTGAAAAAAATATTTTCATTTAAAATATTTACAATGTTAAATTTGAATTTGAATTTTTTTTAAAGAAAAATTAGTTAAATTTTATATCTATTAATCTAATATAGGTTATTTTAATCATTTTCATATTTAATTTTAATATAAAAACTTTGTAAACTTTTTAACATTTTCTCTTTGAAAAGCTATTTTCTCATCGCGTTTGTGAGGTTAAATTAAAATTAAAATTTTAAAATTATATAAAAGGAATTTGGAAAAATGGATTATATATTTTTATTCATTATAATTTATATTATCTAATAAATTTATCCTAGTTTTTGTACAAAATGAATATTGAAACAGTAAAAATTATTTATCTTGATTAAGGTACAAAGAGATTTATTTATGGTTAAACTAAACAGATTAGTGATATAATGGCATAAAAATGGTATAAAATAAATTTGATGGACATATTTCGACCTTATATCATATAATTATGTATGATACTCCATTTTTTTCCCTTTTCTCCTGTGAAAAAAGTGGGTTTAAGTTTTTCTTTTCAAAAAGTACAAGTGTGTTATTAACCTCACTTATAAAAGGTCACCCCTTCTCTTATCTTATTGATATCCTAAAACATTTTTTGTTAAGACAAGACATACCAAAATAACTTGAATGAATTCATATAATCTTATTATAATCCTTAATTTTTTATAAATCCTTCCTTGGATGGCTTTGGGTGAAAACCTAATGAGGTTACCTGAACAAGAGGTAACATTATTCAACAAGTGGTTTTATATTATTTCTTCCTCCTCATCATTTAATTATTATTAAACCATTATTATATAATAACATAAATTTATAAAATACTCTAATATATTATTATGTTATGTTCATGACCAAAAACCTTTCCCACTTCCATCAAAATTGGTTATGAAATCACCATTATTTACGCCTAACTACTGCCTTGTGAATCGATGTCATTCGTTTTTCCATTTCCACATATCGTGTTTGGTGTTAATGATCAATATAAAATATATATATGATATTTATAACATAATTATACCTATTTAGTAATTTTATATTATATACATTTTTACATCCCATTCCCTATTGGATATGACAACATCATTCGTGTGTATGGTGGACTGCTGGCTTACGAAGCGATGTGATTCATCTTTCAAAAACACTTATCAAGAAAGGTGTTAAGGATAATTTTAATGATTTTATCTGATTTAGATTTCATAATTATGAAATTAATTATATAATTATATTTATGAAAATATAATATATCATTTTATTTCTTACCAATTCACTCCCTGAAAGATGATAATGTCGTTCGTGTATATGTGCTCTACCACCTTTGCAATGTGATGTGACTCTCTTTTCATCCCCCCAAAAAGGTTGATATATATATAAGTATATTTAAAGATATAATATGGTATTTATGATATTAATATCATTATGTTTAGATAATATATTACTTACCTCTTTCCATAATTATAATCTAAAAATGGAAACGTTACTCATTCATGCGTACGACATATCATCTCTATGATCATAATGTACTTCATTTCTCGAACCCATATTTAATAATTGAATTAAAATTATAATTAATTTATAAATATGATAATTATTTCAGGATTTTTATTCTGAATATGTTTAATTAATAAACTCTTTGAGAATAGTCAACCTACCAACTTTATTTTTGACCCATCAGCCAGATATCATCAAAACCTTTGATGTAAACATAATTGAATATGTTATAATATATAACGTTGTAATAAGTGAAATAAAATAAATAATAAACATTAAAAAATTTCTTAAGAAATTAAATAATTAAAAAAATAATATTCATTGAGATAATGAACATAGTTGATGATTTGGACTCAAGTTTAGTGTTTCTCGTCTCACTTTTACTTCTGTGTGATACACACCATATTAACCAATTATTTCTCTTTTTTATATACTACCATTTTTGTGATTTATATCATTAATTAATTTATATTTATGGTATTTAAATATTCATTTAATGTTACTTATTTCATGGGGATTATGATTCAATGGTTACCAAAGTGGTAGTATATACAAAACAATTGAGACGAGAAACAATAAACTTGAGACCTTACCAAAGTGGTAGTATATTAATTTAATGTTATTTATTCAATGGTTTCCAAAGTGGTATTTAAATATTCATTTATATTGATGATATTTAAATATTAATTTAATGTTATTTCTAAAGATGAACCTGTCGAAAGCTAAGCTCTAAAGCTCTGAATCTTATTGGTGGTTTCCCCAACCCTCAGTTGATTCTTTTGACAGGTTTGTCTTTGGATCATGGGACCTTCCAGATAGGGATATTGTGGGATTAATTGACAATCATCGTATTATGATTTAGTTTGAATCAGAGGGAGATCTCATCCAAGCATGGTCGAGGGCACCTCATTACTTCAATGGTTTTCATTTCTTTCTCTTGCACAGGTCCATTGAGTTTCACATGAATAGAGACCCGCCTTCTACGGAGGTTTGGGTACGCTTCCCCAACCTTCAATTTCCCTTTCACAATCCCTTGGTTATTTTAATGTTAAGTAATCTTGTAGGAATATACCTCTTCGCTGTTAGTCGCACTGAAGTAGTGTGTCACCCACTGAACCCCCGAGTCTATGTTGAAATGGATGCATCTCGTTTTAATTTTGATTTTGTGTGTGTTTCTATCGGTGAAGAATAGAGATGTAAGAAATGTGTATTTTATGATAATTGGACCTATTTTTGATCAAATTTCAATCGATTGGTCCATTCTTTAGAGGTTTGCAGAAGGGGATACCCAACTCCTGCGATGGAGGCCTGTCGTAGGATTAACCAGGTTGCTCCAAGAAGGAAGGATAGTTCAAAGGGTAACGTTCATGAGGTTGGTGCGTCGGTGGGTCTAGATGAAGAGGCTTCGGGACCAATAGGAAGAGGCAGGGGTCTTCATTCAGCAAGTCTAGTGGTGGAAGACCTTCAGGTGGTGTTTACAAGGCACCTTCCGAGGATGTTCATGCATCTGAGCTACCAAGTGTGACGACTCCCCAACATAATCCGATGTTTTATGATGTTGTTAGTAGGTTGAGTAAGGATTTAGAGGGCCCCTCGAAGATCAATTGTATAGATCAGTTCTCAGAGGGGGAGAAGGTGATCAAGGACTAGACGGTGGGGAGCTAGGGAGGCATCATCTATTTGGTGGTGGGAAATCCTAGTAGTGCTGGGGAAAATAGGGGTTTGGACCCTTCGGCAAGGCCCTTTATTTCTTTGAGCAATAGATTTGAAGGTCTCTCTAAAGGCTTGGTTGAAGTGTCTATTAATGATGATACTTTGTTAGGAGGTAATAAAGATGGGGCCTCTATGGAAGGGCACAATGTTGGATGTTTGCGTCATGTGGATGCTCCAATGGCCAGGGAAGAGCCCTTTATTGGAGTAAGATGCATTTCTTTGATTGAGAGCAACACACCGGACCAGGATAGGGTTAATACCAAGGGATGCAAGGATTGTGTCTCGATGAACCTCCTCAGTAAAGGGAGGGACCTCTATGGGGATAAGAAAGAAAATGTGAGTGGTCAGGTTGGTATCTCCTTTAGTGATATTGTGAAGAATGGGAATAAAAGAACGAATGAGTGTGAGGGAACATTTCCTGCTACACCAAGAAGAAGAACTAGAAGGGACTACTCTTACCTTCCATGACCAGTGAGTACCAGATCTTCCTTTAAGCGGGATAGTGGGGTAATTCTTGCTTTCAAAAAGGGCAGCCTTTCCCAGAAACCTTGTCTAGTGCAACCTTCACTTGACCAGCTGAGAAACAGGGTTCAAAACGATGGTCTTTGGAGGCGGAATAAACCGGCTTCTGAATGTGAATCAGATACTGTGAAGGAGGAGTCATGTGTGGGATGTGGAGATCAGTATGGATATTATGATATGTAATTCATTATATTCTGTTTGGATGTGTTATGTTTTGCAAGTGTCTAGTTTGTGATGTAGTAAGTTGGGATCCTGTTTGTTTTTAAGGGTTGTGCGATTTCACACTTTTCCTTAAAGTGTTTGGAAATAAAATAATAATAATTTTCAGTCAGTCAGTCCAATAACATCATACATATTATTTATCCATATGGTTTGTGATTATATTTTTTTATTTGTGAAAGTATCTAAAATAGTATTCTAGTTTAAAAATGATTTTTTATGTGAACTATGATTCACCCATTTCATATGAGAAATGCATTAGACTTAGTGAGTGATGGGAGGGGCCACTATAGCCCCTCAATGCATTGGTAGGTCTCATGAGACAAACTATATTTAGTTTTGGCAGAGGCCTCAAACATTTATATATATTTCTTAGCACAAGGCCTCGATTGTATTAGATGTCTTGGCATAAGGCCTTAATGGTATGTTGTAAATTTCCATCACTATCCATTCCACCATTCTGAACTCAGTTATTGAAATTCCATGTGATTATTGGATTAGTTATAATATACATGGTTATGTTTCATGTTTATGTGATTATTTATATTTAATTATTTGATCAACATTTATTCATTCCATATTATGCTCAAGTTAATGATGAAATGGATTGTGTTTCAGTTATTTACCTTTCTATATCAATTAGTTTTTATTTATTAATATCTTATATCATATGATTACCCTTAATGAGCATCCAATATCACCCATTTATTTTGTTTTATTTTCCCCAGGATATAATGAAGTATTTTTTTATTAATATATAGGGATGCATGAAGTTTAATCATGTAATTCTAAAAAAATATTTTGGTATTTTATGATTTAAAATAGAGTGTGAATTTCAAGTATGTATCTAGTTTCCAATACTACTAAACTATTTAGTCTTTTAGGATGTGATTCCTTATATCTTATTTCATTGTAATATTGAAGACACTGGCTCCAGTCTATTGGGTTCAGGTTCATTACATAGTATGATAATAAGAAATAATTCCATAATAAGTCTTTATAAGATAATGCATTAATACTCATTTAGCGAAACAAATCAGGAAATACCTTTCCATGGTTCAAATAAAAACATTTAAATTCACACATTTAAAATTTTTACAATGCCTTTCTAAATAAATAAATTTTCAATGAACATTTAAAGAAACCATTATCAATTCAAAAAATTCAATTCATATAATGGATTTTAAAAAATTAAAATATCCAAATCATTAATAAAAACCATTTCAAAAAGAGTAAAAACATGGAAATTGGTTCCTAGGATATAATAGGACTTGTTAGCTCGAATCCTCACACAATATTAGTGATCAGTCATGAGTATTGGGCACTAAAATTCCCTACTCAAACCAATAAAAAGAATGGAAGAACACCGTAATTAGTGAACCCACACAATAGTGCTTTAAAATCCATATATTATTTAGAGTTGTAATTGTATATCCTTTATATTAGAAACATAGCATTCCTAGCATTCTTGTCCCAATTTGAGCCCCCTACTAAGTACCTCAGGTTCCCATGTGCTCATTCTATACTGATTCTAATCAATTCGAATAATTCAACATTAACTACTCACACATAGAGGACATTCAATTTCACAAACCATAATTTGAAATATCTTTTAAACAACAAAACTCGGGGAAGTTCCATTTGATATAAATATCCAAAAATAGAACTATTTCAATAAACCATAAATCATGGAATATAATGATTTTAGAAAACCAACATAAAATGGTCAATCATTCATAGTTCATAATGTAAAGACTTTATATGAAATCACCCACCTCAAAACACTTTAAAATCTCTAAAAAATACATTAAATACCTGACCAAAGAAAACAATGTTTCTTGGTTCCAATGAATAACCCTAAAAAATAAACCTAAATCATGAATCTTCAATCCAATGTTTATCTAGATTATAGGATGGAAAACAACCACAAGACTTTATGCTGATCACATATAAACAAATCTAATTGATAAAAACAAAGAATTATGAGAACATGCAATGAAAAATCTCAAATAATAAAACATCATCCTTAACATACCTTGGAATTAAGATGAATAAACCCCAAAAATTAAATGAATCAAAGGATTTTAATATAGTTTAGACTGAGTCAAAATAAATTAAAACATAACCCTCAGTGATTCTAAGCACCCCCATTAATGTGAATAACCCCCTTTAAAGGAATAGGCAGCCAAATTGGCCATTTTAAAATGTTAAAACTATTGACACCATGGTGTGTTGGATATTCACCACACATGTAGTGTCTTAAATCACCCCACACCAAAGATCCTGACATAACAATTGACAATGTAATGTTATAGAAATTAAATCCATATTTACCCATTATTCCTCATATTATAGTGTTGTAGAGGCTAAACTGGTCGTGCTGCACAATAGGACCTAATAAACCCCACTCCCAATAACACACACTATTCTGGGCATGTTGGTCTTATCCACGTTACGTGGGTGATACCTGGACTCAAAATGTCTTGGACCAAAATTTGGTCTAGTCTGTTTTGGATCAAAAAATAAAAAAAAATAACATGTCAAACCATCAAGAACCAACTATCCTGAATCCAAAATTAACTACCCCAAATATTAAAAAAAATAGATCAAACCACATAATGAGATGTGACTAACACTCCTCCATATAACTATATATCTATGTAAAGTGATGTTGAATAAGGTTGTTCCAAAAAGAAATTAGACCATTACTCTTTCATCATTGATTCTTATTCTCATTTCTTAGAAGAATCCATTTTATGCTTATATAATATGTGGACTAATAGAGTACACTTCACATGAAAGATATTCTCCTAATAATCAATCACCTATACCAGTTTCTCAGTTTCCAAGATAACACATTCCATATCAATGTAATCCCAATTAAAAATTTGATAGGGTTCAGTACGATTCTTTTAAAACAAAGATACATGCAAAACAACATTGATTTAAGTTAATATAAATATAAAATTCAACCAATAATCCACCTTTCAAATTCGCTCTGTGATATCAAATAGTCCCACATATATCAGAACTAACTTTACCTTTTTCTAAAGATGATGGTGACCAAACCAATGTGATAATTTCATGAAAAACTAGTCAGCAACAATTAATTCCAAAGGATAATTATGAAAATAGATACAAGATTTTTATTGACTCTTAGTATCCACCAACCATCGATGTATGATCTAAACCATCACTGAAATATCATGAATAAGGTTTGGTCCAACAAGAGAAGCTTCTCCCACCTTAGTCTAATAGTGAGGTAATTTGAAAGGGAGACTATAAAGAGATTGAAAGGGATCCTTTTAATAGATAATAGATAACTATTACTATATTAAAACTCAACCAATCCCAATTAGTTATCACAAAAACATCCAATGTCTATAACACAAGCATGGATAATATCCTCAAAAACCAAAATAGCTTAATCCATATTTCTGTATTTATGAATATGAAGGCATATACTCTGCAAGAATTTAGAACCCATCACCACGTAGAGATCATTAAAAACCAAGAGGTAAATTGGAGGTCCCTATCTAAGGTAAGAGTGTATGGTATCCGATGAAATATCTTGACCTCTTATACATACAACTTTCTAAAATCCTCAATCTTTATGGTGTCCTAAATTGGTATGAAATGGGTCAAATTATTAAATCGATTGTTCTCTAAATAAATTGAATTATTTCATCTAATATTCCATGGTATTAATACAATAAAATCTAGTGAAACCTCATCCCACTTCTACACTGGTAAAGGAAAATCTAAGGTAACCTATAAGGCTTTTGGTGCTCAGGCATGATTTGATGGAAATTATAGAAACAAACCTCAAAATAGACAATTCCAAGCTTCATACCTAAACACCATAAATTAATTTTATTTCATGAAAAATATTAATAGTTTATATGTAAATAGATCAGAGAGAAAAATGGAAATCCTTCATTACATGATTTCTCATAGATATTGGGACAATAACCAATATCTTGAAGAAAAGAATGCATTCCAAAGAGAGATACAAATTTGCGATGGTATCCCCATTATATAAAAAATTCTCAATAAACTAGAAGTATTTATCCAATTTTTTATCATAATTAATCAACTTAATAATATATAAAATCAACTAAACACTAGATAGATCAATTTAAATCTCTTCCTTGGACACATTCAGGTGCATCTAATCAAGGATTCTCCTGCGTTCTCATTCATTATCTGACTTCACCACAACATTAAAAGGAAATTTCATAATGAGAGAATCAGTAACCACATTCCTATTTCTTGGTGTGTAAACAATTTAAAATTCAAAATTCAAATTTTACTCCACCCATCTCTTCATCCTGAAGTTTTTCGGATATAAGATACAACTTAAACTCTTAATATTAAAATAGACTATAAACATATCCCCAAAAAGGTAATGTCACTAACACTTATGATTGTAAATAATGGTTGTCACTTCAAGGTCATGAGTGAGTTAATTATTATCTTGAGGTCAAAGCTGATGAGATCCATATAGCACTACATGATATCCCTACATCAAAACACATCCCAAGCCTACATCAGAAGAAACACAATAAAATGAAAATCCCTAAACAACCTCCTGTAAAACTAAAATATGTGATGAGTCCATACATCATTTATATTCATCAAAGTATGTATGAAAATTATAATACAATAATAATTTCACTTGGTTCTTTGGAAGGTCATCCATTAGTGGTGGGGATTTCGTAAAATCACTTATGAACCATTGATAATATCCTACCAAACCTAAGAATATTTGAACCTAAAATAAAATATATAGATATTATAAAAGAAAATTATACTTTACCTTCTCATGATTGAATAAAATTCCTTGTTAAAAAATAATATTTTCTATAAAATTAACTTCCTTAATACCAAAATAGATTTTGAAAAATTGAGAAAAGAGGTAGTGATCCCTCAACATTCCCAAAACATATTTCAAGAGAATATCATGTTCTAACTTAGATCTCGAATAAATTATAATATCATTATAAAAAAATAAAAAAAGGAATCGATGTATTAGGTTAATATTGAGTTCATCAAATCCATGAAAACTTTAGGTTCATTAGTCAGTATGATGAAATTTCTTGGTATTCAAATTTTCCAAACTTGCTTCTAAAGGGAATATATGGAATATTTGACTCCATAATTCTAATATAGTGATATCCAAGCTAGTGTTTTACTTTTTAAAACCACTTTGATCCTTTAAATGGGTAAGAAAAGTCTTTGATAAGGGGAAATGGGTACTTATTCTTAATCATTACTCGGTTAATATTTTGATAATCATGATAGAGATGAATATTTACACCAACCTTATTTTTGAATACCACGGGGTCTACCAAAGTTGATACACAAGAATGAATGAAACATTTCACCATTAAATCATCCAATTTAATCTTCAACTATTTCAATTATATTGTATCTTTGAGGAAAGAAAGAATAGATATCAGTTGACATTAAGGAAACATATCGATTGAGAATTCAAGGTAGACTAGAAAATTCATTAAGAAAAACCTTAGGAAATCCCCTAACAAGTATGGGAATCTAAAAAACTGAGGGAACATATCCAAGTTTATTAGAGAAAGAAGATATCATTTTTTATGTTCTGGTATAGTTGGTACTGATTAACTAGACCTTGGATCCCACTCTCCTTGAAAAACCTATGAGTTCCCATAATAGGAAATAAAGGACACCTTCCGATGATAATAATCAATATTTTCATTATGGTTGATCAATTAATATATCTTGATGATAACATAAAATAGGTATAAATCAAGAACTACAAAATCCCAAACTATCACAACTACGAACATAGGGAAATAACATGAGGGACATCAGAACCCTACTTCCTATTCTTCTTCAGAGGCATCTCTAACTCCATCACATAAGGTATGAGTTCCATTGGAAGTTTTAAGATATTAAAAAAATATGTTCCTATAAATAAGTGAGAGGAACCATTATAAAATATTAAAGTCCCTAAATATTAATCAATAAAGATAATACCTCACACTTCTGATGGACCAAAATCACCTTCCACTGAATACTCTTCTATTTCATCTAAGTAATTTATTCTAGAGGCATGTGGTCAGAACCCTATTGACTTTTAATCATCCAACTACACCATAAATCATTTAGGGGATAATGAACTTAATTCATAACAAGGAGTATAAGGATCTTGAAAAAACTTATATAGATGACCTTGGAATCCACATGAGTTAAAAACATTTAGAGGTGGGGTGAGAAATAATTTTGTGTGCCCTATATCAACACACTAGTAGAAAGTTAAATGGATAGTAATAGTTGATCCCAAAGTTGTATATTAATCCTTATATCATGAGCTACTTACACTGCCATTTTGAGTTTCATTCCAATTCCCCTTCCTCCCCTATGTTCCATAGAAACTAACCCTGGGTGGAAGTAAAATTCCAACCATCTCTGATATTACTAACTAGTAAATCTATACCACCAGTTCTATATTAACCACTTATTTATAAGTGTTATGTTTCAATATAAATACTTTTGAGATCTACTCGTAATCCCATTTGAATCATTTGAGTCTTAAACTTATCATTTGACACCACCTATTGGGAAGCACATAACAAATTCATAAAATGGTAGGCGTGCACAATCATAGTCCAATCCCCTTTCTAAAAGGTAAATAACTATATATATTTTTCTATTTTCAATGATTTAGGATATAACTATTGGAGTAAAATGATCTTGAAGTCTTTCAAGTCCAAAGATTCAATTTGATTTTCAAAAACCATCATGTCCAACTATCTCTTTCTCAGAACCTTAATCATAAAGTTCGTTCACTTAACAATTTAGTGTTTCTAAAAAGAAAAAAACATATTTTATGTTTCCTAACTAGTCTTTCACTTCAAAAATATCATTCATCACTTGTAAGAATGGTGGTTATTTGTGGTTAAATTCTCAAAATCAATGTTTATCTCCTCCATTTTCATGTTATACCTCTATATAATGGTCTAGGGTAGAAAAAACATTCATTTTCTTAGCATAAACTACTTTAAAATTTTATTTAACAAGATTTTAATTGAATATATGGTTTAATCATGGAAAACAATCAGTTCTACCATCCTGATCATCTCTAAGAGTCCTTTTAGGAGTCATGGTATCCCATCCACAAAAGGAATGAAACTATAATACAAAATAGAAATATCAATTTGAGATAAGTGAAAAAATTCAAGAAAATAAGGTAAGGTAAAAAATTAACATGGGATACATAGTTCCCAACATCCTCTTCTAATGCATGGCTCATTATGATGAGATTTAGCCAAGCACTCACTCATAAAATACCCCTTAAGTCTCAAAAATCCTATCACCGACATATTAAAACATCCTTATCTAAGAATATCATGAACATGAAAGACAACCTCACTTTGATACAAATTTTTTATAACCATACCTAGGTTATCACTAAGAAGAACAAATGAGTCTGTATGTTTCAATGCCTAGATGGCATTCCTAATCCCCATAGGCTGCAAAAAAGTTCATGGAAATCAAGAACTACCTTTAGAAATGAGTTTTATCAAAAATATAAAACCAAGAGAAACAAAAATAGGATAAATAAATAAGTTTAAAAATGTCAATATATATTCAAAAAACATAAGAATAAAATGATTATAATGAAAAAAAATTACAAACCAAAAATATGTAAACCCAAGTAGTCAAAAGATATAAAACCAATCTCTAAGTGAACTACGACACCACTGAACTCCCACACCTTTCTATCATATTACCTTCCACATCCACTAGGCACCCTACCATTTCTTATATCATATAAAATTGGATCTACACACTCCCAAAGGTATATTCATGGTGTGACAAATCAATCCCTATAAGATCTCAACCAAGTGTTCCATTATAATTGTTTATAAGATATACCATTTTTTTCTAAATTAATGAATAAAAAAAATTAAATGAAATTTCATATTTTATATCAAAATATAGAAATTCACCCCTTTAAAACAGTTAACAATACCTTTCCAAATAAACCCATTTTCAAAGAACATTAATTGAAACCATTTTCCATTATAAGAATTAAAAAAATTATAAAGTATTTCAACCATTCAAAACATACAAATCATTAATAAAAACCATTTAATAGATATTATAAATATAGTAATTGTGTCTAAGGATATAATAGTTATAGGTTTCTTTTATCATCACACCATCTTAATAAACATTCATGACTCAGGCTCACCCCATGTCCTTAGTCCAGCAAACACAAAGGGATGGTAGAACACCTTGATAAGTGAACCCCTAGATAGTGACATGAAATCCAATGTTTTTATAGAGTTTTACTCATATATACTTTCTATTAAAAACAACTCATTCCTAGTATGTCTATCACAATTACAACCCCCCCCCCAAAAGTACCCTAGGTTCCCACATGTTATACAAATACCGAGGTAAATAAATTCATCAAAATAAACATTTATCACCCATAGTTGAGGTTATTCAATTACAAATACCAAGATTTGAAACCTATTTTCACAAATAAAACTGAGGGAATGATTCATTTCATATAAATATCCAAAAACAGATACACTTGATCAAACCATATATTATTAACTTTAACAATTTTAGAAAACCAACTTTAAATGAGAAAGCATGTATAGTTTATAACAAAAAGGATTTTTATGTTACCACCCACCTAGAAACACATGAAAATCTCCAAAATTACATAGGATCTATGACTAATGAGAACAAGGGTATGAGGAACCAAGGAATAACCCTAATCCAATAAACCCAGATCATGAATATCCATTCCAATGTTTCTCAAGAATAATAGAGAGAATGAAAAATGCCATACCTCTATATTGATCTCACTGTAATAACCCCAAATAAATTTAAAAAGGGAAGTATGAGTTCATCCAAGTAAAAAGCTCAAAGAAGAAGAAGACATCATTAAAATGCCCTATAATTCACCATAAATGAAAACCCTATAAAGTAAATGAATCATAGGGTTTTAAGATAGGGAATACATAGGCCAAGGAATTAAAACCCAACCCTCAAAGTTCACAAGAACCCCATTAATGGGTATTTACCCCTTTAGAAGACTAGGCATCCAAACCATCCATTTCAAAATTCTAAAACCAACAAAACTACGGAATGGTGGGATTTCACTATGCCTGTGGTCGACTTGGTCACACAATACCTAGGATCCCAACATAACGACTGAGTATAGTGTGGTGGAGAAAGAAGGATCATTTTTATTTTTCCATTCCTTTAACTACAGGGTAAAAGTGTTTAAATTCTTTATGGAACATAGGGGGACCTTCTTCACCCCACCTATAAGACTACACCATGTACTGGTTGTGTTTTTCCAACCTGTGGTACATAGGAGATCCCCAACATCAAAATGGCTTTGACCATAGTGTGTTCTCGCCTATTTTTCACTGAGAAGTGAAACAAACACTTCATAAGCCATAATACACCAAACAAAACATCGAGAACCCAAAAATAACCATCCCAACGTTGAAAAAATAGATCATTCCTCAATCTGAGATATGAAAATTCCTACCCCTGACTCTCATATGAATTATCACTCTAAGGAAAAAAAATCCCGCCCCCAGATAATATCATGGGGAAAGTTGGGGGCCATCATCCACCATACATAATCACATAACATACGGGGCCAATATCCACCTGGTAGGATCACATAATAGCGGTGTACATTATCCACTTTGTAAAATCACAATACATTATAGTGAATAATCCGCCTGGTAGGATTTGATAATAGTGGTGTCCAACATCCACCATGTTTATTTTCATATAATTAGGGTCCATCATCCACCTATTTGAATCACATAAACAACAAGTTACATCATTCACCTTGTAATATCTTATATAAACATCAAGACCATCATCTCCTTGGTAAAATAACATAAAAACGGATGCATGTATCCACCCATAATAATAACATAAAAATGATGGAAAACATCCATCTAATAGAATCATATAATTGAAGAGGTCGGGATCCACTTGATAGAATCACATAAATTTCATGGGTAAGCATCCACTTAGTGATATCTTATATAAACATCATAGGAAAATATCCACCATGTATAATTATATAACAGTGGGTCCCAACATGAATTCGGGTCACTCACAAAGGTCCCCTAGGTCATATCTAATCTCAGACACACTGAATGGGATATTTTGTTTATTTCATAACTCTAGGGACAAAACCCAACACTCATAGGGTAAATCAACCTTCCCTACTATAGTATTTATATCATATCCTTTCTATAATCATAAAAAAAATATTTTAATTACTCTAAAGAGATGAAATATTACTCGTCTCCCTTCTCAATCCATCCTCGGTTAATCCTCTCACCCAACCAATCCTAAACCTACTCTAGTTATATTAGTCCATGAAATAAAATACCAGTGGGGTAGAAAATCCTACCCAACTCTATATTCAACTTAGCCAAAGTCTATAAAGCATCCCAAGTTCCATAATGGCTTACTCTTCACTCTTCTATACAAAAGGTAACTATGGGTACCTATCACTAGGTCCCCTATTATAATCTATTTCATTTAATTAATACCACTGTCGAGTTAATATATATCATGGAACTAATTTATAAATAATCCCTTATCCATTAGAGTCCAGGGAATTAAGATTTCATTAAAGGATCCATAGAGGCTCCCTAACACTTCATTCATTTCCTAAAATTTATATTAAAAAATTATTTTTATTTTAAAGAAAATTTGAATCTCTCTCATGTGGAGATACCACATATAAAATTTATATAACAAAATTCGTTAACCATGTAGAGATGTTTAGATTCCACTTACATATACATTGTTATTTCCTCTAGGTAAAGCTCGACCACTTTTTCCCCATCCAATTTCTCTAAGCTCATCTCACTACCATAGTATTTATCTTAGACTATAACATCAAATTCAATTCATTATCATATTTTATAATTAATTTTAAAATATAATTCAATTTATAATAAATTACTAATAACTTACTAGGTTGTAACATCCCGGGTTTGGATGATACCTAACAGTGCTATGGGCCTGGTTGGCCACATGGCCTCAAGCGCATATCCTCAAACACCAAAGGATTCTGACTAGAAGTGAGGGCGTAGGTGTGATAGTGGGGAGACTATTCACTCATTAGAAGTGTGTAACATAGTGGAAGGAAGAAACAAATAGTCAAATCAGTAATACGATACACATGAAGTGAACAATGAAAGACAGATAATACAAACGACTAGGTGTCATATCATATACAAAATGATTCATTGCACATTTTTATAAGTTAAAATAAATACAAGACACAAGTCTATCATGTAAAATTCACGATCCAAAAGGTAAAAAAAGTATATTAGCAGTATCGAAATCCAAGGCTTGGTCCCACGCTCTCGTACTCGAAAACAACATATCATGTACCTGAAGGAGGGAGATTTTCCTTATCAACACCTGCAACCATTTAAACTATTTGGACCCAAATAATGAATCTAACAGGGTGTAAGACTAAACCTCAATAGGAAACCATCCATGGTATTTTCCTATCAATCAATGAGTATATATAACAGGCAGTGTAAAATATTGAATGTAGTGAGCTAGAACACACTCAAAAGTAAACAATCCTAAAAGAACTAGTTTCCATTTATTTTCAATTAAAAATTAAATTAAATTTATTTTACAAGTCTCTAGATTTATACTAATCCCAAATATCCTTGTATAGTAGTATGCACCACATATTCATTAGGTGGTCATCTAGGAAAGTATAGGCAATGACTGAAAACAAGCTTGTGCTTTGTCTTGGCAGATTCTTCATAAACCATTAAGTATCAAAATAACCTCAAGACCATACTTGACATTCCTAAAGTGGAATTCAAGGTCCACTCTAGGTGAAAATCAACCAACACCCTAAAATCTTATATCTATCGAACCTCATAGAGGAAAATACAATATCACTCTTGGTGTGGCATAAACTATGTAACTTAGCCCATCCTTGGCAGTCCTATAAGGATACCTAGTATCAGACACTATATAATACCTAAATACTGAGTCCTTACATGGATTCCTATATAGATCCATGATTCAATTGGCATTCACAGATCCTCTATGAGCCCGTCCATGGCATTCCAGGTTCACTCATGGCTTATCATTTAATTTATAAACCCATTGAGCTCATCCAAGGTATTTGGGAGAATCCAAGGTTTAATCAAGGGATAAAGGTAAAATAGACATATAATCCCATCCATGTAATTAATTTTTAATCCATACTTCACCCAATTCTATTTACCATTTAACCATAATAGGTTTATTTAACAATTTCAATAGATATTCTAGGATCAACACCAAAAGCATCCAAAATTCATTTTACCACACAGGGTGTCTCAACTACGACCAACCTCAATGGATAGGCCTATAATTACTCACATTGGAATATTTAACATCACAATCCTATCATGTAATATAAACCATTACAATTAATTAACATAAACTAACATATGTGGTCATGTTCTTAGTCGGAACTAAATAGTCCAATCATGCTTTACCAAGCATAGGCATAACATGGTTCAAAGGGTCAATTCATCTATCTTTCTCTGTAGAAAATTATAAAACCATATAAAAACATTTTAAACACATCTATATAATAATTTCCATCTCAATTAACCCAAAAAAGGGATTCAAGGAATAACATATAGGTATCCTTGGCCAAACATCTGTGAAGTGGCTAGAATGGGCACTCACCCAAGGGGTGGCCCAAAATCTATGTATTAAACCAAATACCTGATTTGAAACACCAGATTAAATACCTAAATGATGATATAAAATAGCTTTAATGATTTATAAATCAAATTTACACCCTAAAAATGGGAGTGTGACACTCTGTCCTATATAAAGAGGTTGAAAATCAATTAAACACATAAGATCACTTGCCTTATTCTTGTGATAGATAGATCATCCAGTATCAAGCTCTGATTCTCCCTAGTTTGGGAAAAATCTGAATAATGGTAGAACAATGGAATATTAGGGCATCTAAGCTTAAATCCAAATAGTGGAAAAGATATTTTGAATAATTGAATATGTCTAAAAAGGAATCGATCCATTACCCTTATAGGTCATTAGAGATGAACAGTGGTCGAAACGAACAATGTATGGAGAAGGGATCTGAAAAATAAGAATAGCCTTCAAAGGGGGGCCAAAATCTTGGGGGAGATACTATGAAATTAAGGACAGTAGATAATTTTAACTTAAAATATTTCAGGGGTAATTTAGTAATTTTACCCAAAAAAATATCTGGGTCTCACGGTTTCTGCACAAGTTTTTCCTTACTATATGGAAACTGTGGTCAACTCACTAGAAGTATGGACAACATCGCATAGTTACCCCCACAAAATTTGACTAAAATTGTGGTAACTGTGGATACTCCTTTAGAAATTTTTTCAAAACTATAGACATTTTTGCACGACCATGTGCCCCAATTAGTATAGTTTTCACTAACCGTGCAGCCTCTTCTTTTCAACCAAAACATGGGGCCCGGGATCTGGACTAGTCCAAACACCCCATAGCCCTATATAAATCTAATGGATATCCACATTATACCATATTTAAGAAATTAATTGAGTAATAGATGGAAATCACATGATCCATACCTCAAAAAAGAAGTGGGTTCTTACAAACTTAACCCATTAAAGAAATTCATCCATGAATTTACCTTCCAATAGTGGTGGAGAAGTATATGATAACAAATCTAGGAACTATGATAAAACATCAACCTCTCTCTCCTAGGTCTCATCCTACACTCGGTCGTACTTCCATAGCACCTATACTAAATGAACTGGCCGACTCTGGATAAATTTTATGTAGTGATCCAGAATTTGTATTGGATGCTCCTCAAAGGATGAATTTTCCTATAACTCAACCTCATTGGGATGAAAGGCATGTGACAGTTTGTAATAGTAACTCTACAACAGAGAAACATGAAAGATGTCATGCATATCCCAATACCTCTGAGGTAACTGCAACAGAAAGGCAACTAGCCTGACACACTCAATAATCTCAAATGGCAAGATGTATCTCAACAAAAGCATCCCTTGACTCTTGATCCTCTTGTATCCCAATATTTTTCCAACATGTAATAAAATGTGATCCCTAAGCTCTAACTCCAATGGTTGTCTATGGATAATGACATATGATTTATGACAAGATTGGATAGTAGCCATCCACTTCTAAATCAACTTAACATGTTCAGTGGTCTCCTGGACAAGACGATGTCCCAGTATAGCTGCCTCTCCTGCCTCTAGACAACATCGGGGTGATCGAAATGGCCTAACCTATAAATCCTCATATGATTCCATATTAATATTGTCCTAAAATCTATTATTATAAGATAACTCCACCAAAGGTATATACATCTCCCAAGAACCCTTGAAATCTAGGACACATTCCCAAAGAATGTCCTCAAGAACCTAAATCATGTGCTCTAACTGAACCTCTTTCTAGGGGTGATAATTTGTGCTTAGAAGCACCTATATACCCAGATCCCTCTATAGCCCTTTCCAAAAATGAGAAATAAATCAGGCATCCCTCTCTAAAATGATAGAATGCAGAACCCTATGAAAATTTACTATCTCTCAGATGTACAAATTCCCAAGATAGTCAGCACTAGATAATTACTTGGTCGTAAGGAAATTTGAAACCTTCTTGAGCCTAGAAATTACAACCCAAAATGCATTCTTACCTCAAGGAGAACTCAGTAAACCCATCCTGAAATCCAACGTCACATCATTCATTTTTCACTCAGGAATGGGTAACTGTGGTAAAAGATTGGTTGGTCACTGGTGTTCATCCTTCACATGTTGATAGGTGGATCACCTCAAGAAAAAACTAATTGCATCTCTTTTTATACCTAGATTCCAATACTAAAATAGTATATCCAAATACATCTTGTTGACACCATGATGCACTACCCATATAGAGGCATGAAAATTTTTCTTCTACTCCTTGTGTATGTCTATAGAAACCCATACACAACCATGTAAATGTAAGATCTCATCCTCACCTATAGTCCAGCCAAAAGGATGGTCCTCACTTTACACACTCTCCTATAGAACTATGTCTTCAGAATCTGAAAGATACCTTATCCATACTCCATCTAGTATAGTGGATTTAACAGCTGAGGATGAATGAAATATATGTCCCTGACTATTTTTCACCTCTAAATTCATCTTAGAGAACAAATCCATAAACTTCTACTAGATACTGACCTATTTCTCTACCTACACCTGAGTCCTCCAACATAGATCATTGGCCACTACATTACCTTTACCAAGCATGTAGGCAAGATCAATGTTGAAAGACTGAAGGTATTCAACCCAACATCACTGTCTCTAATTTAGATCACTCTATGTAAATATATACTTGTGGATTTTATGGTTTTTTAACACCGCATCATGCTCTCCTAGTAAGTAATGTCTCCAACAACGTAAATCATGAACAACCACAGATAACTCTAGATCCTACATCATGTTATTCATGTTATGTGGCCTCAACTATCGAGACCCATATACAATGACTCTTTCACCCAATATAATACTGCACCTAGCCTGATACATGATGCATCACATAATACGGTTTAACTCTTTCACTGATCTTGAAAGATCAGTACTGAAACTAAAGTCAATATCTCTTTCAACTTCTTAAAGGGAATCTCATTGGAATCTATCAATACATACATCACACCCTTTTTAGTAAAGAATATCAGTGGCGCTGCTAAATGTGAGAATCCCTATATGAACTACATGTAGTAACTATCTATCCCATAGAAACTCTGTACCTCAAATACATTCTTGGGATGCTCTCAAGAAACTTCTGATCAAACCTTCTCTGAGTTTAATGACACTCCTATCTCTAATATGACATGACCTAGTAAGTAAATATAATCTATCCTAAAGTTTCACTTTGCAAGATTAGAAACTGATGATATCTTAGTTTACTCAATATGATCTCAAGATGATTGTCATGGTCATGTTGATTATGAGAATATACTGGGATATCATCCACAAAAACCATGAAAAATGAGTTAAGATAAATATGGAACACGTTGTTCATCAACGTCGTGAAAACTGCTGGCACATTTGTGAGACCAAACGGCATAAAAAGATACTCATACAGAGCATACCTGGTCCGAATGGTTCTTCGGGGTATGTATGATGACCTAACATGCACCTGATGATAATCGGATCTCAGGTCAATCTTTGAGAAAACACGATATCCACAGATCGAGTCAAATATATCATCTATTCTCGGTAGAGGATACCAGTTTTAAACTATAAAATGGTTCAAATTTTGATAATTCCTGCATATCCTGAGGGTACAATCTACCTTTTTTGGTAAAAAGTATAGTGAACCGCAATGATAAGTACTAGTTCGGATGAAACCCTTAGCTTCCATGTCTTATATATACCTATTGCGATCTTGAAGCTTTGTCGTAGCCATCCTATAATGAGTAATGGATACTGGTGTAGCTCTTGGAACTAGCTTGATAGAAAACCTTACCTATCTCATTAGAGGCAAACAAGAAAAATCATTTGGGAAGACTTTCTTGAAATGACCAACTACCCAAGGGAAATCCATCTGATGTGTTTTTTAGTCATCTAGATACAAACTATAAATCTATGTTGTCATCCCACCCACCCCACGATGCTTAGGTCTAGATCATCTCATCTAGAAATCCCTTTCACCTTTGTGTAGAAACAATCTTCCCTCTGGTGACATGAAAATCACCCTGCAGGAACAGTAATCGACAAAGGACTGAAAGGAAACTATCTAGTTCATCATTATAGTGACATCAAAACCTGTCATTTATAGGAATTAGGGATCCCATGAGAAGTGACACCCATCAATCTCTTGGGGAACTCCTTACACTGATGCACACATATCATTCTAATCCCAAACAGAGTGTTTAGCATCATGACATTGTTAGAAGTAAATAAAAGATCCCAAGGCTCTTCATAAAGAGAATATATATGAAACTATGTGAATCCCCTATATCATAAAGTGTAGAAGCTATGATAGAGGCTACAAGAATAATACCTCTGAAAGTAGAAGTCTCGGGATCCTACTTCGGTTAGATCTATTACACTGTATAAGTCTGGCCTATACCATATCCCTAAGACACTATATAGATACCTTGAGCTAATCCACCCTACTGTCTCTGTGAACGTTGGGACTGACTACCATAGCCACAACCACCACCTTGGTCCAAATAGCCCGATGCATTCCAGTTTCCTGACTGGAGAGAAGCTGTAGACCCCACTTCTGAATGTGGAGATAGTGAATATCCTCTCTCACTAGATACTAGAGGAAAATTCCTAAAACATTACTACATGCGTCCCATATAACCACAATATTTTCACTCAACTAGGTCTTTCAAACACTATCGCTTGGCATTCCCTATCTTTCTGAACTGGTAACATCTCACCTGGCTAGCGGAAGAAACATTCGGACTACTCACATCTCTGTGAAGAAGCTCTAGATGACATTTCCTACTTCCTCTCGAGACAGTACCAAATCCAGGTTTTGAACCACCTTGCCTTGATCCTAAATTTTCCCTCATATTATGCTTTGTGATCAGCACTAGATTCACTATAGAAGATACATAAGTCAACCTAAAGAAATTTACCTGATATCAGATTTCATAACTAATACCATTCTCAAGCCGCCAAGTCTTTGATAAATTGTCACCCACCATGATAGGTGAGATTTTTTAGGGCATAGTAAAATGGGAGGAGTATTCCATCACTAAAAAAGAACCATATTCCAGGTGCATAAACTCAATATATTTTTCATCCCTCAGCATCTCAAGATAGTAGTCATCATAAAAGACTATCTATAAATATGCACAATATATATCCCAATGACACTCTGTCTGAGAAGTCATATCCCACCATCTCCTCGAGGAATTACGCAACATATAATTTTATAACTTTTCCCTCGTCTTAGGAGGCATATCTAGATTCTAAAATATCAAAAACAAGACCTCTATCCATGAAATTGTCTCATATGGTCCACCATCCCCAGAAAATGTGGGCAGATGCTGCTGCTAGAGCACCTGTATCTAATCAACCATATACATGGTGGGATTTGGTGTCCCTAAAATGCTTACATGAACCTCATAAAGCCTTTATGGAATTGTGCATCTGCACCTGTGTCTGGTACAACAATTGGTGTTGTGACTAGAATGACTACATGATCTACTAGTACCCCATGGCCTACCACCTCCGGGGTATGATCATCACCACCCTCCTAGTATACTGATGGAGTTTGTCATGGTGGCATGACACTAGAAGGTCAAGCACAAACCTTATTTCTAGATCAAAATGATGTTGCATCTAAAAAGCGTAGAACAAACAGGACACGTCAAAAACCTTCCTATAAACACACATCCCTCTACCTTCTCTATGGGCTAGGTATAGGTATAAAATAGTGAGAACCACTACCGATATCCCACTACTAAGGTCGGGTCTAGTCAAGTTCTCTATCAAATTCAAATTCAGTTCACTTTATTTTCTCTTTCATTTGAGGTTTTAGGCTGAGTTCACATTAAAAACTAGAATTAGCACTCATTTAAAGATTATAATATTCTTTTCTCAAAGGGTAACCATTATTATGAGTAATTCTGACCCATGGGGGCCACACTCCCCATGAATCAAATATTGGAATCCATGTATAGAACATAGTAGCATAGATAAATATCAGGATGAAACATGATCCACCAAATTCTAATCCAAGAGGTCACATACATCTCTCGGACCAAATATTGTCAGTCATCCAATTCTAACCATAGAACATACCAATACACCTATCAAAATAGTAAACATATCTTTTATAGTAACTATCACAATAGCATGAAATCAGTAATGCTTCTATATGGCATGAAAATAATTCATGGCATGAAATTTTTAACAAGTGCTTGTAGATGCATGAGATGGAATACCCTGATCTCATTGGGTTGAAACATAATAGAACCCACAATAGTATCAATAATAACTGCACAATATGATTACATCACCCAATGGTTAAATCGAATCAACTGTAACAAATCAAAATCTAAGAAATCAAAATTCAATTCAAGGGAATTTGGATTTTTCCTGTACATGGGGTAGCTAATTCTGGGCACAGCTTGTTACCAAATCCCCTTTCCTTCCTATCCCAATCTTTTAGCACCAAACAGTAAATAAAAAAAAGAAAAAAACCTTCCTCTTATACCACTTTTTAATGTCCTGGGTTCGGATGCCACCTAACAGTGCTTTGAGACCAGTTGACCAAATGTCCTCAATCATATCTCCCCAAACACTAGAGGCTACCGAATAGAAACTATGTGTAACATCCCAGGTAAATAAAGAATAAAGAATTTTCATATTTATTAATATTTATGAATTAAATATTAATTTTAATTAAAATGGGTTTCTACGTTCGATATCGTACTCGGTACGCAATGATGAGTTTCTTTGAAAACTTACATTGCACACAATTAATAAAATAATATTATTTTAAATGTTAGTTAACGAATAGTCGTTGTACTGGCGGGAATGGATAGAAATAACTAAAATATGATTATATATGTTTTTAAATGTTTTTACATTTACCCAATAAAAGATAAAGGCTTAAAATACGGAAAGAGTTCAATTTTAGGCATTTATACCCTAATTTTCACGAAAGGTCCACCAATCACCTTTTGACAGAGAACCGTCATTAAATATAGTTTTGATCGATCTTATAAATTCTATTGGACCAAATATAACTCTTCTTTAGAATCGGGACATCAAAATTTACTTTGTGTAAATTTTTGGTACCTTTCTGATAAAGTTCATTTTTTTAATGAATACTGTAAAATGTGGTATTTTAATACAAAACCTCTTTTTAATCTAATTTATTTATATGATTAGATTATCTTTTGAATTGGTTTTAAAGTGAAATTAGAAAATATTTTTACCATTAAATCCAATAGTGGTCGTTGGAATTAATTTCACTTTGAAATCGGACTTAAACTAGTGTCAATCTTTTGATACTTATTGTTTCATAAAAACACGCTATTTGCTCTGACAACGGGAATTAATTATTAAATTAATTAATGTGACTTATATGTTTTGAATTTTGTAAAATAGACTTCATTTTTGAATTCATAATATCAAATATATCTTAGGGTGAATTTTTGGTAATTTTCTGAAAAACTTCAATTTTTGATGAATAGTGAAACCACTAAGTGGTACTTATAAAGACTGATTTTCCGTTTAAATGGAATTTTGCCATCATTGTGTTTTCAATTTCAAAAATCCGACATACATGGTTGTCATTAACGAGTAAAATGTGGTTCAACGAGATTATAATAATTTTTTGGTGAATAGTAACTTATTAAGTTCTTAATCGCGATTAGTGGTAATTAGTGTAGTTTAAGGTAAAAATAATATTTTAATAATATGAGATGAGCTTGACACATGTCCTAACCTTATTGGTTGTGTCATGGCCGACTAAGACAAGCCATGGGTCAACTTGGGGACCCCATAGAGACACTTTGGTTGGGAAATGACATAAATAACTTTTTATTAAATGTTAAAGTAAAAATGACACAAACAAATTATGTTTTACAAAAACAATTTTTACATGGGGTTATAAAGATCATATTTTTGATTATAAATAGTCATTGGAAAGATAAAAAGATTTACTACATCATAGTATTTGTTTTATAATTTTTAGACATTAAATAAATTAAATTATGTATGACATAATAATGATGCAGCGATGACATCATTATTTGACGATTTAAATAAAATGGAAAGATAATGTAAAATCTATGAACTAAACATGTCCAAAACTTATTGGATGGGTTGATTTCGAACCCTTATCACCTTATACACGAATTATATCAATGTGGGACCTTTTAAAACCGAAACACATTTTCAAATAAAGTAATATTGCTTTAATTTCCAAAAGTGCCCCTCCTCTCCTCTTATAAAAGGCCCCCCACCTCTACCACCTTACACACACTCCTCAAGCCTTTGGCTCGACCAAACCCTGCCCATTTACTCTCTCCACATCCCTCTCCTCATCCTAGAGGATTCCCTTTGGGCATAATCCTTTCAAAGGAAGCCTTTAGGCTCAAATCAAAAGGGAGTTACACTTTTAAAGGTAATTCATTCTCTCTTGTTCATTTGTTTTATTTTGCTTCTCCAACCCTCTAAACTCTTTTTATTTACTTATTTTGTAACAACACCAGTATCTTCAATATACTAGGATGTTTTTATAAGATTTATTCGAGCTACACTCTCACACAACTACAACAAATGGATATAGAACATACGGTTTCCATGGATGGTGAAATTCTGCCTCCCGAAACGATGATTGTTCAATACTCATTTAACACCTTCAAAGGTGGCCATTATGATGTCAATATTTTTATATATGATATATAATATGTTTATGTTTTCTTTAAGATTATGTATTTTTCATTTTTGGCATACCTTCATGGTTTCCATTATGGGTAAACACGATATCTTCATTTAAGGAAGTGCGGACTACCGCCCCCTCAAAGTGATGTGATTCGTTAATGGCATATGTGGGACGTGTAAAGGATGGATTTAAAGTTATTATATATGATGTTATACTGGAATTATAATATAACTCTATATCATTATTATTTATTTCCATTAAAGTATGAGATAGAAATGAAAGTAGCGTTCATGCGTACGTACGGCTCACCGTCTCCATGAACGGTGCATTTCATTTCATATCCCCAAATGTAATGTACTATTAAAAGTACATGTATATAATGGATATATATAATTAATGATATATATAAATGATGAATATAATTCTGGAATTAAAATATACATAAATCTCATTTAGTTTTAATTCCATTAATATGACAAAGAAATGAAAGTAGCGTTCATGCGTACGTACGGCTTACCATCTCCATGAACGGTGCATTTCATTTCTTACCTCTAAATGATTATGTAATATTATAAATACATGTATATTCTGGATATATATTATACATATTATATCCAAATCGGGAATTTCATTCTGGATATAAAGAACCTTTGACCACACGAACAACATGTAATTGTAAGAAGTCCACTTTCGACTTAAGAACCAAATATTGACAAAACAAACATTATTAACTTAAATGGTTACATAATGTTTATAACATGGCAATAAGTGATATAAAAGGAATAATTAACTTTAAAAAGGTTCTTAATAAAGTATAAATTAACTCAAGTTTATTATTCCGGACGTTAAAGAACGACCAGGTCAAGTCGGACCCGAGGTAAGGGACTTCGTCTCAATCTCCTTTCATTGAGGCATATTTCATTTTATACACAACTTTCATTTATATGGTGTATAAAACCCTTTGACTTTTACTTTTATACAAAAGGAATCTTTTTCTACGAAGCGTTTTACTAAACAACAAAAAGGAATGTTTTTTTAATGTACGCGGTGACAACGACCTTTTCCGCCACCGTGAGTATTATTTGGTCTTTGGCTTTCTCAACAAGCCATAATGTTTTTAGAATAAAATAAATACCATATAATCTTTTATGTATTTTGGTATTGAAAATGGTTTTGAAAAAGGATTCTATTATGCCAATATATTTATGATATATTGTGATTAAAATGTGGAAATGTTATCATTCCTTTATATTGGTTTTATGTTTTATGATTTTATACTGGTACTTGGACATTTTAATGGGTGGTTA
This sequence comes from Viscum album, assembly GCA_963277665.1. NCBI lineage: Eukaryota > Viridiplantae > Streptophyta > Magnoliopsida > Santalales > Viscaceae > Viscum > Viscum album. The sequence continues at coordinate 1,460,731,934 of OY728163.1, read as the reverse complement.
CGTTATAAACCATATGACGGGTGGTGCCGTGAATACCAGGACGGGTGGTTACGTTATAAACTCCAATGCATTGGGTATGGAAGTCGGCCGTATGGCTATTCCATTAAGTATGTATGGAAATTGGCCGTATGGATATTCCATTAAGTGATATGTGTGGAAGTCGACCGTATGGTTATTCCACTTAAGTATGTTTATGTCCCAAGTTACCTTTATATATGTTATGTGTTATTTATATGGGTTTTATTGTAATACTTTGGTTACAAAAAGGTAAGTAATGATACTTTATTCAGTGAAGAGTTTTTACTACTTCATGAAGGTGAAGGTATTACTTTGATAGAGTATTCATGGTTTACTTGATTTTGAAAAACTAACTGTTTTCATTCTTTGTGTATCCCTTACTGAGCTTTTTATGGTCACACCAAGTTTTTTTTGAAATGTTTTCACAGGACATAATGTGGAATAAGGTCAAGGATGGGATCAAGGGAATGTCATCCTATATAAAACATGGAACTAGACACGTTTATTTTTAAGAGTTTTTTTTATTATGGAAACATAGTAGAAGTGACTACTTTGTAATCTTTTGAGATGTAACAGTTATGTTCTAATTCTCTAAAACTCTAAACCTGAAAAGATCCTCAATGTGAATTATTCATTTAATTCAATATTAAGTAAGGTTTAAGGTCGGGGCCTTATACTATGGACTAGGTTTGATAGTGGGGAGATTATTTCCTCATTATCAGAGTGTAACAAAATGGAAAAAATGAACATATTGTGGAAACATTAATACCACAAAATAAAAGTAAACAATGGAAGATTGATAATACAAATGACTAGGTGTTATATAATATACAGAATGATTCATGTCACGTTTCTATAAGAAAAATAGTCAAAAAATTCATAAGACTATAAAATAAAATGCGTGATCCAAAAGGTATTAAAAGAAAAAATGTATCCTAGTAGGATCGCAAGACTAGGCTTGGTCCCACTCACTCCTACCCCTAAATAGCATACCATGTACCTAAAAGAGGGCTCTTTCCCTTATCAACACCTGCAACCATATAATATTTTTGGGTCGAAATAATGACCCAAATAGGGTGTGAGACTAAATCCTAGTAAGAAACCACCCATGGTCTATGCCAATCTATCAGTGAGTATATATAATAGGCAATGTAAAATAGTGAAAGTAGTAATCTAGGAAATACTCAAAAGTTAAGAGTCTTACAAACATGGGTTTCCATTTAAATTCCATTTATTTTCAATTAAAAATAAAATAAAATTTATTTTATAAGTCTTGAGATATAGACTAGGCCTAGAGATCCCCCATATATTAGTAAGCACCATAGATGCATCAAGAGGCCATCTAGACATGTATAGGCAATGATCAAAAACAAGATTGTTCTTGGGATTGGAAGACGCATCATAAACCATTCAGTATCTAAATAAACTCAAGATCATACTTGAAATTACTAAAGTGGAATGAAGGACACACTTCATGTTAAAATCCACCAACACCCAACATGACTTCCCCTAGCAAACCTTATAGAGGAAAATTCAGTATCACTCTAGGTGTGGTATAACATATCTCACTGATCCCCTCCTTGGCAGTCCTATAGGGAGTCCAAGTATCACCCATGACGTAATCCATACCTCTTGAGTCTATTCATAGAATCCTATAAGGAACCATGATTCTCTAGGAATTTATTGAGCCTCTGTGAGCTTGTCCATGGCATCCATGGTTCACTTAAGACATATCATTTAATTAATAAACCCATTAAGCACGACTTATGTATTTCATAGAATCCAAGGTTCACTCAAGGGATCAAGGTAAAATATACATATAATACCTTCCACATAATTCCTTCAAACTCCATGATCCACCCAATTTTATTTACCATTTAACTATAATAGGTTCATTTAACAATTTCATTAGACGTGCTAGGGTCAACACCAAAACCATCTAACATTCATTTTACCACTAAGGGTGTCTCAACTAGTAAAAACCTCAAAAGATAGGCCTATCATTAATCACATGGGAATATTTGAAATCACAAGAATGTCATGAAATATAAACCATTAAAAGGCATTAACATAACCTATCTCACGTGGGCAGGTTCTTAGTTGTAACTAATCATTCCAATCGTACTTTACCAAGCATAATCATAACATGGGTCAAAGGGGCGATTCATCTATCCTGCACACTAGACAATTAGAAAATCATCTAAAAACATGGTACAAACGTCTATAAAAGCAATTAAATTTTAATAAACTCACAAAAGGGATTTAAGGAATACTAGATAGGTATCCTAGGCCAAACATCCATAAAGTGGTCAGAACGGGTACTCACCTAAGGGGTGGACCTAAATCCAAGTATAAAACCTAATACATGATTTGAAACACCTGATTAAATACCAAAACGATGATGGGAAACTACTTTAATGATTTTTAAATCATTGAAAAACCCCAAAAATGGGAGTGTGGCACTCCGATATATATAAATAGCTTGACAATCAATGAAACACACAAGACCACCTACCATATACTTGTGTTAGATAGCTTTTCCAATATCAAGCTCTGATTCCTCCTTGATTGTGAAAAATCCGAAGAATAGAAGAAGAATGGTATATTAGGGAATATTATCTTAAATCCAAATAGTGCAAATGATATGAAAAAGAATCCAATATGGGTAAAAAGGAATAGAGCCATTACCCTTATTGATCCTTGGAGACGAATGGTCGTCAAAGAAAACAATTAACGGAGAGGGGATCTAAAAATCAAGAATATCCTTAAAAAGGGGGACAAAACCAAGGGGAGATTCTGTGTAATAAAGGATAAGAAGGAATTTTAACTTAAAAATATTTCATGGGTAATTTGGTAATTTTACCCAAAAATATCTTTGTCGCACAGTTTTTACGCACGATTTTCCTAACTATGTAGAAACCATGCTCAGCTCACTAAAAGTTTGTGGCACATCTCATGGTTACCCCCAAAATGGTTTGAATGACTGTGTGGTAACCGTGCAGATGCCTATGTAAAATCTTCTAAAATCTGAAGACTTGTCTGCATGACCATGTGCTCAAATCCGCATAGATTTCACTAACCATGCAGCCTCCTCTTTTCAACCAAAACATGGGTTCTACCATCCCTTAACACCCCATATACCTCTATTACCCCAAGGGGTATCCATATCAGACTATATTTAATAGATTAAATGAGTAATATTCCAAAATATAATGATCCATGCCTCAAACAAGACTCGAGTTCTTACAAACATCCCCCCTTAGTGAAATTCATCCCTAAAATTCCCTTCCAAGGGTGGTGTAGAAGTATCTAAGAACAAATCTGAACACTACTATCAAACATCATCCTCCCTCTCCTAGGTCTCATCCTACACTCATCCATGCTTCCATAGAACTCGTACTAAATGAACAGACTGGCCCTAGAGAATGGGAACTCACTGAAGTTGTGGCCCTGAATCCAAGTATACATCTTAATACATGATTTGAAACACCTAATTAAATACCTAAACGAGGATAGGAAACAACATTAATGATTTATAAATCAATGAGACACCCCAAATATGGGTTTGCGACACTGGCATATATAAATAGATTTATAATCAGCAAAAGGCATGACACCACATACCATATGCTCATGCTAGATAGCTCATCCAGTATCAATCTCTAATTCACCTTGGTTTTGGAGAAATTTGAAGAATGGGTTATTTGGGCATATGATTAGAAATCCAAATGTAGAAAATTATAAGCAGAAGAATCTAATATGGCTAAAAAATAATTGAGGCATTACCATTGCGGATCCTTGGAGATGAACGACGGTCTAAGAGGAAAAAAGACAGATAAGTGATCTAAAAAATAATAATAGCCTTCAAATGGGGAGCCAAAAACATGGGGAGATAATATGAAATGAAGTAGAAGAATGAATTTTAACTTAAAAACATTTTAGAGGAAGTTTTGTAATTTTACCCAAAAATATATTGGTTGCACAGTTTGTACGCACGGGTTTCCTAACCATTTGGAAACTGTGATCAGCTCACTAGAAGTATAGGGAACATTCCACAGTTACCCTGCATGACTTGACTAACAATGTGATAACTGTGCAGATGCACCTATAAGGTCTACTAAAACTACAAACATGTCTTCGTGATCATGTGCCTCAATCTGCATAGTTTTCACTAACCTTGTGGCCTCCTCTTTTCAGCCAAAACTTGGGTTCCGAGCTCTGGACCAGCCCTGAACACCCTAGATCCCACTATGACCCCAACGACCATCCACAGTAGGCTTTATTTAAGCAAATAAATGCACAATAGATAGAAATATCACGATCCATACCTCATAGAAGATTTGGTTTCTTACATAGTTCATCCCATCACACTGAAATCACAACCATATGAACCGGTGAGGCTCATGGAGTACCTTGGCCAACCTATGAAAAATACCTATCACCTAACACACATTCAATTATAAATTTAATTTAATTTAATAAAAACCATATAAAATCTTTAGGGTGATGTACCACAAGATAAATTCCATGCATTGGTGTATGATTATCTCCATGTGATGAAAGCCTCAACATATCAAGATTATTCAACCATGATATGGTGGAATTTTCTCAATATCCATAACCAAAATCACACAAAATTAGTTAAATAAATAAGGAAAGAGAAACAGAGTAATAAAATTAGAGTAACTCACCTTAAATTCTAGAAAATATCACCCTAAAACATAGTGAATCAAAAAAGAGAAGGGGAGGAAACCTCTCTTTCTAGGTGTTCATAAGAGGGAAGGACGAAGAGGTTGGGTCTTAAAATCAAAATGGGTAGAATAAATCATTTTTTTCATTTTTAATAAAATTTGGTAAGTCTCATGATTTCCTCATGGTTTTCCAATCTATCAACATACAGTGGGGTCAAGAATATCATAAACGTGACCACTTTGTATAGTTTATACACATGATTTTTAAACCCATGTATTGATGGTGCATATCCCTATAAATCATGAATTATAGTTTTTTATAGTTTGTATATAAATTTCTTCCAATCATGTGCCAAATCCCAAAAAAAAATCAAAATAAATTTTTGTTGAATGGTTTCCCATAACCTTTCAGAAACAATGGGATAAGGTAAAACCCTTTTAGAAAATTTCAACTTCTACCAAAACACCCAATATTTACTTGAGAACCTATAACAACTTCTAGTATTTAATATATATACAAAATCTCTCATTATGATACTATGACTCTTGGAAAACCAATCTAAAACTCAATTATAAAAATGAACCCTACTCCATTGTCAAAAATTCAAATTTATTATAAAATTTAAAACCTATAAAAAAGTATTTTCTTTATAAACCCCCTATAGTTTATGTAATTAGTACAAAACATACTATTATATTCTCTAAGTTACATTCACACATTTTACATTCACCTTTAAAAAAACTATATCCTCTTACTCTTGACTTAATACAATAAAAATAAACTAATTCAATAGGCTTGTCTTGTTACCCTCCTCGATAGTTTTAACCTTTCCCCACCCAAGCTATACTCACACTGTTAATTGATATTACTATCCTACTAATTATCATACACCCTAGCTCGATTTTATTTCTAGAGATAAATTCCCAATATATAATTTCCTTGACAACCAAATAGAAATTATTTTAATGTATTCTTGAATCATAATCGATACCATAGACTTCTACTTTCCTAGGTTCACTACACTCATCATCAAATACATTCCTTGCAGTTCACCTGATATAAGGGTATAAGTTTTATGAATTAATATGATTATCCATTACAGGGTTTCCTATAATATTAACCTAATAACACAAGAATTCTTGGGTTTTAGCATTTTTTTTGATCTACCTACCCATATCCCAGCTCTATGTAACCCACCAATCTAAACCTAAGGGAATCACTATATGGTCAAAAAACACCATGCAATCCCAATTAAACACTTTCCACCACCGAATACAATCATTCATCACCTTTATGACTCCATATAGGGACATCAAATATCACCATCATGGAAAAAACACAAAATGTAAATCAATTTTACCTTTTATTTTTATTTGCAACACAAGAATTTTAGTTGTCTTTAAATCAGTTATCCTCATCCATTATCTCCTATTTAACTACTAGAAACATCATACCACCCTATAAGGTGTCCAGAAAAAAACCTTTGATATTCCAACTTACCATAGATAATACAATTTGTACCATATTCCTTCAAGAATTATGGTCTTCTATTATACATATGAATCACTTTTTATAATTTTCTTAACATTACACTAAAATTTATTTTCACCACAACACTAATCCTCTCAACCAAAAAATTACCACTTGAACTGCAATATTGAGAATCCTATACACTAAAGATGGTAATATTACTCTAAAATTGTTTAAAAACTATAACCATCCTCAATTATACCTTTATCAAAACACTTAATCAATTAACAAAAATCCATAACCTAATAACATTCAAAAAATGGTATTTTTTAGGGACACTATCCTTTAAAGACGTATCGGTATCATCACTATAAAAATTTCAAAAAATTTACTCTCATAAATTAGTCTAAAATATGAAACTACTCACTTGATGGTTATTTAATAATGTTTTTCCATTATATTACTCCAAAAAATAGTAATTATTATAATGAATTAACTATTAAATACAACCCAAGGGTCACTTACCACCATTACGTATCCACACTATCCCAAAACACTCTGGTAAATTTCTAAAAAAATACTATATTCACATTTAATCATTGTAACAAATAATTTATATCACATTCCTTGATATTGTTATGTTTACAATCATTTTCCATCTTATGCCTTTCTAAATTCATACTTAACATAAATTTCTAACGAAATACAATTCCAATGTATTTAAAATCCATTCCAAAACATTACTCCACTTTTTTTACATATTCACATTTTAATATGCATCCCTTACACAATTGTCATGTCAATTTATAATAATTAATAATTTCTCCACATAGTCCACCTAGACAATTTCTTTCCATGTACCTTACATGATCCCTCAACACACACACACTTTCCTTTATGGAATGAGAGGTTCTATAACCCAAATCCTCAAAACAAATTCATGATTCACCCTTATACCCTTTATGGTATAGATACACCCACAATATTACTCTAAGGAAAGATAGTAGTTGTAAATTTTAAATCTTATTAACATTAAATCAATCTCACTATCAATCTCAATGAAAATATGAAACAAGCAGGCATGTGTCGTTATACTACTATGCTACCATTCCCAAATCATGTTGGAAATGTTCTATCTCACCATAAATAGGATCTCAAACATAATATGCCATTTTAAGTTTCTTTTTTGTTATACCCATAACCCATATTGGTCATACTCATAAATAACCACTTGTGGGGCCATTCTTAGACATGAACAAGGTATCCCACATGCTATAATATACCTATTCTAGGGTGACTAATACCTAAGGTATCTAACACTCATACCATCCATACTCATCCTTACAATTCCTACACTAATCCATAACTAATACATTATATGTCTATTATATGACACCCTAAAAGGTCACTTTCTTGTTTATATTTGTAATATAAAATTCTCCCTTGATTTCAAGGTATATCAAGGTGAAATTTTATGATTTTTTTAAACTTTACCAAGGATTCATAATTAATATCATGGTTGGTAAAACTATGTAGGATAAATCATGGAACCTATATAATTTTTACTAGTGTAGATCGTATAGTTACCAAACGGGTTTTTAAACCATCAAAGTATATTGTTTACCCTTATGGAAGTTGGTTATTTTAGTATTTTTATATTATTTTTAATTAGGGTATCTCCCATTTCTATCCCCCATTTAAAGGTCTCATCTAAGGAACCTCTTTATCCATATTCTTCCACCTCTAAGACCTTTCACAATTGTTCTCAGGGGATTTCTTAGTTAATCTTCATCTAGATTAAAAGGTAAGAGACTCTCCTTCTTTATTTTATTTGATTCTTACTATTTCTCCTTTTTTATAACTCTAGTCATAATATTGGATAAATTTTAGGGCTAGGTTTGTCTAATAATTTTTTCTTTTGTTTCTATGCGTTGAGAGCCTTGTCTTGAGACGTTTTATAGTAGATTTTAACAAATGAGACATGGTTACTCAGTTTAAGGTAAGAGTTTCAGAATCATTACATTTTATTGAAGAGTTCCTTAAATTATGATATTATAAACATTATTTTTAATTTAGATAAATGAGTTATATTTTATCTATATTTTCATCATAAAAGGTTTTCCATATTTTCATTTTTTTTCTTTTACAAAATGGATGAATTTTTGTAGTTTAATGGAAATTTTTTCCAAGATAGTGTTTTATTAATATTTATTTGTTTTTATAAAATGAAAAATAATCTAAATTAAAAATTATTTATTCTTAGTTTTTTATGTTAAGTATGATTTATAATGTTTGGAGTCATTTTGTTTAAAGTTTTCATATTTTCTAAAGGGGGTGTTTGTCTTATATAAGTTTTTAATACCCTTCTTGAATCAATTTTGAATATTTTTTGCAATTAATTTTTATTTCCATTAGATTATTATTTGGATTTAAAATGGATTTAAAAAGGTTTTTTCAAAATATATAGTTTTTATGAATAATATGAGTGTATGGTTGGAACTTTATGTGATGCTTTTTTTGGTTGTTTTTTTTCACCCTTTTTTATCCCCATTGATCTCTATTATTTATTATTATGTATATATTCAGGGTCACATGATTTTATATTAATGATTATGTTTTGATTATGTGTTGGGTATCTATTTAGGTTTCATTAGGAGGTGGGATAGATATTTTTATAGGATTATATTTCGCTTGTATAAGTTTTCATCATGTATTTGACATTTCTTAAAGAAGCTCACCGCTGCCTTGGATAGTAAGTGAAAAATCAAGGGGTAGATTTTGTTTCAAAACCTGAAATTATAAAATAATATAATTGTTTTTGATATAATATATTATAAGAAACACTTATTTTAGATTTTTTTACAATCAACAACATATATCTTTGATAGCTTATGTTACATGAAAGACTTAGTTTTACCGAACAAAAATATACTATTAATATTATTTAATATGAGAGTTATCACCTAGAAATAGTAACATATGTTGTGAATATGATTAACTAAATTAATAAAATGTGTTTTTTTAAACAATTTTTTTAGTTATCTATTGATTACAAATAGAAAAACCATTTAAAATAAAAATAAATATTTTTTGAACAACTGTATTTTTTAAAATATGGTTTTATAATTCTTTGTGAAAAAATAATTTTTACAACTTATATAAAATTTATTTTAGAAAATATTATTTATTATTCAAATAAATATACCAAAATTTCCTTAGGGTGTATTTTTTTTGATTTTTCAGAAACGTTTTATTTTTTAATGAATATTGAAAAATACTGATTTTTTATTGAAAACCGCCTCTTCTTTTAAATAATTTATAATGTTAAATTATATTTAGAGATAGTTTTAAATTAAAATTAGTTTAATTTTTTATAAATTAATCAAATTTATTTAATTTTAATCATTTTAATAATTAATTTTTATATAAAAACATTGTAAATATTTGAACATTTTCTCTTTAAAAACCTACATTTTTTGTCGTGTCTACGAGATTAATTTAAAAGTAAAATTTTCCCATTATTTGAATTTAAGTTGTGAAAAAGGATTTAATATTTTTAATCATAATAATTTATAATTTAAAATAAGTTCAACTTAATTTTTTCGAAAAATTAAAAGTGATGATATGAAAAATTCAATACCACGGTTAAGGTAAAAACTGATTTACCATGGGGTTAAACTAAGAATATAAGGTTAAAAAATGACCTTAAAATTTTTTCAAAATCATTATATGGCCTTATTTAGAAAATAACTGTTACTTTATTCATAATTTACTAATATTGGATCCATGTGACATGAAAAAAATGTTGGTGGAATTTATTCTTTTAAAAATTTATAAGTGTGCCACTCACCTCACTTATACAAGGACACCCCATATCCTCTCTTGTTTAAACCTTAAAATCACTTTTTTCTTTGAATAAATAACCAAATAACTTAAAATAATTCACTAATATCATCCTATAAGCGTTATTTTTAGCATAAATTTATTCTATGGAGGATTTTGGTGCAAACCAAAGGTGGATACCTGATGAAGAGGTAACATTCTTCAACGAGCATTTTTTTTATTTCTTCCTAAAAATCCTTAAATTATTAGTAAAACATGATGAAATTATATACTAAGTATATTAAATATAGTATTATTTTATAATAATAAGGTCATTTCCTACAACGACCTCCACTTATATCAAATGGGTTATGATATCATAATTTGTGTGCACGGTGGACTACTGCATCACTAACTGATGTCATTCATTTTTCCATTACCATATTTCATATGATGATGGATATAAAGTATAAATATGATATTTATAAATTAATTGTTCCTAAGGTGTCATTAAATCATTTTTTTACTTTCAATTCCATAGAGGATATGATAACATTGCTCATATGTACGGTGGACAACTGCCTCATGAAGCGATGTGAATTTATTTCACTAATGCTTTACATGGAAGGTGATAAGGATAAAATTATTGATTATACAATGAATAATTTAAATAATTATTATATTAATAAAATATTTATTATTATATAAATTTAATATATATCTTTTTATATCTTACCTTTTCCCTCACTTAAATATGATAACATCATTCATGTACATGTGGACTACAGCCACCATGAGGTGACGTGACTCCATTTAAATCACCAACAAACATGAATAATATATATATATAGAAATAATATGGTATTTATGATATTATTATCATTATTTAAGGATAAAATATTACATACCTCATTTCCATAACTATCATTGAAAAATAAAAATGTTACTCATTTGTACGTACATCTCACCTTCTCTATGATCCCAATGTACTTCATTTCTCAAACCCATATTTCATGAATTGGATTAAAAGTATAATTTATTTATAAATATGATAATTATTTCATTATTATTATTATTGATATTATTAAAATATATAATATGCACAATAATTATATTTTTCATGACAAAACACACATGAGAAAACAAGGAAATTAACACCCAAAACAAAAAAAATAATGAAATATTATAAAAGAACGGTTGATAAGATGGTATAAAAGGATAATATATGATATTAAAAATATTAATATGTTTCTATTATAAGTTATTTACATGTTTAAAATCAATATAAATGATACTAAAGAACATTCAATCAAAAGTAAGTGTGAGGTAAGGGATTTCATCTCAATTTAATTTTATTTAAGAATATTGTAATGTTATGCACCAATTTTATTTTATATGTTGTATATAATTCCCCTATTACATATGATATCATTATTAAGACATTTTTCATGGAATTTTAAGTTTAAATTTGAATTATTTGTTCTAATGGGATTTGACTTAATAGTTACCAAGTGGTAAATAATTTCATAACTCAATTTCATTTCATTGGATTCTATTACCTCTTTCTTGTCTTTGATATTATAATACTATGTCTATAATGACTTTTTAAAATCTATTGTTTTATTTTCTATTTTAATGTATATTTAAATTTGATACAGATAATATAATCATTGATTAATGCTCACTTCATTGTTATGATCATTGTATGTGTTTACTTCACAATCTCATTATCATTGAGGTTGTTTATTCTTGAATTTAAGTTAAAGGAATTTATTTCATCATTATCAAATAAACCCATATCATTTTATTATCCTATAGTTATTCATGATATTTTCAAGTAATTATTCCATTTTTTAACTCTTTAGTGATTGAAAATTATAGAGAAAATGTTTTTTTAGAAAATTTGATTGTATTTATCTCTCTGGTATGAAAACATTTTTCATCAAAACCCATGTTTTACAAAAAATATTTTCAAAAATGTTTCTAACATTCAAAAAATATTTTTTAAAGATATAATCTCCAATGTTTTTTTAAATGAATGTAATCTTATTTTCATTTTCCGGATGAAGAACTTATCTAACCTTTTTACTGTGAAAAAGAAATATTCTTTTTAATATGTACAACATGTTCATAATTACCTGCCATCATGAATGACATTTTATTGAAGTTTAATTATCAATTTTACAATGTTAATTGAATGAAATTTTTTCCCGGATATTCTATAAATTATTAGTTTTTAAAATAAATTTTAAACAAAAGGATTTTCAAAATGTTTTATGCTTTAAAATGTGATTTCTAATACAAAAAGAATATTTTCCTCAAGAATGTTCTTAAATATGTTCTATGTTATTTCTATTAATAAATTAAAAACCCCATTGTTCTTACTCAATTTTGAGAATGTTGACTTGATACCATATGTATACTTTCTATGTATTTTTTATGATCATTTTTAGAAAGTAAAGTACTGAAATTAACTTCCTTGATTCATTTTTATAGTCCTTAACTTTCCATTGAATTATTCACATTACTATGATATTTGGACATTAAATTTCCCTAAATATTCATATTATTTATCACAAATATTTTTATTTATTAAACCATATATCATTTATTCATATTGTGTTATACATTTAATATTATTTCTTTATATAGATAAATGTGGATAAATATGTATTCTTTACTCGATATAGATATTTATTGATAAGGCATATTGATCCATAAATTAAATAATTTTTTTGATATATGATTAATTATTTCGAAATGAAGGACATTGGGGGGCCCATTATAGACATCCCATCACTGAATGATAGGTCTCATGAGAAAAATCAATTATCCAAACTGAATGGGTCTATTGCCAGTAGTTTTAAACTATCTTGTGAAAGGTCTTGATAGAATATGTATGTTTTTCCAAACTAAATCAGTTTTTACCCATTATTTTTAAACATTATTATGGATATATTTTGACGGTATATATATCATGTGATTGGGAAACATTACATTCAATAATTAAGTGTTTCCTTCATTTAGAATTTAGTTATTATTATCGATGATATTTTTGTAATGATATTATCTATGGGTAAATTTCATTCTTAGTTATTAAACAAATGGAATGTGTTTTCAGTTATTTACCTTCATATATTGATTATTACTTATTTATTTATACAGTTAAAATATTTAAAATTTGTGTGCGTTCAGTTATTTCTCATGAATTATCATTTATTCTTATAGATTATTGATATTTTTCATAGTACTTAACCCTTGGTGATAATTTTAGTTCACCCTTATTTTCATTCCTTTTCCCATAAATCCATAAAGTTGACTATAGTTGTTTTTCATTGATATTCTAAATAAAATAAATTTATTCTTGAAAAAAAAGTATGTTGTAATTTTTGTTTTCAAATATAATATGGTAATAATTTATGTATCTAGTTTACCAAGTCTATTAAACTATTTTGTTCTTTGGGATGCGATTACTTGTATCTTATGGAAATGTATTAAAGCGAGAACTAGTTTTAGGCTACAAGAGTATTCATCACTATAGATGGTATTCGAGGAATTTTATTAGAGTCCATGGGAACTAGATTTCGGAAAACCTAGATTAGGGATCATAACCCTTTGATATACTTTGACGATAATTATAGAAAAACATCCAAATGTTTTGTTATGTTAGAGATTATATAGTTTTTCCAATTAATACATCCATGTCTAGATACTTTAAGTGTATATGGTTATAGAACAAATGTTACTACGGGTAACAACCCTAAAACGTGTGCATTGGGCATGAAATGATCATCACCTAGTGCATAACAATAGGCCTTACTGTTCACCTAGTTTCACACTACAAAGGGATTGTTTTATGATAGTTTATATTTTCCTTAGAAACTATTAGGAAATATTTGAATAGATAGTGACAATAAATGACCTATTTCAAACATAAGGTGTCTTATATTCAAAATAATGTCTTATAATTTAGACAATATATAAATGATAATATGGTTTTCCCATAATGAATAGTATTTCTCATATTATTCCTTTTGGTTTTAGTCAGTGGTTGGAATCCGTAGAAGTCATGTTAACATAGTATATGAAGGGAAAGGTGGTGAACATGACCAACTAGATAGGATCATTAATGGATTGAAATATATGGTGATTATGTCTAAAAATTTAACCCAAAATCTTATTAATAATAAATACATCAACCAACTCACCGACTCATTAAACAATAGAACGATGGAAGTTTCTAAGAATTCATGTGGTGGAGACCATGAAAAAAAATAAGGATAAATTTCCATCATGTGTGAACTGTGGAATGAGAAACCCATGAATGTGTCTCTAAGGAATGTAAAAATTCACTATGTGTGTAAAATAAGGGCATAAACCAAATAATTTCCAAGAAACAATAAAGAGTACGATGGAAGGAAATAAATCTTATCCTAAGGATCCATTTAACGTTTTTTTCCATAAATGTGGGGAGTATAGGAATTATCCAAATCAATGCCCAATTATAAATGTTAAACCTTCAAGTAAGAAGGGTCCTATGATGAAATAAATTTTTTGATGTATTTATTAGGATTCTAGAATTATATTGTCAAATTATTTTTACCAATGGACTTTTTTGTTATAAAAATCATGAAACATCTATATATTGTATTACTTTTAAAATCATATTTCTATTTATTAAATTAAGATTTATGGATACCATAATGGTTTAATGAGTTGAAGATTGAACATATTTTCAAATTCTTAAACTTATCTTTTGGGTTTTATGTTATGGGTGTCTACCAAGATTAAAGAATTGTTTTGATAAATTTATGGAAATTATATGTTTTAGTGGAAAAGTTATTTTAGGGATAATGGTTTTACATTTTATACAAATAAGATTAATGGTATTTATAAAATTTAGGGTTAACATTACCATTAATGACATTGTAATAATAGACAAATAAGATTATTAAACCTTTAAAAAGGAAAAAATGTTATGTTGTATATAAAACATAAATAAAAGTTTATTTAACAATTAATTTTATTTCTAGGATTTTCATATTTTTGGGGAATTTGATAATAATTATACTAATATGGTTCATAAAAATGACAACCAGTGTTCTAGGTGACAACCTGTCATTTCCAATAAGTACGCAGGGGTTGAACTCATGACCGAAGGACGGTAAGGGTTTAGCACCTTCCATTAACCTATGTGAAGTTCTAGTTAATATGGAATGAGTTAAAAAAATTGAAATATATATATTAATTATGAGTAATTGGTGTTACTTTTATTATTTAGATGTTAATTTATTGTATTGGATAACTTTTTCTAACTATATTGGTTTTGGAAAATATTTAGAGACTGACAGATTGACTTGCCACTATTTTATGGATCATACTATCCATTAAAAGTAAATATTAGTTCTTTAGGAATAAATAATTCATTTTTTTATATTAATTTCTTGGATTAAGGGATGAATTTAAAATTGATCAATGAAAAACCAAACGATGAAATTGTTCATATGAAATATAAACATTTCAAGTTAATATATTTCCTTATATTCTAATAAAGTAAAAGAATTTATTAATTTTATAAAATTTATCTTGAATCAAAAATTATATAATATTTCATTCATATTGGATGAATAATATGGTCTGTTTAATCATCACATATTTATCATCTTTATTCCCTAAACTTTTCAATGATAATTCACATGCTTGCGATCAATGACCTCAATCACTCTCTATAATTATTTACACTTTTCTTCCATGTCCACGTCTTCAATTTCCAACAATGTTATTACAATTATATACCTAGTTATGTGCTATTACATTTTCCATATATACTTATATTTCTCTATTATTAAGTATATTTTTATTAACTCTTTTAAAAATATTAGTTTTCAATAAAATAATTTCCAAATGTCAAACCCTTGATTACGAAGATCAAGTTTAAATTGTAAAGATGCAATTTATTTAAGGTGGGAGAATGTAACACCCAAAAATTATAAATTAATAAAATTTTATTTGATTAATATATTTCATGAAACACTACTTTTATCTTAATTTATAGGAACCAGTTATTTTTTCTGATAGCCTATGTTACATGAAATACCGAGTCCTACTGAACAACAATTTAATATTAATATAATTTAATATGAATATTATTTCCTAACCATTAGAATGGAGAGTATGAATAGGATTAAATAACTTATTAAAATATATATTTTATACAGTTTTATTATTTAGCTATTGATCATAAATAATATAAGGGCCATTAAAAATGGAAGGAAAAATTTTAAACATTATTTTTTCTAAAGGATGGTTTAGTCACTTGTTGGAAAAATAAATTTTAACAACATATAGATAATTAAATTTTAAAAATAAAATTTATTTTTTAAAATTATAATACCAAAATTATTTTTGGTGAATTTTTGGTATTTTTTTAACAAGTTTAATTTTTTTGATGAAAAGTGAAAAATGCTATATTTTAATTAAAAAATTCATTTTTTTTAAATAATTAATAATGTAAAATTATTTTTTGAGTTGGTGTTAAATTAAAATTACATATATTTTATAAAAAATATTCCAAATTAGGTAATTTAAATCAATTTTCTAGTCAATTTTTATATAAAACCCTTATAAATATTTTAATATTTTCTATTTAAAAACATGTTTTCACGTAATGTATATGAGATTAATTTTAAATAATATTTTCCACTTATGTTAATTTAATTTGGAAAAATGGATTAAATATTTTGAATCATGTTAATTTATAATTTTGTATAAGTTCAACATATTTTTTGTCCAAAATTAATAGTGAAAATAGTAAATATTAATTACCACAATTATGGTAAAAACTGATTTACCCTAGGGTTAAACTAAGAGGATAAGGGTTAAAAATGACCTACCAACTTTTCCAAACCCCATTGTATGTAAATATTTCTTACATAACACTTCTAGGCCTAACAATGGACTATTATTATGTCCATTTTAGATGAATCAAATATGGGTGGAATCCATTCTTTTAAAAAATTACAAGTGTGCCACTCACCTCACTTATAAAAGGCTGACCCCTCTCATCTCTTCTTCACACCATCAAACCACATTGGTTCATCCAATACTTTCCCAAATAACTTATAAAAATCCATCCCATCATCCTAAAACACTTATTTTTGGAATAAATCCAATCAATTAATGCTTTTTGTGAAAACCTAAGGAGGATACTTGAAGAATAGGTAACGTTCTTCAATGGGCCTTTTTATATTATTTCTTCCTCCACCTCTTTCAATAATTATTAAAACATGATGATATAATATCCAAAATAACTTAAATATATTGGTATGTTATCATATTAATGTAATTACCTACAAATACCTCCACTTCTATCTAATGGGTTATGAAATCATCATTTGTGGGTACGACGGAGTACCGCCTCGCGAATTGATGACTTTAATTTTTCCATTACCACCTTTAAAACTTGGGTATGATGATGGATATAAAGTATAAATTTAATATTTATAAAATATTTATACATATTGATTCATTATATCATATATTTTTTATTTCACCTTTGGTAGGGGATGCGATAACGTCGCTCTTGTGTACGGCGGATTATCGCCTCGTGAAGTGATGTGATTGTTTTTCACTAACACTTTACATGGAAGGTGATAAGGATATTTTTAATTATTATATGAGATATAAATGAAATAATTATGATATTAATTAAGTTTTTATCATTATATAAATATAATATATGTCATTTTTTTCTAACCATTTCACTAACTTAAAAATGATAACATTGTTTGTGTATGTGTGGATTACTACCTTCATGAAGCTATATGACTCTCATTTCATCAACACAAAACATGAATGATATATATATATATATATCTGTGTTTGTGTGTGTGTGTTTAAATAAATAATATGGTATTTATGATGTTATTATCATTATGTAAGGGTAAAATATCACATACCTTATTTCCATAAAGGTCATTGAAAAATGAAAACATTACACATGCTTATATACAGCCTAACATCTCCATGATAGAAATGTAATTCATTTCTAAAAATCACATTACATTATGAGGATTAAATGTTTAATTTATATATAAATATTAGAAATATATTATGATAATTATTATTGAGATGATTAAACTATATAATATGCACAAGAACAAGATCATTTATAAAAAAACACCCATGAGAACAAAAGACAATTCACACCTGAAATAATGAAAATAATGAAATATTATTAACAAACATGTGATTATATGTTATAAAAGGATAAAATATGTTATTATAAATATTAATATGGTTCTTTTATAAGTTATTAACATGTTTCAAACCACTATAAATGAGTTTAAATGTTTTTAAGTCAAAAGGAATTGTAAGGTAATGCATTTCATCTCAATTTTATTTCATTGAGGAATATTGTAATGTTATAAACCTGTTTTCTTTTATATAGTCTATATACTACCCATTTTACATTAAATATTATGAATAACTTATTCTACATGGTATTTCATGTTTCAATTTGAATTATTTCATATTAAGGAATTCGACTAAAATGTTATCAAGTGGTAAATAATTTCATAACTCAATTTCTTTTCATTGGGTTATATTAATTCTTCATTGTCTTTGATATTATAATATTGTGTGTGTAATGAATTTTGTATATTTTTTTTAATTTACACTTCCTTTACGTGTGTTTGCAGTTTATACACATAATCAACTCATTTATTAATATTCACATCAACATTATGATCATTGTATGGATTTAATTTTAAATATCATTCTCATTGATATTGTTTAATCTATAATTTCAGTTGATGGAAATTTCTTGATCATTTTCTAGAAACACATTTATTTTTATTATACTATGGTTATTTATGATATTTTATAACATTATTACTATTTTTCTATACTTTGGTACTTAAATTATTGAAATGTTTTTTAATAAAATCTGAATTTATTTCTCTCTTTGCTCGGAAATTATTTTTCATCAAAACCCATGTTTTCCAAAAAACAATAATCAAAAAGTTTTTTAACATTAAAAAAATGATTTATTAAATACATTTTTACCCATGTATGAATTCAAAAAAAACAATTAAAGTAATATTCCTATACTTTTCCAAAAGAGGTACTTTTTTAACCATTTTACAGTGTAAAATGAATGATATTTTTAACTTATATGGCATTTATAGAATTACCTGTTGTCATGATAGAAATTTCATTAAATCTTTCTTTTAAATTTTACAAGTTTATTATAAAAAATTCTTAAATATTCTAGAAAATATTATTTTAAAAAAATTATTTTTAAAGAAAATGATTTTAATAAAATTTTACGGCTCAAAATTTATTTTCAAAAGGGAAATGATATTTTCCTCAAGAATTTTTTTGCATAAATTTATATAGTATTTATACTCATTAATAAAAACAACCATTTATTCTTACTCTAATTGGTACATGTTGTATTGATACCGTCCTTATTCTTTCTATGTATGGAATTTTATTATTTTGAAAAAGGAATGTATTGGCATTTAGTTCCTTGATTCATTTTTTAGTCATTAACTTCTCATTAAATTATCAACTTTCCTACGATTTTTGGACATTAAATTTCCATAAATATCCATATTATTTATGATGGATATTTTTATATCATAAACCATATATCATTTCTTCATATGATGTTCTACATTGAATTTTATTTATTTTTCTTCATAAATATTGATAAATATGTATTCTTTACTCAATACAAATATATGTTAATAAAGAATAATGATTCATGAATTAAATCAATTATTAGATATAATAGGAATGGTTTTTAAATATAGAACATGGGTGGGTATCATTATACATGACCACTTGATGAATTAATAGGACTCATGAGACAAATAAGTTAGTCAACCCAAATGGTTTTGTAACCAGTAGTTTTTAACTATACGGTGAAAGGTCGTGAGAGTATAAGTATGGATAGACAATCCTAATCAGTTTTTACCCAGTATTTTTACACTATATTAGGTGGTAGATATATATGGTAATGTTATCATTTTTCTGGGAAACAATGCATCCAATAATTAAGCAATTTTTTATTCAGAATTCAGTTATTATTATCCATGATATTTTTGTAATGATATTTTATCTGGATGCATTTCATTCCCAATTATTAATTATATGGCATCTGTTTCTAGTTATTTACCTTTCCATATTGATTATTATTTATCTATTCATGTTTTCATGTTTTTTAAATGGAATGTGTGTTTAGTAATTTACATTGATATATTATTTTATTCTTATTTATTTGTGGAAGCTTCTGATGTACTTTACCCTTAATAAGCATTTGAGATAACCATTATTTTGTTTCCCTTTCCTAGGAATACATGAATTTTACTATAGTCATTATATAGGGAAATAAAGAAAGAATAAATTTATTCTTGAAAAAATATTATGATGTAAGTTTTCTAATTAATTTTAATATGGGAATTGTGTATGTATCTAGTTTACCAAGACTAATAAACTGTTATGTTATTCGATATGCAATTCCTTATATCTTAGGCCAATATATTAAAGTAGACACCAGTTATGGGATACTGGATTTAGGGCCTCTATATTCTTTTCAAATTAATTATTTTCCCTAGTTAGTGGTTCTTAATTTAGATTCAACTAGCTAAGGAATGTGTCACTGATGAGGGTAGTTGAGATAGATTTAGGTGATGAGTTTTGAGACTGTTAACCTACTAGAAGTTGGATCTACATATTCATGATGAGTATTTATCCATTATTAATTATGGTGTTGCCACATGATATGTATCTTATGTTATTATTTCTTTACTAATTATTTATGATGTGTGTGGATTACTTCTTGGTTAGAGTCTATATTAATGTATTGCAATTTTTTTGTTGATTCTTGTTGTTATATTGTTTTCCTAAAGGTCTTATCATTATTAATTTATGAATTTATATAGCATATCATTCTCTATAGGTTTAACTTGTTTATTAGAATTCTATAAGGGTTTCTAAATGATTAAAATAAAAGTTACAAGTTGGTTTTTCAGGTTTATTTCAAATGGTAAATGAAAGTTTTAATTTTTTTTCCAAAGTATACATTTAAACATGAGAGTTTAATGTTTTTTTCGAACTATGAAAATAAATTAAATACTATTTGATTGATATTGATTTTAAACTATTGTAACTTCTTTCTTTTATAAAATGAATTAAATGTAATAATGGTGGTAACATACTAGACATTATATCACACCCTATATATTAAAATTAGTGGGTATCTATTCTTTATGACTTGTGTAGGAGTTCAGGTCATTTCTTATGTATTTAGTTGGCCCTAGTAGCCTTTCCAAAGTGGGCGGTGTTTGGTTCATACTGGAGACTTGAGACTCATCTGGTGTGGGTGGTTGGTATCCTAGATATGTTGGACCAGTTTAGTTCATGTTATATATTATCTTCCCCACCATTTAATTTTTTTTGTAGTTAGTTTATAGAATTTAAATCTAATATTGTTTATTTGTATTTTTTTATTAATGTCATTGTTGATGTTTTTTATTATCGTTTATCGTTATAAATTTTTGGTTGGATTAAATTTTTATAATCCTATTATTAATTTGGCATGTCCATCCAATGTATGGATACCTCATGTTGGGTTTTTGTATGGAACCTTTTTCTTGGTTTATTTGACCTTGATGGAGAAATTTTCCTCAAATGGTTTTCTTCGGTTACCATGGAACTAGTTTCTAGCTCTATCCAATCGGGAATGTTCCTTGGGGCATTTTGGCGTAGCATTCCATGTGATGGGTTAGGATGACCCCAGAAAATTCATTATAAAATGTTATTAGAACCCACTTTTTATTTGGGGTTCAATAATAGATTCAAGATAGGAGAGTTGAAGCTTGAGTGGGGGTGTGGGAGAGTGTTTGGCTAGATATTATTTGTGATAAACCTCGATTTTTCATTGGTTTGTGGGGGTTTTATTTATTTAAGGTTTTATAATTGTTGATTCTTGAGTTAGTTTAATATTTTTTTGTAAATTATGAGTTGTAGGCATATTCTAAGAGTTGTTCTGGGAAATTCATAGTTTCATGCTGAAATTATAAAAAAAATGTAGGGGGATAATGGTTAAGGAGTGTGATCCATAAAATCATGAATAGACTGTGAAAATCACTTATAGGTTACTATAGTAACACTTTTATGGTTGGTGCATAGTTTGAAAAACATTATTTTAAATTATCTTATGATTTATGGTGCTTTTTCATGAGTAATTGAGTTGAATTTTATGGTTTTCTTAATTTTTTGGTCATGTTTCAAAGAAAATTTATTATGTTTAGTATTTAACTTTTCTTGGGAAAACTATGATTGTGTGTAATAATGAATTTTTTTGTTTGAATTTAAAATACATGATTTCATGTATGGTGTAGTTTTTGTAATTATTAAATGAATTATTTTAGTGCTGTATCTATTTTTTAAAAACATTTTTATGAATTCATGTAGTATTTTAAATTTTAATGAAGGTCTTTTTATATGTTTTTGAAATTAATCATAAACTGTATTTTATGGTCTTGATTTATTTTATTTTTTTCTTTTATAACCATTGTATTGTGGTTTGTAATGGTTTAATTAAATGTTTTGTTTTATTGATATTATAAAATATAACCCCTGGAAGTGAATCAAAAAATCGAGAAGGGAATAATTTTGGTAGTCATTTTAAGGATCTAGGAGTTTTCTTCCACATCATTTAATCTACTCAAAATCTCAATATAGTGGCATAGCCATCATTATCTAGAATTTTTGATCATGCATAAAAGTTTATAAATTAGTATCCTTTAGTATTTCATGGCTAATAAGGATCCTAGGAAGCATAAAAGTTGTTAGCTAAGGTTGAGGAGATTGTTGAGTAACTAAAAAAATCAAATACCCTTAAGTG
The DNA here is from genome assembly GCA_963277665.1 of Viscum album. Classification (NCBI taxonomy): domain Eukaryota; kingdom Viridiplantae; phylum Streptophyta; class Magnoliopsida; order Santalales; family Viscaceae; genus Viscum; species Viscum album. Next base: position 1,460,709,016 of record OY728163.1, on the reverse strand, counting down.
AGGTAAACCGGTTCTTTTTTGAAGGATTGAATTTGGAATGGTGAATGATCATTATCCACACCCAACCATTTTAGGTTTTTTCTTGTATATATTTCAAGTATTCCATTATCCAATGGTATAACACCCAGTAAGTGAGAGTTGAGAAGGTTTTGTAGTTCTAGGGTATTCATAAGGATGATAATTCAGTAATTTAACATGTTAAACATTTAATTGGGTTAGAGACTTTATCTCTTGGTGTAACACTCCGAACCTAGTTACGCAAAGTTGGTGCATTATTACATAACATTGGCATGATCACAAATGATCAAGTATCAAAAGACTGATTAGTTTAGTAGCCTTAAAAGTACTAGATACATTCATAAGGTTTATATTACATCATAAAATGGAAAACTAAAACAACATTGTTTCCATAGACAACACTGATATCCCATATTCTATCCCTCCAGGTCATTCATAATATACTTCTTCGCATCTTGAGAAAAATACAACATAGAAAGGGGTGTGCTTAGATGCTCAGTAAGGATAGCAATATAGCGGAAGCTTTCCTAAATAAAAATAAACATTTAAGGCAATGTATAGAACTAAAATAGAATCCTTTTCAAAATAAACTTCATCATAATATGGAAAATATAAATCAAAATAATTCTATTTACTTACTCACATAGATATTCTACTAGTCAAATAATAACATGCAATATCAGTAGCCACTTACATAATGATGGAATGCATAATGAAAATCTTTCATAACCACATAGTCAAGGCCTTGTGCCAAGACTAGAAATAAGATTTTGTCATGGTCTTATTCCAAGACACCAGTTTGTCTCATGAGACCTACCGATTCATCGAGGAGCTATAGCAGGCTCCACCCATCACTTACTAAGTCCAATGCATTCCTCATATGAATATTTTTAAACATAACATAAACATTCTTATTAAAACTGGCATAAAAAATGTTAATACATTATCTATAAACCATGAATGGTATGAAATAACACATCCACAGTCAAACATATCACAAAAACATCAATACAATATGGATGTTTTGTATCAAAATAAATCAACTTCAAATAAACTTAAAATCTATCAAAGGATTTTAACATAGATGAAATCAAAACCTTTTTAGAGAAATATCTCTTTCTATTTTGAAATAATTTAAAAGTCACGTAATTATAGAAGAAAACATTTATGTTTTAAAATATTGTTATAAGCTTGTAAGTGAAGCTTAGACGGTTTTATAATGGCAGAAAATAGTCGCACCTGCCGTATAAGTTAAAAAACATTCTTACTTTAATTTTGTCGAAAAGGTCATAAAGTACCTTGTTTGGAAAATGACGGAAAGATTCCTTTATAAAATTCATATAGAAGTCAAAAAATGGTATAAATTACTTTAACCCATAGTCTATAAAATAGTAATAATATTTTGAAATACATTTTTAAGAAACATGGATGTGGATGATAAAGAGGTCTCAGTAGATAATTATATATAAACAACCTCGAAAAATAAATAGATTGTGAAATTAACCCTTACCTTGGACTTTTCCTTGGTCGAGGGTAGGTTAATCTCATGTATAATTGTTAAATAATTTTTCTTAAATTATACAAGAATAATATAAATTAATATGATATCATATATGATCTTTTAACATTGCTTTGTTAATAATATCTTAGTATTATCATTGTTTTGGGTGTTAACAGATTTGTTTTCCTTTATATAATTTTTAATGTAAGTAATGTTTGTTATGGATTGGGTGTATATTATTCATTTTCAGAATGATATTATGTCTTTAAACATTATTTTTAATCATCTAATAAAAATTAGTCTTGAATGGATACGATGGGGAATGAATCTCATCACGTTCGTGGAGACGGTAATCCGTACATACGCACGAGCAACAATATCATTATTTTGATATTAAAATAATATATAATTGGATGTTATATCATATATAAAGAATAATTATCATGTTATATTTATTATTTACATCAATTACACATCATTATTATACCCATCCAAATAATGGTGTATTGAATAACAATTACACCATGACGTGGTGACGATAAGCCGTACATATGCACGTATGGTGACATGTCATTCAAAAGATTGATAGAATAAAGAATATGGTTGTACCATATTTATAATAACATCACAGTATATATAATATATAGGAGTTATTATTTTATAATGGAAACAACAAAGAAAGAAAAAGTGGAAGAAGCAAGTAACTTGAAAGAGGTGATGAAATATTTACCTCTTCTTCGGGGTTCTTCCTTTTGATTTGATCAAAAGGGCTCCTTAGGTTGGATTTATGAATAAAGAATGGCCTCTTTGATGAAAGGTGGAATGTTGAGAGGGAATTATTTCAGGGTTTTTTCGAGCCAAATGGGTTTGAAAATGTGAATTAGAGAGAAGGGGGAGGGCCCTTTTATAAGAGGGGTGAGGGGCACCTTAACAAAAGCTATAAATATTATTTTATAATAAAATAATTTTAGGTTTCTAATGGATCCAAAATGAATTATTTAAAGGATAACATGGGTATGGGTTGAAAACCCCTCAACCAATAGGTTTTAGAAAGGTTTGGGTCACTATATTAACTTTATATTTTAAATTTAACTCTTAGTTAAATAGTTTGACATTTACCATGTCTCCTTGTATTTTTATATTATATGGTTAATAAACATACAATAAACTTCCAAAAGAACCCCAAGTGGTTAATTAATTATACACCTATCATTATATAAGTATTTTGTCTGAACATTAGATTTTTAGGAGTATAATATCAATTAATAATATAATATTACTTTTAAAAACTCTTTTATGTCAATTTTGACACTATTTGGTATTTTGTTTTTCTAAATTGATAAAAACATTATTAATTCAAACAAAATTCATCTAACCAACCCTAACATGTCATATTAACCTATAAAATTAGTTGAATTAATAAAAATTCTGAAATTACATTTATTTGGATATTTATAATATCAATTATTTTAATATTTAATTAATTAGGAAATTACTACATCATCGTTGTGTCATAAATAAATTAAATTATTTAATGTCTAAAAAATATAAATAAAATACCATTATTTAGGAAATATTTTTATATTTCTAATTAATATTTATAATCTAATTTATCTTATGTTTAACCATATATTAAAAATGGGTTAGTTATTAAACATTGAATTTAACACTATAAACTCTTCTTTGAATTAAATAATAATAAATGTCATAATTTAATCCAAGTGGACCCAGAGGATCATATTTTATTTCTAAAGTTTTTTTTGGTCTAATTATACCTATAAAATAGAATTAGGACATGTGTTAGGGTAATAATAATATCATTTTTACCCTTAATTGCCCTATTTACTTTTAACTATGGTAAATAAAAGTAAAAAGTTACTATTCACCAAAAATAATTTTCATCTTATTGAACCACATTTTACTTACTGATGTCAACTATTTCTTTAGGATTTTTTAAATTCAACTCACAGAAGTGGTAAAATTATGTTTTATGTAAATTTACAAATGCTCCTACGAGGTGGGTAAAATACGTTAAAAAGTTCAATAAATATTTTATATATCTAAAATTATTATAAACTGACTCCAATGAATTACATTGAATTTATATAGGTATTATGTATCTATTTTTACCTAAAATAAATTTAAATATAATAAGTAATTATTTAAATAAAAAGTCAGTTTTAAAAAATAACTCAGTGTTTTTAACTATTCATCAAAAATTGAAAGTTTTCAGAAAAATACCTAAAATTCACCCTAAGATAATTTTGATATTCAGAATTCAAAAATTAATTCTATTTGAACAATTTCAAAACATAGAAGTTGAATTAATTAATTTAAAATTAATTCCCATTGTCAAAATTGAAAAGCGTATTTTTAAGAAATAATAACTATCAAAAGATTGACACTTGTTTATGTCCAATTTCAAAGTGAAATTAGTTAATATGACAATAATTGGATTAAATGGTAAAAATATAATATAATTATACTTCAAAACAATTAAAATATATAATTGAACACTATAATTTATTTTGATTAAAAAAGTTGTTTTCAGTTAAAATATAGTATTTTCACTATTCACCGAAATATGAAAGTTATCAGAAAAACACCAAACATTTAATGAAACTAAATTATTATGTCCTGATTCTAAAGAATAATTTTATTTTTTCAAATTTAATATGTAAAAGTTTCAAATATGGGATTAAAAAAATTTCCCCATTAAAAGGTGGAAAAATTACATTTTTTGAAAAATACTTCTTTCATATGAAAAAAAAATTCTTCTTACATTATATCTAAAAAACTGATAATATGGATTCTAAAATTATAAGGAATATATGAAGTTTAAATTTTAGTTAATACTATTCATAACCGCTTTTGAACAGCTAGTTTGGTAAGTCGTGGTGCGCTTGAACTCAGTGTTGTGTGTAGTGAAAGTTATTGAATTACTTTGAAGAAATAACATACTATAAAATCTTGGGGTGTTATATTATTCCCTCCTTCAATAAATTGTTTCCTTTAAATTTGAAATTTTTCTTCGAAAATAAATGGTTGAAAATAGAAAATACCTTTGTGGGAAAACCCACATTGAAAATTGGGTTAATAAAATTTAGTCTTAATAAGAGGAAAATGGGAATGAGAAAGTCACCACCAAATTATGATCTTGATTAGGAGAATATTGGTGGAATTTAAAGACACATAATTGGTGGAAAAATGTAAATATTTATAGGGACTAATTAGGGTCATCAGTCAGAAACAATTGTAGAATTGGGGGCCTCAAATCCATCAATCTATGACGATTTAAAATATCATCGGTTCAACAAAACAAAATGTATTAGGATAACACATTTTTAGTTTTAAGATCCCTTACCTAAAATTTAAGAATTAATTTCTCCATAGAATAAGAGAAGAAGAAAAATATATACTTGGCAAGTAGAGTTCCATCCTTTAACTAATTTCTAGCACAAACTCATCTTCCACTCAAAAAGATAATAAAAAATAATAATTTTTCCTATTCGTATAGGGTTCAAAAAAATGAATTTATAATTCATATTCCAGACCTTTTAAAAAAACTACATTATTCAATCTAGGACATCATGTGGGCTAGCGGAAGGTGATACACCATTGTCTCTCTTCGGTTGCGGGTTCAAGTCTCGCAGCCTTGCCGGACGCGACGGGTTGCCACCCAACCTCTGAGTTGTCCTTCTTTTGGAAATCCAAAAATAATCCCAAACTAGAATTATCCAAAATAATTCTGTCCAAATTCACAGTGCAAAATTTTTAAGAAAGTTAAACACAATTAAGATCTTTTTTCCACGTAATAACATTTGAACACCTTCAACATGTATTCTTTTAAAACACTACAACATCCTAAATTACTGTAAAACCTTATTGATTACATTCATGCACACTTATTCTTTATAGAATACTAGATATACTCCTTCTATCCAAAAATTTTGTAAACTACAACAATGATGGAATATATAAATTATTAATCAATTTCAAGTTTGTCAATAATATCCAATATAATTTATCCAAATCAATCATGTATTATTCCAAAAATCACTACCTTGCTATCAGAATCATATTATGGTTTATCTTTCTCTCAACCATATATTTTCTAAATATCTAACCTGATATTGAGTCACTTTTCTTTGTTCCACACAATCTCAAGTCCTTAATGAAATAGTACTGCAGTACAATCCTTATATACTCTATAATTCTTATAACATGTACGTCATTAATACAATACTCAAATGACACAATACGTTAATAAAAATGTAAGAAATCTAATCATTCCTCTTCATCTTCAGCAGTATCATAACTTTATTATTATCCAATAGAAGCATTTGGGGTATACTCTAATGATTTGGACATTGATTCACATACTGTCCCAACTCCTTACAGATGAAGCATTATACAATTGAAACTTTTTTCTTACCCTCGCAATCACCTTCTTTGTATCCTATTTCTCCAAATTTATAACAAACTCTCATTCCCTTCAACCATTTACCAAGGTGATTCTTTAAACAGTTATCACATATGGGAAAATACTTCATTTCCCTCTTCCCTTTATCCATCTTTCTCTCTTCCATAATTTTCTTCTCTTGATTCCCTTCAAATCCATAGGACTCAGAGAATTCTTTACTTATCGTATTAACACATGATATTATTTCTTTATATGTTGAGAATACATGTGAGACTATTTCCCTTTTAAATTTTTGCTTAATGCCGTGAAAGATATGATCCTTTTTACTCTTTATATCACACTTATTTTTGGAGTTCACATTCCTTCTACTCGGTGCCATTTCTATACAATGGCATACACTAGGTCAGTTTATAAATTGTAATGAATAATTCCAAACTTGTAAAATACCTAACGTAAATTGAACAATTTATTGATATAATTCATAATCATAAAAATAATTTCTTTGAGGAGTTATATACTCATAAATCCTTTATAATGATTTGTAAAGAAAATGAGAATTGTCCTAAGCATATCCCCCAGGAGTGTCGTAACCAAGAGTGCAGCAAAGCCCATTGTCATCGACCAGTTACCGTTTGAGTCTAGCTCAAAGCAGTGTTTTCTGGTTTTACCCCTAGGTACATCTGTGCCAGAGCCTCCTCTACCTGCTCATATCAATATAAGGATATATTTTCTTGGAAAACTCACAAAATCACTACAGTACCAAAATTCTAGGAAGTTCATCTATTCTAATCTACAAAGTCTATCTTTGGGCTATGTGTTCTATTCATAGTTTAACTAGATATTGTTTCCAAGGTTTGTACTAAACTTCCTCTGATACCAACTATAACTCCCTGACCCTAGTTACCCAGAGTAGGTGCATTATTACATAAAATTGTTACGATCACAGAAGATCAGGTCTCTAAAGACTGATTAGTTTAGTATCATTGGAAGTACTAGATACATTCATAAGGTTTACATTACATCATAAAATGGTAAAATACAACAACATTGTTTCCATAGACAACAATGAGATCCCATAGACTACCCCTGCAAGTCAATCATAATATACTTCTTTGCATCATGGGAAAAATAAAACATATATAGGTGTGAGCTTAGATGCTTAGTAAGGAGAACAATATAGTGGAAGCTTTCATAAATAAGCCTAAACATTTAAGGAAATTTATCGAACTAAAACAAGATCCTTTTCAACATAAAATTCATCATAATATGGAAAATATAAATCAAAGTAATTTCATTTACTTACTCACATGTATATTCTACTAGTCGAATAATCACATTCAATATTAATAGCCACTTTCATAATGATGGAATGCATAATGCCATACTTTCATAACCACGCACACTACTACAAAAAAAAGAATAATTAATATGGTTGTACCATATTTATAATAGCATCACAGTATATAGAAGATACAGGAGTTATTATTTTAGAATGGAAACAACAAAGAAAGAAAAAGTGGAAGAAAAAAGTAACTTGAAAGAGGTGATGAAATATTTACCTCTTCTTCGGGTTATTCCTTTTGATTTGATCAAAAGGGAACCTTAGGTTGGATTTATGACTAAAGTAAAGCCTCTATGATGAAGGGAGGAAAGTTGAGAGAGAATTTTGGCAGGGTTTGTATGATCCAAATGGCTTTGAAATTGTTAATTAGAGAGAAGGGGGAGGGCTCTTTTATAAGAGGGGTGAGGGGCACCTTAGAAAAAACTAGAAATATTATTTTATAATAAAATAATTTTAGGTTTATAATGGCTCCAAAATTAATTATTTAAAGGATAACATGGGGATTGGTTGAAAACCACTCAACTAATTGGTTTTAGATAGGTTTGGGTCACTATATAAACTTTATCTTTTAAATTTAACTCTTAGTTAGATAGTTTGACATTTATCATGTCTCTTTGTATTTTTATATTATATGGTTAATAAACTTACAATAAACTTACAAGAGAACCCCAAGTAGTTCATTAATGATACACCTATCATTATATAAGTCTTTTTTATGAACGTTAAATTTTTATGAGTATAATATCAATTAATAATATAATCTTTGTTTTAAAACTCTTTTATGTAAATTTTGACACTATTAGGTATTTTTTTTCTAAATTCATAAAAACATTTTTACTTCGAACAAAAATTCATCCAAATAACCCTAACATGTCATATTAACCTATAAAATTAGTGGAATTCATAAAATGTCTGAAATTGCATTTATTTGGATGTTTATAATATCAATTATTTTTTCTAAAGGATAGTATAGTCTCTTTTTGGAAAAATAAATTTTTACCACATATAGATAATTAAATTTTACAAATAAAATTCTTTTTTTAAAATTAGAATACCAAAATTATTTTTGGTGAATTTTTGGTATTTTTTTGACAAGTTTTATTTTTTGATGAAAAGTGAAAAATGCTATATTTTAATACAAAAACATTTTTTTTAAATAATTAATAATGTAAAATTATATTTTGAGTTAGTGTTAAATTAAAATAACATATATTTTATAACAATTATTCCAAATTAGGTCATTTAATCAATTTTCTAGTGAAATTTTATATAAACACCTTAAAAATACTTTAACATTTTCTCTTTAAAAATATGTTTTCACATAATGTGTATGAGATTAATTTTAAATAATATTTTACAATTATGTTAATTTAATTTTAAAAAATGGATTAAATATTTGGAATCTTTTTAATTTATAATTTTGGATATGTTCATCATATTTTTTTTCAAAATTGAATAGTGAAATATTAAAAATTAATTACCACAATTAAGGTAAAAACTGATTTACCCTGAGGTTAAACTAAGAGGATAAGGGTTAAAAATGACCTACCAACTTTTCCAAACCCCATTGGATGGAAATATTTCTTACATAACACTTCTAAGCCTGATAATGGATCATTATTATATCCATGTTACATGAATCAAACATGGGTGGAATCCGTTCTTTTAAAAAATTACAAGTGTGCCACTCACCTCACTTATAAAAGGCCGCCCCCTCTCATCTCTTCTCCACACCATAAAACCAAATTGGTTCATCCAATACATGCCCAAATCACTTATAAAAATCCATCCCATCATCCTAAAACACTTATTTTTGGCATAAATCCAATCAATTAATGCTTTTTGTGAAAACCTAAGGAGGATACCCGAAGAAGAGGTAACATTCTTCAATGAGCCTTTTTATATTATTTCTTCCTCCACCTCTTTCAATTATTATTAAAACATGATGATATAATATCAAAAATAACTTAAATATATTGTTATGTTATCATATTAATGTAATTACCCACAAATACCTCCACTTCCATCAAATGGGTTATGAAATCATCATTTGTGGGTACGACGGAGTACCGCCTCGCGAACTGATGACTTGCATTTTTCCATTACCACCTTTCACGCTTGGGTATGATGATGAATATAAAGTATAAATTTAATATTTATAACATTTTTATACATATGGATTCATTATATCATATATTTTATATTTCACCTTTGCTAGGGGATACGATAATGTCACTCATGTGTATAGCGGACTATCGCCTCGTGAAGTGATGTGATTTGTTTTCACTAACACTTTACACGGAAGGTAATAAGGATATTGTTGATTATTATAAGACATATATATGAAATAATTATGATAATAATGAAATTTTTATCATTATATAAATATAATATATGTCATTTTTTTCTTACCATTTTACTCACTTAAAGATGATAACATTGTTTTTGTACGTGTGGACTACTACCTTCATGAAGCTATGTGACTCTCCTTTCATCAACACACAACATGAATGATATATATATATATCTTTGTGTGTGTATTTAAATAAATAATTTGGTATTTATGATATTTTTATCATTTTTTAAGGATAAAATATCATATACCTTCTTTTCATAAAGGTCATTGAAAAATGAAAACATTACACATGCGTATATATAGCCTAACATCTCCATGATCGAAACGTACTTCATTTCTAAAAATCACATTACATTATGAGGATTAAAAGTATAATTTATATATAAATATGAAAAATATATTATGATAATTATTATGGGGATGATTAAACTATATAATATGCACAAGAACCAGATCATTGATAAAAAACACACATGAGAACAAAAGACAATTCACACCTAAAACAATGAAAATAATGAAATATTATTAAAAAACAGGTGATTATATGTTATAAAAGGATAAAATATGTTATTATAAATATTAATATGGTTCTTTTATAAGTTATTAACATGTTTCAAACCACTATAAAAGAGTTTAAATGTCTTTAAGTCAAAATGAATCGTAAGGTAATGGATTTCATCTCAATTTTATTTCATTGAGGAATATTGTAATGTTATAAACCTATTTTCTTTTATATAGTCTATATACTACCCATTTTACATTAAATATTATGAATATCTTATTCTAAATGGTATTTTATGTTTCAATTTGAATTATTTCATTTTAAGGTTTTTGACTAAAATGTTATCAAGTGGTAAATAATTTCATAACTCAATTTCTTTTCATTTGGTTATATTAATTTTTCATTGTCTTTGATATTATAATATTATGTGTGTAATGAATTTTGAATATTTATTTTTTAATTTACACTTCTTTTATGTGTTTTTACAATTTATACACATAATCAACTCATTTATTAATCTTCACGTCAACATTATGATCATTGTATGGATTTACTTTTAAATATCACCCTCATTGATATTGTTTAATCTATAATTTCAGTTGATGGAAATTATTTGATCATTTTCTAGAAACACATTTATTTTTATCCTCCTATGGTTATTTATGATATTTTATAATATTATTACTATTTTTCTATACTTCAGTACTTAAAATTATTGAATTTTTTTAATAAAATATGAATTTATTTCTCTCTTTTCTTGGAAATTATTTGTCATCAAAACCCATGTTTTCCAAAAAACAATATTCAAAAAGTTTTTTAACATTAAAAAAATGATTTATTAAATACATTTTTACCCATGTCTGAATTTAAAAAAACAATTAAAGGAATATTCCTATAATTTTACAAACGAGGTATTTTTCTATCCTTTTTACAGTGTAAAATTAATGATCTTTTTAACTTGTATAGCATGTATATAATTACATGTTACCATGATAGAAATTTCATTGAATCTTACTTTTAAATTTTACAAGTTTATTTAAAACAATTATCCAATATTCTAGAAAATATTATTTTTAAAAAATTATTTTTATAGAAAATAATTTTAAAAAAAATTACGGGTCAAAATTGATTTTCAAAAGGAAAATGATATTTTCCTCAAGAATTTTTTAAAATAAATTTATATGGTAGTTATATTCATTAATAAAAACAACCATTGATTCTTACTCTAATTGGTACATGTTGTATTGATACCGTCCTTATTCTTTCTATGTATGGAATTTTATTATTTTGACAAAGGAATGTATTGGAATTCACTTCCTTGATTCATTTTTTAGTCATAAACTTCTCATTAAATTATCAACTTTCCTGTAATTTTTGGAAATTAAATTTCCATAAATATCCATATTATTTGTGATGGAGATTGTTATATCATAAACTATATATCATTTCTTCATATGATGTTCTACATTGAATTTTATTTATTTTTCTTCATAAATATTGATAAATATGTATTCTTTACTCAATACAGATATATGTTAATAAGGAATAATAATTCATAAATTAAATCGATTATTATATATAAGAGGAAGGATTTTGAAATGTAGAACATGGGTGGGTATCGTTATACATCACCCCTTGATGAATCGATAGGACTCATGAGACAAATAAGTTAGTAAAACCAAATGGTTTTGTAACCAGTAGTTTTAAAATATATAGTGAATGGTCTTGAGAGTATAAGTATGGATAGACAGACCGAATCGGTTTTTACCCAGCCTTTTTACACTATATTGGGGGGTAGATATTTATGGTATTGTTATCATGTTCCTGGGAAACAATGCATCTAATAATTAATAATTTTCTTTATTGATATTTCAGTTATTTTTATCCATGATTTTTTTGTAATGATATTGTCTCTGGATGTATTTCATTCACAATTATTAATTATATAGAATCTATTTGTAGTTATTTACCTTTCCATATTGATTATTATTTATCTATTCATGTAGTCTTGTTTTTTAAATGGAATGTGTGTTTAGTAATTTGCAATGATATATTTTTTATTCTTATTGATTTGTGGAAGATTCTGATGTACTTTACCCTTACTAAGCATTTGAGATAACCATTATTGTGTGTCCCTTTCCTAGGAATTCATTAATTTTCTATGGTCATTATATAGGGATATAAAGAAAGAATAAATTTATTCTTGAAAAAAAATTATGATGTAAGTTTTCTAATTAATTGTAATATAGTAATTGTGTATGTATCTAGTTTACCAAGACTACTAAACTGTTATGTTATTCGAGATGCAATTCCTTATTTCTTAGGCCAATGTATTAAAGTAGACACCAGTTATGGGCTACTAGATTCATGGCCTCTATATTCTTTTACAATTAATTATTTTCCTTTATTAGTGGTTCTTAGTTGAGATTCAACTAGATAAGGAATGTGTCACTGATGAGGGTAGTTGAGAAAGATTTAGGTGATGAGTTTTGAGATTGTTAACCTACTAGAAGATGGATCTACATATTCATGTTGAGTATTTATACATTATTAATTATGGTGTTTCTACGTGATATGTATCTTATGTTATTATTTATTTACTAATTATTTATCATGCATGTGGATTACTTCTTGGTTAGAGTCTATATTAATGTATTGCTATTTTTTTGTTGATTCTTGTTGTTATATTGTTTTCCTAAATATATTATCATTATTAACTTATGAATTTCTATATCATATCATTCTCTATAGGTTTAACTTGTTTATTATTATTCTAGAAGGGTTTCTAAATGATTAAAATAAAAGGTAAAGGCTGGTTTTTCCAGGTTTATTTCAAATGGTAAATGAAAGTTTTATTTTTTTTCCAAAGTATACATTTAAACATCAGAGTTTAATGTTTTTTTCTAACTATGAAAATAAATTAAATAATATTTGATTGATCTTTCTTTTAAACTATTGTACGTTGTTTATTTTATAAAATGAATGAAATATAAAAATGGTGGTAACATACTAGACATTATATCACACCCTACATATTCAAATTAGTGGGTATATATTCTTTATGACTTGTGTAGGTGTCCGGGTCATTGCTTATGTATTTAGTTGGCACTGGTAGCCTTTGGAAAGTGGGCGGTGTTTAGTTCCTACTCAATACTTGAGACTCATGTGGTGTGGTTGGTTGGTATCCTAGATATGTTGGACTAGTTTAGTTCATGTTATATATTTTCCTCCCCACTATTTAATTTTTTTTGTAGTTAGTTTATAGAATTTATATATAATATATTTTATTTTTATTTTGTTAGTAATTTCATTGTTGATGTTTTTTATTATTGTTTATCGTTATAACATTTTGGTTGGATTTAATTTATAGAATCCTATTATTAATTTGGAATGTCTATCCAATGTATGGATACCTCATGTTGGGTTTTTTATGGAACCTTTGTCTTGGTTTATTTGACCTAGAGGGAGAAATTTTCCTCAAATGGTTTTCTTGGGTTACCATGGAACTAGTTTCTAGCTCCAGCCAATCGGGAATGTTCATTGGGGCCTTTTGGCATAGCAGTACATGTGATGGGTTAGGATGACCTGAGAAAATTAATTATAAAATGGTATTAGAACCCACTTTTTATTTGTGGTTCATTAATAGATAGAAGATAATACTGTTGAAGCTTGAGTGGGGGTGTGGGAGAGTGTTTAGCTAGATCTTATTTGTGATAAACCTCTATTATTCATTGATGTGTGGGGGTTTTATTTATTTAAGGTTTTATAATTGTTTATTCTTGTGCTAGTTTAATATATATTTTTTTGAAATTATGAGTTTTAGGGATATTGTAAGAGTTTTTCTGGGAAATTCATAGTTTCATGCTGAAATTATAAAAAATATAGGGGGATAATGGTTAAGGTGTGTGATCCATAAAATCATGTATAGACTGTGAAAATCACTTATAGGTTACTATAGTAACACTTTCATGGTTGGTTCATAGTTTTAAAAACATTATTTTAACTTATCTTATGATTTATGGTTCTTGTTCATGGGTTATTGAGTTGAATTTTATGGTTTTTTAAATTTTTTTGGTCACGTTTCAAATAAAATTTATTATGTTTAGTATTTAACTTTTCTTTGGAAAACTATGATTGTGTGTAATAATGAATTTTTTGGATTGAATTTAAAATACTTGATTCAATGTATGGTGTAGTTTTTTTAATTATTAAATGAATTATTTTAGTGATGTATCTCTTTTTGAAAAAATATTTTGATTAATTCATGTATTATTTTAAATTTTAAAGAAGGTCTTGTTATATGTTTTGGAAATTAATCATAAACTGTATTTTATGGTCTTGATTTATTTTATTTTTTCCTTTATAACCATTGTACTGGGGTTTGTAATGGTTTAATTAAATGTTTTGTTTTATTGATATTATAAAATATGACCCATAAAAGTGAATCAAAAAATCAATAAGGGAATAATTTTGGTAGTCATTTTAAGGATCCAGGAGTTTTCTTCCACATCATTTAATCTACTCAAAATCTCAATAGTGTGGCATGGCCATCATTATCTTGAATTTTGGATCATGCATAAAAGTTTCTAAATTAGTATCCTTTATTATTTCATGGTTACTAAGGATCCTAGGAAGCATCAAAGTTGTTAGCTAAGGTTTAGGATATTGTTGAGTAAGTAAAAACATCAAATACCCTTGGGTGAGGCAAACTAGTTCTTTTTTGAAGGATTGGATTTGGAATGGTGAAAGATCATTATCCAAACCCAACCATTTTATGTTTTGTCTTGTATATATTTCAAGGATTCCATTATCCAATGGTATAACCCCCAGTAAGTGAGAGTTGAGAAGTTGTTGGAGTTATAGGGTATTCATAAGGATGATTATTCAGTAATTTAACATTTTAAACATTTAATTGGCTTAGAGACTTCATCTCTTGATGTAACGCCCCAACCCTAGTTACCTAGAGTCGATGAATTATTACATAACATTAGCATGATCACATATGATCAAGTCTCGAAAGACCGATTAGTTTAGTAGTCTTAGAAGTACTAGATACATTCATAAGGTTTACATTACATCATAAAATGGAAAACTACAACAAAATTGTTTCTATAGACAACACAGATATCCCATAGAATATCCCTCCAGGTTAGTCATAAAATACTTCTTCACATCCTGGGAAAAATAATACATAGAAAGGGGTGAGCTTAGATGCTCAGTAAGGATAACAATATAGCAGAAAATTTCTTAAATAAGCATAAACATTCAAGGCAATGTATAGAACTAAAATAGAATCCTTTTCAACATAAACTTCATCATAATATAAAAAATATAAATCAAACTAATTCCATTTACTTACTCACATGGATATTCTACTAGTCAATTAATCACATGCAATATCAATATCCATTTAAATAATAATGGAATGCATAATGAAAAACATTCATAACCACATAGTCAAGGCCTTGTGCCAAGAATACAAATAAGATTTTGTCAAGGCCTTATTCCAAGACACTAGTCTGTCTCATGAGACCTACCGATGAATCAAGGAGCTATATAGGGCTCCACTCTTCACTTACTAAGTCCAATGCATTCCTCATATGAAAATGTTTAAACATATCATAAACATTCGTATTAAAACTGGCATACGAAATGTTAATACTTTATCTATAAACCATGAATGGTAAGAAATAACACATTCACAGTCAAACATATCACAAAAAATTCAATAAAATATGGAAGTTTAATAAATCAACTTCAAACAAACTTAAAATCCATCAAAGGATGTTGACATAGATGAAATCAAAACCTTTTTAGAGAAATATCTCTTTCTATATTGAAATAATTTAAAAGTAACATAGATTTAGAAGAAAAAATTTATATTTTAAAATAATTTTATAAGATTGTATGGGAAATGTAGACTATTTTATAATGGTAGAAAATAGTCTCACCTCCCGTATAAGTTAAAAAACATTCTTACTTTAATTTTGTCAAAATGTTCATAAAGTACCTTGTTTGGAAAACAACGGAAAGATTACTTTATAAAAATATTATAAAATTCAAACAAGGGTATAAATTACTTTAACCCATAGTCTATAAAATAGTAAGAATATTTTGAAATACATTTTTAAGAAACATGGATGTGGATGATAAAGATGTCCGAGTAGATAATTACATATAAAAACCTCATATAATAAAGAGATTGTGAAATTAACCCTTACCTTGTACTTTTCCTTAGTCGAGGGTTGGTTAATCTCATGGATAATGGTGAAATAATTTTTATTAAATTATACAAGAATCATATACATTAATATGATATCATATATGATCTTTTAACATTTCTTTGTTAATAATATCTTAGTATTATCGTCATTTCGGGTGTTAACTGATTCATTTTCCTTTATATGATTTTTTACGTAAGTAATGTTTGTTATGGATAGGATGTATATTATTAATTTTAAGAATGATATTAATTCTTTAAACATTGTTTTTAATCATCTAATGAAAATTAGTCTTGAGTGGATATGATGAGGAATGAATCTTATCACGTTCGTGGAGACGGTAATCCGTACATACGCACGAGCAACAATATCATTCTTTTGATATTAAAATAATATATAATTGGATGGTATATAATATATTCATAATAATTATCATGTTATATTTATTATTTACATAAATTACACATCATTATTATAACCATCCAAATAATGATGTATTGAATATCAATTACACCATGACGTGGAGACGGTAAGCTGTACGTACGCACGTATGGTGACATGTCATTAAAAATATGGATAAAATAATGAATATGGTTGTACCATATTTATAATAACATCACATTATATAGAATATAAAGGAGTTATTATTTTATAATGGAAACAACATAGAAAAAAAGTGGAAGAAGAAAGTAACTTGAAAGAGGTGACGAAATATTTACCTCTTCATTGGGTTCTTCCTTTTGATTTGATCAAAAGGGATCCTTAGGTTGGATTTCTGACTAAAGGAAGGCCTCTATGATGAACGGAGGACAATTTATAGGGAATTTGGTTAGGTTATTTCTGATCCAAATGGCTTTGAAAATGTGAATTAGAGAGAAGGGAAAGGGCCCTTTTATAAGAGGGGTGAGGGACACCTTAGGAAAAGCTAGAAATATTATTTTATAATAAAATAATTTAAGGTTTTTAATGGATCCAAAATTAATTATTTAAAGGATAACATGGGGATGGGTCTAAAACCACTCAAAAAATAGGTTTTATATAGGTTTGGGTCACTATATTAACTTTATCTTTTAGATTTAACTCTTAGTTAAATAGTTTGAAATTTACCATGTCTCTTTGTTTTTTTATATTATATGGTTAATAAACTTACTATAAACTTCCAAGATAACCCCAAGTGGCTCATTAATGATACAAATATCATTATATAATTCTTTTGGCTGAACATTATATTTTTAGGAGTATAATATCAATTAATAATATAATATTTGTTTTAAAAACTCTTTTATGTCAATTTTGACACTATTTGGTATTTTGTTTTTTATAAATTCATAACAACATTATTACTTCGAAAAAAATTAATCTAACAAACCCTAACATGTCCTATTAACTTATAAAATAATTTTAATTAATAAAAATTCTTAAATTACATTTATTTGGATATTTATAATATCAATTATTTTAATATTTCATTAATTAGGTAATTACTACATCATCGTTGTGTCATAAATAAATTAAATTATTTAATGTCTAAAAAATATAAATAAAATAACATTATGTAAGAAATCTTTTTATCTTTATAATTAATATTTATAAACTAATTTATCTTATGTGTAACCCTATATTAAAAATGGGTAAGTTATTAAACTTTGAATTTAACACTATTAACTCTTCTTTGAATTAGATAATAATAAATGTCCTAATCTAATCCAAGTGGACCTAGAGGATCATATTTTATTCCTAATGCTGTTTTTGTTCTAATTATACCTATCCAATAGAATTAGGACATGTGTTAGGGTAATAATAATATCATTTTTACCCTTAATTACCCTATTTACTTTTAACCGCGGTAAATAAAAGTAAGAAGTTACTATTCACCAAAAATTATTTTTATCTTATTGAACCACATTTTACTTACTGATATAAACAATGTCTTTATGATTTTTGATATTCAACTCATAGAAGCGGTAAAATTATGTTTTATGTAAATTTGCAAATGCTCCCAGGAGGTGGTTAAAATACGGTAAAAAGTTCAATAAAAAATTTATATATCTAAAATTATTATAAATTGACTCCAATAAATTACATTTAATTTATATATGTATTATGTATATATTTGGACCTAAAATAAATTTAAATAAAACAAATAATTATTTAAATAAAAAGTTAGTTTTAAACAATAACTCAGTGTTTTTCACTATTCATCAAAAATTTAAAGTTTTCAGAAAAATACCAAAAATTCACCCTAATCTAATTTTGATATTCCGAATTCAAAAATGAATTCTATTTTACCAATTTAAAAACATAGAAGTTTCATTAATTAATTTAAAATTAATTCCCGTTGTCAAAACTGAAAAGCGTATTTTTAAGAAATAATAACTATCAAAAGATTGACACTTGTTTATGTCCAATTTCAAAGTGAAATTACTTAAAATGACCATCAGTGGATTAAATGGTAAAAATATAATCTAATTATACTTCCAAAACATTAAAATGTATAATTCAACACTATAATTTATTTTGATTAAAAAAGTTGTGTTTAGTTAAAATATAGTATTTTTCACTATTCACCCAAATATGAAAGTTATCATAAAAACACCAAAAATTTAATGAAACTAAATTCTTATGTCCCGATTATGAAGAATAATTTTATTTTGTCAAATTTAATATATAAAAGTTTCAAATATTTTATTAAAAAAAGGTTCTCCATTAAAAGGCGGTAAAATTTCATTTTTTGAAAAATACTTCTTTTATCTGAAAAAAAAATAAATTTCTTCTTACATTATATATAAAAAAACTCATAATATGGATTATAAAATTATAAGGAATGTATAAAGTTTAAAATTTAGTTAATACTATTCATAACCACTTTTGAACGGCTAGTTTGGTAAGTCGTGGTGCGCTTGAACTCACTGTTGCATGTAGTGAAAGTTATTGAATTACTTTGAAAAAATAACGTACTATGAAATCTTGGGGTGTTATATTCATCCCTCCTTCAATAAATTTTTCCCTCTCAATTTGAAAATATTCTTTGAAAATAAAAGGTTGAATATATAAAATACCTTTGTGGGAAAACCCACATCGAAAATTGGGTTAATAAAATTTAGTCTTAATAAGAAGAAAAGGGGAAGGAAAAAGTCACCACCAAATTATGATCTTGATAAGGAGAACATTAGTGGAAATTAAAGACACATAAATGGAGGAAAAACATAAATATTTATAGGGATTAATTGAGATCATCAGTCATAAACAATTGTATAATTGAGGGCCTCAAAGCCATCAATCTATGATGATTTAAAATATCATCGGTTCAACAAAACAAAAGGCATTAGGATAACACATTTTTAGTTTTAAGATCCCTTACCTAAAGTTTAAGAATTAATTTCTTCATAGAATAAGAGAAGAAAAAAAATATATATGTGACAAGTAAAGTTCCATCCTTTAAATAATTTCTACCACAAACTCATCTTACACTAAAAAAGATAATAGAACTTAAAAAAATATTTTATTTATCCTATTCATATTGGGTTAAAAAATGAATTTATAATTAATCTTCCAGACCTTTTAAAAAACTACATTAATAAATCTAGGACATCACGTGGGCCAGTGGTATGTGATACACCCTTTGTCTCCCTTCGGTTGTGGGTTAAAGTCTCACAGCCTTGTCGGACGCAACGGGTTGCTGCCCGACCTCCGGGTTATCTTTTTTATGGAAATACAAAAATAATATCAAACTAGAATTATCCAAAATAATTCTATCCAAACTCACAGTCCAAAATTTTTAAGGAAGTTAAATACAATGTGGATCCTTTTTTCAACGTAATAACATGTGAACACCTTCATCATGTATTCTTTTAAAACACTGCAACATCACAAATTACCATAAAACCTTATTGATTACATTCATGCACCCTTATTCTTTATAGAATACTATATATACTCCTTCTATCCAAAAATTTTGTAAACTCCAACAATGATGGAATATACAGATCATTAATCAGTTTCAAGGTAGTCAATAATATCCAACATAATTTATCCAAATCAATCATGTATTATTCCAAAAATCACTACCTCGGTATCAGAATCATATTATGGTTTAACTTTCTCTCAAACATATATTTTCCAAAAATTTAACCTGTTATTGAGTCACTTTTCTTTGTTCCACACAATCTCAAGTCCTTAATGAAATAGTACTACAGTATAATCCTTATATACTATATAATTATTATAACATGTACATCATTAATACAATACTCAAATGACACAATACTTTAATAACAATTTAAGAAATCTAATCATTCCTATTCATCTTCAGCAGTATCATAAATTTATTATTATCCAATAGAAGCCTTTTGGGTATACTCTGATGATATGGACATTGATTCGCATAGTTTCCCAACTCCTTGCAGATGAATCATTGTATATTTGAAACTTTTTTCTTACCCTTGAAATCACGTACATGGTGTCCTTTTTCTCCACACTTATAACAAAATCTCATTCCCTTTAACCATTTACCAAGGTGATTCTTTCCACAGTTACGACATATGGGAAAATCCTCCTTTTCCTTCTTCCCTTTATCCATATTTCTCTCTTACATCCTTTTCTTCTCTTACTTCCCTTCAAAGCGATAGGACTCAAAGAATTATTTACTTTTCTTATTAACACATGATATTATTTCTTCATATGTTGAGAATACATGGGATACTATTTCCCTTTTAAATGTTGGATTAATACCATGAAATATGTGATCCTTTTTAATCTTTGGATCATACTTATTGTTGGAGTTCACATTCCTTCTACTCGGTGCCATTTCTATACAATGGCATACACTAGGTCAGTTTATTAATTGCAATGAATAATTCCAAACTTGTAAAATACCTAACATAAATTGAACAGTTTATTGATATAATCCATAATCATAAAAATATTTTCTTTGAGGAGGTATATACTCATATGTCCTTTATAATGATTTGTAAAGAAAATGAGAATTATCCTAAGCATATCCCCCGGGAGTGTCGTAACCAAGAGTGCAGCAAGGCCCATTTTCATGCACCAGTTACCATTCGAGTCTAGCTCAAAGTGGTGTTTTGGGTTTTACCCCTAGGTACATCTGTGCCAGAGCCGCCTCTACCTACTTGTATCAAGACAGGGATATATTTTCTTAGAAAACTCAAAAAATCACTGCAGTACCAAAATTCTAAGAAGTTCATCTATACTAATCCTCAAAGTCTATCTTATGGCTATGTGCTCTAATTAGATTTTATCTAAATCTAGTTTCCAAGGTTTGTACTCAACTTCTTCTGATACCAAATGTAATGCCCCGACCCTAGTTACCCAGAGTCGGTGCATTATTAAATAACATTGGCATGATCACAAAAGATCAAGTCTTGAAAGGCCGATTATTTTAGTAGCATTGGAATTACTAGATACATTAATAAGGTTTACATTACATCATTAAATGGAAAACTACAACAATATTTTTTTCATAGACAACACTGATATCCCATAGAATATCCCTGCAGGTCAATCATAATATAATTATTCGCATCCTGGGAAAAATAAAACATATAAAGGGGTGATCTCAGATGCTTAGTAAGGATAAAAATATAGCAGATACTTTCATAAATAAGCATAAATATTTAAGGAAATTTATAGAACTAAAACTAGATCCTTTTCAACATAAACTTCATCATAATATGGAAAATATAAATCAAAATAATTTCATTTACTTACTCACATGGATATTCTACAAGTCTAATAATCACATAAAATATTAATAGCCACTTTCATAATGATGGAATGCATAATCCCATACTTTCATAACCACGTACACTACTACAAAAACGGGATTTATCAACACTCAAAACGGGCTTTATCAGCCCTAAAAAAGTGTTGTAAAGCTCAGCGCTGATAAAGGGATAATTTATCAGTTCTAAAAAGATCTAATAAAATGCACATTTATCAGCAATAAAAAAGTTCTGATAAAGGATCAGTTTATCAGTGCTAAAAGTACACTGATAAAAACACATTTATCAGTTATTTTTTTTACTTAAAAATCTGTCCATTTTAAACAAAAGAGTGACCCTTTGAGTGGTACTGGCCACACCATGCCTTGGATTTAGGTGGGATTGACTCATACACATCCCCAACACATCCTTGGATTGTTCTCCAAAAGGATTAATACTATCCGAATGTGTTTTGTCAAATTTCCATAGGTCAGTTGTTGTTTTCACTTAAAAATCTGTCCATTTTAAACAAAAGCGTGGCCCTTTGAGTGGTACCGTCCACACCATGCATCAGATTGAGGTGAGTATTAATATTACATATCACAAAAGACATGTGGATCATTCTCCTAAAGTATCAATACAATCAGATTGTGTTTCGTCAGATTTATGTAGGTCAGTTGCTGTTTTCACATAAAATTGTGTCCATTTTAAACAAAAGAGAGACCCTTTGAATGATACTGGCCAGACCATGCCTCATATTGAGGAAAGGATGACTTTTACACATCAAAAAGGACCTGTGGATCGTTCTCCTAAAGTTTCAGGACAATCATAATGCGTTTGGTTATATTTTCGTCGGTCAGTTGTTGTTTTCGCTTAAAATTGTGTCCATTTTAAACAAAAGAGAAACCCTTTGAGTGATATCAGCCACACCATGCCTTGGATTGAGGCAGGGATGACTCATACACATAAAAAAAGACCCTTGGATCGTCCTCCTAAAGGATCAAGACAATCTGAATGCATTTGTTCATATTTCCGTATGTCAGTTGTTGTTTTCACTTAAAAATATGTCCATTTTATAAAAAATATCATTTGTGTGGTTCCGGCCAAACTGTGCCTCAGATTGAGGTAGGTATGACTCTTACATGTCTCCAATGCACCCATGGATTGTTCTATTAAAGTATCAACACAATATGAATGTGTTTGGTCGGATTTCCATTGGTCAGCTGTTGTTTTCACTTAAAATTGTGTCCATTTTAAACAAAAGAGAGATCCTTTGAGTGATACTGGCCACACCGTGCCTCTAATTGAGGTGGAGATGACTCATACACATCACAAAATACCCTAGGATCATTCTATTAAATGATAAACACAATTAAAATGTGTTTGATCATATTTCCATAGGTCAGTTGTTGTTTTCACTTAAAAATATGTCCATTTTAAACAAACGAGAGACCCTTTGAGTGGTACCGGCCAAAGCATGACTTTTATTGAGGCAGGTATGACTATTACACATCAAAATGACCCATGTATCGTTATCCTAAAGGATAAATACAATCCAAATGCATTTGGTTGGATTTCTGTAGGTCAGTTTTTGTTTTCACTTAAAAATCTGACCATTTTAAACAAAGAGAGAGACCCTTTGACTGATACCGGCCAAACCGTGCCTCGGATTGAATAGGGGATGAATCATACACATAAAAAAGGACAATTTTATCATTATCCTAAAGGAACAATATAATCCAAATGTGTTTGGTTGGATTTCCGTAGTTCATTTTTTTGTTTTCACTTAAAATTGTGTCCATTTTAAACAAAAGAGAGACCCTTTGAGTGATATTGGCCACACCGTGCCATGGATTAAGGCAAGGATTACTATTACATGTCACAAAGGACCCTTGTATTTTTATCCTAAAGGATCAATACAATACGAATGCGTTTGGTCAGATTTTTGTAGGTCATTTGTTGTTTTCAATTAAAATTGTGTCCATTTTAAACAAAAGAGAGACCCTTTGAGTGATACCGGCCACACCATGCCTGGGATTGAGGCGGGGATGACTCATACACGTCACTAAGGACCTTTGTATCATTCTACTAAAATATCAATACAATTAGACTGTGTTTGGTCAGATTTCTGTAGGTCAGTTGTTGTTTTCCCTGAAACTTGTGTCCATTTTAAACAAAAGAGAGACCCTTTGAGTGATATCGGCCATATCGTGCCTCAGATTGAGGCGGGGATGACTTTTACATGTCAAAAATTACCATTTGATCGTTCTCCTAAAGGATTAATACAATCCTAATGCATTTGGACAGATTTTTGTAGGTCAGTTGTTGTTTTAACTTAGAATTGTGACCATTTTAAACAAAAGAGAGACCCTTTCAGTGATACCGGTCACAACGTTCCTTGTATTGAGGTGGTGATGACTTCTACACATCACAAAGGACCCTTGTATCATTCTCCTAAATGATCAATACAGTCCAAATGCATTTTTTCGGATTTCTATAGGTTAGTTTTTGTTTTCACTTAAAATTGTGTCCATTTTAAACAAAAGAGAGACCCTTCGAGTGATACCGGCCACACCGTGCCTTGGATTGAGGTGGGGATGAATTTTACACATTTCAACGGAACCTTGGATCGTTTCCTAAAGGATCAATACAATATGAATGCGTTTGGTCAGATTTATGTAGGTCGGTTGTTTTTTTCACTTAAAATTATGTCCATTTTAAACAAAAGAGAGACCCTTTGAGTGATATCGGCCACACTGTGCCTTTTATTGAGGAATAGATGACTCATACATATCACAAAGGACCTTTGGATCTTTATCCTAAAGTATAAAGACAATCTGAATGCATTTGGTCGGATTTCCGTACGTCAGTTTTTGTTTTCAATTAAAAATTTGTCCATTTTAAACAAAAGAGAGACCCATTGAGTGGTTCCGGCCACACTGTGCCTCGAATTGAGGCGGGGATGACTTTTACATGTCCCCAACACACTCGTGGATTATTATCTTAAATTATAAACGCAATCCGAATGCGTTTGGTTGGATTTCGGTAGGTTAGTTGTTGTTTTCACTTAAAATTGTGTCCATTTTAAACAAAAGAGAGACCCTCTGAGTTATACCGGCCACATTGTGCCTTATATTGAGGCAAGGATGACTCTTACACTTCCAAAAATAATTGTGGATAATTCTCTTAACGTATCAACATAATCCTAATGTGTTTGGTCAAATTTTCGTAGGTCAGCTGTTGTTTTCACTTAAAAATCTGTCCATTTTAAACAAAAGAGAGACCCTTTGAGTGGTACCAGCCACACCGTGCCTCAAATTGAGGCATGGATGACTCATACACGTCATAAATGACCCGTGTATCATTATCCTAAAGGATCAATACAATATTAATGTGTTTGGTTGGATTTTCATAGGTCAGTTGTTGTTTTCACTTAAAAATCAGTCCATTTTAAACAAAAGAGAGACCCTTTGAGTAGTACCGGCCACACCGTGCCCCGTATTGAGGCGGGGATGACTCGTACACATCCCCAATTCACCCGTGGATTGTCCTCTTAATGTATCCACACAATATGAATGTGTTTGGTCAGATTTCCGTAGGTTAGTTGTTGTTTTCACTTATAATTGTGTCCATTCTAATCAAAAGAGAGACCCTTTGAGTGGTACCAGCTACACCGTGCCACAAATTGAGGAAGTTTTGACTCATATATATCCCCAACGCACCCATGGATCATTATCTTAAAGGATAAACACAATCCAAATGTATTTTATTGTATTTCTGTACGTCAGTTTTTGTTTTCACTTAAAATTGTGTCTATTTTAAACAAAAGAGAGAGCCTTTGAGTGGTACACCATTCTTGCATGTTTTTGGTGAATATCATCTATTAAAATGGGAAATTGACACATTGGATAAAGTATGTTTTATTTAATAACAATTACAATTTTCCTACGAAAATTTACATACAACAATATGTCATCTTTTGATCCACTTAACCCCTCTCAAAAATGACTTCCAATTGTACACGTACCCAAGTCATATCTTCATGCTATTTGTGTACAATATTCCATTAGGTATATGGCCCACTCGTTTCTGAACACATCTATATCATCTTATGAGTATAATGCTTTTCAGCAGTTAGAGTAGTACTGCAAAATATAAAATTAAATAATAAATTAATTAATTAAACAAACTAGTAATTGTTTTTGAAAATACCTTTTTTGGGATGCTAGTTTGTTGGTGAAAAATGATCTCTTTCATAAATTTACAAATATAATAACCACAATCATTATCGTTTGTTTGTTTTGGACACTGCAAAAAAATGATCATTAGGAGAATAAGTATCTTTTGTTGATATGTGTTTAGATAGTGAAATTTTATTATATATTCCCTGATATTTGTCCATACGTAGTACTTGCTCGCCTCCTTATTCTTAGCCCCTGTCCTCATTCCTTTTTTTAGATGATAATGATACACCGCCCTATCATAATTGAATCCTCAGTAAAGGATAATATAAATTATATTACTTGATGTTTAGACTTAAAACGTAGGATGTAGTGTCTTACAGATTCAAAAACTCCATCATGTGTGGCCGGGTTGATGGATATCCTTGCTTTGAATCCAGAAAATAAATCTTTGGAGTGTCCAAGTTCACCACAATTAGCATCCAATGTTGCCTAAAAACACAAAAAGTAATAAGTAATAAAACAAGTGAAAATATAATTGATATGTTTTAATTGTAGAGTTTTACCCCTGCACAGTTGGTATTAAGAAGAGTTTGTCATCTGTAATCTTGCTTTAAAATGTTTTTAGCAAGCCGTTCACTATTTCATTATTTTTTGAAGGATCTAATTTCTTTAGATGTGATGATGTGGTATGAGGACTAACGAGTCCAAATTTCGGATCATGGAAAAATTCCTGCAACTGTTATTCATATATACGTCTGTCAATAATATAAAATTCATTTAGTCATAATTTTCACATTAGATCAGCTTTTAGAAAATAAATTCATGAAAACATACCTTATGTATAAATTTACAATTGTGACGCCTAGCCAACCATTTTCAAGGATCTCATTTACATTTTCAGCAGCAACGAAATCTTGACTTTCCTCTCCATATATATTATTTTCAAAAACCACTATATGACTAATACCACCTCTTAGATTCGTATCCACATGATTATTCAATGCTAGTAAATATGGATACAGAACAGGTGGTGTTGTTGTGCTTTCAGTAGCTTCATGGTATCGGTTGGTCGATCCTTTAGATGGTTTTGAGCCGATGTTTGTCACCCCCTTCCCTTTCTTCGTCTATAATAACATTCATTGGTTCAAACCCTTTTTTCATTAATTGATAAAGGTTTAGATTAAAAAAATAGGAAATAAATACCACTTTGGCTGCATGTACTCTTACAAGTTGTGAAGACCATGTAATGAATGTCCCAATAGCCTTTTTGACCGTATGAATATCATCGTCATCAAGTGGAATGGGTAACTCTGTATTTGGCTCATGAGCTACAGTAATTGTCACTTTAAAATGATCTTTCATAAGTGTTCTATTATGTAGCGTGTCATCTGGGATGTTGAACATTGTAGCCCTCACTACAAGGTTATAGGTGGGTGTTGACAGATATAAATCACAATCATTATCACCCTGTAAAAGATAAGTACAGGAAAAGTATCAGTGTTTGTCTGATTCACATTTCATGGGAATAATTATTAGAATATTAATTACCACGGATAAGACAACTCTTTGAGGGGAATGGCTCACCTCAAAGCTGGTGGGGGTGGGGCAGGATCTTCACATGCTGGTTTTTCCTGAGTTGTGTCTTCTCCTTACTTCCCACCCGTAAAAGTTTCTAGCAACTCTCCCTGCCATAGTAATCGTTCTTCAAGGGCTGCTAGTTTTTCGCTCATTTGTTTCAATGTTTCATCTCTATCATCCGTTTTTTTTTTCTTCTCAAAATATACTCTGGGTGTCACCCCAAACCCCGCACCTCTGACACGACCGTATTTTTCTGGATGCTTCAAATTCGTCGATAATAGGTCTGCATCCGCTACAGGAGTAGCAGATTCCTGTGACTGTCGGATATAGGAAAATAACTAATTATTTTTATGTAATAGAAATTTAAAACAAATCTTTTTATTTTCATGTCATACTTACATAAATTTCCCACACTTTTTGTGTGTCCTCATCTACTAGCATCCCTTCTTTATTCACATGCACCTCCTTCCAAAGCACATGATGTGGGATGGAAGTGTCTTTGGTTTTAGACTCATCAATCTACATATAAACATAAGAAGATAATTATGATGTTGTTTATTGACACCAAAAAATATTACTATAAATTTAAAATACGTACCATTTTCTTTTCTAGTGAAGCATACCCCATCCTTGCTTTACGATAGGGGTATGTTGGTTTTGATGCACGTTCCTTATTTTCATTATCGAGTTGTTGTTTCACAAATGAAATATTGACAATCAAAGTGATGAATACACATATCCTCAAACAATGTATGATCACCCAAAATGTACCTAAAAATTATCATCCCCATGGGTGCCAATAAATGCATCCCATGTTTCTTGGGATATCAGGTGAGAGTAGACAATGGGTGGTTGGGGTTTATTTTACCTTTGGAATCTTTCAGGTGACATCTTGTTAAAATAGTGAAAAAACCTCGATGAATCATTTCTGCAAGCCTTAGTACATAATCCTTGTGTGAATCATCTACTATAAATGTTCTTTGCAAGGGATTGAGAAGATTAAGACATTGTTTCATTATTTTATATGCTAGTAAATTAAATAAATAAATTCATAATGTTACCGTAATTTCCTCCCAGATCACAGCCTTCCGCCCGAACACAACATGGTGCCATGAATCTATGTCAATCGACACGTGTTGCTGAGTGAAAACTCCAATGTAATTAGTAAACATAGCCTTGTTAGGATTCACATGTTGGCCTGGTGCATTCCATCCGATATCAAATTTGATGCCATTGCTTTTCGCCTTATGAACTTTGGATAACACTGTCAAACAACAACGCACCTGTGTTTTCTGCGACGACGGTCCTTCATTCCGGACCATTTCATCGATGTCAACATCATCTATATGTTCATCTGAAATTTTAGCAACGACGTGTGATGATTGTTGTTGGACCTCAACACTAGGAGCCGCAGGAGCCACAGCAGCAGCAGCAACAGCCGCAGCAGCAGCAGCAGTAGGAGCAACAGCAGCCGCAGCAGGAACAGCAGTAGCCGCAGCAGCAGCAGCTTGAGAGACTTGTTCAGCCTCATGGTTAGGAGCACCAGAATGTGCAGAAGTCATTATCTGAAAAAGTGGTTGAATAGTTAATTTAGATTACATAAATTCAGTAATTATATGATAATAACATGAGGTAACAAGATCTATATTACAAACAAAATATAACCTATTTATTGAACTCTATTTCTTTTTTTCAAAGGCTGAAGGGATTTGACACCTCTATCGATTATCTAGATCTATTAATTGTGGTCTCCTATAACATACAAAACATAATCTACATTAGGACCGCTCCGAAATGATTGCGACGTACCACTAAAAGGATCGTCCTCAACTAAATTTTCACCAGAACCTTCTTTAGTTTTGGACGATAACAGAATAATCGACCACTTTCATTTTGTGGGATCTGAAACATAAAAAACATGTACCACTTATGATTCCATTATAAACTATTTGTCTTTGTACCCTTATCTACAAAAATCAACTTTCACAAATCCCCATTCATCTATTTTAAAAACATTATTGTTATCAACCCATTTTCATTGAAAATTGGAAATTAAAATGTCATATATTCCAACTCTCATATTAGTTTGATAATGCCAAAGTATGACATATTTTCATAAATTGGATTTCTATCCTTACTACTAGAAACATGCATCGGTTCAGCCACTAGTGTAACTCCACTATTTTTCATGGTACTATCTTCAACATGTTCATCTGTATAGAATGTATAACCATTAATTACATAACCACTATAAGATAATACATACACACTTAGTCTAGCGGCTATCCATCGAAGTCGTTCTGAAATTAAATTTGGATTTTCATCCAACTACTTAAAAATATGGTCTTGAAACCATCATATAAACTGGTGATTATGTGTATTTGATAACCATTTTTTATCCCTTGATGGATTCAACTGCCTAAAAATTTCTTTGTGAGTTTCAATATATGGAGAAACCTCCCAACTATTATGAAAAACATAAAGTTGGGCCTGATCCCGATCTATAATACTGATTTTCACCACATCTCTTCCAGAAATTCCCTCACCCTCAATGCATCCAGTGTGAAGATATTTCAGGAGACCAAGGCTTTCCACATCAAATAGGAATTCTGTACAAAATTCAATGGCTTCCTCAACAATATATCACTCCACTATAAAACCCTCTGTCCGACTTCGATTTTTGACATACCCTTTCAAAATCTTCATTTACCATTCAATAGGATACATCCATCTATAGTGCACATGACCACAAAGTCGAATATCTCTCACCAAGTGAATCATCAAATAAACCATCATACCAAATAATTTTTGCAGGAAGAACGTTTCTAATTCACATAATATGATGAAAATTTATTTTTCCATAGCTGCAAATTTCGCCAGGTCTAAAACCTTTCTACATATAGCTTTGAAAAATAAACAAAGTTTGGTTAATGTATGACAAACATTAATGGGTAAAATGTAATGTAAATCTATAGGAATTAGATCTGGAATCGAAACATGGCAGTCATGTGATTTCAAACCTTTTAACTTCAAATAATTTATTGACAAAATGTTCTTGATATTTGATGAATACCTCTCTAGAACATTTATATAATTGAAGAAGTTGCAAAACTGATATCTCTCCTCCCTAGAAAGAGTATAAGTAGCTGGAGGAAGAAACATTTGATTTTCACCCTTCACGGGAGCCTACTCTTCTCGTATTCCCATGTCAACCATTTCTAAACATGCCTTAATTCCATCCTTTGTTTTTCCAGGGTAATTTAGAAACGTTCTGATAACACTGTCACAAAATTTTTTTTCCACATGCATCACATCAAGAAAATGTCTGACGTACAAATAATTCCAGTATAGTAATTCAAAAAAAACTGATCTCTTTTTCCAACCGATTTTCGTAAGGTTTTTCAAAAATGGTTTACCAAAAACAGTGTTCACATATTTTACTTTCTCAAACAGCTGATCACGTGTTAGTGGAGATGGTGTTGTGCGTTGTTCTGAACTTCCATTAAATGATGTCATCCAAGATCGGTACTTATGACGACGAGGTAGAAATCCTCGATGTCCTAGGAACAAAAATTTCGATGAATGTTTCAACCTAATTGATTCTGTATATTCTTCGCAGACAAGAAACCCTTGAGATCCTTTAATGCTATAGCCTGAAAATTTTCTATAAGTAGGGAAATCATTTATTTTCCCATAAAACATCGCTCTCAATGTAAATTATTCACTTTTATAAGCATCATACAACATAACACCTTAATCCCACAATAACTTCAAATCCTCAATCAAAATAGCCAGATAAACATCAATATCGTTACCTGGTTGTTTTGGTCCTAATATAAGCATAGATAACATGATGAATTTCTCCTTCATGAATAACCAGGGTGGAAAGTTATAATTTACCAACATAACAAGCCATGTACTATGAGTGCTGGTTTGAAAACCAAAAGGATTCACTCCATATGTAGATAATGCAAGACGAAGATTTCTCCGCTCTTTTCCAAATTCAGGATACTCATGATCAATTTTCTTTCATTGAGGAGAGTTGGCCAGATGCCGTAATTTCCCTTCTTTATTTCTTTTATCTACATTCCGCGACAATTTTCTTGTAGTTTCTTCACTTTAATATAGATTCCTAAACCTTGTAATGATTGGAAAGTACCATACAACTTTTGTAGGATTGGATTATTCTTTCTTATATCGAGAAGCACAACACTTTGGGAATTTTGTAAGTGATTTTTTCTCCTTGAGAAACAATATACAGTCTTTCGAGCAGTCATGTATTCTTTCAGAAATCATACCCATCGAGCGTAGCATTTGTTTAGCTTCATATGTTTTTCATGGGAGCTCATTATCTTTCGGTATCATGTCATTCAAGTGATCAAGTAGTTCCGTAAAATTGACATCACTCTATCTGTTTCCTACTTTCAATTTATATAACTTTAGTACAACTAAAAATGTTGTATACTTAGTGAAACTAGCATACAATGGTGTCTTTACACAACTCTTTAACTTCTCAAAAAAATTTGGCCAATCATAGAGTTCATCTTCAATTGTCTTTGTCATTTCCTCAATACGATCTTCATCATCATTGACATCTGTAATAACATCCTCCATATAGTCTTCTTCATTATCCATATTTTTATTCATATATGATGATCCATAAAACACAATCTTATCCCAGCTAGTAGCTACATTATCTTTTTCTCCGTGTTTACTCCAACATTTATAACTGCGATCTATTCCGTGACATATCAAATGTTCTTCCAACTCCTCTAGAGTAAGTAGTCTATAATTACAACAATGTAAACACGGACAAAGGATTTGAGAAGGATCCTTTATGTGATCCTTTGAAAACTTAATAAACTCTTTCACTCCATTCTCGTACTCTATTGTCAAACAATTAGCATCCATCCAATATTTATTCATCTTCATCCTATTTGAATCTCAAATATTTGTATTTGTGGTTCAAGTACACAAAACATGACTTCCAAATACAGTAGAAGAGAACTACATCCTTTTAAAAATAGAGATTAATGGAGCCTAACCATTTCCAATAAATATTTTGAAATAAACAGAACCAGGATAGACCCCCCATCAAAATAAACATAGTTTCCAAACACAAAGGGGTTTGCGGGGATAATCACTTGTGTCATAGATGGTAAAACTCACACGACATCATCCTCTATGGCTCATCCCCCTCTATCAGGTCAACCCTTATATGGTCAACTAGTCCATCCTTTTATACCTCACCAACCTAAAATACATATGGATGAAAACCAGTATCCACCTCTATAAGTAAAGAAAGGATTCTCATAATCTCTACAATATGGAATTCATTAAATATAATTACTTTATATTCATTATAGTTTCTTCAAATAACCCTAGTCCAAACACAAGAATAATCAAGAATTATACATCTACCACTCCTAGGTCTCTTCCCTACATTCAATATCATCATGCCCAAATACCCATATATCCACACATACACTTGTCACAAAAACATAAAAACCATATCCACATCAGAACCAAAGTACCCATATTGATTTCAATCAGGTTACTCGACTAAAGTGGTGGGGTTCAACATATAATAAAATATATAATAAGTATATAGTCATACATAAATCTCAAAATGGTGTTAATAATCCAATAAACCCAAGTTATCATTCCATCTATCAGAATACTCTGAATGATCCCATATGTGACAGTAGTCCCAGGTGGTGAAGGTTCATAGGGAGGAAGGGGAAAACACGCACCAATCAGGATTCGAGGTTAGGTCACTAAGGTTGAAGGATTCCCGATACTCCTACAAGGGTTCATTATATATTTCACAAACCATGTCCTAGTACCCTAGTATGTTAACCCACTGCTGGTGGAAGTGAAACTGTTCCTGATGATCGTGCCAAGAAGAAATAGAAACCAAGAGGGGAGTGGTTCAAAATAACTCAAGCAAGATGGAAAAACATGGTATTTTAGAATAGGTTAGTGGATTTAATGTTGGCTATACACCTATCCAAAAGACTCCACAAGAGGTGATGGCCCATGCAGTTGTTGCACCAGGTGAAACTGTCACCTGAGAAGCTGGGATCAATGAGGCCCTTCCCAGCCATGAACTGAACAAACTCCATGATGGCCTTCCTCTAGAATGGGATTCTACCTTTACATTACTTTGGGTTGAAAATTACATTGAATTTACCCCCAAAAAACAGTGGATGGTGGCCGGGATCGAAGGTATTTTGTTCACTCTACAGAGAATCCCTTTGAAGAGGGTCATAACTTCCAAAAACGAAAGTCACAAGGAAGGAGGTGTCACCATTAGACACCTTGGTAGTGATGAATTGATTTCAATCTTGAACAGTCTCAAAAACATATTTATTGTGCCAAAATACCCATTTATGTCTGTTGGAGGGGTCAGAGTGTAGAAATACATGCAACTTAATCTTCCAAGAGAATTCTATTATTATTATAGGGTTTTTGTGTTATTTGACAACAACAACAACAATGACATAATGCTTTTTGATTTATATGGTGAGGAAGTCTGATTTAACATGGGAACTAAGACCATGATCCTTACATATGAAGATAATAATGATGGTTAGGGTAGGTCTCTGGCATTGGATCTAGAGCTAGTAGCCTTATTGAAGTGGGAGGATGATATCTCATTGAGGTACCTTTATTTTGAACATGTTCATAATCCCTTCTGGTTGGTAAGCTACATATGAGTGGGAGATGAGGATCCAAAGGGGGAGGGGAAGGATGGGTAATGAAACTCGGGGTCTGGTGAGGGAGTTCTCTCTAGATCCATAAGTATTTAGAGTTGGATGACAGGCTTAGAGCCAAGGGAGATAGAACAAACACTGCTAGGAAGGGGCCTGGCCACTTCAGAGAAGCAGTTAGTAACCTCAACGAGGGAGAAGGACGGAGATGGAGGTAGGGGTGGAAAGGATAGAAATCATGGTGTTCTGGGAATCATTCCATACAAGTTCACTTCCAGACAAAGTCACTTAGATATCCTGAAGGAAAGAAGGGGGGAACCCCTCGAAGAAAATAGGGTTCAAGCATTGGATGACCTAGAAATGAATCAGAACCGAGTGGTGTTTTCCTTAAAGAAAAAGGTTATCCTTTATTCCTTACATTATGGTGACATGGTGTTGGATCTAAGGGAATCAATGATACCTAAGAGGAATCTAGTGAAACTAGAATCCAAGAGGGAATAACCTTAAATTTTTCATAAACTTCACTTTGATAGTGTAAACTCATTGATCACCATTGATGTTGAGCATATCAATATTTCCACCAATACTAGGTTTCTCAAGAGGTATTTCACATGAATAAACCTTCCCTTTAGTCTGAGATATATGGACTTGAACTAAAAATACAACATCCTAGTTATATGTTGTTAAATTATATGGTAATGTCTACAGTGCATGATGTGAAACTATAGGCTTACCCTGTGTGATAAACATGAGATGCCTCATATGATAAATATAGGATCATTTATGTTATAACTATGTATGTATTTATTCAAAACCACAATAGGATATTTAATGATGTTTTGACCCTTTGTCTTTAGCCCGAGTAACAAATCCACCCCCTATGTTACCAGCATATGATGCCTCCTATGAAAAATAAGAAACACCCTATGCATTAATAATACTATTCATCATGAGAAAATTATGTGATGATTCCAAAAAAACCATATTGGTCTCCTCATTCGGTACAAGACCCAATTGTATTGTTCCCACTATTGGGTTAAAAATATAAAATATATATATCTACCAATTCCAATCACACTCTTAGGGGTGTAAATTCTAATAAAATTCCCATATAATATTCATAGGTTGTGATTCCCACAGGTCCTGATATGAGGAAGATATAATGGAAAGATCAGTAGACTGGTTTCATGTTAGAAATCCTTAAAACATGATGTTAAAATGTATCCTTATCTAGTGTCATGAACATAATATGCCTCACATGATAAATATCATATGACATTTATTCCAAGCTATATGAATTTAAACTATGAATCTTTACATCCTAGTTTCTTAATGTGAAATTTTGTGAAATATTTGTCAAATCTATTTGACCTTAGACTACAAAAACATCATCATAATCATAAGACATTCAAATGAATGTTGAAATTCCATTCTACATGATGTTAACATATATGGTTCATGTCCCCATTGCATGATGTAAAACTATGTAATGCCTTTATCCCCCACTCTAGAGAGAACCCCCTCTTGGTGTTGGTCTCCAACCACACTTATTTTTATAACTACAAATGAATTTATTCCCAATCATAGGAGATATTCATGGATTCTTTAATTTAATATCTCAAGTCTAACCAGTCCATTGATCATTTTTAGGGTTGTTCCCCTTTGGGATCATGTCCAACACCTTCTAAATGGGGCCCCTATTCAGTGAATTCAAACACATGATGGGATAACTATATATTGTTCAAATCAACCCTGGAAATATACTCATCACCTCCTTAAATCATTGATTTTCCCTAAATTTGGATCATCATCATCCTATTGCATCTGAATGGGATCCTTCTGTTAATGGTGTATGGCCTATATAGGCTCACATCCCACCTAAGTGAAATCCTTGATGGACCCCCGACAATAGATGGTGGTACCGCTGTTTCAAACATAGTGATGGAACATGGAAAAAATAAGATCTCCTACTACCTAGGAACACATATTAGAAGGGACATATTTGGTAGAATGGTTTTGGAACCAGTAATTCGAACATGTTCAATGGTCATCCTCAATCTATCTACCTCTACTCTTCAATCCAGCCCATCAAGGACATGATTTACTTCTCTATGTTCTTTACCCGCACAAGTGTAACTATAGCACCATTGGTATTACAATTTCATGACCCATACACATCGATGAGATGTATCAAATCCTTGGGATTAAATTACCATAGTTTTTAGAAGAGTATGTGTAATAGGGGACAAAAAAGACTTTGCACACCTGGTATGGAAACGCGAAGATCGAGGGCGGCGTAGGTCCGTCAACGCGAAGATCGAGGGTGGCGGAGGTCCGAGAATGCGAAGATCGAGGGAGGAGGAGGTCCAGCAACATGAAGATCGGGGGCGGTGGAGGTTTGGCAATGAGAAGCTCAGGGGGCGGTAGAAGGGAGTCGTAGGGTTTCAGTACCACGATAGCTTTAGGTTGCGATAAAACGAGGAAATTGTGCGACCTATTTTATAAAATATGGGACTACGGTTTTATCAGTGCTAAAAAATCGCAGATAAATCCTACCTTTATCAGCGCTAAATTTTTAGTGTTGTTAAAGGTATCCTTTATCAGTTATTTTTTTAGCACTGATAAATTTCCTATTTATCTGCGCTAAAAAAATGCTGATAAATCCTTCCTGTATGAGCACTAACATTTTAGGACTAATACAAGCCTTCTTTATCAATGATTTTCTAGTGCTGATAAAGGGTATCTTTATCAGCGGTTTTTTAGCACTGATAAAGGTTACCCTGTGTCAGTGCTAAAATTTTAGCGCTGATAAAGAATCCATGTATCAGCGCTAAAATTTTAGCGCTGATACAGGGTTTCTTTATCAGCAGGTTTTTCTTAGCGCTTATATCTTTAAAATTCTTAATTCCTTTTAATTAATCTATCATAAACCATCCATAAAATTTTCTTATGAAATAATCTTATTTACTAATTAAATTTTGGGTATTGACCATTTACATTGTTGTCGTCAATTTGGGTGATACCATCTGAAAATATTGTTAAACCCATTTTTCATTCCATTGAAGTTTTATGATGTGTATAATTAATTTTATTATAAGTGGAAAATATATATATGGATGATGAAAATTGGGGTCCTATATCTCCCTCAAATTTATTAGTTTATGTTTATGTCTTATGAGCTCAAGATGGTACAATTGAGGATTTATCTAAACTCCAAACGTACACTAGAGGATTTATCCCATGCCCAAGGGTACAAATTAGGTTTTATCTCAAGATTAAGGGCACATGGGAGTTTTTATCCAAACTCCAATGGTATATGGGATTATTTATCCGAAAGTAACCCAAGATAAACATAAATAATTAATTAATTTATAACATATTTAATTAATACATCTCAAAAATAGTTTCACAACTCAATGACTAATTGGTTTAGAGTCTTAGAGACTATAAATAATAAAACACTTACTTTACATGATATTAAAATTTCCCCAAAAACTAAATCCCATCTTAGACATTCCATGACACATTATAATATTCATATCCCATGGAATGGAAAGACATAATTTTTGGTGAGATAAAATGTTCAGTGTAGGATAAAATATCAAAGGCTATAATGGTATGATTATAAGAATGTGTAAAATCATAAATAAGGAAAAAAATTTGATTTGAATTAAAATAAATAGATAAGTGTTAGCCAAAAGAATTAAATATAGACATTTTATCTAAAAATGATAACAATTTTATTGTTGAATGTAAAAATATAACATGAAGCATATAATATGATCCATGGAACATAGGAATGAAATTGTCACAATCATTAACATTGGATTTATTATCATTTTGAACATGGTTACCCACCAACCTTTTCACATGTAAAATTATGATTGTTGATAAATTATTCTATAGTAACCATTTTTAAACCTAGATACTCACTAAATTATTTACACATAAATTTATATGTAGAGATAAACACCATCATACTCACCATTTATGAACCTAGTTTCTTTATAACCTATTCACATAACATTTTTATCACAATAGATATAATCCTTTACCTAATGAATTATAGGGAGATATAGGTCCTACCCATCTCATAATCCTTACACTTTTTTGACACATTAAAAATAATAACCACATCAAAAAATAACCCGTAGAAATAAAAATGGGTTTTATTACATTATCAAATGGTATCTCATAGAATAAATTCAAAAATAAAATAAAATGATTCAAAAACATTTTCGCCCTATTGAAATAAACTATAAGAGAATGAATAAATTGAATCATGAAACAAATATCTATTGGGGGTAAATATTTTAAATATCAAGAATAAATTGGATGAAAAATAGTTTAAAAGTATTTCTTTAAAACCTTTGTAAATTTTTTTGTAAAATGATGTTTAAAATAATTTTAAATAAATTTTTCATATATTTTTCAAATATAATTTTAACACATTATTTTTTGATATAAATAATATTGAAATATATTTTTCTTGTATAAGAAAATTTCGATTATAAGATAAAATACAAGAGAATGAAATTAACAGCCTTTTATATCAAAAAAATATATACTTTTGTGGAAACCTACATCATTTCATGAGTTTATAAAATATCTTTTTAAATATTTCTAATGAGAAATATATGGGTCACAAGAAATTATGCACAATATTTTTCCTAATAAGAAGGAAAAATCTGGTGTAAATGTAAAATATAGACAAGGAAAAGAAACATTCCTTAGAAAATATAAGACTTATTCTTTGATATCTCACGTGTTATAAATAAAATAATCAAGAAAAATACATGGATATAAAACCTAATTACTTTGAAAATAATTATAGTTTGTAAAATATTATCAAAATTGGTATTACTACAACTAACTTATCATGATAAGGTTCAATAAAGAGGATTATAAACAAAGGAATTGTTATTAAGTTATCAAAACCCTTACAATATTAGTAATTATTGAATCAAATATCATTTGAAGATTTAAAATTATAAGGATCTATAAATACCACTAATTAAATACTTTTTTATTTAAAAATGTATTATTAGGTAGTATATACACCATGGAATTAATAAATTTATACATGACATTAAAACATTTCTCAATGAAGAGAAGTAGAGATGAAAACCCCTTACCTTGTTCCATATTCCTTCTACGCACATGATTAAATTCCTAAATAATCAGAAAAAATTTATAATATACCTTATTAGGAACCTCAATATTTTTTATTTTATTTAATGTGGACAATTTATTATTATATTATATTTTTTTGCTTATATTTTCATTAAATTGAATCAACATCGGCTTATTTTTTGTTGAGTTTAGTGATTGATGATGATATTTTAATAATAAGTTATATAGTCAATATAACCATTATAAAACAAAAATCAAATATTTAAATTAGTATTCACTAAAAATAATATATTAATTTATTTTCCCACAGTCATTAACTTTTTTTATGGAATTTATCCAAGTAGGTGGTTAAACCAACCCAAACATGATTATGTTATATCTCGATGAGTGAGTATGATCAAGAAACTTTATAATAGAATTATAAGAGAATAATAATGATATTATTCATATTTTTTATGTTGGTGAATTATATTTGAAGTGGTTTTTATAAATAAATAAAATCAATATTAAAAATTAAAAAAAAGTAGTTCATAGAGGTGGTAATCCGCACAATACAGGGTTAGTGTTATTTTGTTTTTTTAAGTGAATGGAAAGGAGTAAATAATTGTTTTTATTAATAAAATTTAATATTATTATACCAGTGACACGTATTTAATTTTATTAATAAGGTTAGAGATGATTTATTGAATATTAGAGTAAAATATTGACTAAGATAAAGTAATACTCACCTTAGAAGATTGAGTTTTCTATTGGAAAAATCCTTAAGGATGAAGTAATTATAAAAAATAAAGGTTGCCATGAGATTAACTAGGTGGTATGGGCTTATAATAAGAGAAAATTTTCATTTTTTGAAGGATAAATTCAAATGTAATTTGTATCTTGAAGAGGAGGAAGTGTTAGATTTTATTAGTGGAGTGAAGGGTAATTTTTGAAGTAACCCTTATATGTTCAATAATGTAAGGTTACTAATCAATGGTTCAATAGATGAAAATAGAGAAAATAGAATTTTCAATTTGGTTTGGGTCTAAAATCACCTCAACCACTCACTTTAAAACATGTTTTTGACATGATTTGTCATTTTTTCTTTAGTAAAATTCTTTTTACATCTGTTACCATTTATCGGTTTAACTATTTTAAACCTTATTAATTAATTTTAAAGAAAAAAATTAAAATTTTACTTATTATATAATTTAGAATTTATGATTTATAATTTCAAGATAATTTTATCATATAAAATTTCTAAATGTTTGAAATTTTAATTTTCAAACAAACACACTTAATTGTGTTAAAATAGATTTTAAAAAATAATTTTTCCAACTTTAAATTTATATATGAGATAAAATTATATTTTTTAGTAATTTTAATTAAATAAATTGATTTATTATAAAAAAATAATTATTTTTATGAGTCTTTTCAGAAAACCCACAACTTAATCTCACCTTCAAAATACTTAATTCAAATAAAAGACTAAATGTAATTTTTATTAAAATATTATTTTAATTTTGTTCTAAAAATGTTGGAAATAATATTTATAAAATATTATAATATATTGAAATTAATAATTTTATTCCTAAATAAATATTTTATTTATTAAAAGGCTTTTTATTATTTTATTTCATGCTTACATAAGGATAAATATGAATAAATCGTAATTTTTTTTAAAATCATATTTATAAACTAAAAATAAATTGTTTTAGTAGTAGCTAAAAAATTCATACTGAGTATATTTTGATATGATGAATTCTAAAAAAATGGTTTATTTTAACAATTTAAAATTTAAAATTTTTTGAATTTATCTTTCAAAATAAAATATAAAATAAAAGGAAATTTACTTGTAAAGACAACATTTTTCAATAATAATACGTATTAATTATTTGTCATCTATTTGTAATAATTTTTAATTTTTAGCATCTTTGAGTTTATTAAATATTTATTAATAATTTTATTATAATGCATTGTGTTTTTTTTATGTTTTTTGTATCATATAATGAATTTTATCACACAATTCATTATATTTATGAAGTCTATAATTTTGGGTTGTCGCATATCTTAAGACAAAGAGATACATGAGAGGATTTATCCCAATCCTAATAAGGTAAATGGGTAGTTATCCCAACACTACTATATGATGAATGACTTGTTGGGTAGTTGGACATATGATTTCTATGTTTATATTTATGCCACACTCTTATGCCTATCCATTGGACATTGTTATGCTCTCATGGATCAATTTTATGGACCATTTCTCCCATTCTCTTTTGATTAATTAAAATTGGTACTCTAATAATTATTATTTGATTCATGATTTATGATCGATTATTTTTTGGGTATTATTTTCTATGTATTTTGATTATACACATATTCTCATCTTATGATCACTAATTTTTTTTAATTGTTATTGCTTATGTTTACCCTTACTAAGCATATGAGATCACCCATTTCCGGTGATTCTATTACCCCAATTATGAATATGAGTATAACTTATGATATTTATATAAGATGGTTTATTGGATCATCGTTATAGAAAAATTTTAATAATATTTTTAAAATATAATTTTTATGTATCTATTCTCTAAGACACTAAAACTTTGGTTCTCTGGTTAGTGCAAATATTTGGGAGATTTATTATATAAACCATTGAATCAATGTATTATTTATGAATGTTTCTCTTGAATCACCAAAGGATATCTCCCTTTTTTTACCCCATTCAAAACGCTCAACCAATTCACCTCCCCAACCCTCATCTTCCTCCTCTAATTCCTTCTGTGGTGGTTATAAGGTGATTTCTAGGGGGATATTCACCTGAATTGAATAGAAGAATCTGATCCTTACTTATTTTCTGGGTTAAATGTTTTTTCTAACATTTTATAACCCTAATGTGAACGTTGTATAAATTTCAAGGATAAATTTATCTAATAATTCAGTATTTTGGATTATAGGGTTAGTGATCCTTCTATTGAGGCCTATTCTAGTGGATTTCTTAAAAGATGATAAGGTTACACAACTTGAGGTAGATGTTTCCATATAATCCTATTCTATTAAATATTTACTTTGATTGTTGGTCTTCCAAATAATATTATTAATTTATATAAATGAGTTATATGCTATCTATATTACTTTGCCATAGGTTTTCCTTATTTTCATTTGGTTTTCCTTTGACATAATGGGTGCATTTTTATAGTTCAATGTAAATTTTGTTCAATATGGTGTATTATTTATTTTAAGTGTTTGATAAAATTAAAATGATGGTTTTATTCAAGAAATATTATTTATTCACTGTTTTTTGTCAAAATTAATTTATAAAGTGGGTTGTTTTGCGGTCTAAATTTTTTTACATGTTCTAAAGGGTTGTGTTTGACTTATGGAATTATTTAGTGTCATTTTTTGTATTAATTGTGATTATTTTTTGGAGTTACATGTGATTTTTATTGTATTTTTGTATGGATTCTAAGTAGATTTAAAAAAATTCAAAATATATAGTTGTTTTTTATAAATTAAATTCTTTGTTGGCACATTGTGTGATGTTATTTGGTTGGTTGTTTATTTCAACTTTATTTAACCATGTTGATATATATTTTTGATAATTATGTTCATACTGATTTTTAGATGAATTTAGATTCATGTATATATTTTTCTTATTAGTTGGGGATTTAGTTAAGTGTGTGTCGGAGGTTGTATGGAGCTTGTCATTGGATTATGTTTCTATAGGAAATCTTGATATCATGTGTTTGATGTTTCTTTAGATAGTACCTCCTACTTGAGGAATCCTAGTATATTAAGTGGGAAATTTAGGGATGGATTCTTACCTAGTTCATTGTTTACCCAAGATATTGGTATTTAGTTTAGATTAATCTAGCCAGGGTATGTGTCACTGATAAGGCTAGTTGAGAGACATTTTGGTGATGAGCTATAAGAAAGTTAACCTATCGAAAGTTGGTTCCACCTATGCATGTCGAGTATTATCTTGTTGGTCCCTAAGGTGTTGCCTCATGATATGTATCATATTTTATTCTTTATTTATTTCTTATTTATAAAGTGTGTATATTCAATATTAATTTTACCCTACTTTTATGTATTGTTTATTTTTGGTTTAGAATTGATGTTATATGATTTTCCTTACATTTATATCATTATTATTTTATAATTTTCTTAAAATATATTTTAATATGTTTTTCCATTGTTATTTATTTTTATTTAAGGGACTCTAATGGTTTTAAATAAAAGTTATATTTTGTTCTTCTAAGATGTATTTTAAATGGTGAAGGAAAGTTTTAGTTTCAATTTTCAAAGGAATTCATTTAAAAATGAGTGTTCTAAGTGGTGTTTTTTTAACCAAGAAAATAAATGAAACCCTATTTACGTCAACTTAATTTCAAACTATTAGACATGGTTTATTTTATGAAATCAAAGGAAAATACTCGTGGTGGAATCCTACTGGCTCTTAGCTTATACCCCAAATACACACATTGATGGGTTTGTTGTCTTCTTGTCTTTTGTAGATTTTTTGGTCATGTCTTGTAAAATTTATTAGAAAATATCTCCTTTGGAAAACGGCTGATGTCATGTTCGAGGTGGTGATGTGAGAGTTACATAGTGATTGGGTGGTTGGTCTCCAAGGTTTATTGTAAAATTTTGGTTTATTTTGTGGATCATCCTCCCTAGCCCTATTATTTTGTTTCGTCTTATATTTTTAGGTTTTAAATCTAGTTTTATTATGTTTTATTTTTTTTCTAATTTTCTTGTAGATATTTAAAATTATACTTTATCATTGTTTCCTTGTTTGGTTGGATTCTATTTATAGAATCTACTTATTTATTTGGAATTTTTATCCAACATATGGATACCTCATTCTAGGTTTCTTGTTGGAACCTATGGATCAATTTTATTAACCTTGAGTGTGAAATAATTCTCAAATGGTTTTCTTGTAATACCCTGCCACGAGTTTACATCCTATGTAAATTGGTAATGCGCCCTAGGCATTAGGGTGGAGCAGTCTAAGGGATGAATCTGGTTAACCTACACTAGTTTGTTACATATCCCATCTA
The DNA here is from genome assembly GCA_963277665.1 of Viscum album. NCBI lineage: Eukaryota > Viridiplantae > Streptophyta > Magnoliopsida > Santalales > Viscaceae > Viscum > Viscum album. The sequence goes on along the minus strand of OY728163.1, from coordinate 1,460,664,277 downwards.
TTCTATGTTTTCCAAAAAAAACCACATGTACATACATCTAGTATCATTGAATCAAGTTATAATATATAGAAATATCACTATAGGATTTGTCCAATTAACACAGCGTTAATAAATTATTTTGGAAAATATTGAATTATTTATTGTTGATTTTTATTTAACCAAACAAAATCATGTGTTCATTTGCACCCGTTCATATGATGTAATTCATACCAATGTGTAAATTATGATGAATAAATACACACCCCCTTACCACCTTAATCCAATAGTAAAACATTAAACACATAAACATTACAACTTTATCTTAAATGGATCAATTATAACAAAAAAACTAATAAAAACATATTTCACCACCTAGGTAACTTGATCATCCACTATGGATGTATTTTCAAGGCTGAAGAAAAATAATTACATCCCATTTTTAAATAAATATATCATTATTTACCAATCCCATGTAAATAGATTGACCAAAAAATTGTTCTCAGATGGTATTTGTAATCTCCTCAATTAATCTTACTAGAATAGTGCCTAATCCTACTTACCACAAACATTAGGAACATCTCCCTATATACTATAAGATTTTGACTAAAAGAAAAGGTTTTATCTAAAAAATGGGGAGACTGTACCCTCAATATAATAACTATGCAATAATTATAATTATTTATTTATTTATAATAACAATAGTAGAAATTAATATGAAATTACAGCAATGTAAATCCATAAGTGATATCATACACATAATATATCAAGAAGAGGCATGTTATGTTATACATCAATCAAAAATTTAGGAGATTTCCTTAGTGGGTGAATCATGTACATGAAAAGTAAAAGAAATATGGATAGGAAAACCATCCCAAAGAAAGTCCTTGGACTTGTGTTGGAACAATTAAAGTTTCCCCATTATGCTTCCCCAACTCTAATCATTATTATTATCCACTACCCTGACCTATTTCGCAAAAAAAAAGAGAATTACATCTACTTTTTTCACATGAAAGGTATGATTGTAAAACTCAGTAGTTCTGCACTAACAAGGCCCCTAAAATATACAATTATTAAAATATGTGAGTGCATGTTAAAATCTATAAGAAAGGTTATGACATTCAACATGAAATAAAAAAGTAAATAACTCATATGAAAACTAAAAAACTATGACACGTGACCCTAACTCCTGTAAAAAATTATTGAATACATTCCATAGTGTTTCCCTAGTCTTTAAATCTATCCAACCAACTATAGATTAGAATCTAAATAATGGTATAGGCATATCACATCTAATACATTTGGAATAGACCATATCATGGGGTCATATCACTTGTTTAGAACCATAAAAATGGTATTAACATGAAGAGTATATGAATAATGAGTACGGTATCGCATAACCAAATTATTTGGGGGAACCAAATTGTGGGTACTATGAGAATGTCATATTGGTCCCTTGGTATTTGAATTTATTATGAATAGTTTTTTTTTGTGATCGCCTTAAAACTCACCCAAATCCCCTAGCTTCTATGGAAAATCAATAAAGAAACACATATGGGAGAAATGAAACCTTTTTTATAGAAACCAAAAAATATTAGGAAAACCAAAAACAATATAGAAATCACACCACCCATACTGAGTCGTTGGATATGCATCAACACATCTATGGAATCTCACATCTAGATAAATTTTAGCTAGTTATAAACTAGTTTCCAATTCATCCAATGTATTTATTTTTACAATCCTCTCTATTCAGATATCAAACTACCCAATAATAACTAATCATGCTTCATGATCATCCCTCGGATGACCACATAACCCATAGGCTAAAACCCATAATTTTCAATCATTGAATCTTATATCAAGCTAAACTAAATAGTTAAATAACCCATTACATCTTCGTTTAGTTATCACCTTTAGTTACATAATACCTCACTCAATTCTTATATTATCCCATTAATTCAATAAAAAGGTAGATATCAATACCATAGGCCCCATTTCACTTTCTACTATCATTAACCCTATTGAAGATCCTTTTTTAGCATCTAATACATAGTCCACTGTAATAGGACCATTCTTATAGACCAATTAAAAAAAGAGTCCACCCCTTTAGATGGTCCCCTAATGCTATATATGGAATCACTAGGCCTTTTATGATGAAAATCATACTACACTTGATAATCACCTCTAAGGTGATTTTGGAGGTTCTAAGACTATGACCTACCCTCCTCATGAAACAAAATGTTCACAGAGACAACATCATCAACCCATTAATTATAAAATCTTCTCTTAGTATAAACTCTTTTTTCAAAGCTACGAGAAATATCATAGGGACCTCATGTTTATCTTCACCCATATACACTTATTGAGGAATTAATTTCAGTTTCTAAACTCAAGGATCATAACGTGTCTTGATTTTTGAGTGATCCAAAAAATTATTTTACCACAAGTCAAACATTCATTATTGTTCTAATAGGTTGTACCTATTTATCATGCCCATCTAAAACCCTTTGGTACATACTCAATTAACCTTTTCTCAAGTACACACAACTATATATCACATTTCAAAAAATTCACACATGATGTGTGCCCTAATAATTTAGGTACCACCAACCTCTTTAACCAGATCATCATTGAAAATGAGTCAAAGTTTAAAATTTTTATTTTCCTACTTATTACAATAAAGTGGTTAGAAGGTTCGAACTCATAGGGAAGGTAGTAAAACCAAATTTCCTTTCTAGACAACCCATTGTTGTCAATAGTGGGTGAAAATATTTTTTTTAGCTTTTCTAATTTTTAATTTTTTTATGAAAATCAGAAATGAAATAGTAATTTTTTAATACAAAAAATTGAAAATTCAATTGATGAAAAGCAAAAGTTTAAACAGTAAACAAGATATAATGAATAAAACTATATAGATTCTATCAAGAACAAGTCCATGGAATCTAGATCTACTGGATGAAAAGAAAGCATCTTCACTTTATTACAATTGAGTTTATAACCTCCAAAATAAATTGATTAGTCTCTCTCTCCATGAGATTAATCGAGAAGTTAAGCAATTCAAATAAGTTCCCCACAACTAGAACCACAAAAAAGCTAAGAAATTGAGTGGAAACTATTATTGTAATTTATCCAATTAAATACAATAGTTAAATAAATTAAGTTCTATGGAAACGAATTCGTTATATTTCTCCCCAAAATATCATAGATTTAAGATGTCATGTTCTTAAGGTGTAGCACTACAGGAAAACATACTATTTGCGAAGGGCGATTTGTGACGGGATCCCATCGCAAAAGGCCTTTTGCGACGGGGCTCCGTCGCAAATCGCCCTTTGCCGAAAACTACGTCACAAAAAGGTGTTGTTGTGGCGGTCCCATCGCAAAAAGAGTATTTCTGACGGTATTTATCCCTCATCGCAACTAGGTTTTCGTTTGTATATAAAAAAGGTATTTCTGACGGGATGTCGTAGATATATTAGTTGTGACGGGTTTCTGACCCGTCACAAATGAGAAACTTAAAAAATATTTACGACGAAGGTATTTGCGACGGACCGTCGCAGCAATGTTTTTACGACGGGTATTCTTCTCGTCGCAAATGTTACTGTAAAAAAAATTTTACGACGGCAAATCCCGTCGTAAATATTCCCTTCGCAAATACTAAAAAAAATAAAATAAAATAAAATAATTAATACAAATCATATAGTATTATATAAAAATAAAAGTAATATAAATAAATAAATATATAAAATAAAATTATGAAATATTAATAAAAAATAATAATAATATGAATATAAATAATATAATATATTATAATAATACTAATATTAATAATATAAAAAATTAATATATTATTATTATTATTATTAAATTATGTATATAATAATAATATTATTATTAATATTAATAATATAAAGAAATTTTTTTATTATAATATTAATAATAAATATATATATATATAATATAATTATGAAATATTAATATCAAAAAATAATAATAATATGAATATAAATAATATATTATTATATATTATGAAATATTAACATCAAAAAATAATAATAATAGTACTAATATTAATAATATAAAAAATTAATATAATATTATTATTAGTAAAATAAACATACATATTTATGAAAAAGTAATATTAATATTATTAATATTAATAAAATTATAAAATTATAAACTTCTCAATATTAAAAATAAATATAAAATATTAAAAGTAATATTACTAGAATAAGCAGACATTAAATATAATACTAATAAGTAATAAAATATTAAAAAAATAAAAAAAATAAAAACATGAAAAATTCCTACCAATATGAAAGAGGAATTATAAATAGTTAATATGATAATATATTACGAACTCAAATGTTTATTACATCTAAAAAAACACTGGGGGTGGATAATCTGGAGGACCTGGAGGAGGTGGTGTAGGAAACTCCATCCCTAAACTATGAGTCAGACGACGCATATACTCTATATACTCCTGATGTTGCTCCTCATATCGACACCTCTCCTCATCCTTTTGCTGACGCATCTGCTCCTTCCATCGACGTATCTCCTCATCATGCTGCTGACGCATCTTCTCCTACCCCTGACGCAAATCCTCTATAAGCTGACTCTAAGCACGCAGCTCCTGATACTATGAGACAGAAGATGATGTTTCTCCACGAGATCCTCTCAAGCTGGACGCCGACATTGCAGCAGTACCATAATAAGCTAAAGGAGTCAAATGAGATCTGATACCAACTACTCCGACCTTTTCAAAGCCATATTGGGTTACCTGTATCCATGCCGTCTCATCAAAATAGTGGGCACTAGTCGGATCACCCGTTTTGTCTTGACTCTCAGCATGTGTCTAAGAGGTCGCGGCCTCATATGACTCCTTAGGTTTCAATTAGAAATTAAAATAATGAAAAGATTATATGCATTTAATTTGAAAACTGAAAAAAAAAATATTGACCACAATCTGACGCTGGCGGTCCCCTCTAATCTCTCCAGTAGCTGGATCAGTGTACATCCTCCGATAAACGTCGTACGCTGTAATACCGGGCTGCTCGGCTTTCTATATGAATATAAAATAAACGGTTTCTATTTAATGTTTTATAAAATATTAAAAAAAAGTACTTACTAGACGCTCTCTATGCGCACTGAATGTACGACTACCAGCTCGATACGTCACCTCTTGTCTCCCTCGATTCTATCGACCCATTGCAGATCTCCTATGAAACCCACCACCCATCCAGTCTGTACATAATCCATCCCAAATGTGAGAAGAAATTTACTCTGGTCGGTAGGCTCTACAAGACTCATCAAATTCTTTCACTCCGGATTTCTTCATAGCCGTCTTTCTCAAATTATGCAAAAACTGACAGAAACGGTCACGCATGGACGCCACCCATGCCGCGTGGATAGTGGCACGCATGCTCTCATCGATGGGATACCATAAACCCTAATATAAAGTTTTTAATGAATAAAATTTCAAAATAAATAATATTTAATTACGTACCAGCCAATGATCAAACATGGAGGCCTGCACAACAGTGGGAATCTGATCCCATGTGAGCCAGGGCTGAGAAAAATAATTGCACAAAATAGCGCTCCCCTGTCCAATAGCTATATGCATAAAACTGTGGAAAAAGAACAAATAATCAAACAATTAGAATATAAATAAATTATAATTAAATATAACTAAAATATACAGGTTTCCATACCACCGTGTGTGCGCATCGAATCCAATAGGTGGACGTCGCTCCGGGATAGGATCTGGAATCATCAGTCTGGAAAGACCACGCCCCCTCTGAGTGCTCCCTGTAGTGCCAATAGCCTGAGGGTAAGATGACTCAAGAACATCATCATCCATAGGTAGATCAGCCTCCAGAAACTGAAGAAACATTTCCGAGTCCATCTGAAACATTAAATGATTTTTATTAGCAAACAGTTGGAAATAACTATTATGTATAGATATATATTTGTTATGATTCAAACCAGCACTTTGTTGTGTCAATGTTCATCTTCATCATCATTTTCATAGTTTTCAATGTCAATGTCTTCATCTTCCTCATAAACATCATCAATTTCCATATTAGTTTCACTTTCATCATCTCTTGTCATTTAAAATTCAGTTGTAACATCATTGACAACATAGTCACCATCGAACCTTAACTATGGGGTTTCATCCTCGATATTCATGTTTCTTTGTGAAAAAGATGTGTTTTGAGGAGTGTCCTCAAAAATTTCATTTCCTTGCACTTCAGTGGAACCACATTCAGTTTGAGTGAACTGATTTTCTCGAGATTTAACTTTTATTATACTCCACTAATCATTCAACTCTTTTGCAGTAGCACAGTATTTTTCATAATAAATTTTATGTGCCAGATGAACCAATAAAAATGGTTCATTTACTACAAGAAGACTTTTATGTTTAATATCAACAACATTCCCCTCATTTTGTGCCATGAGGATAAATTTTGAGGTATATTCAGATTCAAAATAATTAGAGCAGAATAAAGCAATTTCCTCTTGAAAATAAGCTTCAATAATTGAGCCTTGAACTGATGCTTTGTTACAGACTTTTTTCTTCAATTTCTGCATGCATCTCTCAAATGGGTACATCCATCAAAACTGAACTGGACCTCTATATTTTTCTTTATGTGGAAAATATAATATCAAATGTTCCATTGAGTCAAAGAAAGCCGGTGAAAATATTTTTTCCAGTTCGCATATAATCACAACAACAACTTATTCCAGTTTTCATAGTGTATCATAGTCTGTTGTCTCCGCACACATGTCTGGGAAAAAATATGATACATCTGTTATCGAATCCCAAATCTTATAACTCAACAAACCTCTTAATCCAATAGGCATAAGTCTTTCCATTATAACATGACAGTCATGACTTTTTAATCCGGTAATATGACCATTTTTAACACATCTGCCCAAGTTGGAAGAATAGTCATCTGGAAGTCTCAAATCTGAAATCCACTGACAAAATAATAAGAAACTCTCTTTGGTTAGTGTATAAGCTGATTTTGGCTTCATTAATCTCTGTGATCTGACATTTTCAAACAATACAAGTTCTGGTCGCCTGCAAATTTGGGCAAGATCTAATCATGCCTTCACATTATCTTTGGTTTTACCTGGTGTATCCAAAACTGTATGAAATAAATTATCAAAACAGTTTTTCTCAATATACATGACATCCAACATTTCTCGGACCAACAAATAAGACCAATATGGAAGATTCCAAAAAATGCTCTGTTTTGTCCAATTGTGTTCTTTCCCAAAGACATGAATTTTATGATGGTTTATTGTCGATCCAAAAGTGATGGAAGGTAATGAAAATAAAACTGATTGTAACTCTGTACCTGAGATCATTTTTGGAGGTTCATCTCTTTCAATTCTGACTTTTCTGAAATGAGATTTATTCCTCCGAAAATAATGATCGATTGGATGAAATCTGCGATGACAGTCAAAATAGCAAGGTTTTTTTCCATTCACGAGCATAAATGCTTTGTTGTCTCTCATACAGTAAGGACATGATTTTGGACCATGTGTACTCCAGCCAGATAAAATTCCATATGCCGGGAAGCCACTAATTGTCCAAATCAAAGCAATTTTCATTACAAAATTCTATTTCACAGCAGCATCATATATACCAACACCATGAATCCACAATAAATTTTAATCATCAATCAATGGTTTCAAATAAACATAAATATTCTTTTTCGGATGTCCTGGGATTAATAATGTCAAAAAGATATAAGTCTCTTTCATCAACATCCATGGAGGAAAATTGTACGGAGTTATAAAGACAGGTCAATAGGAATACTGACTACCAAAAGATCCTAATGGACAAAAATCATCAGTAAAGAGACCCAATCGCACATTCCGGGATTCTAAAGTAAAAGACGGATTCACATGATCAAAATATTTCCCTGAATCACCATCATATGGATGAATCAAGGTTTTACCATTTGAAATATCGTTTTTGTTCCATGAAATCATTGTCACTGTGTTCTGAGATAGAAATAAACGTTGCAACCTGGGTGTAAGCGGAAAATATCTCAACTATTTTACAGGAATCAATCCAGACTTCCCAGATTGATCTTATTTATACCTCGATTTTCCACATGTGGGACAACTATACAACGACTCATTTTTACCAGAATATAAGATGCAATAATTTTAACATGCATGGATCTTCTGATAACTAAATCCCAGATTACGAACCAGTCTCTTGCTCTCATAATAATTAGCAGGCAACATATTTCCTTCAGGTAACAGTGCTTTAACCAAAGAAAATATCTGATCAAAACAGTTATTTGACATTCCATTATCTGATTTAATAGCCATAAATTTTTCAACTGCTTCTAATTTTCTTTTCTTGCAACCAGGAGATAATGCATCCTCAACAGACCTGAACAACTCAGCAAATTCAGATGGTGAAAAATCGGGAGGTAAATCAACATCATCCTCGATTTCAGTTTGTTGAACGGATGACCCTGCAACATCATGTACTAAATTCTGAAACTGTGATGGATCCGGAATCAAATTATTAGTATTATCTCCGGAACTGCATTCACCGTGTTGATACCAAAAAATATTATATGATTGAAAACCATAATGCAAGAGATGTTGCCCAACGATGTCAAATGTCTCAAACGTTCTCAGAACACATTTTTTACAAGGAAACTTAATTGTCCCTTCTGAAACAAATTCTGGGTTTGATGATGAAAATGATAAGAAAGCTTCAACACCATCAACATATTCATGATTTAAACTAGAACCGTTTGGATTTCTGTGCTGATTTATCCAAGCACAATCATCTAAGAATTATTGATGTATATTTCCTTGTTCCATATCTATATATATGTTTCTACAAAATTTAAAACCATTACTGTTGTTAAATAATTTGATATAAGAAAAACAATATCCTAAAAAGAGAAGATACAAAATTACAGTTATTTCTTATTAATTACCAACAATTATAGGTGACACGGTTAGTTTGTAATCATCCCCACTAATTATTATTAATTTAGCAATACTGAACAATACTTGGAAAAATGAAATATTCTTTAATAATGAAATAAAATTTTGTAATCATCGTTGTGGAGATTATATTACTAATTATTCTTATTTGTTTCCAGCGGATTTGTGGCATCTCTTTTGCCTAACGACTCATCTCCTTGTAAGGAGATGAGTCGTCAGGGAAAAGAACCTCTTTTGTCTGACGGCTCATCTTTTTTTAACTTTATCCCGACTGAAATCAGTATGAAAAACTTGCTCTGACATACGTGAGAGCACCTTTTTCATACTGATTTTAGTGGAAGAAAGTAGAAAATATATGAAACGTTGAACAAAAGGTAGCCGCCAATCTACTGGAAATTGTGCCAATTTATAACCATGTACTTGAATTTATTTAATTTTTGATTAATTATTACTAATTATTACTAATTATTACTAATTATTACAAATATAAATATTTCCAACATATTTTTCTTTATTATTAACATGTTCAAATCTTAAAGCGTCGTCAATTTTCAAGTCATGCCCAATAAAAAGTTTGCATCAACCATGTCCAATTTAAACTCTATAATTGTTCTTATATGGTTGATCACCTCACAAGTAGTGTTGTAATAGGACGACACAAGTAATGTCATTCTCGTCTTTAAGAATCATTTCATATGACCCTTTACATAGATCACTCTTCCTTAAAAAATTAAGGGAACTTCAATATATTTCCCTTAATTTTTCAAGAAAGAATGGTCTATGTAAAAAGTCATGTGATATGATTCTTATAGATGATAAAGACATGACTTGGGTTGTCCTATTGCGATGCTACTTGCGAGGTGATCAACCAAGAAAGAACAAGTATAGAGTTTACATTGGACACGGTTTATGCAAACTTTTTATTGGACATGACCTGAAAATTGGCGACCCTTTAAGATTTCAACATGTTAAGAATAAAGAAAAACTTGTTGAAAATATTGATAATTGTAACAAACGTGATTGACCGCTCATCTACCTCAATTTTCTTTTTATTTGTGCGTTGAGGTTGACAGGAAACTTCTACCTCCACGTGTAGTATTTCCTTTTACTGTCAAAATTATAAACCTCCTCACCTCTATGCTGGCGAGGAGGTTGATAATTTTGACAGTAAAAGAAACTAGTACATGTAGAGGCAGAAGTTTTCTGTCAAGCCTCAACACAGAAATGAAAATAAAATTGATGTAGATGAGTGGTCAATCACGCTTGCTAATTGTTTCCTAATTATTTTTAATTGCTTCCTAATTAACCTATTTACTTTTAATTGCTTCGTAATTATCCTAATTATTTTTAATTACTTTCAAATTATCCTAATTATTCTTAATTGCTTCCTAATTATCCTAATTATTCTTAATTGCTTCTTAATTATCCTAATTATTCTTAATTGTTTCCTAATTATCCTAATTATTCTCAATTGTTAATTATCCTAATTATTTTTAATTATTTCCTAATTATCCTAATTATTTTTAATTGTTTCCCAATTATCCTAATTGTTTCCTAATTATCCTAGTTATTTTATTTGTTTCCTAATTATTTTATTTGTTTCCTAATTATTCAAATTATTTTATTTGTTTCCTAATTATTTTATTTGTTTCCTAATTATTTAATTTCTAATTGTTTCCTAATTATTTAATTTCTAATTGTTTCCTAATTATTTAATTTCTAATTGTTTCATAATTATTTAATTTCTAATTGTTTTCTAATTATTTAATTTCTAATTGTTTCCTAATAATTTTATTTGTTTCCTAATTATTTTATTTGTTTCCTAATTATTTTATTTGTTTCCTAATTATTTTATTTGTTTCGTAATTATTTTATTTGTTTCCTAATTATTTTATTTGTTTCCTAATTATTTTATTTGTTTCCTATTTATTTTATTTGTTTCCTAATTATTTTATTTCCATTTGTTTCCTAGTTATTTAATTTCTAATTGTTTCTTAATTATTTAATTTCTAATTATTTTCTAATTATTTAATTGAAAAATCGCTTCTTAATTATTTTATTTCTAATTGTTTTTTAATTATTTTATTTCTAATTGTTTCCTAATTATTTTATTTCTAATTGTTTCCTAATTATTTTATTTCTAATTGTTTTTTAATTAATTATTTCTTAATAATTTAATAATCATATAATTATTCCTAATTAAATATAAATTTTTCTAATTATTTCAAATTTAATATGTTTATTTCTAATTATTACCAAAACATCTTCCAGGAGTGTCGAACCAAGAGTGCAGCAAGGCCCGTTGTAGTGTAACAGGTTACCCCGAGTCAAGCTCAAAACACCTTGTCAGAGTTTTCACTCCTAGGTACATCGTTTCCAGAGCCGCCTCTACTTGTTCGTATCTAGAAAAGGACTATTTGGTATAATGAAATAATATAATTATACTATATATATATATATAAACATTCTACTAAGAAAATTAAAATTAACAATTAAAAATAAAACTAACAATTAAAAATAATTTAATAATGAAAAAAACTATAAATACCTTTGCAGTTTGCACCTCCTAACTCCTTCTCAGTTTGCACCTCCCAACTCCTTCTCAGTTTGAACCTCCCAACTCCTTCTTAGTTTTCACCTCCTAACTCCTTCTCTTCTCTTCCCGTAAGAAAAAATTAAAATAAAAAAAATTCTACTTAGAACAGAAATTTAAAGAGATAAAGGGAAGAATAAGAAGACAGATCTAAATGATATGAAAAAACGGATGGGGGTATATATAGGTTAGAATATTTGCGATGGTGTACCGTCACAAATACCTTCAGCCGCATTAATTACGGGCAGTGGTTAAAAGGGTTTTTACAACGAGCCCGTCGCAAATAGCTCCCTGCCGACATACCATTAGCGACGGGCGGATATCCCCGTCGCAAATTGCTATTTACTGCCGTCGGTATTTGCGACAGGGCCCGTCGCAAATACCTTCACCTGCATTAAATACAGGCATCAGTTTAAAGGGTATTTTCGAGGGGCCCGTCCCAAATACCTGTAGGTCGACATACCATTAGCGACGGGCAGATATTCCCGTCGCAAAAGCCTATTTACCGCTGCTAGTATTGGAGACGGGACCCATCGCAAATAACACCATGGGAATAGTGTTTTGTGATGGGTAATTGTCCCATCGCAAATAGTATTTACCACATCTGGGTACTTGCGACGGGACAAAGGTCACCGTCGCAAATAGGCTTCCCGCGTTTTGGCGCGCAAACCGCGCCATACCTATTGTGACGGGTCCTGTATTCCCGTCGCAAAAAACTGACCCTTTGCGACGGAAATTTATTCCCGTCGCAAATAT